>FR990139.1:10000000-11244316 GCA_905404295.2 Ochlodes sylvanus
ATATAATTATTTTTATCGTTAAAATTTTAAAGCTTTGCTGAAATGTGATGAAATATTAGGTTATATTAGTAGGTGTAATATAAAAGTGTTTTTAATATTCTTATTCGTTAAATTTGGCTTATACTTGATAAGAAATATTCGGATAAGAATTTAATCCTATTAACATTTCACCACAACAATAGAAGGTTGCAATTTTTTGTGTTTTTTTAACTAGGGGTATTTTGAAAGAAGGAAGTTAGAGGATGAGGTAGTAGATAAAACTTTAATATTTTTATGAATAACGTCCATAATTATGTTAAAATACTTCTTAACTAATAATATTATGTATAACATAAATTCGTATACTTAGACATCATTATCGTCTCAATCGTCTGGCTTTTAAGTTAGTTAAATGGACAAATTTATGGATACCTACGCACGTCAGGTCACGGCTAAAGAACTTTGCCTACTGTAATTAATATACATAGCAAAATAATTAAACCTTATTTAACTGTTGGTTAATTCGATTTAGAACGGATTTTGTTGCTTAAACAACGCAGATATAAAATATTATTATTATTATGAACTTATATAATATTAATGTTTTTGTCAGCTTTGTATTATTTATTTTGTTTTAGTTGATTGTAATATTTTTAATTGTAATGATATTAATAACACTAAATGTAGATTAGTGTAACGTTCTGTGGCATTTATATTTAATTTACAGACTCTAATAAGTTCCTACTATTTTTAGGTTTTAATGTATTATCTAGAATATAAAAAGATAACATATTGAATAAAAGTATTGAACTGAAACTAAAGCGTTTGTTTCAATCCCCTATCAAATGGCTGTTAATAATAATAACAATATAAATTAAGACAATGTTCTAGGAATTTATAATACTTAGGTACATTTTACTTTTATGTGCTGTAAAAATGGCCCTGTGGGTTTAAAAATCAAGTATCAACCTTGACATAAGTAAAAATGCGTGTGTGATTGGTGATCCTGATTTGGTGATTGCTGATTTCAAACCCAGTAATGGCCTAATAGTGAACACGGATCTTCTCTTAACTGAGGCCTAAGCATGCCACACGTGGAGGGGTTAATGGCTAACCCATGTGTCGGAAGTTTTTATGCCGAAGGCCTCCCACCCACATGGCTTATATTGCTTTCTAATTATATCAATCGGGACATACGGCTTAATGTGGTCTTCGAAGGACGGAACGCTCAAAAAAATTACCAAACTTAACGTTGATGCTTAACCCGATCGATCACTTAGCAATCTTCAAAGCCTTATGCACAAGCGTAGGTAATCCAATCTCTCCGAACTCTACAGGATAGGTCTGTACGTTCTGAAGAGTGAGACTGAGTGAGAGTAAAATACCGATAGAGTAAAATCCGGTTTCTTTCATCGGACGTCACGTTACTACAACGTGACATAGGTAATAGGTACCTACACAACTCACACATAGGTACTCACTTACAAACTTTTTTTTGTTTAACATCCCTCGCGTAGGTAGATATGCACAAATTACTTCGCATCATTATCTATAAAACGTCAGGACTTAATAATTACCTGCTTAATCTTCTTCTTGCTGAATAACTTTAAAACAAAAGTGAATAAGCTCTTACCAGGATTACCAGGTTACTTGACTACGTTTTTCTTCGCGGATATACCTACATACTTAACTAATATGATTTCCGATGGCCATTTAAAAAAATCCCTTAAGCGAACATAATTAAAATAATTGATAGGTATGTACACACTTGAGCTCCTATTTGGTGGAAATAAAAATGCCTTTACTTTAATAAGACCCGAGCTTGCGACTGCCGAGCTGACGAGCTGCTGATGGACCTAATTGCCAACATGCTTTTCGCTTTCATTTAGCTTCCCCGTAATTTCAAAGCTCTTATTATGTACTGCTTAATAAAAAAATGTGATAACCCCAGTGCATGAAAATGATAAGTTAACATTCACCAATCATCAATTGATTTTAGCGGCCCACTATCACTTCTATACACGGGAATGGACCACAAGCAACCACCCAACTTCATTCAGAAGAAGTTTAGTGTGATGGCAATACCCAGCCGTCCGTAGTTTTTTTACTTATTAGGCCATACCTATAATCTTTACGTACTCTGTGGACCTTCACGTGTTATATGTATCAATCTATGGTATCAATGACATGACATAATGTCACGAAATTTTGACTTTGACAATTTTGACATATTTTATTTGAATTGATTTGATAACATCACATTACTTGATTACTCCAAAAGTTTAAAAGAATTAAATCTAAATAAAATATTATTTTACGTTTAGGTTTATTTGGAAAACCTTAGTTAATATGAGCTCAACTGAAAAACAGTTTTTTGGTCCGCTAACACTTCACGAGAAGAATGAAAAACCTACGATATTTAAAAGTGATGAATCGGTGGAGTGTTCTTGTGTTTTATGTGATGAAAAGTATACTTTACCATTAAATGAGAAATCATTATTGACGCATATATTTATGGAACACCGTCTGGTTATAGCTGACGTTAATCAAATCCCCGATTTATATGGATATCTAAAGTATTGGCGATTGAGATTTAAAGGTTAGTTTTGTAATTTATCGTAGTTTTATAGTTTTTCTTTGTTATGTTAGGTACCTTGATATAAAAAAGAATTTATTCCTTGATTACCGTAGTAATAAATTTGTCATTTTTTATAGAATTTCATCGTAAATTTCTTAGGGAACCAAGATATTTTCGTTACATGTAATTGAGCCTTAACTAATAATGCTTACAAATAATTAAATTACACTTTTACGAGTATGGCATCATCGTATGTCTGTTATAAAATACCCCTGAATGCCTATCAAGGGTCCTGACTTTCGGATTTGTTCGTAAATAAAATATATTTGATTCATTCTCATTCTCTGTATTTAAGTTTGTATTGTTTTAAGGTATGGGTCAATTTATCTTTGATAGCCTTATGATCCGTGACTATAGTAATATTTTAAGAATCAAAAGATAAATAAAACATGAAGTGATTTATAAACTGTCATTATTATACAGAGGTGTAGCTCATGATATTACTACGTTAGTAACGTTTGAATTGCAAAACAATTATCCCTTTCACTTTAATTACTCTTTACCTAAGTCTTTAAGTAATTCCACAATGTTTTCCTTGGGTTAATATTGTTTATGTATTTTTTTATTATTTATTGTTGAACTTACCCAAATTAATTAATTAGCACTTAGGTAGTTTCCAATTTAAATTACAGAATAAATTACCTAATTGTGTGGTGCTAGATGGTATATTAGCCCCTCCCTTACATGGATGGATACAACAATGTATATTTTTGAATTTTATGTGGTAACTTCAATTTCAGATCAAAATCTACCGTACTTCTGCACAACTATGCTTCTAGATAGCAAACCTGATGGGACCAAGTCGAAAGATGAGGAATATTATTTGCTAAGTGATGTTCTACCAGAGGACAAGGAACTAAGGTCAAACCTAAAGCAATCAAAATTAGAGAAACTTCTAGAACATCACACATTTGAGCGAGAAGACAAAAATTATTCAAGGGAATGTTTATTTTGCCGTTTCGTGTCAAACGGTACAAGGGCTTGTTACTTGAATCATTTGTATGAGAAACATAACTTTCATATAGCAAAACCTGAGAATTTAATCTTCATAGATGAAGTAGTGGATTTAATAGCAACGAAATTGGAGAAACTGCAATGTATATTCTGTGAGGGACTCTTCAAAGACCGTAATATTCTCAAAGAACATATGAGGAAGAAAGGTCATAAACGTATTAACCCAGATAATAAAGAATATGACAAATATTATCTAGTTAATTATGTAGGTGATAAACATCCAAATCAGAATTATAAACCTAAGCCTAAAAATAAAAACAAAACCAAGTCGCAACCTAAGGATGACTGTGAAGAAGACTCAAACATTGACAGTGATCCGGAATGGTCGGAATGGACTGAAGAAAATGGCCCATTAATAACATGTCTTATCTGCAGCCACACTGAAATGGAATATGATAATATATTGGATCATATGGAACGTGTACACAACTTTTCATTCACCAAAGTCACCGTCGGCTTGGACTTCTATCACAAAATCAAGATAGTGAATTACATACGACGTCAAATACATTTAAAACAATGTTTGACTTGTGACACGACATTTGATAATTTCAAAAATTTGGAGAAACATCTCAAAGAAGATAAACACTTGATACTAAAAAAGGAGAATTGGGATCAACCCGAGTATTATTTTCCAACGTACGAAGATGACTTATTTTTGTGTTTCATTCAAGACGATGAAGAAAGTTGGTGGTCTAGTGATGAGCCAGATGTTGAAAAGAGGAACAGTATGTCTGATAGTATATCAAAAGAAATGGCAAATGCTGTTCTTAGCGAATAACTGATGTTATGACCATTAATAACAAATAATGTTATATTAAGCGGTCTAGTTTGAGCAGTAAATTGTTGTAACAGTTCTGTTAAATTGTGATAAAGGTCCAGCGTAGATTAGTGGTACCATTATGGTTATTTAATAATGGTAACGGTCAATGAACATATTTTTGACTTAAAAGTGGATTCTTTTTTTAATCGTGATAAATAATTAACATTATTATAATGTATGTTTTTATGTAAAGCAGATTTGAAAAGTAAGAAATAGTTCAGCTAATGTGATCTGTGTACTTCAATGCAAAAATTCACATTATTTACATTACTTGCCAGGACATATTTAAAATAAATTATATACAATGTATAAAGCATTCATAAGAAATCGAGTGAGTAGGTTATAATTACTTTCTGTTTTACTGGGTGATCTAAATTTTTTATAATAAATATACAAGTAGATGAGCTCTTGGTACATGAATGATGGTAGATGGTCGTCACCACTCATGGTATAGAGTAACACTGTACCTAACACCAACATGTTAACTAATAAGGTAACAGGGGACCCAATTAAGCAGTTTGTTAAGTAAATCTTATTTGATTTCCTCAATATTTGGCTTCAACACATTGATGGCCCACTACTGAGCATGGGTCTCTCATACCTGAGGAGGCCTAGAGCATACTCCACCACGCTGCTCCAGTGCGGATTGGTGGAGGGGTTAGTGGCTAACCCAAGTGTCAGAAATTTTTAAGCCGCCTGAAGGTATCTGACATGGTTTAACGACTGCTACCAATGGTAACAACCGGGACCGACGGCTTTACGTGTCCTCCGAAGCACGGAAGCGCTCAAAAAATTTTGCCACTAGCGGTCACCCATCCAACTACCGACCGCGCCCGCTGTTGCTTAACTTTGTCGATCACTTGAGATCGACGCAAGTCGCCGGGCTATGAGCGCTTCACTCATTCACTAAATATATATCATTTACTAAATATAAATTTACATTTTACAGTATTTGTTACTCTTTGTTAATGAATTTGCGTCTGTTGCAGTGTATTATAATGTATTATACTGTCAAATATTTATTTTATTGTTATTACGATTGCAATTGTCATGTTTATGCCTAATAACATATTTAAAATGAAACCGTTATCTATACATTATATACTGTGTCTTCATAAAGTGTAAGTACAATAAAAATATCAGGACAACTAGCATGAGTTTTACTGACAAAACATCATAATGTATTTTTTATAATCATTTTTTTTTTGAGCAAATAAAAAAATAGCTAGTATTTGCTATAATACGGGTTCTCAAACGCGGTTCTCTCCAATATATCGACCCAGTTGCATGGATCTTGGTCACAGCTGACCCGCGGTAGTGCAGAGAAACTTTTGACAGGATGACACATGAAATTTGACACTAATACATTAGTCTATCTACCTTTCGTTTAATTCGTTTTTGCTTTTGGTTTACCTTATTTTGGTTTACCTACACACTACAATAACCACATCCTGCCGCTCAACACTTTTAACTTTATCAGATTCAACGAAAATATTCGCAGTACCTATTACAATTGACGAACCTGTAAATCACAATACTATCTACACCAGCTATTTATATTTCACTTCAACAACAAATTTAATTGAAAACTAAATACGTACTCATTAGAGAAAGGATTGATTTCATTAAAAGGGAGTATTCATTAACTATGTCGGTGTATGGGTACAAAGCTTCAAAAGTAGGTTAAAAGCCATAAATATTAAGCTTTATAAAAGCCAAAAGCAGCAGAAATAATCCTTTATAAATAGGCCGATAAAGTACAAAATCGTTCGCTTGTCTTATGTATAAAATACAAGGGCGTAACTTTGGAAGGCTTCTAAACGAAGCCCCCAATGTCTTTAGTTCCTTATTGTCTCATTTATTGTTTGAAGGTGTTCGTTCGTAAGGGTCAAATTTCAATTTTGTGTTTTTTTTCTGATGGTTTATTTAAAGCTAGGTTCAGGTTCGGTGTCATGGCTACCAGGCTGCAGGGCTGTAGCTAGAGTTGAAGTTGAGGTAGGGCAGCATTGGTTACAGCATTGGTTGGTAGGGCGGAGGTAAAAAAAAATATCATAATTGATCTGCCCTCTCCTCTCCTGCCTCTGTATTGTTGTTTATGTATTATGTATGTTATGTATTATGTTGTTGTACTAGGCAGCTCGAAGGACCAAAATTTCATCCGTTTTCATGTATAGGTTTCCCATTTAAAGTTTCCAACAATCTATGCTGAAAATTCGATTACTAATCCTTTGAATCAACCGTATAATTTACATAGCTGTGGTATCAATTTACAAACATCAAGTTTTCGTAACTCTAAACACTACGCCGTCTGTACTGAATTTATTATAGATTCGTAAAACAGCCTTATTTTACTTTCGGAAATATAATTAATTAATTTCAGGTGGGATTGTAGTTAAGCATTACCTAAGTATATCACTTATAATTAATAAAAAAATATATACACTTAAGTAAATATAACAAAAGTACTCAGTAAAGTAACAAATGTCTTCAGTACAGACATGGATCAGTTTTTTTATTAAAGTTTTCTTATATGTAGGTACTTAATTAATTGCTTAATTTTATTTATATTTATATTGACCCCATTTGTAGTGATTCTGCAAGGAAAAATGTGCTAGGTTTGGATAAATACTTATTTGTTCTCATTTCTTTGTTAATTAAAAAGGCTTAAAATACAGGTCTTACAACAAAATTAATTTAAGGAACTGTGTTGTAATCAAGTACCTATCATCTATTATGTATGAGCATAATTTAGGGAGTCGGGCGCGAGGAGTCCTTGAGTCAAGTCGACGTCCCCTGATTATGGGGCTCCATGTTAAACAAGGAACTATTGCGCCAAATCCCAAGTGTGATGCTGTACCTACTTAGATAGTGTTGAATATTGAGAGAAGAGCATGAAAAGAAAGACTTACATTTTGAGACAAGACCCGTGCACAGAAGTGGTCCAATTGTGGGTTGCAATGATTATGATGAAGGAAATATGAAGGATATATCATGAAGTCCCCATGTTTCTCATGATAGATGATGGCTGTAGCAAAAAATAAAACCCACTCAAGAAGGTACCTACCTGTATTATCAAAAATAAATACAAGAGCTCTCCCAAACCGCTCGAGCGGATATTAAATATTTAATTTAGACTTAATGAACTCATTTTAATTAGCAGATGCCGTATTAATTGAAATCATTTAATATAGTTATAGTAATTAAAATATTATTTCTGCTTAATAGGTGCAACGAAACCTTTACCCGCAAATTTAATGAGGTCATGATTGTTAAAATGTTATCAATTAAATGTTATTATAGCTACACATACATCCCATTTGTGGCCCAAGACAGGAGGAGTCTCCTCATAACTGAAGCAGCCTAGAGCATAACTCATGTGATGATAGTTCGATATAATAAACTATCGATGTAACGTGTTCGATGTCATGAACTTCGATGTGGCGTATGGAACCCTAACTCATCACACCTCTCCAGTGTGAATTGTTGGAGGTTAGTGGTGAACCCAAGTGTCGGAAAGTATTATGCTGCCCGAAGGCCGACATCGCTTAGGGATTGCTACTCGTACCTAATGGGACCCATAGATTTATGTGCCCTCGGAAAGAAGGGAGCGCTCAGAATTTTCGTTACTCTGTTGGTAGTAGTTAGTTCTGTTAGTTGTTGTTAGTAATAGTTCAGTTAGTAATTGTTACTAAAAATCTTGTTCTAAGTAGGTCACGTTAAATAAGTAAGTCCCAATAAATATGTAGGTAGGTACTATAATACCTAGTAGTAGATAAAAATAAACATACACGGCTTTGTCAAAACAACAGTTACGTATTTATGTTTCTGTTTATATCTTTTTATCTGTTTCCGTTCCGTAGGCGTATCCGTTTCAGTTGCCACATCCGTTTCCGTCTGTTTTTGCTCCAAGTCGTGCAGAGCAAACGAGGTTTGAAGGCTTTATGTTTCTACTGCTTAATGTTTACATCTGTTTTATTTTGCCATTTTTGCATTATAGATAGTATAATATCACTTAGGTATACAACTGTACCTACCTATTGATAAAAAACGTTTTTAAAAACAAGCTTTTGTGCTTTAATGTACGCTACAATTTAAGCTCCTTTATTTTATATCCATATTGGGTGGGTAGTTAAAAATTTGTAATCCGCCATTTTGTTATTTTGGTTATTTTGGATTAATAACAATACTCTTTATATGTATATACCTAATAGTAATATTGTTTAATTGCATTGTCATGTGAACTAAAGCCGCAGGTATTCTGAATTTCAGCTTAATCGGACACTGAGAAGTGGGTCCCATATAGCTCGCAAGATTTGACCCACACTAGCCAACCAACCAACTAACTTCCCGGCAAATTAAGTAAAAGCTTGTAAAAAGCCAGTCTCAGAAAAGGCAAATGCGTCATACTAACTTTACATTTTACCAATCTAAAAACTTGAAAATAAGCAAATACTAATACACTCTTACCAACGCAATACAATTACCTGTGTCATGGACAACACAAAATAATATCACTATTATCCACGACTCGAGAACAAACATTTATCCGTCACAATAAAATTCTGCCCCGCCGGAAATGAAACCCGGGACTCCTCGCTTCACAGCTAAGTTCAGTTTGTTTGGGACCAACGATAAGGCGATAACGCCTTTTTACGCTTTAGATTTGTAAAACTTTACGTTAGTGTGACTCAGATGCGTCGAGGATGACTTTGTATTAGAAATCATCTTATATCCTATAGGTATGTATATGGATTATATTTGGATGACTGTAATTTGCAAATATTTAGGAGAAGCATGTGGATTGAATTTGACTCAAGTTAGATTCTAAAACGACGTAAAATAGAGCTGTAAATAGAGCGACGTAAAGTAGCAAGTTTTGGTTGCCTATGTGGTAGTAATCACCTTAATTTCCTCACCTAACGTTGTGTATTAATGTATGTCGATGGTCGAAACCGTTACATGGAGTAATTTATATCAATTAACGAAAACCTCTAATAGACTTGGAAGTCGATTCGTTTGTATTCCCTATTTTGACCCGACTGCGCAACGCAGACGAGACGGTTATTAATGTGTTTAACAATCTATACTATGCTTATAAAGTTGAATAGTTTTTTGTCTGTTTGAACCAACGAATTAAGAAATAAGGTTTGAACGCGTCTGGAACGGTCAGTCAGATTTGAAAAATTATTTGTGTGTATAATAGCCACATTTATGAGGAAGGCTATACCTACTATAATTATATAGGCTAATAATTTTAGTTAGCCTTTAATATTGATTTTACCAAAGCGAACTGACGGTTAGTAGTTTTATGTATACCTTGGAACAATGACGACTGACGACCATTTAAACTTTATTAAGCAGTTCGATTAATGTGTCAGACTGGAGCCTTTTGCAGGTCTTTGAAATATAAGTTCGGATTCATTAAAACTTGAAATGGAGTTTGAAATCGATTTTGGTGTTTGATTGGAAAAAAATAATTGGAAAGCATTGGGATTTAGGTATACGGCTCTGTTCATGTTTGTACCCCCGTGTGGGGCCGGGTTCACTTTCGTAGAATAGCGCCACACCTACCTCTTCCTGAGATGTCGTAAAAGGCGACTCCGTCTCCAGGAGACGGGCAGCAGCGTCTTCTTAAGTATTATTAATATCTCCAGAGGTCACCAACACGCACTAGCCAAGCGCAGTGACTACCTGAAACCCCCAAATGGTAGTCACATCCAATCCGGGGATTGGATCCACTATTCCTCGCTATGGTGCATGTAACACTAAACAGTTATAGTTATAGTTGCGTGTATATGTAGACTGTCTCAGGACACTTTATACTGACAGTGTCTGACGCTAGATACTCGTGTGCACAGCGTCACATACACGTATTTTTCTCTTTGAAGTTCTGAAACATTCTGCATAACATGCATTTTAATAAGGAGGCACTCGTGGTCAAACTTATGTCATCAGCGAAGTTATCTCTAGGATACACGATCCAGAATGTCACATTCGATGAGGAATACATATAAGCATTATAGAAGTTTGATGCGCCAGATTAATGTGGACGAATTGAGATGGGGCAGAAGAATCAATCAAGCTCGATTCAGAGTTGCGTGAAATAGGTAACTGTGGGAATTACTGCGAGTGTTTCATGAGTATTTTGCGGACAACTGAAAAAAGTTTCTAATTACATAGTTTCGGATAGAAAAACATGATAAATTTTCGTGCATTCCTATCAGCACTCATAGATTTAAAATATGAATGTTAAAATTATAAGAATTGAACTATTAAATTGCCCTTGAATTTTGATTGATTGAATTGAATCCTTAATTTTTTACGTATGAAAATAAATGATACGTTTTATTTCTAAGACGTTAACTAGACTAACGCAGAGTCAATGGTCTGAATATAATAATATCGTAAGAATATTCGTTTCAGGACTTTACCAAAATACGTCTTCGATCTAGGCTAGAGTATTTCACGCATTCAGAAGCATTGAACCGCATTACCCGCTCGTGTGGACTTACAGCCCTTTGAGGTTATGACGTGAAAAATTGTATCGGGGCAAGTCGACGACCCTTTGCTTAATTAAACGCCGTATGTTACCTAGATCATGATAGCACCGTACGTTTAAACTAATTCAAGTGAACCGATACTGTGTTGTAAATATATTCAAATAGAACGCTTTGATTTGTTGAAATGCTGTGTGATGATTTTGAAAAATCGAAAAATTTGTCGTCCTAAAATTTCAATTTTTAAATATTTCTCTCATTATCCATATATTATAGTGGATCAATATTTAATCGATATTTAAATACGTGAACATAAACTATTTACGGAAAAAACTATGGAGCTAGAGGCAGTATAGACAATACGAATAGTAGCAATTACGTTAGTAAATTGGGTTATTATTGGGAAGTACTCCCCATAGGTTTTTTGTAAATATCATCCACGTAAAGACATAAGTACCTACATCGACCTATTAGTGTTGCATGTATACATTCAATTACCTACAATTCATTATATCGCTTAAAGATGTCTCATGTTAATGAAATAACTTTGAAACTATTGGTGCCCTTGGTAATATAAAATCCGATAATAGTAATACCATAGTTATGAAATGGTCGTTAAGAACATAACGCCTTTATTCATCTCGACATTCTAGACTGTAGATCGTCGCTGTTCAGAACATTTTCCGTAGTTTAATAGCTCAGAGATTAATGACCAATTTTCCGCGTTTCGTAATTTTGATTTGTAATGTTTTGGTGCTTAATTGCAATGTGTGTTTGTACTATTTTATATGATCTCCCTGTAAGATTAATTTTGCAGGAACGCTGTAACCTTCACATACTTTTTAGAATATTGTGGAGAAACAAACCGAATAATAATTAATTATTTGTGTTACCTACGCATACACTGTGGAATTTTTAACCGCGCCAGGTAGGAAAGTTAGCGATAGCCATTGCTCGGAAGTTTAGTATTGACTAGTGTCAACCAGTTCAATATCCGGTTGCATTTTCAGAAAATTTTAATGTAATTTTGCTTCTTTTTAAAAATAAAGAAGTACTTCCTGTGAGTAAAATTGTCTATCTCCAGCATTTTCATTACTTTCTCTCAAGGTGTGGTTAAAAAATTCCACTTTAAAAATTAAATATCCGTGCAGGACGCCCCGACCTAAATTACATATTTCTTTTAACATAATCCCATACTTTCCTGGTTAACTCTGAAACGTTTTAAGTGCCCTGAAATGTGGGTAGTTTTTCCTCTACGGCTTCCTCAGTCAGTTAATCAAAACTTCCATCCACGAGGTTTCCTAGTTTTAGAAGTAAATTGCACGTCATTCTAAAAATACGCGCACTAAATTCGTAATACATAATATATTTAATAACTGTTTTGTGATGTGCTTAATGTTATTACACGATACTAAAACACAAACAACCTTTTTATAAATCTTTGTCCATCTTTCTGTGTCCGGGCTAATCTCTGGAATGGCCGAACCGGTTTTAATGCGGTTTTCACTGGAAGATAGATTATATAGGTTATATGTACATTTATGGGCATTTGGGTATATTTCCACGGGCGTTGCGCGTGCAGCTAGCTTTTAATCTATGATAGATTTCCATAGGACGGTAGCGACCGTCTCCTTTAACTGAGCCTGTTGCCCACTGATTAACAAAAAAATAACAGTCTGGCGGTTGAAAACACAGAACTTTCACGTTTAATATTAAATCGCCCATAAAATTTATGTTACGAGGCAATTACTGGTCTAAAGTACTGAATTGGGTGCCAAATGATCATTTAAAACGGGATAAGTTATGTTTGATACGAGGGGTATGTACCTACTAACCTATAATAGTATCTACCTACCACCAGTATGTATTCAATCACATGAACATTTGAGGTATCAATACCACCATTCGAAAAGTACTTTTACTATGAGGGAAAGAAATAGCGAAAGAAACTCCTCAGCATATGCACATTGATATGTATATCAAAGTATACATACGCCTGTAAAGTAAACAATAGACAACAATAAAGTATACAACAGTACAGTATACAATAGTGAAGTATACAACAGTAAAGTATACAATAGTAAAATATAAAACAGTACCTAACATTAGGGACAGTACCTATACATTTCTTAAACCCATTAATTACCCATTAACAACCGGGACCGACGGCTTTACGTGCCCTCCGAAGCACGGAAGGGCCCAAGAAATTTTTTACCACTAGCGGTCATCCATCCAACTATCGATCGCGCCCGCTGTTGCTTCGTCGATCACTTAGATCGACGCAAGCCGCCGGGCAATACTTACATAATTATACATTTCTTACCAACGCCGAACTGAATTTCATGCAGGATTATTACTTTAGGCGTTCCTGTCCTGATATAATTCATCTTCAAGAAAATTCCCATAGTTTAATATTTCAATTAAGAGATTTTGCTAATCCTTATCTAGTTACGAAAATTCTACGGCTAATAACATATTTCAGTAATTGGCAATTAGGTCTGTGTACGCTCTTTGTTCCAGCGTGTCCTGAAAACAGATGTATTATGTATGTTGTCTTTGTATTATATATGTATATATAATCTACATCTAAGATTGTAATAGAGATTTGTTCTCATATAAATTTAAATTAAAGATAAATATATTATCTGTAGATATGAGGACGAAGATAATGGTCCAAGAGCTACTGCCAATTTTTGGGTAGGTATTCGAGGCAAGCTGAAAACTTGTCTCATAGCTCTCCTACTAAACCCCAACTCGGAGGTGCAGACCTGGCTGGTGAGTAGCGGGGCAATATGGACCCCTACAATTTTAAAAATATTATTTTTTTATTCCAAAAAAAATGTTTGAGGCAATATGAAATTTTTATTATGTTGTACTGTATGTTGTTGTATTTTTGTTATGTTGTATGTATTTTTATTATGTTGTGTAACTAAAACGCAGTATGCCGTGAATAAAGTGTTTAACTGGACAAAATTGTGGCGTATGAAGCTCAACGAAAACAAGTCTGTTCACATCGACTTCACTAATAAGAATAAAGTTCATCACCCTTTATATATTAACAATATACAGGTACCATATGTGAACACTGCCAAATATCTCGGCATGACTCTTGATGTGAGGCTGCGCTGGAAAGCACACGTCAAAAAGAAACGGGAAGAGCTTGAAATCAAATATAAAAAGTTGCATTGGTTGTTGAACCGAAATTCTGCGCTGTCTATGCACAATAAAATATTAATATATAAACAGGTCCTAATGCCCGTATGGACGTATGGTATACAGCTTTGGGGCTGTACCAAACAAAGCAATGTACAAGTCATACAACGGTTCCAAAATAAAGTACTGAGGGAGATCGCAAATGCACCTTGGTATATAAGAAATGAGGATCTACATCGGGACCTAAAGGTAGACCTCGTCAAAAACGTAATTAAGAAGTACGCAGAAGCCCACCATCAAAGGCTTCATCAACATGTGAATGTCGAGGCTATCCAGCTCCTCGACACCACGGAGTTAGTGAGACGACTCAAAAGGACAAAACCATTTGACTTGACTATATGACTCAGTGTTAGTGAGTGTTAGTTAGTGACAGTGCTTAAGTGACTGAAAGAACACAAGAACAATGTGTCTATACCTTTAGAATTAAGAAGTGCTGTGTCAGTGGATACGCTCTTGAACTTTAGTGTACCGTAGCAGTTTAAGTGAACATTAAATTACTTATTAGTCTTTTTATTATTCAATAAGGCTAGATCGTAATATTTATAAAGTATTTGTGAATGCTTTATATACATAAAAAAAAAAAAAAAAAAAAAATTATGTTGTAGATCAATGTTTAAAGAATAGAAAAAAAAATAAGCCAGACGATTTAGTCGGGGCTTTGACATTGCCAGGCGCGTGCAAAAATTAAAAAAATAAGGTTTAAAAAAAGTGTTTGAGGCAACTTGAAATTTTAATAGGGTGTAATTTATAGCTAAAAAATAAGATTCTCAAAAAGACAGATCATTTAGGTGGGGCTTTCTACCCGCCAGGTGATCTAACAAATCAGGGTAAAAAACGGTTTATCTCGATTTCTGGCAAAACTACAAGTCCGATGGAAAAAAGTTTAATGACAAAGTTGTAGGTAATAAAAAGATCTATAATCTTTGTCTTGTCACTTTTTTCACATAACCTCAAAATGTATGTGAAAAATTATAAAAACCAAATTTTTGGTTTTTTATTTATATCTCTTCCAAAAAAAATTTTTTTTTCTCTTAATTTGGTGAAAACTTACCTATCTTTGTCTCAAACACACTGTAATTTTTTTGATTTAAAATATTTATTTTTGCACCTTATATTGAATTAATATCGAAAAAGCACCCTAATTTTCAATCTAAAATTCTTGCGTCAAAATTTCTTTATTTAAGCTTTGGCTTGGTTTGGCTTGGTGGGCCTTTTATCGTTGACATTCTAACTTTCTGATGGTGTAAAAAAATCTACATTAATATGGTAAATTTTCTCAGAAATGTGCAAAATCTGCCTGATTTAGTCGCAGTAAAGGCGCATTTTCTGAGAAAATTTACCATATTAATGTATATTTTTTTACACCATCAGAAAGTTAGAATGTCAACGATAAAAGGCCCACCAAGCCAAACCTCGTAATATACTCGTATACGTTGGAGATGGTAAATCGATGGTACGAATTAATCTGTGATACGCGTTAATCGATGGTATTGTTTATCAATGGATCGGGAGATCGCGTGATCTGTCAAAATGGAGTTCATTATGATGTCGTCCCGCGTAAAAGGAATTCTCGGGAGAAGTTATAAAGGTAATCTTAAGGGTTCAGGTCTCATTCGGTCTCAGCGACCACGACCCGCGACCACGCGGCTCCACGCGTCTCATCCACTGAATAGGCAGTGCCGTGTTACTGATGTGCCATTTCTTCTTGGTCTGATGTCTTGATTTATTAATCTGTTCACAAAATCAAACTGTTTATGATTTACCTACAATATTTTCGGAACTTTTCTTCTTTATTTATATTTAAAATGTGGTTTTATGAGTATTTAAAAGCAACCCTCAACTTCTCGTGATGTGAAAATTGAGTCAATCTTCTTCCTTTTTTCCGGAGGCATAGATAATAACATCATCATCTTCATCCACCAATAGCTGATGGATAACTTTTACTTTGCTGCGGATAAACTGTCCGGCATATCGTACTGCAATAGAACGACAACGAACACGACAACAACGAAAGCTAGGGGTCGCCCCGCGACAGGCGACCATGGTCGTGTAGTTGAATAGAGATGGACGCAGTCGCGCGTTGCGGTCGCTAAGAACCGAATGCTACCTTAAGGCGAGTAATCTCTGAAAGTGAATAAAGTTCTAATAAAACGTGCTATCACATAACTCGCGAATATAGCGAATGGTTTGCTCGATAAATCAATATTGCGTATCGCTGAGTAAATTAAACAAGTCGGAATCGGAGATCCGCGTAAATAACCAAATAAACAAAGTAAAAGAGCGTTAAAACGGAGCCAGACAGTGATCAGTGAATAAATGAGTTGTTTATGTGTTGGTCCGGACTTTTGTCTTTTATTTGAAATCCTAATCAGAAGGCCTGACATGAAACAATCCCTCAATGGATGTTTGATGAAGAATATCTACTTACTTGCATGAAAATACATGCTACACAGAGTAGAATCGATTGAAAACCCAAACAAACACCCTGCCTACCTGATGCCGACATAATATATTTTTTTAACACCATCGGAAAGTTGATTTCAACGAACAAAATGCCCACCGACTTATAAAAGGAAATTTTGATTGAATTGAAGACTTTTAGATTGAATATTAGGGTGCTTTTTCGATATTAAGTCAATATAAGGTGCGAAAATAAATATTTTAAATCAAAAAAATTACAGTGTGTTTGAGACAAAAATAGGTAAGTTTTCACCAAATTTAATGAAAAAAAATTTTTTTTTGGAAGAGATAGAAATAAAAAACCTAAAATTTGGTTTTTTTAATTTTTCACATACATTTTGAGGTTATGTGAAAAAAGTGTTAAGACAAAGATTATAGATCTTTTTATTACCTACAACTTTGTCATTAAACTTTTTTCCATCGGACTTGTAGTTTTGCCAGAAATCGAGATAAACCGTTTTTTACCCTGATTTGTTAGATCACCTGGCGGGTAGAAAGCCCCACCGAAATGATCTGTCTTTTTGAGAATCTTATTTTTTAGCTATAAATTACACCCTATTAAAATTTCAAGTTGCCTCAAACACTTTTTTTAAACCTTATTTTTTTAATTTTTGCACGCGCCTGGCAATGTCAAAGCCCCGACTAAATCGTCTGGCTTATTTTTTTTTCTATTCTTTAAACATTAATCTACAACATAATAAAAATTGCATATTGCCTCAAACATTTTTTTTGGAATAAAAAAATAATATTTTTAAAATTGTAGGGGTCCATATTGCCCCGCTACTCACTAGCCAGGTCTGCACCCCCGAGTTGGGGTTTTGTAGGAGAGCTATCAGACAAGTTTTCAGCTTGCCTCAAATACCTACCCAAAAAATGGCGGTAGCTCTCAATCTATAATGAAATGAATCGCTAATATCCCGGTGGTTTGCGTTGATCTCAAGTAACTCTAATTGTAACGAATCCATTGCTAGTTATGGTTATACGATGATGAAGAAATAAAAGGCTCTTGTGTTTAGATGGCGATGGAGCTGTGGCGAGCGCTAGTGACAGAGAAAGTGACAGTTCAATACTGTCATTTTCAATGTCTACCGCGATTCTAATTTCGATAATTTCTTTATATTCCATAGATTTAATAGGTACCTACTACTAGGCACACCAAAACTAGCACAGAGATGAAACAACTTTATAGAGAAGATAATATACAGCAATAATATTATACGTAAAAAGGAAGTAGATTTATATGTCATTATCCCGCGAAAAGCGGTAACCCTATTTGGCTTACTTTTCATGTAGCTATCTATCTCTTTCCGTCTCATACGTCCCGTACTTAACTTTCGCATCAGCAGTCACCTCCATAAAAAAATATGATTTTAAACTAAACTCTTCGCGGATTGTAGTACGATATGTTGTACGCGTACAAAATAAATAGTGTACAATATATAAGATCATGGTACGATATATTTTATATGGCGTACAAAAAAATTACGAGAGTATCCGATGATTGTGATGATTGCAAGTACCTACCCGTATCATAATACAATTCGTTATTTATGAATAAAAATGGTACCAAATTTTAACCAACTTACCATTATACCCGAATTTACGTGTTTTCATTCTGCCAGCTCCGTATCCCAATGGGCAAACAGTATGGGTAATTTGGTCAATGCTGAGAAAACAAACAGAAATGGTACCGCAATGTTGGATTAAGACAAGACTGCTTGAATACTAATGACGTAGGCACCAACCCCACCCGTCTGAGTGTCTGGGGATGTTTTCTTGTAGAAAATAATTAAACAGGTAGGTATACTTGGGCACCAAACGAGTCGGGTTAATTAAATCTCTGAAAGAGGACATTAAGCTGTGTAGGTAGGTATGTGTATTCGTATTTATATATACATAAACACTATATTCGTATAGTGTTTATTTGGGTCATTAAAATGATGTGATAGCTAAGAGGTTTGAATGTCAGAATACCAAACAGGAGGCCTGGGTTTAAAACTTACTAATCTCTAAGTTTTAAAAATTATGTGCTTAAATTCTTAACTTTAATCTTGAAAATGAATTCATTTGCTTCGGAGAAGAAAAACATCGTGATGAAACCTGCACACATGAGTTTGTCATGAAGTTCTCAAAAGCGTGGGAAGGCTGCCAATCTGCACTTGACCAGCTCGGTGAACTATAAATGCATCCCTCACATTATGCGAGAAGAACCAAACTTACCAGCGGGATAGATAAATGTTATAGCGATGGTGATGAACTGATCAATCTTTAAAATAATATTTAAAGTTCGTCACGACTTTATAACTTTCCCACTGCAGGGCTCTGGTCTCCTCTATCGCTTTCAATTCATTTCTAGGGCTTCTTCGTCCAGAAATCCTCAAATAACCTTAGATTTTGAGAAAGACTGGTCTACACTAGGTACGTCTAGTCTCGAAGACGAACAACTTAATCCTTATGATCATCAATTGAAAGAACGGCCATGTCATTGTTCGCCTACGGTATTATCTAAACCTAATATGTATCTTGTTATGTACTTAATAGTCTGGACATTAAATCCTAGTAGCTACAATTAATGAAGCGAGCTACACTAAGATGAGTAGACCAGTTTGTTTTATTAGAATACCTAAGTTACAGTCCCCAGATGGTTCTTTGATTCTATTTATACTTATATAAATAGAATCAAAGAACCATCTGGGGACCAGAACGCAGGATTGGCGGACTGCCATTATTATTCTGATTATGGAGCGTTTATCACAGTAATTTATTTCAACGTCAGTGTAAATCGTCCACAGAACAGTCATTCATTAATTCCTCTGAGTCTAAAAAGGTGCTAATTCCATCCTTCCTAATAGCCACCGAAAGTATCTCTACAGCTGATGAGAAATGACAATCATTATTGCAGATTTACCCAACAAAAGCCCGTTTCACTTATTGTAATGGAATAAACTGATTAAGGGCGAAGCATCATGCTTAAATAATGACATTTACATCTCAAAGGCTTGGATATAAACGTATTTACGCCGAACGACGAAGCCTTATTGATTACAAATATCCTTAAAGAACGATCAGAATATTGTTGTTTGCAGGTGCTATATCTTAGTTTCCTGTTGATGTATAATTAGTTTCTCCTCGCTGGTACAATGCGGATTCGAGTGGTTCGTAGCCAACCCAAATATCAGCTCTGGCAAGTCCTAAGGGCTTACAAATTTTGATTATTTAAAGGTACATAACCAAATATTTTCTATTGAAATGTTTGGCCAAATAAGGACACGCAGTGATTCCACTTGTTTTGCACGTTGGACACCCGAAAATGGGAGTTTGGTTTCGAACCCTGCAACCTCTCATTTACACGGGATATGTGTGTAATAAAAATTAACTATCACTCGCTTCGGTGAATCAAAATACGGTGAGGAAACCTGTATGTACTCATGAGAGTTCTTCATAATGTTCTCAACGTGTGGGAAGAGTGCAAATCGCAATTGACGAGCCTGGTGGACTAAATATCGTCTGCGTGAGGTCATCACATTGAATAAGGGAAAGTACTATTAATTAAGCTTGCAATGACCTTGATTTTACCCCATCAACATACTCACATTGCAAGTTAAATAAAACCTTGGTAATAACAGATTATTTGATTTCAATTCCCTTTCAGCAGTAATGAGGAAAGTTGTAAAGGACAATTGATTTTTGATGACCGTCGTAAGTCAATAATAAATAAACATAATAAAACGGCAGTAGCCACTTACTATAAAATACGCACAAACTATAAAAAACTGATCCTTTTGCGATATTAAATGGAACAAATCCTTTTATGACCCTAAAACCACCAAGCATCATAACTCCACGTACCATTAGGGATGTAAAGTTTAGGATTTGGTCCCTACATGATAAGTAAAAAGATGACATTTTGAGTTTAAGCCCGTGTTTAGTCGTCCAATCCATCCTTGAGTCTAAGATAACCTCCTCTATTAGCGGTGTACCCTTCTGAACAACGGAGGAGGAGAAGCGGCAGGTTTCTCTAGTTTGTTGCTTGTTGCTAAGTTGACTGAGGTATGTAAAAGCAGTGATAGACGAGTGTTTTTAACGTTCGTGAACGTTGGGCTCCAGAACAAAGGACCTTAGGTCAATTCCTGCCCACACCTCTAATTTTCAAAAAGAATTTGCGTACCTATTAGAATTCAATTATCACTTGCTGAAGGAAAAACCTGCATCGTGAGAAAACCTGACAGCTCTCCATAATTATCTCAAAGGTATGTGAAGATAGCCTATTCGCACTTCACCAGCCTGATAAAATATGGCCTTTACCGTAATGTAAAAACAATATTTGAATCACCATCCAGCTATTTATCGTAATTTATCCGACAACGATCCTAACTGAAATTGTTAGCAATATTAAAATAAATTAAGTAACTTTTAAAAATATATTTTCGGATACTATTTCTTGGATGTCCGATGCTCTTGGTTACGGAAACGGAGTAATCTACATCCCTATAAAAGCCCTGCACGGTGACCTTTTGCCTAGTGGTTGCTGTGAACGAAGTTATTTCACCGATAAAACATAAATGGGGCGTGAAATAGAGAAGGAGCTACCAATCTGAATATACGAGTATCTTCGTTACTCGACCTGAACGAAAATGTTTTGTCCTAAATACAGGATATTGAGGAGTTTGACGGTTTTGCTAAGGGTTTTGACATTCTACTCCTCGCTCGGATGATTTGGATTCGAATCAATTGCGCCCCACTTGCCCTTCCCGCACGTTAAGCCATAAGTCCCGGTTGTTATCACCAGGTAGAAGCCATGGCATAAAAATTTTCGACTCTTGGGTTGACACTAACCACCCCTTCAATCCGTGGAGTATACTTTAGGTCTCCTCAGGTATGAGGAGAGACCAATGCTCAATAGTGGGTCATTAAAGGGTTGAAGCCAATATATTGTGCTGTACACTCTCGCTAGGTGTTCATATAACAGCGATTAGCAGGCGAATTGAAGTACAAACACGTATTAGGCCTCGTATAAATCTCACAAATTACAACAGTTTGGGACATTAGGCACATTAGAAGAGAAATACTAGTATCATACGTGTGTGCCTTTATGACAGAAATATTAATATTAAGGTAGTGTACAAGCCAAGTTCACAACACGCCCAACAAAGTGGTTATATGAAAAGTTAAGGCCTGTTCAAATTTGCGCATTAACCTCTACCGCCAGTGGTAGCGGTATCCCCGTGGGTACGCGATATTCCTAGGCAGTATGGGGTGTTTTGCAAGAGCCTAAGGGTTGGTTCTCACTTGTAAAACCGTCACCGCCGTCGTCAACCTTCACGATAACAAGCGCCATCCACGCAACTAGTATTGTACGTGTAATCTTACAGTCAGAGTGATTATGTTGGTTTAAAAAAATTTACCTACACGAATACCTCTACCGCCGGCGCTAGAGGATACCGCGCGTACCTAAACAGACCATTTTAGACCTATTATTATAATGTCGTGTAATTGTGCCAACATACCTACTGGACTAATAGCACTAGGCTGCCGCAAGTTCACAGCTAATAACATTGTCATGTCTCAACGTTACAAATAAAGTCTGGAGTTATCTGCATCGTGCAAGTACACTAATGGTTTAACATTGTCGTCAACTTACGTAATTTAAAAGGCCTGATGGACCTAAAGAACGCACTTTTTCGACTCGTATGGCGCAATGGTTACCATGCCGGATAAGCCCAGACGGTGATAAATACTTAACCGCTAAAATAAATAAATAACCGCTAACACACTCATAATTATCACCGCAATAGGATTTCCACTGGATCAGTCAGTCAGGTCAGTGCGGGTGGCATGGATAACCCCCTAAGGGGGTAAAACAGGCGTGCAAAGTTAGTATGAAACTTTGCCGTTTTTGAAGTTATTCAAATAAAATTCAGTATGAAGGTTTTTCATTGAAAGTCATGAAACACGTATAAAATATTGGCGGGCGAAACCGCGGGGGAATGCTAGTCTTGAATAATTGAATGATGACTTTCATTTCTGTTCTTGGTTTGGGGATAGTTATCGTCTTTACGTGTTGTTCATGCCACTCGCGACACTCCCTGCTCTCCCTGTGTCCTATCCTATGGTATTATTGTTTATTTATTTCGGCTGCAGTATTGGAGAGTTTGCAAGGCTGTTCATTGCATCCATCTTGGACAGCAACTAGTTAGTGCCATGGTAATATGGACGTGCGTGTGCTGCAGTGACTTCTTACCATTGGCCCATGTGCTCGATTGGCGATTGTTTCTATTAAAATACAAAACTGACCTACAACAAACTTAACATGAGTATATTGCAGAATTTTAATATCGTGTGTTCATGTTATTCTTCCAGTAATTAAACAAGGCTGCAATAAAGTTGTGTTAGAGGGAGCCCCGACGTCTTTATATTATTACTCATTACAGGGTGTTATGCTTCACTGGAAGAGACCAGGTCACTTATATAAGTAGGTATTTGATGTTGGGATACCTTCAAACATGCTGTCTCCTTGGAAAAAATTGAGTAAGCAGGTACGTTACAGTGATTGAAACTGTCAATAGTTAATAACGAAAGAGAACTCGACACCATGATTGAGCATCATTTTCATAAAGTATACAAGTAACATTATAAAACCACATGATAAATGGTATACCCAATAAAAATAAATTAAGTATTTTCAATACATAATGTATGGAAGCGCCAGAGAGTGCAGACGCAGAGATGCTGAGAAAGAAGCGTACAACCTGCTTACCTACATACGTCTGCTCACAATAGATAAATTCATCTCCTACTCGCCTCGTATTGAAATAATTATGAGCCTTATGTCGTGTAGTTAACGATTGAATTTTCTACATTATACCTACGGCCAACTCCAATCTAGCAGAAAATTCGGAAGTAAGCGACACGATTATAGCTCATATTTCAACGCTTTTCTATGAGTAGAACCTGAGTCAAGTCTTAAAACTCAGGAGGCCTAGAGCATATTCCACCATGCTGCTCCTGTGTGGATTACTTGGAGGCCTCCAATGTACGAAAGATACACGCTCATATTAACGCACTTAGGTAGGTACTCACTTACTTACTCACACTCGCCGCAATAGGATTCTCTGTGTCGCGGGAACACACGGACAACTAATATTACTCACTGAATCACTAACAGCCACAACGCCAAAACAAACATTTATCACACAAATATATGCCCCAGCCGCGAATCAAACTCGGAATCACTCGCTTCGCATGCAAAAGGCACTACCCACTAGGCTACTAGGACTTCATATATCCAATATAAGCCACTTGAAGGCTTACGCTATTATTACGCTATTACATTGTATAGCAGATATGAATCCGCAAAAAGCAGGCATGGTAAACGCAAGCGATCCAACCATTGTAACCATTGTAAATTAAAAATACCGTTCTACAAATTCCACTGAATCGAGTAACATATTTGTAGCAAAAATTTCTTGACTGTGGAATAAATTTTTTAAATAAAATATCGTTTCTTTTTGCCCTACATATTTAGGAAATTCAGCGAAATATTTCAAAGGTCGCCTTTAACCTCTAACTCAAATGCCTTTCAAACAATAAATTTTACGTATCTACGTGCATATTGAGCACATTCTACAAGCTCCATACGTTTTACCGAGCCTGAACACGAGAATAACTACTTTGGAAACTATTTTAGTTTATGCCTCTATTTAATATTAATTAATATCCCTGTAACACTTATACATCGAAAGCGAAAAGGGGCAAAGTTCTATATGAGTAGTAAATTATTGTGTTTTTCTGTTATATCATACTACTGGACAGGATGGTATTAAACAGGATGGTATTCTCGCCACGGTACGTAGTACCTATTTCTATAACAATTTGTTTTAACATTAATTGGGTTCCGGTTGGAAAGGTGTACACTTTTTTTAGAGGCGACCTTATTTTAGTGAAGTATATTTAGTACGAGTCTCTTAAAATTATTAACTGGACTATTACTAACCACAACTAACAGGACTAACTGTCACTAAGACTCCCTGCCCCAATCCTTATTATGTACATTTTAACGAACTGACCATCTGACGTTCATAATAACACCCTCTGCTAACTGGACTAACCATCCTACCTACTCCCCATGTGAGTCTTGTTCTAGGTCTTGTCATTTGTCATGGGCGGCAGCGGAAGGGTGGTGCTGCATGCTCTTTTGCCGTTCTGAATCCATTAAAAAGGATAGGGCATTTTAGTTCTATGTGTAAATTAGGAAGAGTATTTACTCTTACCTTGTGCAAAGAAGCTTCCAGTGAACACAATATCCGTGTAGCGTAAACTAGAAAGGACTTCTCATAAAACAGCTCGGCCTGTAAAATATAATTTAAAGTTATAGGGCTGGTTATTAACACGCATTTAATTTTTCCAGATAAAACTAGTGGTTGACGTCAGCGTGTTATTACTTCAACATCACTTTATTGTTTCATTTTATTTATATGTTTTTATGGCAATTGTTAGCTGTTTTATGCTTGGTGGGGTAACGAAAAGTTTTTTTATTAAATGATCGGAGGACAAAATACCTATCAAAATATATCATTACCTCATTGCTACAGCAGTTACGTTACAGCAGTAATGGCTCCCTGAAGATGATTGCTGCCAGGCCAGATGACTCCATCCAAAGGTATAGAGTGGAGTTAGGCCTTATAAAATAAGAAAATTGTAAACCTAAGAAGCTACCACATGCTAATGAAGTAATGATAAAACTGCATACAATTATTTATTGGTGGTAATATTTTACGATTTTAATTTTTAAACCAACGAATACATCGCGGTATTAGCACGTGAGTAGTATTAGCTCACATTAGAGACATTTGGTAATTAAGTGAGAGAAGGTGCTTATTTAGCTTCAGAAATATCTATAAGAACTAACATACAAACCTTTCAACTTCCTCAAAACAGATCTATTTCCAGGTACCTAAGCCTATAGAGTTAAATACATTTCCAGCAGGAAACCTTCGCGGTACATAACAAATGACGATGCAACCACTTCGTCCGTGCCGGAGGGATGTTCTTCTAAAGGACGGGTAGACTTAGTACTCAGGTATTCGATAGTGGTAAGAGGATGGAATTGGGTCGGGCAAATCTATTGCGGAGAACTCGGGAATTCAGGTGTCTTTACAATGCTTTTACTGGAATTTCCTGTTCATTTCACGAGAACTGGAGACCTGGAGATCTTACATACATTTTGTTTAATTCCATACCGATGATAGACCACAAATTCCATAGCAGTGATAGGCGTGTGGTTTGAAGGTTAGACTACCAAACGCCGGTATTAGAATTTAATAATCACTTGCTTCGTTAAAAGGAAAACATGTGGAGGAAACCTGCACACGTGACAGTTCTCCATAATGTTCTCAAAGGTATGTGAAGTCCACCAATCCGCACTTGGCCAGCGTGGTGGTCTATGGCCTGTACCCTTCACGTTGTGAGAGCGACGCGACTACGATGCGACAATCGTCAACTACGACGCAGCTTTATAGACATTTTGACAAAATGTCGTTTGAATGAAACTATAGATGTTAATACTTTATGCCTGACAAAATCGTTAGGCGACCCTCCGTCGTCTCGCTGTCGCTCGTCTAAATACTCTAAATAAACAGTAGCTTTGAGCTTACTGGGATCAATCTATTTATCCCGGGACTGACTGAGTTGTTAACCCTATTTAATTTCAACCCATCGTCTGTTCGACGCAAATTTGCAAACAACGGAAACCCTTCATTGGGACGCGAACGTTTATTTTGATCTAAAACGTAACTGTTGACAGTGTAGACAAAGCTTAATTTAGGCTAAACATTTTCTCAAACAAACAAAACCACTACAGATGGTATAAGCACCAGAGATCGCGTTGGGGGACAGGAAATAAATGGGAGATCTCATATCTCTCATAATTTCTAACTACCCTGCCTTCCTTGATTATTTTAAGTTAAACTCCATAAGACTATGGTTATCTGCAAGAGATCGCTCTTAGCGACAAGACCGTGTTTTTATTTTGTAATATTATTAAAATTTATTTAAAGAAGTGATATTTTTTTTTAATTTTTACTGTTCCTAATTGGTGTACAGTAAAGTGTACTTATTAATGGTTCTCGTACACTGTATACTACATCCAAAATAACTGTAACAAAGAAATAGACTTCAGAAACCGTTCATTTTACATTGATATTCATCATACATCATAACAAGCACCAGCTTTTGAAAATAAAAAGATTTTTACTACATTTACGGACTATTTTATTGGTTTTAAAGTAGGTATTATTATTACCAGACTCTTCCAAACATATTTTTTTACTAGGTATATGCAAAAAATATTTTTGGCATTCTAAAATTGTTATAGCGTGTCCCGCTAGGAAACTTGAAATTTTTCAAAAATAGATAAATTTTAGATTCGCACACTAATAAAATATGATATTTTTGTAATTACAACGTGCCAAAAATATATGTAGGTATGTTCCCTAAGTTTTCGGAGTACAAAAATAACACTAACACCGGACATAACTGAAAACACTGGCAGTAATTTATTTTTTGAGTAGGTACAGTGAACTGCATACCAAAGTACTCTATAATCTTTAAATACTTCCAGAAGTGATCGGTCTTGAGCGACTAGTAATAAAAATGTCCAACACTAAACATCTTAAATTGTTTATATTTACGTTACAGGAACAAAGTGTTTAACTGGCGCGTTTTCACGTTTTCCAAACTTTGATCCGAGGTAATTCGATCTCGTTAACGAACCAGATGCGAAGATTACCTTGTTTACGATATCACAAATCTTTGTTATAGCCCTTATCGAGATAGCAATAAATGATATTTTTGGTTTTTATCGGTCACTACCACGCTAGTGATTAAAATCAGCCAATAAAAGTTTGAAAACTAAAAACACTTTTATAATGCTAAGTGAATAAGTGCAAAGCAATTTGACGAGCCCGTAGCCTAGTTGTTAGTGATCCTGCCGAGCCATCCAAATCCACTAAAAGGAATATCACTGTGTATAGCAAAATGATGTCTCGTAGTTTTTATACACAATATTGCTTTGGGATATTGGGGCTTACGGGTTTTCTTATCAAAATAAACTCGCACGAATTTGTACCATTCGTACATCCGTCTCGTATAAGTCGTATACAAACAGCGAACTAATACCAACCTTTCGTATGTTCGGTACGTAATTAAAGGGAAACAGATGCCGGAAATGAAACTTTAACGAAAGTCTCTCGGAATAACTCAGTAGAACCCTGAGACAGGGCACAACAGGGATGCAATGGGATGGATGAAATTTAAAGTATTCGAAATTGTGAGCGATAATCCAGCTAGGGATGTTCTTGTTTTGAAAGAAAAATATTTTTTCTTCAAATAGGTGATTACATTTATTTTTTATGATTATTTTAGAGTACAGTGTTTTTATTTTATGGTATTTCAAAGATGTACAGTAGTATTCCGCGCGTCTTTTAATATGGCACATTTTTTAATGATCAATTATTCACATTTAAGAATACCATCTAATGTAATTATTTAATATGTCGTCGTAATCAATTTATTTGGCTTTAAATATCGCACAAAATCGTATCGAATTTGCGACAATAGAAAAACAAATCAAAAATATTGAAGGTTGAAAAGAGCTCAACGGATATTTATATAACTCAATAATCCTAAATGAAGGCACTCCTGTTAGATTTTAAACCGGATTCTAATAAAAGTGCAGTTTTGGCCAGAAAGCGTTCATAAGACCTCTTATTTACGGGCATTGTTACCAAGGGGCTCGTTTTCGAAATTGTATTTAACTGTTTTAAATTACAATCTGTCTAAATTAAACCAATTAAGGGTGGGTTTTCGGTAGATTTTAGCTATCGTTGTAACCAGCGTTAAACTTTACCATGCCATAACCATTACCAAGCTCTTACCGAAGGTCAAGATGCATGTGGCGTTGCACAATGCCTTTTTTAACCCTCGTCAAAAGTAACGCCGGTCAATGGGGCTGCCATGACAATTATGACACCCTTCCCGGTTTTTTGAGTTTGTTTTGTGTGGAAGATATTTTGTACTAGCAACATTGTGCTAAAATGTCGTACGACTCTTGTCAAATTGACAGTGCGGGCAGCTTTTCATCTGTCAATGCTGTCATTAGGTGCTAAACTCAATGGTCATTACTGTTTGTACTTTGTTGATTTGTTCTTCGATCGATCATCGCTAAATAAAGGTTAATTTTCATAATATTATCAAAGTTAAATAGGTATCGTAATCATTAAAAAGGAATTCAAATCAACTTTAATATGGACAGTTCAGTAAAGTGAGTACCTCAATGACATTATAAGTAAAAAGAGGTAGACATGTTACATATATGAAAAATGAACCTGACAAACGCAACCGAAATATTGCACTGACGTCTATTGACGTTAACCATAAGTGTCATAGATAAATGTAACAGACGAGACATTTATTCTTAGAATGATTTATGCCTAAAACTGCTATGACTCTTAGAAGTACATAATATTAACATCTAACCGTCGTCTAAGTATTAGAATCAGCATTTTGAAACAGGGGGTTTTATTATAAAGATATTATAAGTAAGAAAATATTATATAAAAAAATTAAAACAAAATATTATGGTATAAGTGAAATATGTTTTTGATGCAGCACGTGATTTAGATGTAAAATCATGGTTATCATGAGTTAAATTAATGAATTAAATGAAGTCGTCATCTATGTCAAACCTTTTCTTGACGTATATTTGCCTTCATTTTTAAAGTGGTTACTACAAATCCTACTATTATTTGAAGGCATCCAATCATATTCACATCTTTGTCTCCGCACAACAGTTATCCAATTTTGTTGATTAACCTTGTTGGTAGGAAATCTACGGAACATTAAAAAAATAACGGATTACTTAACGTAGAAACAAAAGAATTCAGCCTAAATTCATAAAAAAATCTCATCGTTACATTAACAATTTCTTGTCTACCTATTGTACCTACTGTCTGCATTGTTGCCTCTAATCTATGATCTTAGCGTATGTGCTATCTTTGTTACACCTGTGAGTGAAGCAATGTTCTATCTCTTTTATCGTTTGGAAACAAGCTGTGATTCATTAAAATTACAAATTATAAATTAATCTATTTAAAATTTCAACATTTTTATACATTTACCTATGATATGATTTACCGTCCTCCTTCTTTACCTTTCTATCATAATTGTTGCATTTTCGAAATGCACAAGAAGGCATTTTACCTTTTTTTAGTATGAAGTCGACACGTGCGCTCACAATGACAGCCGACAGCTCGACTGATTGCAAACGGCCCGGCGCGGGCCGTTTCCACTGCACGCGTTAGGAGCGTTGGTGGCGTATCTAGTGTAATATATCATTGGAGTACCTACGTTTCTTCTTGTTAATTTATTGTCATCTTGGTTGTGATGTACCTACATCTTTTACTTTACTGTGTAGTAAATCACTGATTTCATTTTCAGATAACGGTCGTCCAATTTTTCAGCCGATGAAATAGAAAAATTGAAACTGTTAATTGACAAACATAAGGAAGATGAAGGGAAGGGATTCGCTAAGAAATCTATTTAAAGAAATAAATATATTAAATGTAGTTTCACAATATATTGTTGATAATATATATGTACGTTATTAAAAATACTATGACAGTTTCCTTAAGAAGAGTGATGTTCACATGATTAATACTAGGAACAAGGCTAAACTGATTGCACCAAATTTCAGACTCAGCAAAACTGGTGGCTCGTTCAGATGGGTAGATGTATTAAAATCTATAATAAAATTCCGTTCGTTTCATTGTTCGTTTATATTTTATATAATCCTGTAAACAGTAGATTTGTGTACACCTTTGTATCACCGACACATCTTTGGAAAGATACTGATGCATAAAATTGTAAGGCCAGTAGTATTTGATCAGTTACTGATACTGCAAGGTTTCTGAAATAAATAATTATGTTTTAGTAAATAGAATTCATAATACACATAACTTCGATTTTACTGGACCATTGCAATAAGTAAGTGCTTACCTGTTTGTATTACTTTTTTGTCATTTCCAATATACAAATGAAATACCTAGCTACACGCTTAGATAGCCTAAAACGCGCCACAAAGTCCATCTCATACCAGAGAAAATGATTAATTCTTGTCCTGAAGAAGTTTGTTTTTCTTGCCGTAATGTATTCGATGATAAGGTCGTCATTAGATGAAGTATCTTCATCAATTATACATAGATCGAATCACTCTACTGCTTTGAAACATTGTAACCGATTTTCAATTACGTAAAAACAATAATTTATCAATTAATATCAAAATATTAACGGAAGTGTATACAGACATATGTCAAACAAAGTCTATTTTAAGGTTAACTTTGACGTTGACCGATCGCATTCGGACGGTTACGGTTAGGGTTAAATTTTAGTCAAAATTTAACGAAGGTTAGTTGATGCAACCCAGTTTTGTTTCTTTCGGCGGTTAAATTTTACTTTAACCGACATGTACCTATAACCTTACTTTAACCACGTGATATGCAACCCACCCTAAGGCCCGTAATATCAATAGCAGTTTAATCTATGATTCTGAGTTTAAACTATCTTTGTCGATTATTTCGTAATATCAATGACAGTTAATCTGTGTATGACAGTTTAAACTATCGCTTAGTTTAAACGGTCAAGCAGGGGCAGTTAAACTGGCACGTAGGGTTTAATCTATTATTTCAAAATGGTTGCTTAGAAACAGATGTTTGTCATGTCAACATGATTGATATTGGTAAAACACAACTTTCAGAAGACAACCTCAAAATATTACCTAAATTTTAATCAAGTCAGTGTCAATATCTCTCAAAGTCAACGAAAGGAACGTCAATTCTTTTGAATCAAAACATTGCCATATACATTTCTTTACGGTTTAAACCAAAACGAATGAACGAAGTGCCAAGTGTTGCTATAATTTAAAAACTGATCTAAGTTTAACTAATCGGGCAATGTTTTATCATTGAAATTACGACAGCAGTTTAATCGGTACTTTAACTTTTGAAGTAGTTTAGTTAAACTGTGAGTTAATCGATTGTTGATCTTACGGGGCTAAGTCGATTAAACTATTAGGTACATTATACACCTCTCCTTTCGATACCAACTATAGTTTTGTGACACATTGATGATTATATATTATTTTTAATTGCGTTTCATTATTTAAATTTAAATATACAATATACAAACAGGAGGTAGTTATTAACCAGTTAACAAGCAAACTGTGTCATTTTCTGACAAAGACTGATTTTAACAAATGATAGTTTTTGGTTACAAGTTTTGAACAAACCCCAGCATTTTATAAATGGATTTAAACTAAAAGTTTGTCCACCTCTCACTCGTTTTCGCATAAAATACTGTAGAAAGCTGCATAAATCTATTCAAAGGTTTTACTGAAGCAATTTTTAAAACATCCATTAATAATATCAAGTAATTATCGTGAGAGTTTGAAAACAATGACGGCTTATACCTAAGTGCGGTTTTATTTTTAAATCTTTCTACGTTCATTTATACAAAGCGTTAACGATATTTCAATAACCACTGGGAATGTAAGTTTGTATTAACTTTATTGATGTTATAATATCATGATGTTTAATCATCATCGCAACCCATAACTGCTGGATAACGGTCTCCTCTCTCAATGTGAGGGGTTCATCATCGCAACCCATAACTGCTGAATTGTGGTCTCCTACTCTGCTCTCACAATGTGAGGGGTTCATCATCGCAACCCATAACTGCTGAATTGTGGTCTCCTACTCTCCTCTCACAATGTGAGGGTTTCATCATCGCAACCCATAACTGCTGAATTGTGGTCTCCTACTCTCCTCTCACAATGTGAGGGGTTTATCATCGCAACCCATAACTGCTGAATTGTGGTCTCCTACTCTCCTCTCACAATGTGAGGGGTTCATCATCGCAACCCATAACTGCTGAATTGTGGTCTCCTACTCTCCTCTCACAATGTGAGGGGTTCATCATCGCAACCCATAACTGCTGAATTGTGGTCTCCTACTCTCCTCTCACAATGTGAGGTGTTCATCATCGCAACCCATAACTGCTGGATTGTGGTCTTCTCTCACAATGTGAGGAGTACGCTTCCCAAGTATGGATTGGCAGTCTTCACACACACCTTTGAAAACATTTTGGGGAAGTCTTAGGTCTGCAGCTTTCCTCATGATGCACCGATAATTAAATATACACATTTTATATTGCGTGCGTGTAGAATTTGAAACCCAACGTTCATTCATACCAATCGGCTATCACTACTAATTGATGTTATAGATTCCAGTATAGTACGGCCGGCATTGTTTGTTTCAGGCACACGCTCAGTGTTCTTGTCGCTATCTCTCTCTAAAGTACAATGCCTGCGCACTATATCCGAAAGCCTAACTTCAGAGCTGCCTAGAACCGTCGGCAGTACTTTAACTGTTATAAGTTTATTATAAACAAACACTAAATATAATATCTTTGGTTATGGGATCATCTGATAGCAGCTATACGCGCGTCTTTGGTAACAACATACGTATAAAAAGAAAGAAGTATTGATTTGAGACATTCACATTTATTGCTAATAGGAAAGCAGGAAACCGCTTAATTAAGCCCTGGCTCGCTGTTACGGTGACCCTGTCTTTATGGCTAATAACTCCAAAGCAAGAGTTTCTTAGTAGTCGTAAAGTGTACTTGTAATCGTAGTACGGCAATCAAAGTTTATGGTTATCGCTACCGTTCGATGACGTATGCTACGACGACGGACGCGGCGACGGTAACTATTACAAGCTTTTATTCACCTTGCAATGTATGTATGTATGTTCAGGTCAAACGAATGTATGCATGCAGAAAAATGCATTTGTTCTCGCATAATTTCTAAACTACAAATTGATCATAATTCGACAAATGGAATTCAATATAACAAATACTAGACTACAGCTCCTGTCCATTTTCCAGTTTTATTTGGGGTCAGCGCAATATGTCCTTGTCTTCTTCCCTATTAGCCGTCAATTCTAAACAAGCTCTAGTAGAGACGACATAAAGTTGTAAATGAAATAAACAAAATCTTTGGAAGAGTTCGGTTCGGTATCAAATGTAAGAACTTTATTAACACATTTCAATTACAAATGTGTTGCTTTGTTTCCACAGTAAGTAGAAGTTTTGCTTGTGTTCTGTTCTTGATTTGTTTTAATAAAAATGTTAAATTGGCTTCCAAAATATAGAAAGTTCCTAAAGGGCTCTGACAAAGTTTAACTCTTAAACCAAGAGTTTATGCAAAAACCACTCATCTTCAGTTATGTTTGATAATGAATTCAATTTTGTTCTTGATCTAACTTACTCGTAACTGAAAACAAAAGAAAAACCAAGATTTTTATACTTTATCATATTCTATACAAAGATAAGAAGTCGCGTTTTGCACAGGATCTTTTAGAGCAGTAAATTTCAGAACCAAAAATCCTTACGATGACGATAGAATTTTAAAAGCAAACTCATACGAATTTGAACGACATTTTAAATTATAAATGGTATTCGTCTTTAGTAAAGCTTCGATCCAATATCCAAGGGTTGACTGGTAGAGAAAGCCATTAGGCATTATTAAGTCCGCCCATTGTAATTCTAGGAATTACAATTTAGAGTTTTCAATAAAGAGTTAAATAAATAAATAAATCCTTCAATCCATCCAACCATCCTTCAATCAATATTATTGAACTACCCGAGCACTCAGTAACTGATGAAATGGTTTATTTTGCATTTGAATCTAGAAATAATTATTTTAATTATACGCAACACCATCAAATTCAAAATTATTTATTCAATCGTTTGACCTTGGCTTTCATTCTTTCATTGTTTTATTTAACGACCAAGTATCCTAGTTGATAGTGGTCCTAGCGAAGCGAAGGGTCTTGGCTTCGATTTCGGACCGGTGCAGACATTTATTTAACAGATAAATGTTTGTTCTCGGATGGGTTAGTGCTGTGTTATTTGTGTTGTCCATTCCACCTGCGACACAGGGTGTTATGTTATGGCAGAGGCTGTTACATAATATATAGTAGGTACGCACGTAATATAAACCTGGACACACCCTTTATATATCATGTGGTCAGTGTTTACCACTTATCGTAATGCAATGTTTGGCAATTTAAGTGATTGGTTTCGGTAAAACCGAACCACGTCACATTCCATGTCATTATTACTGCGCATTGTTGACATGATTGCGAATTACTTCGATTTTGGCCACGCCTGTGATGTGTTGAGAGATATTTAGTACAGGTCTGTATTGGAAACCAGTATACGTACAGTTATAGTTCTGTCTGTCGCAGGGTCGGAGAGCTCGTAATAATAATGCGAAGTCATGGGCGACGCTTGCCACCGGTGGCTTGTAGCGTTTAAGGTTTGGTAGGCAGGTACTATATACAGAAACTTAAGTCAATATACCGATGTGTCTTCATACACGCGCTTCAAACTCAAGCTCGCGTTAATTTGTTTACTAACAGTTTCAACGAATCCCATAAACGAGAATAAGTCAATAAAAAAGATTCCGTAAGCTGCATTAACACCTCTATGTTAATTACTTGATGAATACATTAGATCTTCTGAGATAACCTCTATGATGTGCCTACTAACGGCCCGCACTTCGCTTTAGGGAACATTTACCTAGTATCCACCGTCAGAGTTTTCTTGATCAGAATTCCAAATCGTTTTTAACTGTTAGGTACTGTATTTCTAGATGCTTATATTGCAATTATGTACAAATTAAATTATACTCGTAACTAGTGAGTGAGATTCTTTAAACATATTTTCTCTTTTCGTAAACCGATTGAAATAAAAATCCATCTTTCCCAAAGACTGCTGAAATACATCCGTGAAAACCGCATTCAAATCGGTTAAGCCGTTTCTGTTTTGTTATGAAACCCTACTATGAAAACTACTGAACGGATTTTCATGCGGTTTTCACCAATAGATAGATTAAATGAATATCTTAGCAGTTATCGGAAAAAGAAAACTACCGCCCGTGAATTCGTGCGCGGGTTACGTCTAACAATTTTGAAGTGAGGGCACTAAGGGACACGCTTCCCGAAGCGAAGCGAGGGCGGTTTACCGTTTACTAATACGTAGTAATACACTCATTATCCCTCACTAAGATTCCCTGTGTCGCGGTTGGCATGTGTTATTAACTCATCACTTACACGTACGACCCGCAAAGCGAACCAAATGGTCGGGAAACGAACCGAGACCCCTCGCTTCGCAGGCCCCTTCCAACTAGACGACGGTGTCATAAAATAAAAGAAGCTTCAAGTAAACATTGGTCCTGCACTATAGATACGAGTTGACGATAGCTATCTAACGATAACTGAAGCCGATGACTTCCTAAAATACAGATTCGCATAATCCACTTGTAATAAGCGTTCGTCCATCTAAATACCCATAACAACCAGGGCCGATGAATACTGTGGATCACTTACGGGTTAACTTAAGCCGTTATAAGCTTCGGTTACCGCTAAAACCTTACGCATTACCAATTTTATTTAAATGTTATTCCGGAGGTCGCTGTAAAATGTTTATTTGAAAAGGGTTCTGAATTTTTACAATGAAATCGTATTTGTGTTTTTACTGTTATTGGGTTTTTACACCTTTGTTATTGTATCGGGAATATTAAAGTAGGTTCATCCAGAGATTTAGATTTTGAATTGCTCATATTTTTGTGTGTTTTATAAATATATTTGCATCATAAAATGCTTTTTGAGTATGCTAACAATAGTATTTAAATGGTAATAAATTAATTATAGCGGGAATTAAAAGAGTCGTGAACCGTCTTCTCAAAATCATTTCATTTTAATGGCAATATTAAAATCATTCATTCACATTCTCCACCAATCCGCACTGGAGCAGCGTGGTAGAGTATGCTCTAGGCCTCCTCATGTATGAGGAGAGACCCGTGCTCAGTAGTGGGCCATTGACGACATTAAGCCTTCCCTTGTTTTTATTAAACCTCTGTCTATTCTCGAAGAACATTTTGTTGGACAGAGGCTAGAAACAGTTGGACAGACAGACAGACAGACAGACCCCTCCTCATCATATTACTCCTCTCCACTCTCTTCTCACCGCACCTCAGCACTCCACTATATAAACCAAGCCACATTTAGTAAATAGCTCCAATAATTTCCTCGTTTAAATACAGAACCCCTTTACCTTTTATTTTATGAGAACTTTCAACGATTCAACAAGATTTTGATGGTCAAAAGGTCGGTAGTGTTTGCTGGAAAAGAATTCAGGAGCGCAAAAATTTACTAACAAAATAATATTCAAAGAGTTATTTTGTAAAATTTAGTTTGTGTTCTGCTGGCAATAAAGTGTAGGAAAACATGAATGGCGGTATGCGAACATTTCCAAGGGTTGGTTATTTCCTGGCCCAGAATTCTCCTTCGTTTTTCTTCAGGAAATAGAATAATTATTTTTATGGTCGTGAAGCATCGCCCTCATAATGAATTATTAAAACTCTCTTTCTCTCTCTCCCATTGTTTCTCTTTCTCTCGCATCGGGATACACGATTACAAAATTACTTTTTGTTTGGTTTGTATTTTTACTCCATCTCGGATCAACAAACAGAAATCTCCGAATTAACCAAATATCTCCGATTGATCTGTTTACTACATTGCACATGATAAAAATAATAATGTATGTCTTTGGACGTGCTAATAAAAAAATTTATAGATTACCTAACCTAATCTACCCTAACCTGATTTAACGTCACAAAGTTTAGTGAATCTCCGCTGTAATGTTATCTCCTATCTATATCTTCTACGGATGACAAGTATATAAAATATTAATCAATTTTATGCAAATTTAATAAAGCTTGAGAGTTTTTTATTTGTTTGAACGCGCTAATCTCTCAATCTGATAAAAAATGTATGATAACAACATTCATGAGGGCTGTATAGGCTACCCAGCATAACGCTACACAGGCTTTCCGATGCGATGTGATCAGCGATGCGAAAACTTTGTAAATATGCGGAACAGCATCCAAAACTTTTCAATAGTTAACACGTGGTACTGTAACCGAGAAACAGATTAAAACCCCAAAAAATATGTTTTGGCAGATGCCATGAGATGTACGAGTAGCATTTGTGATAAAATGTATCAACACATTTTAGTGTGTAGAATAACACACAACAAACACACACAACACAAACGGGACTATTAAGGATTGTTTTTTACAACATTTTTCACGTGTGTTGTTACATTTTAAATATTATATTAGGCTCTATTTCCTTTTTCCAAGAATAAGAGATACATTTATTTACTGCAGCAGGTGCTGCAGGTGGGTAAAAGCCATTGAAATCTTATTAAGTAATCTCTTCCATTCCAACTTTATCGCCAATTTTGCGGGGACAGACTCGGTAAGTAAACGGGAATGAACGATGAAAAGTAGAAAGAAAAGTAAAATATAGTAATGGCCGCCAATTGGTCGATCGCCGGTCGCGCGGACGAATGGAGTTCGAATCCTTCTGAAGTTTTTCAAATTTTGTGTGGATAAACAGCTTTGCTTCGCTTCAGGGAACTTCTTGTAACTTAGGGTATTTTTAAGGTTTCCGTACCTAAAGGGTCTAAAATGGAACCGTGATATATTAATTTATTAATATGCCTCCGATATCTATCTGCCCGTCTGTCAGTCAGAGCTCTATCTCTTGAACGGAAATAGAATAACACCTAAAATTTTCACAGAGTACCTATATGTTATTTTTTTTTGGTATTGTTTTAATTTGATTCAGGTTACATAGTGATAAACGACAGTGGAAACCGTTTAAAAATTGGTCAAGTAATTTCCACACGATATTTCGACAAATTTATAAACAAAAGAGAGAGAGAATATATCAAGTATTTAACGTAAGTATTATCTGTAAATTTGTACTCGGTCGTAGTAAAATCGGTGAAAATTGTTTTTTATTCAAAAATAACAAAAACAAACGAAAATATTTAATTCCCGAAAGCTTTTATTTCCGATCCGCTTAATAACCGTCAATAATCTTCTTTTTCCTTTCCAAAACCGTTTCTAATTCAAACAGAATGCCGCTAAGTAGCTTTTAGGCGTAATTACACTTCAAAATTCTTTTGCATTCTCAAATAAAAGCACTTGAAAATTTTCCGCCACGCTTCGAACTGTGCGTTTAAAGCGCTGAATGTGAAGTGTAAGCGCCTGTAGTTCGAGCTTCGAACAGAGCCGACTACAGTCGAAAACTGACTCTCGCTGGCATCGGACCGAGCCAGCGGTTGACACACTTCGCTACGAGTTCGCGGTTTTCCGTTTTCTTAATTCAAAAGTGTGAACGAACGTTTTCTCAATTCAAAAGTGTGAACGAATTTCGAACGTATAATTATTGGAAACTTTTAAAAGTGAATTGTAATCTTTTTTGTGCAATGATCAAATTGGATGTTTGACGTTTGATTAAAAGGCTTGCAATTTTCCTGATTGAAGTGTGAAATTTATTGTGTTGTGTGGTGTTGAAGTGGCATATAAATTGCATTGCAGTAGTTTTGCTGTAAGTACTATACTTTTATTAAAATTAAAATCATGTTTTAAAGATCACAGTAATTCATACTTTAAAGGGGTTTTAATATATTAATTAAAACCTTTTTAAAGCAGCAGTTATTGTTAAATTTTCTATAGTTGTATGTTTAGATGTCGACAATCACGAGTCCGTACCCGCGTCTCACCTAGCCGAAAATAAGTGATTTACTAAAATGTATTCAGACACTCACGACTCTTTTAGTGTTAAAGTGATTTAGTCATTGACTTATTAGTACTAATATTAATAATAATCAATGAATTTAATTATAATTTATTATTAATCTACGTGGGTCTGTTGGTAGTCTGCAAAGTATATGTTATGGGCTTCGAGAAAATACCACTATAAACTGAGTTATTGATCACCAACGGAGATTACCTAATTTAGCTTCTACCGAAACACTTACTAACTAAACTACTACTAACCGGGCTAACTATCACTAACAGTCCCGGCCCAGTCCTCATACCTAAACTGGCCTACTGACGTTATAAATAATCCTGCTACTGTTCTAACCATCCTAGTCCCCGAGCGACTCTTCTGTATCGGCCACAGTTGTCATGGGCGGCAGCGGAAGGGCGGTGCTCCATATCTGCGCCAATAAATTTAATTGAATAATAAGAGGCGATCGAGTTATATTGATGGATCGGAATCAAATAGGAGGGAGTACAATCTAATCGAAAACAATATTGAATAGATAAATATTAATACTAAATTTAGGTACTACGCTGCAGCATTTAACTTTGTACTTGTATTTTTTAATATAAGACAAGACGACCACGTAGGTAGGTCACAGAGTAGTTAATTTTAACTACTCTGTGGGTAGGTGCAGGTAATCTGCTTGCAAAGCGACGTATCCTGGGTTCGAATACCGACCGTGGCAGACGTATGTGCATGTGACATAATACATATATTATGTATGTACGAGTATGTTGGTTCTCGGGTCATGGGTGTTATATGCTTATGTGACGGATAAAAGTTTATACGCGGGTTTTGGATGTTAATGATAATTATGTTATTTGTGTTGTCCATGACACCCGCGATACAGGGTGTCCTACTATGGAGGGATGGAGTAGGTTAGCGTTTTGATGCCGTTCCTTAACAAGGCTTCCAGTAGGAGTAAACTCTTCCAGTTGCATTATCTATAAATAATGACTATTAAAGCTATTTAAGCTTTCTGTCATTTCTGTTCAAGTGTTTGGAAACTCTAACTCATGTCATTTATGTCATGTGTGCATGTATACACTTATGAACGTGTATATTTTTGAATTTACCGCCGCCGCCGTTTCGTTTCCAGACAGAACACCTCCATCGGGACGAGAGATGCAAAGAGCATCTCGTGACCTGACACAATCCCACTGCGATGCACTTTGCGTTACATATTTAAAGCACATAAATATGTCATGCTTCGAGACCCCTCGGGTTTAGACGTGAAACGAACATTTATCTGGCTCATAAAATACCTGGCTAGAATATAACCTGGCACGCTTCGCTCGGCGCAGTAGGAACGACCTAATCATTTATCCAATACATTAAAAATTTCAGCAGCTTTCAGGGAATATTATTTAATTTATTTCTATCTAAATCATTTATATTAATAAGTACTTTTTTTATTGACTTAAGGCAGCAAACGAGCATACAGCACCACCTTCCGCTGCCGCCCATGACAACTGTGACCGACTTAGAACAAGACTCATATGGGGACTGGGATAGTTAGTCCGCTTAGGTGACGATGTTAGAATATTCGTTGGTTAGTTTGTAAGTATGAGGACTGGGACAGGGACTGTTAGTGAAAGTTAGTCCTGTTAGTTATTGTTAGTAATAGTCCAGTTAGTAAATGTTAGTAAGAGTCTCGTTATAATTCGGTCACAGATGTGTTGCTACCCTTGAGCACTGAGATGGTCGCCTTTTAAAAGTGTAGCCGACTCCCACACCTTTGTATCCGGAACACAATTGCTGTTAAAACAATCATTACTCGGTAGAAATGGTACAAAGTACCATGGCGGGCGGTAGTACTACCCCTGGCGAACTCTAAGCTCTACTACCTATGCAAAACAATTAAAATTAATTATTTTACATAGGTAGTAGATCCTAGGCTCTACTACCTACAAATTATTAAATTATTAATTTATCTGGCAATGCCAATTGTTAATTCCAAATGCCAATTGACGCACTTGGCCAGTGTGGTGCCAATGTGGCCAATAAATCTGTGTCAATAAATCAATGCTTGTAAGTTCGTGAAAGATTTCTAAAATCGAATAAAGATTGGATATCTTTGTACTCATGACAAAATTTAATCCCCAATAGATAAACACAATGAAGCGCGCCGTGAGTCCTTACAAACCATTCGTACAATAAGGTTGAATGAAAGTTTCAGACATCGATGAGACGCGTCAATTGATCCGCTATTGCTTGCCATTTAACAGTTGTATTTTATTAAAAAGTTATCTAACCAAGAACAGAAGTTTTATAAAATAGGAGTTGGTACGTCGCCATCATGCATCGCTAACGCGTTGCCGGTTAAGATGGCAACAACTGCTACAAGTTACAAGTAAACATTAAAAAACCCTCGACTCAACAGTCCCTGTCTTCCACGGCTCAACATAATGTACAAAAACCGTTTCATTGAGACCATTTTCACGAACTCAAACGCGATACCTGTAAGTTGTGAGGAGTGCGTATCGTCTGATTCCAGGCGAAGCTGCAATATCAGCATCATGCAGGTCAGGTTTACCATTAATAATAATATTGACTTTGAAGTTCCAAGATAAAAAACTTTGAATCGATATAAAGATAATTTCATAAGTACTGAGCAGTAAAATTTGTAAATCTATCGTTTGTAACAAAGAAAAGAAATTAAACATTTTGGTACATTATGTAAACGCTCTTGGCTTCAATGCCGAAACAAGTACATAATCTTTGAAAAGTACGGGTAAAGTAAAATGGTAATTTATAAGAATATTATTTTCTATCTCGCGTTGATGGATGAAAAATGGCTGCCATTAAAACTTGGATCGTTTATTCCGATCATTGATGTTGTTTGCTGATAGATGATTCTAGTTTTTGTTTCAAACTTCATTCCTGTCTACGTAATGTAACAGAATCTTCTTAATAGTTTTACAGCTTTTCTGTTTAATCATTACCCGCAGTTCTTAATTTTTGAATAAAAATGGCTGATAAACACGGTCACTACTCACGGGTAGCCCGTGACTATTTAAGACACAAAATTAAAATAATATGTTAAAATAATATCCAGGCAGATTAATAACCCCTACCAAAATACTGGTTTTTTCATTCATTTAATATATCAAAAAAAAATGTCCGTTCTATATGTTATAAAGCTGTCGATGTCACGACCTATCGATGTGATAAATCTTCGATGTTATAAATTCGATTCAATGAGCTTTCGATTTTAAAAGCTTTCGATGTCATGAACAATCGATGTAATAAACATTCGATGTGATGATAGTTCGATATAATAAACTATCGATGTAACGTGTTCGATGTCATGAACATCGATGTAATGGAATTCGATGTGGCGTATGGAACCCATAACTTACGTACCATCGGAATTAAAATGAAGAAACAAAGCCCTGCGATCCTACGAAACGGGAGAGACTGACTGAATTAGAAATATCTAAGAAGTTTGACATCGATTTCAAAATATTCTTCACTCATGTCATGAATCATTTAAATGATAATAAATAAACAATTTCATGCTTTGCTGTGCTTCAAGAAGTGAGTTTTATACGTCTGGAATTGACGACCCCGTAGCCTAGTTGCGAGTGAACCTGCGAAGCGAGGGGACCCGGGTTCGGTTCTCGGCCGGGCAGATATTTATGTGACAGAGAAAGGTTTTTGCTCGGGTCGTAGATGTTAGTGACGTGTTACTCGTGTTGTCCATGCCACCCGCGATACAGATATCCTTACGTAGTTAGCGTTTATGTAAAAAGATTACTGAATTGAGAAGCTTTCATCTTTACTATGTCATAGTAATAGAGATGTTCTGCAATCTCGTTATGTCTGGTGTGTAGGAGACTTGAAAATCTATTCCGTAATAAATCTTGGTTGAACTTTCATGCCAATCTTTAAGTTTTCCCTATTTCTCGCTTGCTGCACATTATTCACCTGAGGTAATGGAGTTGTCTGGATAGAAATAGAGTAAATTGGAACTTTTAATCTTACTTTCACCAAGCCCACGAGGAAAGTTAAAGGTTTCAAATTTCTTTGCATACAAGACGTGATTTTCAAAACGACAATTTTACCACCTCACGTTTCTATAGGTAGGATTAAAAATATTACTTCCTTAAAAGTTGATCGTTTGAAGTTTCCACGTAAAAGTTTTATTACATTTTTGTTTTTCTCCGAGTTTTGCTTTTTGAACGAAGTTCCTTATTTGTTTTTTATGCTAACAGCCGGCAATTAGCTTAAGCGCCACTTGATGGTAAGTATCACCGTCGTTCATGGACAGCAACACCAAAGACGTCACCGATGTGTTGTGGGCCAAGAATGAATAAAGAGGGTAGAAAGAAAAATGTATGTACCCCATTGTCCTTGATGTTTAATGTTTATCATTGTGTTCATGTTCAGTGATGTGTGTTTGACGGTTCATTTCTCAGTCTTAGTAATGAGAGTCATGTCGATTTACGTTACTCGTAGTTTCGCAGGGGATGGTGGATGACGTCATCTTTACGAGGCTTGATTGTGCGTGACCTCTTGTACGCGGCTCCCCAGAGATAAACTTCCACAAAACACAGATGAAATAAATCGAAACAACTCTCATAAACTAGGTGAAATGATTCCGGGGTGGAGCGAAGCAATCATAAATTCAAATTTGTTCTCCTGGGTGACCGAATGAACGCGGAGTTCTGAACTTTTCGGAATTCATCATCGCTAACAAAGTTTCAATTTGTCTAGTACATTCATCAGATACCTGAGCGATATTAACGTTTGTCTTCCGCACAGCAGGTTTCGCAACCGACACGATCCTTTGATTTTTAAATATATGTGCATATTAGAAATTAATTATCTCTTATTACCAGCAAACGAAAACATCATGAGAAAACCTGTGAACGTTTGCGCATTCTATAACCTCAAAAAGTGTGTTAAGACTACCAACCCGTACTTTGCAAGCGCGTCATCAAATGTGCTGAGTGTAAATGTGTAGTTGGGAAACCTTTAAATAAAGTTTCAAGTGAATCTACTGAAAAAATAAAAAGTTTTAGTTCATCCCCTTTTTTGTCCTCTTAGGGGGGAGAATTTCCAAAAAGCCTTTCTTAGTGCTCCCCTACCCTCCCCAAAGAACATATCAGGGGCTCTATTTTTGAATTTCACCGATGACTTATCATATTTGTATACGAAACCTTTTCACTTGTGATTTTCGTAGCGAGTGGTCACAATTACGGCATTTTTGAACCATTCGAAACTATGTTGCGAAGTAATTAAATGAGTAATATTTTAATCGTTTCACGCAGAAGAAATGTCAATATGTACTAATCGGTAATGGAAATAAACACCTATAACGTGTCTTAGCCTGAAACGGAACGTTTAATAACGACTTGACATTTAACATTTCATTTCAAATTGTGACATGACGTTTGACACATTCTATCGAGCGAATTATGAATTCGAATGGTCAAGACCACTCGTTAACAAACTCGTCTATGCGAATTTCAAAAATAAGTAAATATGAAATTCGTATACGTTTTCGAGATTTTCGTATACGAGTGAAATTCAAAAATAGAGCCCCAGCTTGTTGCGTTCTGTAGTTTCGCCCGTGCACTGTCTGTCAGTCACCCAGTAACGGAAGAGTTTCATATACATATATATTGATTGATGATTGATAAATAATAATAGTTTAAAAAATAAAACACTAGTTAGTTAGTAACGTAGCTAACTACCGGTTTTCTATATTCCGGATATCATCTAAGACCAATGTACCGAATTCTCGAGCTAAATCAAATAAGCTCAAACTCAATAGCTTTGCGTATTTTTATTTCAGAGTTCCTATGGCCACCTTAATAAAAAGCTACTATCATACTAAAAATATCAGCTGAATCAAATACTGTGGGTCAAATCTAACTTTCAAGACTTGAACATTCATATACAGGTGAAACTAAATAAAAGCTTTTCAAAAGCTTCATAAAGTTGTACTGGTAATGCCCATTTCCAAAATTGTAGTAAATTTTGTATCCCATCTCAGAGAAGCAAGGCGAATTTATAGATTCCGTTTTCGACCTTTGAAATAAAATTCACAAAAGTCTTAGAACCGAGATAGTCCTAAAAGGGTCGCTGCTAGATTAAGGATTTAGCAGTTCTACTTTCAATAGTTTTCGGATAAATCTCTATGCTCTACGGAAAGTTTACATGGGTAAGTACTTATTTACTCTTACGAGGATTGCCTTTGGAGATTTTTCAAATGTATTAGTTAAAGATTGGCAGTCAAAGATATCGCTACGAAAATGTTTTTGAAGTGGAAACTTCTTTAACATACTTGTGATTTGAAATAACATAAATGTCTGTGGCGAACCTCAAAATCCGACAGATGCCAGCTGTGAAGCGCTTATTAAATTTATTTACCATATTTGATCAATGGTCTAAAATAATACTAATTCAGTACTGTTTCTATATGTATAGATACAATTACAGAGTATAATAGTAACTATTACAACACTCTATCCCGCCCTCCATAAGCTTCCGGAAACCTTACGATTACAAAAACAATATCTAAAAAATCAATCATACGAGATTTATCATCTTTTTTATGATAATTATGTTGATTCAAATTGTTGTTTACCCTAATAATTAGTAGGTAATAACAGAACACAGTAAACATTTTTTTTATTTCTCACCAATTTCGAAGAACAGTTCGCCTCTTCAATAGACTTTTGAGTTTATTTGAATTAGGAACACAGTTGTTTACCGTGATTGTCAAACTTAGGCGTCGTCCTAATTGGCAGCGATCGTACGATGGCGCGATGCGTTCTCGTCGTGCGATGGGTATTTCATTACAATTACTTGCGAGGTTAAAATAGGACACTCTGATGAAATCCGTATGTTTGAACCCATCACACGACGAAAACGCATCGCGCCATCGTACGATCGCTGCCAATTAGGACGACGCCTTATACAATGGTACTGCTTCAATAGTTACACGGGATCGGTGGAAAGTTAAAAAGTTTCAACTTGCTTAGCAGTCTTGCATAAAATCATGCGATTTTGCACTAATACCAAGTTGTCGACGCGTGCCGCAACACTAATTAGGTAGATAACAATTTCTTGGTGCTTAAGGAAAGCATTACGGAGTTAATTGAGATAAATCTTTAGCACAGAAAATTCACACTTTTATATGTTAGGTACATTTCGTGAACCATTTCAGGGTTCCCTACCCAAAGGGTGACTAACGGAACCCTGTTTGTCTATCACAGTGTCCTGTCTCTTAAACGGTAATATGTAGTCACCCATTGACTTGTTAGTAATAATTCTCGTATTAGTTGACTTATTATTAGTAATAATTAGTATTATATTATTAGTAATAATAAGTCAATGGGTGACTACCTATTTCCGTATAAGAGAGAGAACACTGTGGTAGACAAACACCCTTGACTTATTATTACTAATAATAACTCAATGTAGTCACCTGAGGTTTTAACTTAACATAGGATACTTTTTATTTAAAAAAAAGTTTAAGAAAGATAAAAAAAATTGCTTCTCAAAAATAGTTAATAACTATCTACATATTATGTAAATATTTGCAAACGCAAGGAATAAGTTTCCCGAAGCGAAGCGAGGGCGGGTCACAATCTTATGTCAATTTATATTTTTTCCTTTTGAATATTAGAATGGTTTGGTTAGACAATATCATTTTAGGTTTTTGAAATTGTTGGCCGTCGGCGTCGCTGTCTTGTTTTAATAGTAAACTTTAGTATTCTTTATTATTGTATACATTAATTAATTTTTTCATTGCTCAGTAACTTTTAAATTACATTTCCAGATGAATATAAAAATCTGAGTAAAAACTGATTACGGTAAAATAATATTTAGGTTTACTTATTTTTTTAATTTACCTTCGGAGCAAAGCTATTAAAAGCTAATTTTATTCAACGATACGAATAGTATTAAAATGGCTTCTAAAGCTTACCTCAATTAATAAGGTCTTGTGTCTCAAGACCCTCCGCTCTTCAATGTCCGTAATTAATTTGTAAACTGAAGCAAAAATCTCGCGCCCCATTCTCGGTATCCCTGGAAATGTAGTACTTTATTGTGGACGTGTATAAACCAAGGTAATTGGTGTAATTATTCAAAGGAGCAAAATTTGTAAGGCGTGTTTTTGATCCCATCTTAACCTCAAACCGCAGGTAGGAATCAGGTTATAATCATCAGATCAGAATCAGGTACTGTGATGGCATGTTTTCTAAAGGTAATATTACATTTATTTTTTTCATGGACACCCTACTTATGTTTTAATGAGTAAAGAATACGTTATTTTTATTTTTTGTTATATTGTACTTTGAGAAATAAAGGTTTATCTATTAATATTTTTATTCTTACTCTGTCTAATTATTCTCTTAACTTAATATGATTCTAGGTGATGTAATCATGTTATCATTACCTCTACAAATAATTTAAACTGTCTGAATAAAGACAGTGTTACTCCAGATACTACTCGTTTTACTCAACCCTAACTCCGTGTAAACCGACAAACAGGCGAAAATTCCAATCAGTGTAACGAGATCTATTGCATTGTTAATACCCGTAATAGGTTATAGTTTCTCTCAAATATCGACATGTACAGACATAGATTGTTTACAGTTATTTATATGAATTGAAATGCAGTCACAAAATAATCAATCGATGCTGTACCTAGTAGAAGCCATTCCAGAACTTGTATCCCGCAGGTCGGTCGGCACTAATTAAATTGATTCCGTAGTTCTGCACCTAAGTCAGAGACAACCACAATTAGCTGTGATTTGTATGCGCTCACACAACTGTTACTAAGTAAACTAAGTAAATACTTACATAAATATATTTAAACTAGTTGTCCCAGCGTACTTCGTACTGCTTTATAATTAAAAAATGTTTTAGTGATATATCGACAGCAACGCCACCTACCGGGTCCAATTGTGAATCTAAACCATTCTCGGATCCACCTGAAGACACACAAAAAATTTCAACCAAATCGGTCAAGCCGTTTAGGAGGAGTTCAGTGACATACACACTCACACTCGAATTATATATATTAAGATTACACACAGGGAATAAAATTGTACTGTTCGCGAAGAACAAAAACATTATTTGAGGCCTTTAACCAAACAATGATTGTTTATTTTATATTATGTTTGTTTGGCTTTTTTGTCTGGCTGGCTTTTTGATTTTCTTGATTATTTCGAATGAAGTTTTCATAATTTACACGACCGCAATCAGAGCATTTGTATTTATCAATGATCCACAAATCACAAGTCTCTTCTCAAAACTGAGAAGGCTTAAAGCATACTCCACTACGCTGCACCAGTGCGGATTGGTGGAGCGGCGTAATTAGTTATAAATAAAATTAAAAAAAGCCTTTTATTTCTTCCAGAAAATGAACCATACCAATTGAACAAATGAACCAATGCAGAAAATGAATTCCAGATAATGGAACGGGATAGTTACTCTTACTAGAACATAATATATTCCAAGTTTAGCAACTATTAAGAGAATCTATGAACTCCTGGTATCCGAATACCGATCCTTATAAGCATATAAACCGATTAAGTAACTTAACTAAGCAGTATGAAAAACTTTTACCACAATACACAAAGTTTCGCTTTAATGTTTAGTTAGTTGGGTTTCTCATATTGTATTTTAGACTATAACCCGCCCTAGCTTCGCTCGCATATATACCTATTTTTTATATTGCACAAATATATGTTTAGACGGGATTTTAATTGACATTATTATGTTTTGTTTGTGAATCGATTGAATATAACAAACGATGCTTAGTACAGTGTAAACCGCATTCAAACCAGTTAAGCTGTTTTTGAAATGACAGGGAAAAAGAAATAGAATGGAATCCTAGTGCGGGGGGTATGATGTTAGCGTTTAAGCGTTTAATGTGGGTATCTTGAAATCAACAGCGAATAGGTTTCTAAAAAAATTAGTGCGCATTACTACTTTAGACTACGTGACCATAATTTGGGATTGTAGTAAGCTTTAACTTATAATTAATAATAAAATTAAGAAAACAATGAGCTCAACTTTACGTAGATATAGGGAAGGGGTCGTTTTTAAGGTTCCGTACCAAATTGTTAAAAATTGAAACCCTGTTAATATGCCTCCGATGTCTGTCTGTGAAATAAAAGCGCGTAAAACTAGAACAACGTTGAGTTTTGTTGAACAACACATTACTTAATCATCAACAGCGCGTATTTTATACTTTATTAAGACGTAAATATCACCTTATTCCCTTTTTCTAACAGAAAATGGTTTCGTTAATGGGATAGTGCAGGAGGTGGCGATTTTATCAAACGGTGTCAATATCACGCACCGGTCCTTTGTACGGCCTTCGTACGGGTTTGCGGGCCTTTCTTCAGAAAATAGTTGGCAAGGGTCCGGAATGTAATCAATGACCACCCTTCTTTAGGTATTTTGTTTTTTTCCTTACATGCATCATTATGGTTGGCGCACACTTGACTCAGAACTCAGAAACGATTAAAACTTTGCCTTAAACCGTGAGCTTGCGAGCCGAAGTGATGCTGTTCAGTAAGAATTGTATTATGAAGTTTTATCCAAATTACACTTAAGCGGTGATAGCCGATTGGTTTAAACGCTGGACTCCCGAACCGGGGGGCATGGGTTCGAATTCTACGTACCACTAACCCACACTGGAGCAGTGTGACGGAGTATGCTCAATGATGAGAAAAGTACCCGTAGTGTGCTCAACAAGAAGCCATTAAAGGGTTAGGCCATCAAAGGTCATTAAAGGAGACCCATCATGTACCTAATTAATGATAATCTTTCGTCATAAGAATGCCAACAAACAGATGCATCCAAAACTGTAATATTAGCAATTGACAACAAAAATCGTTTATTCATGAAAATTTGTATCGTACATGAATAAATGATTTTGATTTATTTCCTCACGTAACATTGTTTTATGACGCCCAGTTAGTGATGAGTTTGTGTGCTGAGCAGCGGTTCCGTAGGTTCCCGGGAGAGATTCTGGTGACAGATGTTTCACGGATCCTGGATGTTTCTGTGAGTCCCGAACAGATGTGTCTGAGATGGTTAAGCAAACTGTCCACGCGCCGCGACCACAATTGAGGACAAATAAAAGAGCCCTAATTCGAGTCTTTGTGCCGTGTCCGGCGGCGCGACCTTTCCTCGCTTATGTGATGACTAATAAGTAGAATTGAATAACGTTAGAATTTTATTTATGGTGTTGGGAATCCAATTTAATTTGAGAGGAAGTAATCTCAGAAGAATCTACCGCATAAAGGATTTTTGATGTGAAATTCTCACCGACCAGACAGCCAATAGACTCCCAATGTTTGATTTTCCATATGGAAAACATTCAGACGACTAGCTGACGTAAGACGAAGCGGGGTGACTGGCTAATTCAACGTTGTGATTGGCTAATTCAAGGCCACACGAAACGTAGGAAAGAAATAGATTTATTTAAGCAACGGAAAAGAATGAGACGGCACGAATTTATATCAGTACTATAAGCCAGATGTGTTGTTTGAAACCATTCGCCTGTTATTAGGAGTCTATTGGCTGTTTGGTCGGTGGAAATTCTTTAGCCGTGCTAAGAGTTAAAATTCAATCCATCCTGATCATTCATTCAACCTAAACATTGAGAAGTTTCACTTCAAATGCACACAGTGTGCACATTTATGTTAGATAAATAGCTGAAAGATGAGCCTCCTAGGTCACTTAAACATACATTTGAGTGAACACTTGTTGGCTGAAATAAAAAAATGTGTTGAGCAATGTTTAAATTCGAAAAGTAATATCAATGAAAACACAGTTTGCACAGCGTAATATTTAGGTAGTGTTGCGTTATAAACATCTAACAGTGCCTTAATAGACATTTTAATTAAAATTTTCGCATTCCATTTCATAGTCCACAACGGTGAATATTGTGTTGAAACTGCGCGTTTAAATTTCCTTTATTAAGTTTGGTTTAGTTGTTTGTTAATACAAATGAAACTAACAACCATAATGAATGTCGTTTACCTATAAACTCTTTATAATATTATTGTCACAATATTTATATTTATATTATACTAGCTGACCCGGCGAACTTCGTATCGCCTAACAGACGATTCTTCAATTTATTTTAATACTTATTCTGCTATTCGGGACACCTTCCCGGAACCCCTCCACTAACACTTAAACTTTATGGTATGGTATTAAAGTTCAAATTGACTTTAAAGTATTATTACGAATCTTTTGTATGGGAAAGAAAAGTGTTGTTTTTAGACTTTTTTAGGCAATTTTTTAAATTTTTCTCTCCGTAACAACCATCTTCGTACTTTAAGGAATATCATAAAAAAAGAATTAGCGAAATCGGTTCAGCTGTTCTGGAGATCTGCTCTTAGCAACAAAAACAGCGATTCATTTTTATATATAAGACTAGTAACAATTTTGGTCAAATGATTCCATCACATTATTATAAGAATTTCATTGCTAATATCAACTGAAATTTGAAATTAACAATTTGGCACAAACAAAAGCAGGAGATTATAATATATAATTATATATATCTGTATGTATTTTGTATGATCTCTTTTTTTAATTCATTACTTCACTATAACATGTGATTATAGAAACCCCAATATTACGTGAGAATAGATAGTGACATTGTGTTGTGGGCAAATTATGGGACGAAATACTTGGATTAGAAACTGCACCAACCTTCTCAGGAGCTCCGCTGGAGGTCCTCCTCCAAATACTCCACTCCTACCGATAGACATGGCCAAGTGTGGCTAAGTTACGGTCAATAATCCGCATGACTGCCCAAGATCTGCAGAAGCATCGGCCCTAAGCGATTCTATTCCCGCGGAAACTCAATTTGCATGTACTCAAGTTACTAATCCCACGTCACATCCGCCTGATTGCTCTTAACGTAGCCCTTTGTCAAGCCGTGTCTAAGACTCGGTTACTACAAATTAGATTAGGTTAGATGTAGGTAAGATGGACTTGCCTAAAACACTTACATTGTAATCAGCATTATGATTTGATGCGTCGAGCCGAGTCGCATTAGACCAGAGTTCATGAAAATAGGAAAAAGTTGTGATGGAAATTATGGTACAATATGGTTTACTTTTCAAATATTAACTCGGTTAATGACGCGTTTTAGCCTAAGACAAGCGGTTAAACCTTTTGTCTACTAGCTCTCCAACACGTAAACATTTTTATGACTAAGGCTTGGCTGGGTAATTGAAAAACCTTATCTTTATTTTCAATTAATTATCATCAGGATTAAGCTGAGAGGAATAGAGTTGATCTAATTTGAAAAAAAGAAACCTAGCGCTCTTGTCTCGACATCGTTCAGGGTGCAGTAACAGGAGATGTGGTCGTGCAAAAATTCATACCAATAGTGGGCAACTATCCATCTTCCGACCACTTTCAAAATTGCTTAACTTTATCGATCTCCTAAGAACTACAGCGGTTTAGCATTGACCACTTTGGCTTATCGAATACAGGTTATCTTTTGGCATAATAAAACTGGAGACTCCCACGTAGTCCAGTAGTAGTGACCTTATGTACAAAGCGAGGTGTTCTGGATTCAATTGCAGGCCGGAGCCGCCTTTGTGGAAGTTAAAATTAAATTATTGTCCTCGGGTCATGGGCGGTATTATGAGCACTTTCACTTGTTTATGTAAAAAAGTTTGTCATCACTTTGGCAAAATATTTTAAAATTACGGACTGACAATGACTATTAATAATCTAATTAAGGATTAAATTTCCGACAGGAATAATAACGATCGTTCTTTCTTACACAAATCCTTTGAAGTCGGCAAATTGCTGACGGTTTCTTAATCACCACAGTTTCTAACCTAAACGAAAAATTCCTTCAGAGGAAGGATTCTTTAGTCTTTCGCGGATTCTGTGTATCATCCTTACTGGTCTCTCTGGTACTTATACATAAAACAATAACTACAATCAACATTGCATGCCGTTTCACCACTCACGTACAAAAATATGAGTATTGATCGGAATTTGAAATTTATAAATGTACCAATTAAAATAATTAATTGGTTAGCCGCCAAACTACTGCTCCAGTACTTTTATGTTTTGTGAGATTGAATTGTGGCTGGGATGAAAAGTAATTTGTATCAGAATTCAACTTATTTCATCAATGCTTTGATTTATTCATTTCCGTCATTTTTCACCAATATTAGCCCCCCAATTGGCGCGATACAGGCCAGTTCCTGACAGGTCTGACAGCTCCTCATTACCTAAATCATTTCCACAGCTCCGCGTATTGATTCCCCATTTTAATTTGTTCACCAATTTCGGTTTCGCACTGAATATTCCATAATACGCCGGACGTCAGTGAGATTGTGTTTATTGACGGCGTTTATAAATCAATTTTCTGTTGGCATCTAACGTTAATTAATTATTCAAGTTTATGTCATCGACTCTTTTGCTTATGATTTAAAGTTTCCTTCGGGCATTGAGCAATTATTTATTTATAACGATATTTCGACTTATTAATGATAAATACGCTTATACCCACGCAATAGGTTTTCTTGTGTTGCGGGTTGCATAGAAAACACAATAAAATTAAGGGTACGGTCAAACAGTCGACGGGGCGGGACGGCGACGCTAGCGTCCCCGTTGTACTGCGCGCGACGTGACGCGACCCGCCGAGCGCGACGGTTCTGTGTGACGTATTCCATACTTGCTCATACGTTACCTCTTACGTCCCGCCAGCGTAGCGTCGCCGTCACGCCCCGTCGGCTGTTTGACCGTACCCTAAGACATCACTCTAGGGTTGACTCCACGAGCTAATTCTTTTTCGTTGGGTCGCCTGTTGCCTGGTCGTCTAATTACATGAAATATCGGTACCAAACAGAAAATCAGTTAATAATCGTTAATGTTAAAATACTTATTTATTTTCTTTGCTTCTTAAGAAACCTGTTATTTAGGGATTATGTTATATAATTTAGAAAATATGCGGAAACAGGTGAACATACCTATATAATATACTTTTAGGCAAATCATAACCTTCAAAAAACTTTAAAGACAGAATTATATTTCTTACTAAATTATAATAATTAGTTACACAGCTTGTGTCGACAAATTTGTAAAAATCTGGTCTTTGACATAAATTTTAACAAGTTAGTGTTAATTGGTGTGCAAATTTGGTGTGTTTCTATTACCACAATACTTATATAATATGTATAAATTCTTAGTCAATTATATAGTAACTTATTTAATTACTATTAAATCCTAAGAAACCTGTCCCTGGACACCCTCCCTCCAAAATTGTTAGACGTAACCCGCACAAATTTATTTCACGCGTGTTAGTTTTCATTTTGCGATAACTCCTACAAGATACTCATTTAAATATACTCCTTTAAATTATAATTATGGCGTAAAGGCTTAGATATCATTAGTAGCCTGAAATGTGACTAACATATTTAAGTCGGTAAGGATTAATGCTGTAGGTACCCGTCTAAATATCTTTCCTATTTCCGCATTGTACGTGAGTTTTTTAAACTTAGAATGGGTGCAGTAAGCTATCTATAAAAGATAGAATATAGACCATCGCGAACTTTATTATAGACCTATAAAAGAGGAATATTCCACACATAAGTACATTGTTTTGTTATATCTCAAAGCGATAAGGCAGCGTTTTCGCTGAAAGGTCCCAGGCGGCCTCATTTTTTCCGAATTTCTCAACAGTATCTTTATATTTCAACCAATTTACACAAAACTTTAATAACTAAACCTTCCTCACAAATCCCTCTGTCTATTAGTGAAAAAAGCATGAAAATCCGTTCAGTAGTTATTGAGTTTATTGCTAACAGACAGACATACAGACAGACGCAGCGGGGGACTTTGTTTTATAATTATGTTAAGATGTACGCGGGTGGATTTCTTCAACGAGTTTTAAAAAGAAAATCAAAGGTAAAATGTCAAACTGGTTGAAAATTCTTCTTCTCAAACTTTGACTGTCTCTACTGTCTCTGTTAACACAAAAACAAAGGTAGTGTTACATTTATATTACAGTGTGACCAACACTTTCATACATCAACCGCTCCTTTATTGAAGGTACACAGCACACGAATAACGGCGCAATATTTTGTCGCGATTGGTATCCAAATTGCTGTAATAAATTTCCAATGTCACATTCCTTGGAATAATTGGAACAAGTTTCCAATACCAGCAATATATTGACATGTTAAACTCATTATCGCATTAACAAAAATTTGGTATACACTTTAATGAGTTTACCACATTAACGGTCTATCCATTAATAATGGCCCACTACTGAGCATCATGACTGAGGAAGTCTAGAGCATACCACCATGCTGCTCCAATGCGGATTGGCTGTGCTGTTGGTAGCAGACTCATATGTTGGAAGTTTTTATACCGCCCGAAACAAAATATAAATCTTATATATAAAATTCTCGTGTCACAATGTTAGTTACCATACTCCTCCGAAACGGCTCGACCGATTCTCATGAACTTTTGTGTGCATATCGAGTAGGTCTGAGAATCGGCCAACATCTATTTTTCATACCCCTAAGTGTTAAGGATTGCTCGCCCTAAAAATGTTTTTTTCATTTTTTGAACAAATTAAAAAAAAAATACATATAATCCCAAATTTTTACTTCCCTACTCCCTCAAATTTAAATAGCGCTTTTTGTATTCATTCACTACAAGTAATCTATAGGGCGGAACAACGTTCGCTGGGTCAGCTAGTTTTCTCTATGGTTGTAATATAGAATACTAGCAACCCGCCCTCGCTTCGCTTCGGGAAACTTATTCCTGCGGTTTGGAAAGAGTTAGTTATATATTTTGGATAATTCACACTTTATCTTTATAAATTATAGCCTATGAGTTATTCTGATTTGTAAGCTGTATTATTGTAAAGTTTCAGCAAAATCCATTCGGTAGTTTTTGCGTGAAAGAGTAACGAACATTCATACAGAAAATTAAAAAAATATAGGTGTACAGCCCTATTTTAGTTTTAATAATAATGTTATTCGACTGTTAAACTTCAAGTCACGGTTCAATACTCGTAAGAAACAATGACCCAAACGATAAGAGGCGTCTGGGTATATTAAGTTAAAAAATATACCAACTAACCTATAAAATTAAGTAAAAGCACCACGTAACGGAACCACCATCTGAACTAATTCAACAGAGTAGAATCCATCGATTTTGGCTGTGAAAGGTATGCAAAATTGCTGATGTTCAATCACGTTGCCGAAAAAACCCCCACGAGTTATATCCAATGTGTCCACCGCCTAAGGTTAGAGCACGTGCATGCAAATCAGGAGTTCGCGTGATGCCGTCTGTATATAGATATCTATCTAACTACTAACTAGTAGTGATTTCAGATATACGGTTATAAAGCTTTGTACCGCGAACAGCGAAGCGTGGGTGGGTGTGGTAGCGCGAAAATTTATTTTTATCGGTCTAATTATGGAATGAATTTTAGTGTTATTTTTAATGTCTTTTTTAATAGCAGCAGCAATTAGACGACCCCGGAGTTCAGAATAGAGTCAACGGTGGTGGTGAACAAACGGTGGTAAATGCAAAAAATGACGTTCACAAGTGTATGCAAAATACCTACGTGAAATAAATGATTTGAGTTTTTTAGTTTGAGTTTGAGTGGTGGACTTTGGCCCGCACCCTTCACACCGTGAGAGGAGACCCGAACCCAGCAGTGGGCCACTTAAGGGTTGTGAAGCCGAATGTAAAATACAGGCCCACATTACCCACACTGTTAATTAGCTGTCTCCACGTAGTATCGTATTGTCCTTGTTTACCAAGCGAAGGATCTTGGGGGGTAGTAGTTGATCTTCCGGGGTAGTCATTTATGGAAAAAATAAATGTTTGTTCTTCAGTGGTGTTAATGGCAAAAAGTTTTTGAGTGCCTCCGTTCTTTGGCAGGCACGTTAAGCCGTCGATGCCGGTTTTATCGTTAGATAACAATCGTTAAGTCATGTCGAAGGCCTTGGGCCTCTAATTGGTTGAAGCCACTTTGAATGAATAACACAAGACACTCAGAACCTAGTTAAATCACGTTTTCTAAAATGTTACGAACATTTTGTCGTGATTGCAATTACCGCATCCGCCCTTTATGGCTTCGGTTGAAACTCGCGGGACTGCATTGCTATTGGAAAATTCTAAAAATATTTCCAAGCACATAGTCTCGTGCAATATGCATTGGAAGCTTCATCCTGAAAAAAGATGAGTTAAATGGCATCCGCCCACGAGTTTACGTATTTAAGACAATGTTAACCAGTTTTTTTACCCTCATGAGGATTAGATTAAAAAACAGCAGCATTTATTTTCCAACTGTCATTGAAGAAAATAGTTATTTCTTGTCTTTTTCTTGGGTTGCTTTTTAATATTTATAAATAGCTAGCTTATCAAGAAATAAATAAATAATAAATAACGCTACACACTCGTAGCCCCACATTAGGATTTTCTGTGTTGTGGGTGACAACATAGAATATAAGAACACACACACACACCCAGACCAAAAACAGAAATTTACCTCGCTGGTAATTGAATGCAGGACCCTATAAACAGTAGTCCGGCATGGTAACCATTGCGCCATGGGTCGTCATGGCAGTCTTGTTAAACAATAATAGTGAAGTTTGACTTATAGTAGTAGCCTACTGTTAAATATACCCCTTGTTCAATACATTACTGGTATGAATAACATCGTAAAAAGCATAATTTTCATCATCGCCAAAATCTACGTCATCGATTTATGACGTCACTATTACTTTTAATGGATGTACTTACACAAAGTAAAAAGAATGCTAGATTTATTAATCGATGTCAAAATATTTTTTCTTAGTTATGGTCTTATCGCGTTATTGATGTAGTTGGAAGTTAAATATCGTGGTATTTTTACACGTTATTTTGTAACATCTTAACTGATGAAATGTCGAGCAGTCATCCTTTTTACTCAAAAATCACGCGAGTGATATACATAAATCGTTAGGCCGTAAACGCTTTGTATGTGTGCGTGAATGTGTATGCGTGACGTATCCACACGAACACATCAAAATGGAGTGCCTTTTCACGCTGACAAATATAAAGATATTACCCATACACGAATAGTTTGTAAAAGATATTAAAGATACTTGAATAGCGTACCCAGGTGTCATTACTCATTACCCATTGACTGCATGGCTTTTATATTTCATGAGTCGGCTTATCGTAACAAGTATCCTTTTAATTCCATCGCATGTCAACGAAACCATCCCACACGTAAGCAAGTGATTTACTATCATACTACTAAAATAGCTTAAAGGTCATCTACCTAGAAATGTCTACCTACATTAACAAATAGTGTAGCCAAATCCTACGCGTCGTTCGGAACGAAAGGGTAAAGTAATCCGGATTTAAATTCGGGACAGCTACAAAACACAATATTATTTTGTGTGTGTAGTGTGTGTGTGTAGTGTGTGTGTGTAGTGTGTTATTTTAGGTAAGTACATAAAGGTACGTAATATTTAATCAATCAAAAAACGTTTACCTACCGTTATACCTATTAGTTTTCTCTGTTAAAAATTTAGTTAGTCCGTTCGAATCCATAAAACTGATACCCTAGTGAATCAATTATATTTTAAAATATTTTCTATTCCGGTCCGACCTTCGTAAATGCTTATCAATTAAGAAAAGGAAGGGGGTCAGACCGGAATGGTTAAGTTTACAGTACATCAAACTGGAATTAAAAAATCTTATATATAAAATTCTCGTGTCACAATGTTAGTTTCCATACTCCTCCGAAACGGCTTGACCGATTTTTATGAAATATTATATGCTTAATCAGCAGGTGTGTAGTAGTGAGTGTAGTAGTGAGAATCGAATAATATCTATTTTTCATACCCCTAAGTGATAAGGGTTGCCCACCCTAAAAAAACTTTTTTTCATTTAGGACAAAAAATTTTTGGTTATTTTTTTTTGGTGTGGCATAAAAAAATACACATAATCCCAAATTTTTATCTCCCCCTCCCCTTATGCTACCCCTCAAATTTAAATCGCGCTTTAATCATTCACTATAAGTAATCTTTATGGCGGCACAACATTCGCTGGGACAGCTAGTAGTTCTATTCTATTCTATTCTATTCTATTCTAGTAATATATAATTAGCAGCGGATCAGTTCGGGGGATCAGACCGGAATAACTCTAAAAATTTTAAGAATTTGTAGCAACCCTACATTTGAAAATATTGTAAAGATATTAAATCTTAGGTTTAAATTGGTCAAATTCTTCACTTTTTACCGCTGCACTTATTAATCGCCATAATAATTCTCACATTTCAGTTTTTATGTTTATTACACAATCTAACATCTACCTCGCCTCGCCCCCCACAAAATTGTGTGGTACATTGTGGGAACTGACCCAAGAGGTTTATGGAACATTGACACAAAATCGGATTAAGAGTAAATCGGGACATGTCCACAAACCCCTGAAAATTCGAACGTCTCGCGCAATGACGAACACCGGGCACCAATAATGACAGAGCACAAAATGTAAAGTAATAGTATGCAAATGGGGACGAAACATTAACGTCCATTATATAATGTACGAGTTATTACTGACTGTTTGAATACGGTACACACCTGATGATTGTTTTGTGCATTAGAAATTAAATATCACCGCTTTTAATCTTGGAAAACATTGTAAAGAATCCTGTATTTGTAATCTTAAGTAAAGAATTAACTTTACAACGAGGTTATGGAATTATTTTTGTATTTCATAAAGGACTTTTTACATTATTTCATGTCCTGGGAAGTTCTTTCTTTCTCTGTTCTGCTTCTTCTGCTGCTGCTCTATGATAAAACTATCCAAAACGGTAATAAAAAAAACTTAAATATCTTTGTACCAGTAATTATAATTATTTATCTGTAGATATGCTTTTAAATTTGAATAGTAAAGTAAGCAATCTGTTAATAGTGCATTTAATTACTATACACCATTTAAATAATCAGTGAACACGAGCAGTATAATAAATAGCTATCATTCGGTCTGTTGCGCACTCCGTGTCCATTAAACGGAGCACAGGAAGCTTGGCCAATCAAGGCCGTTACTGAATCCATTTAACAAGTAGGGCGGTCACTGGCTGAAAGTACAGATTCTTTTCTCAAATATATTATAGGTAGGTACTACTTTTACTTCATATTGACGTGATAACGTCTTATAAATTGTTGGGCAACGCGCACGGAAATGTTTCCCGTCCCGCTGACGTCAGAGCGTGACGTAAGAGCGTGACGTAAGAGCTAGCAGTTAGAATAGTTCTGCTACTGGAACGCCGTCACGCGAGCTTCCTCGAACTTTTACAATAACCACCCCCAGATCTCGACGTAAGCCATTATTTATAACAAATGTTGAATACGCGACAACGTGTTTTCATCAATGTTTCTTTATAACGTTATCTTCCGTAAACCGACCTTCCAGACAACCGATTTTTATAAGTATTTATTTTATTATACACCAGAACACAGGGTACAACAAACCTGTACATACTCGTAGATATATTGGAAAGAAAATTAAGACTGTTATAAGATTTTTTGGATGACTACGGTGAAGCAAAGAAGGTTATGATTTTGACTGGTACGTATGTGGGTATGTTTGTATGTTTATCTGTTAATGGATGACTGCCCTTCCATACAAACAGTCATTCGAAAATGGTACCAAATCGTGACTAAAACCGTGACTAAAACGTGACTAAAACCGCTAAAAGTTTACAGTTGGTAGCCGGGTCAGGCCAGAGGTAAAAAACGAATTCAACGACGAATGAGCTGACGTTGCCTACTAGGCTGCAGCATAGTTTTCATTACGCTATTTTTGATCGCTAGTTACACTTCTAGGTTTTTCTGAATACGACTAATACGATACATTTACTAAAGCATTTATGTCGAATTTGAATGAAAATTGTTGCAGTTACGCGAACTTAACGCTATTACAAGTTAGCGAACACTAGTTGCATACAACTAGCTATTATTGCCTCGTTTACAAACTTCCAGTATAAATTATTTTGAACTAAATTGTAGAGCTTTGACACTTTACTAAAGTTTCACGACTTAGGGTTACCGTCACAAAATGAGAAAAGTGCGGACAATTAGCCAGTTATTATAAAAAAATGCAGACGTTTATAAAAAAGGCCGGAAACTTCTAAAAAAGGTCGATTTATTCGTTTTCAATAAAGTAAATTAATTCATTGAATATACGAGTAAAAAGGTAGGAGGAAATTGGAAAGTAAAAGTAATATGTTTTTGAGATGTCACGAATTGATTATATTTTTATAATTTAATACAAATATGAACGCTTATCGACTGCTTATTCCATTTTGACGTTTTTATGTACTTAGTAGAAATGCTTATTGTATTACCGTAACTTTTATTGCTCTTTGTAACATCAGTTCCATAATTATACAAATATCCATAGGTATATGATCTACGATATGATGCGGTGAAGGAAAACATCGTGAGGAAACCTGCACACCTGAGAGTTCTCCATAATGTTCTCAAAGGTGTGTGAAGTCCGCCAATCCGCACTTGGCCAGCGTGGTGGACTATGGCCGATACCCCTCACATACTGAGAGGAGACCCGTGCCCAGCAGTGGGACAGTTATGGGTTGTGATGATGATGATATGATCTACATCTACGTACGAGTACTAGGTATATCTATTTATAATCGGTTGGTGACCCTGCCTACGAAGAAAGTGTTCTCGGGTTCGATTCCTGGCCTGGGCAGTAATTCCATGACAAACATGTATGTCATAAGAGTTTTTTCTCTCAATTAAAAAGTTTGGTATGGCAATAGTTTGGGACCCTAAAAAGACGCAGGGTAGTTTTTATCCCGATAATAAGTCCATTGGAATAATTTTAACAGTATTTTATAGTGTTAAGAATCCCACGCGGGCGAAGCCGCACGCAAAAACTACTTTCAAATAAATGTCATACTAAAATAAAATGAATAAAATACTAAGTAAATGAACTTCAATAAATCATGTCGGTGTGGTTTAACAAACTGTCGGGCCATTATTCAAACCATGCAAAATAATTAACGAGTTTACATCGAGATGAACGGTGTTTTGGATGGGATTAATCCCACAAATGAGTTGGATGTTAAATTTAAATTGCGGGGATAAGTTTAGTACTGTTATTAACTTTTGGCATTGTTGCAATGTGGTAATCGGGGTTATATCAGTAATAGAGGCAGACAGCCCTGTGACAGATTGACAGACACAGCACAGCGTGTCACGGAACCCTAAAAAACGTGTCACACACAGGTTTTTTAGGGTTCCGCACCCAAGAGATAAACACCGGAACCCTAAAAAACACGCTTTTATTGTAATCAATTCAATAAATAAAGAATAATAAATACTTCCAAACAAACGTTGCTTGCATTGCACTGCTGTTTACAACTCCAAATATTCACTCAGATATTTTCCAAAGCAAACCAATTAATTGTTATTCACAAATCAAAAGTCATAAATTACAAATGCAATATATCACTGGCTACGTCCATAAATAATATAAACACTTCAGTTTATTTACTAACAATAAGAAAAATTGTACGAATAAATCTACACTTTTACATTATTTGTAAATAAAGAGCAAACAGATTTATCATCTTCCGAATAAACATCGCAAATTTATTTTCGTGTGTGTTAGTACACACACATTCATCATTTCCAATGTAATAGCTGTGATAGCCGAGTGGTATAAATGTTGAACTCCCGAACGAGGGCAACCGGGTTCAAATCCTGCATGCACCTTTAATTTTGAAAAATCATGTCCATATTACAATTTATACAGTTTAATTATCACTTGCTTCGGCAAAGGAAAATATCGTGAGGAAACCCACACACCAAAGTGTTCTCCGTAAAGTGTGTGAATTTCGCCAATCAGCGCGTGCCGTATGACCTGTATTCTCACATTGTGAGAGGAGAGCGCGGCAGCAGAGGCACGGGCCCAGCTGTGGGACAGTTATGGGTTGCAATGATTAGCTACAGTGTTGCCAACAGCAGAGTTTAAAGTATCAAAAATTCGCGACGGAAAGACAATATACCTAAATACTACGAGCAGAATGCTTCTTTTTTAGCTGGAAACGTGTTTCTAATGCCTTTGGTATTAGGTACTAATTTCCCCAGGCGACTGTGGCTTACCATCTGGTGGCTCGTTTGCTTGATTGACGGCTATTTTCACAAAAAGTAAAAATGAATAGCGACAAAAAATCTGAGAAAACATAAAAAGATGAAAAGCAAATTTGTTTTATCTAAGAGCGTTTTTGCGTCTTTATAATAGACCGTAATACTGTCAAAGATAAATGTACATTTCGAAACGATACACATTTCAAACGTTATGTCGCGTCGTGTCAAAGTCATGGTAGGGTGCCTATAGCACCTAAGGTATATAAGGTTAGTAAGATAAGAATAATCACAAAAAAATTATGTGCGTATAGACATTAATTATCTCTTGCTTCGGTGATGGAAATCATCGCAAGGAGACATGAACACCTGAGAGTAGTTGCGTGAAGTAGGTAGTGTGAAATCTAACAATGCGCACTTGGCCAGCGTGTTGGACAATGGCCAGCACGCCACACACTGTGAAAGGAGACCCGTGCCCAGAAGTGGTACAGTTATGGGTTGCGAAGAAGAAAAAAATAAACTGTTAACTTTTACTTGAAGTATGTTACTTTATCGTTATTTAAAAAGCTTTCCATATCTAAAAATAACATTTGATTACGGACGCTTGGCCTTTACTGGACGCATCAAACGTGCCGCTATTGAGTACTTGTAGAGATTCAGAAAAAATAATGGCTTTTAAAATGGCCTCCGCCCACGATTTAGCTAACCGTTTTACCGTTAAACTACTGTTTTGTTTGACTTGAGTAACAAGTCGTGCAACAATATAAAATAATATTATTGACATGTCACATGGATATAATGGAGCTTACAGCACCACCCTACCGCTGCCGCCCATGACAACTGACTGAAATGAAATGAATTTTTATTCGAATTTGGTTTTACAAACACTTTCCGAAAGTCAAACTACACCAGCGCTTCAACAAGTACCGTAAGTAAGTGGTTTTTTGACAGACCGATCCAGAACTAGACTTAGATCGGGACTGGGATGGTTAATCCAATTAGCAACGGATGGTGTGTAATGGTATTACATGTAATGGAATGTTACCTAACCATTACTTTTAATTAAATAATGATAAAAAAAAATATTTCATTCCATTGAACGTTGATTCAATCAAATCCCTGTCCTTAAATGCCAACAGGGAATTTATGTACAATGGATAACAAAGACCTCAAAACAATTGTTTTTTATGTCATATCCATGCCTGTTCCAGCCAGGATAGACTTCGAAAGAACGAAACGACAACAAAACGACGAACGAAAAAGATAAAACTTCTTATCTTTCGTTCCATTCTTTCTGATTCATCTTAATATATATAAATCTCCTGTCACGATGTTTGTCCGCGATGGATTCCTAAACTACTTAACCGATTTTAATTAAATTGGCACACCGTGAGCAGTCTGGTCCAACTTGAGAGATAGGATAGTTTTTAAATGTCTATTAAACATTAATAATGTTTATTTATTGTTTAGTTCTATGGATTTCTCATAGATGGCGCTGTTGCTTGATTCGTCATCCTGAGCCACAGCAACGCGTGGTATGGTCAGCTAGTTCAATTATCTATTGTCAGCTGGTCACGTTACTAGTTATTTTTGGTTCAGAATTATCCCCAAGCTCTCATGGTCGACTTCTCTTAAGGGTAACTACACCCATGATTATGGTAACGTCTTGAATATAATTTAACGTTGTCCCTTTCCATTCAACCGACAAGGAGTAGTTTGTCCGACAAATTGGTTTTGGTACTTTCAATCTCCCGTCCTTTGGGGATACGTGATCTTTCTTTTTGTCTTACTACTTCGAGAGATTCCGGTTGTTTATGGTTATCTTTTTGTGATGATTATATACTGACTATATTATATATATAATATTATACATTGAGATATTTAAGGTAGTGTGTTTGAATAAATTGGTATATAACCAATAACACACAGTTACCAGTGATGTTGCTTGCTTAGCGAGAGGGCCTAGGTTTGATTCCGTAGGAGATAGATGTGTCAGATAAATGTTTGGTTTGGGTATAGAGTTATTTTTTCATGTCTACGGTATCCAAAGTAATTAAAGTAAAAATGCAAGTAAAAAAATAGTTCACAAACAAAAATACCATGATCTCAAAATTGAAGCAAGTACGGGTTACTAAGTAGTCTCAACAATAAAAGTGAAAGATTCACAAATTACAAGTAAAAGATCAAAACCATTGAGAAAAGCTTCAACTGAACGCTTTAAAAAAATCTCTAAGAGCTTTAGAAACAAAGGTAAAGTGAAAAGAATCGACAGATAAATCTTTTTACAGCATTAAGATCGCTCCAGTCGGCTGCACTTCAACAAAAATTTTAATGATGATAATAATATTTAAGGTTCCCCACATTTGCAGTTAGCAACTTCAAATGCCCGCTTTGATAAAACGCATTCTAAAATCTATATCAGAATTGCAGTGCGCCATATGTTTATCATAATTAAATAAAAATATTCATTCAGGAATTCATTCATTCATTCGTTCGTTCCTAGTAATATTAATCACCGGGTTGCCCTTATGCTCTTGCCAAATATTAAAAGGGTCTGTTCAGTTTTCATTCAAAGCTTAGGTCTATTTGTTACTTTAATAAATCATTGTCTATTATGACAAGGGTCTCATATTCAGGTTTAGATATAAAAACGCGATGACATGAATGATAACATTACATTTGTAAGGGGCTTAATCCGTCTTTGAGTTCAAGCCGAACTCGCAGTGCATCCTACTAGTTCTAGCTAGTATAGATTGCACTTACTACTACTTACAGTAGTAAGTGCAAACTGTAATGTGAGAAGCAAAAGAATAACTTGGAAGTTTGTTGCAGCTTCTTCTTCCAAGACTACTCGCAGTAGGGATTTGGTGAAGCGATGGCGTAGTTTGATTTTCGAAAGGTGTTTCTAAAAAACCAACTTCGACTGAACTTCATTTCATTTCAGTTGATAATAAGTTTATATTTCAACGCTGTACATACGTTTCTATAGGTCGTAGAGCCACAAGACTCGGACCATTCAGACAACTCTTTGTTTGTCTGTGTTGATCTGTTTCTTACTTACCTATTAACGGTAATGCTTGACTACAATCTCACCTGATCCTGATGGTAAGCGGCTATGTAGTACCTACACTAATATAGTCGATGCCAGGGTCGTTGTATCTCCCATTAATTTTTTTTTCAGAAAACGATTCTTCTTACAGAGTGCAAGTACCCCGTTACGAGAAATGTGATCTCAATGAATAGCATAACGGTTCAGATCAGAGAGGGGTTACGTAGAATGGATAGCCATTAAAGTTAAATACTTAAAACCCGACTACGTATTTAAGTGCGAATGGTTCCAAAACAATCTCTTCTAGTTCGGTCTTCATACTACATAGACTGATAAACGCATTATTATATCCTTGATTGCATCTCGCAGCCAGGTAAAAACTATCTTATATTTGGGTTATATCTTATCTTATATTTAATTTTATTCAAATTCAACGTTGTTTAGTCTTATCACCGCATTATGTTACAAAATCTCGCAGCTTATAGTCAAGAAGCTTATGGAGATTGTTCCGTTCCTTACTCTGTTAAGAAACTCTACTGACACAGAAACAGCAAGATTAGCATATAAATTAACTTTTATCAAAGCGTAAATGTACTATGGTGTTGTTTTGGAGCTCATAGTTACTAACATTAGACCCTGTAGCCTAGTTGATAGTGACCCTGGCAAAGCGGGATCCCGGGTTCGATTCCCGGCCGGGGCAGATGTTTATGTGACGGATAAATATTATTCTGTTCTCGGGTCATGAGTGTTAGTGATGTGTCATTTGTGTTGTCCATGCCACCCGCGACACAGGGAATCTTAGTGCAGGGGTATGAGATGTATGTGTGTGTTAACGTTTATTTATTTAATAATAATAATAATAATAATAAGCCCCTCAAAGGCTAACTCCACGTCCGGCATGACCACCGATGCCACGTGAGGGGCGGACATTGACAGCATTACGCTACAAACTCAGCAATGACCAACGGAGCCATAGTAAAACCAATATGCGATGCGACTAAGAAACAGAGTACTACCCCAGGCGGGTACCCACACGGGAGAATCCCGCCCCGGGCCGTCAGGTTCGGGCCGCCCCACGTATTCTGGGGGGGGGGCACCGTATCGCTGAGGTCTGCCCAGTCTAGTAATGTTGCAGCTACTGGTGGTAACTCACCACCACTACATCACTCAAACTCATCACCAATATCATCCACACACAGTTTATTTCAGTCACCCAGTTCATCACCTCGCTCATACGAAACTCATCAAACATCTCGATCCACAACAACATCACCAATGTCATGCGATGTTGCACAAGAAGCTCTGGCTAATCCTCTTGTGTCCACCACTGACATCACAAACCCTACGCAAATACAACAAAATAATTCGGCAAACTGCGTAGATCACAACATACATCCTTCACTCATTGGCATTAATACACCGGCAAGAAGTGTTTTGCAGGAAATGCTTCCTGCAACCACCCTAGCCGGAAAAAGTAGACAACGGATGAAATGGACTAAAGAAATTAACATAGAGCTTCTCCGTTGCTACTACACTGTAACACTATGCGAAACCGATATGACCGCCTGGAGACCACTGTTACACCAAAAGATCCTAGAACAATTCCCAGAACTGAGTCATATTTCAGAACAGCGCCTGTCGGATCAAATCAGAGTCATACATAGAAACAATAGACTACCAGCAGTAGAGCGAGAATTTATAAAACAGACGATTTCACAAACACTTCCATCCACAAACAACATTTGTACTAATAAAGAAGAACAAGAGGCCTCAAACACATATACATATAACAGACAACAATTAACTACACAAGACTCGCCGACTGTAGAAAACTCACCCACTATACAACATACACACAATCATACCCACGAACATCCAACAATTACACCAGCCTACACAATTCGACCGTTAGAAACGAGTGAACACGTACAAACACAAGGAAATGAATCCACAAATACATCAGTAAGATCAATAGACTATAAACAAATCGAAAACACCTTTAACGAAATGACAATAAAATACACCGGTACGGACCCTACTCTCAGACCCACAATTCCTAAATTACAAACAACACGCCAGATGATAAAAATGGTTAACTTCGTAAACAAAATAGTTGACAAACATTTTCAAAATAAAGAGACAAGTACATTAGAAGAAATTCACGAAATTATATATTGTGCAGCAATAACTGTAGCGACATTTCATTCTAAAAAAAGTATAGATCAAACATCTTTTACAGTGAATAACAAAAGTCATAAACAAAAAGAACCACAATGGAAGACACGAATAGAAAATAAGATCACATTACTAAGAAAAGAAATAGGACAGCTCACACAATACCTGAAGGGAAACCTCACACACAAAAAACAACTTAAGCTAAATCCTGACAATAAAAATAGACAAGAAATAATTGACCAACTAGATAATAATAAACAGAAACTACAAGCACAAGCTAAAAGGCTTAACCGATATAAAAAGAGTAATCAAAGAAAGTCTGATAATATATTGTTTAAACACAACCAAAAGGTATTCTATCAAAAACTCAACTCGGAAAACATAACAGTTACACAACCACCAGATTTAACACAAATTCAAAAATATTGGGAAAACGTATGGTCCAAACCAGTACAACACAACACACACACACATTGGACTGAAATAGAAGAAAAAGAAATGCAAAATATTGAGCCTATGCCAGAAATAATAATAAGTAAAGACGATGTAACACACGCAATAAAAAGAACTTTAAATTGGAAGGCGCCTGGACCTGATAAGATTCAAAACTACTGGATCAAATATTTCACTTCATCTCACATACACTTGGCAAACACATTTAACTATCTCATAAAAAATCCACACGACATACCTACTTTCCTTACACAAGGAGTTACCTACTTAAAACCAAAAGATACTGATACAACAAATCCAGCCAAATACAGACCCATTACATGCCTCCCCACCATCTACAAACTACTGACATCCATCATCACTCATAAAATTAACTCACACATTTCCATAAACAAAATCATACCAGAGGAACAGAAAGGCTGTAGTAAAGGCTCAATGGGTTGTAAGGAACAATTAATAATCGATGCAGAAATACATAACCAAGTGAAACACAAAAACAAAAATCTATACTATTCATACATAGATTACCAAAAAGCTTTCGATAGCGTGCCCCATTCTTGGCTATTACATGTCCTGAAAATATATAAAATTGACAATAGTTTGATACAATTCCTACAACATACAATGACTAAATGGACAACAAAACTAAATTTACGGACGAACACTACAACACTCAGTACCTCAAACATCCAAATAGCACGCGGTATTTTCCAAGGTGACTCTCTTAGTCCTCTATGGTTCTGTCTTGCCATAAATCCACTCTCCAGAATTCTAAACAACACTACCTACGGATACACAATAGATAGAGAGAACAAAACTAAACTTACACACCTTTTATACATGGACGACATTAAATTATATGCGAGTAACAGACAGGAACTAGACCAGTTGCTAAGATTAACAGAAAAATTTAGTTCAAACATAAAAATGACTTTTGGAATCAGTAAGTGTAAAATCAATAGTATCAGTAAGGGCCAACACTGCGAAACAGATTCATTTGAACTTGAACTGCAAGGAGGGACAATAGACAGCATGGAACCTAGAGAAACTTATAAATATTTAGGATATCAGCAAAGTACATATTTAAACCACACAGATATAAAAAATACACTTAAAACTAAATACAAACAAAGACTTAATAAAATACTCAGTACCCAACTTTCCGCCAGAAACATAGTAAAAGCCGTCAACACTTATGCCATTCCCATTTTAACGTACTCCTTTGGAATCGTTAAATGGTCTGACACTGAACTTAATGCTCTTAACACCTTAACTAGGACTTTGAGCAATAAACATAATATCCACCACATACACTCGGCTTCACAAAGATTCACATTAAACAGAAAGCTGGGAGGGCGCGGATTCATTGACATAAAAAACCTGCACTATAACCAATTACAAAACTTGCGAACATATTTTATCCGGAAAGCTAACGACAGTACATTACACAAAGCTATAATAAACATACCTCACTCTGGAACACCCCTACAATTACACAACAATCTTTTTGACCCAAAAACCAAAATTCTAAATGAAGAACAGAAGATTGAACACTGGAAAAAAAAGCACTGCACGGCAAATACCCTCATCAATTGGAACAAGATCATGTAGACCGAAACGCATCAACTGCCTGGCTTACAAATGGAAATATATTTAGTGAGACCGAAGGATTCCTAGTAGCAATACAGGACCAAATAATTAAAACACGCAATTATTCTAAATATATTTTAAAAGAAGCAATAGAAACAGACAAATGCAGATTGTGCCATAAATACACAGAGTCAATAGATCATATCACAGGAGGTTGTAGTATACTCGCCAACAAAGAATACACCCACCGTCATGATAACGTCGCAAAATACATCCACCAACAACTCGCACTTAAATATAAAATGACAGACACACAAACACCCTACTACAAATACAAACCGAAAAACGTATTGGAAAACAACAATGTAAAACTTTACTGGGATCGTGATATCATTACCGATAGAACTATTCTCAGCAACAGACCTGACATCACATTAACATTAAAATCTACAAAAACCACTTACCTCATAGATATTGCCGTTCCAAACACAAACAACCTGAAACAAAAACACGCAGAAAAAATACAAAAATACATACCTTTAGCAGATGAACTCAAACAGATGTGGCACCAAGAAGCCATAAAAATTGTTCCTGTTATTATTTCCTCCACCGGTATAATACCAAAAACGCTCCATACTGCTCTTAAAATGCTTGATCTACACCCAAAAACATACATTCCACTACAAAAATCAATTGTATTAGATACTTGTTCTATTGTCCGCCGCTTCCTAAACCCAACTTCAGTCATACTTCATAATACACAAGATATATCCTCAACACAAAACGCACAAACTCACCACTTACATCCACTAATCACTCATCACACACTGGATCCAGAATACTTGGCATAAGCCCGTACCTGGTCCTGAATATCCGACCTAGAGTCGAGTACAAAGAAATATCTTCTACATAATAATAATAATAATAGTATCTTTATTGATTCATTTTCATGTACATGATATTAGTGAATCCTCTGGTCCCTGAGGTAGTCGAAAACTGTGTTTCAAGGACCAGCGTCTTCTCCCATTTATAGAAACTGTAGTTAAATCAAGAACAGATACAATATCAAAACTGACAATTAATAAACTTAAAGATACTAGCGACCCGCCCTCGCTTCGTTTCGGGAAACTTATTCCTTCGGTTTGCAAAGATTTAGTTATATACTATATTTTGGATAATTCACACTATATCTTTATAAATTATAGCCTATGTGTTATTCTAATGTGTAACCTATATTATTGTAAAGTTTCAGCAAAATCCATTTGGTAGTTTTTGCGTGAAAGAGTAACAAACATTCATACATCCATACAAACTTTCACATTTATAATATTAATAGGATTCTCGTTTGAGCACTGACAGCCAGCTGATCAAGATCCAATATCTTGAATGGCTGAATTTAAATCAAACCTGTAGAAAAATTACGTGAGGAACCCTACACATGTGAGAGTTTTCTATAATGTTTCCAAAGGTGTGTGAAATCTGCCAATCAGCACTTGGCCAGTGCAGACGATAATGGGCTATACCTCTCACATTGTGTGTGGAGACCTGAGCCCAACAGTGGGCAAATGGATTACGAAGAATCTGGAACTTAATTAGGTATATACTCATATAATAAACGGTTTTATAAACCGAATACATATTTTTCTCATTATAATTACAAAAAATACTGAAAAGGGTTCTGTTTTTTTTTTTTTGCTGACGGTACCGTCTTGTCGGTGTCAGTCGTGACGTCTTCGTCTATGATTTACGTCTTTAGATATCTTTTCTTTTTCTCCTTGTCTAATATAAGTAAAATACTAATTTTAATCGTCTCCAATTATTTCGCTTCAGTAATTGTTTGCATTTCTTTTCTTTCATCTTTTTAAACGACGTCTGAATTAACAGTACCTATCTTAGGATTTTTTGTTTCAAATATTGGAATCAAATATTAGTATAGCTTAATTTGAAGTACGTTTATTTTTTAAGTTTGTTTAATATCTGGAGGCTATGATGACATCTTTATTTATACTTTGGTACTGCAAATTGTGTCTGAAGTTTTGTGTTTTGTGTCAAAACTTTAGTTATTGAAATTTTACTGCCTCACCTTTTTTTACTGCCAAATATGTTGGTATATTCTAGACGAGCCGTGCCCGCGACTTAACCGCGTGGAATTTAGCAAAAACGAAATAAAACTAAAATAAAAGTAGCCTAAGTTACTCCTTATGACATAAGCAACCTGCCAGTGAAAGTCCCGTCAAAATCGGTCCAGCCATTTCAGAGATTAGCCGAAACAAACAGACAGACAGACAGACAAAAATTGTAAAAAAATGTTATTTTGGTGTATGTACCGTATATATATTCATATACATGTAGTAAAAAACGGTTATTTCAATATTACAAACAGACACTCCAATTTTATTTATTTATATAGATTAGTCTGAAACTTCGTTCGCGTGGGAGGTTTTAACGCTTTAGTTCCGGGCTAACAAGCCTACATAATAGGTACCCCATAACCACATCTATCTTCCAATCAAAACCCCATTAAAACCGTCCTCGCAATTTGCCCTAACAAAACGAAAGAAAGTTTGACAGACAAACAATTAGTTTTAAAAAGGTTGTTTATGTTTTAGTATCGTGTAAATAACTATAAGCACTAGAGAAAATAGTTATAACATAGTTATTTAGAAATCACAGACAGACATTTAAATTTAATTTACTTACCTATATGTATATATACCTACATTATCATTGAATATTCACCAAATTATGTCTGTAACAAGCAATTCCCTTAATGTGATTCATTCCATATGTTACTAAATTAGATTTAAAGTCCCAAACTCCAATCCAAAACCTTTCAAAGAACGAATCAGTTTATCACAAATTAACAAATAGAGGGCTGAATGGAATTAATTTAGATAATTATCTCAGACTCTAAAATCCTTAAAAATAAAACAAGTTGATAAATAGGTACTTACCTAAAAATGTAACATAGATGAAATAAGTTTTTACAACAACTAGTAAACCCGCGTTCGCTTAGGCATTTGTTATGTTAGCAAAGATTTATTTCCTAGTTAATGTAACAGATTCCAAGCGGCCTATTAAGATAAAACATGCGCTAGTTTTTAAGTTAAACCTCCAGAAATCATCCATCAATCCATCCATCAGCCTTTGAAGTCCACTGTTGGACATAGGCCTCCCCTAACTAACGCCACTCTAACCGGTCCCGAGTCTTTTGAATCCAGCGGTTGCCCGCTGTCTTCTTCAGGTCATCAGTCCACCTGGTCAGAGTGTCCTATGCTCTTTTGTCCGAGACGTGGTCTCCACTCGAGGACCTTTCACCCCCAGCGTTTATAGGTCCGGTCAATTACTTAGGATCGACACATGGCGCCGGGCTATGAGCGGGTCGTAAAATAACGTTTAGTAGGTAAATAACAGTTATCTCTCGATTTAGTGAAACCAATAAAATCAATCTTTATAGCACACTCGAACGATAAATCACATCCTACCCAGGACAGTCGTTGGAACGGAATAAACAGAATAATGACGTAGGTAATTAGGTTTTATGCCAGCGTTTGGGTCATTATAAAAAGGTTATAAGTATAGTATAGTAGTAGTAGTATAGTTTTAAGTTATAATTTGATACTATATCTAAAGCCTAACGAGTAGTGAATGTCACATAATCTACGGGTTACAAAATATAGCATAGAGGAGCATGCTTGTAAGAAAATGTAAAATTATCTATTTAAAAATAAAAAAGGTAAAAAAGCGTGGGGTGCTTTTTTATTATAATAATACTAACTTCATAAGAAAGTAATTAATGAACACAATACATGAGCATGGAGACGTACTCATAGCACGTTAAAAGTTTCCAGCGAATAGTAAGACTAATACCTAAAGTCGGTAGTAATTCATTATGTCCACAGCGATCATAAAACCATCACTTTTGTTATAGGTACTCGTAAGTACCGCCGTCATTAGGTGGCTTTAAGGAGTGCGCACATTACACCAACTCGACGTCAACTCCACTCCGACTCCACTCCGTTTCAACTCCGACGTTCCGTTCCGCGATCAACGCTTCATCGACGTCAACTCGACTCCGTCTCCACTCCGTTTCAACTCCGACGCTAGTTACATTACGTCATTGTGTCGGTCGACGCGTGGACTACTCGTCTACGGTGAGTCGTCAACGCAACGTCGACGCGTTGGTCTCGAAACGGAACGGCTATGGGTGTAGGGCGAGCCGTACAGGGCTTTTAAGTATAAGTTCGAAATTCAACCTTACCTTCAAAGATATAAGGCTCATAGTTGAATGTTAGCTTTGTCAAGGTTTTAGTCGCGTTGGCGTCGGTCGGTCGTGGAGTCGTTGTAATGTGCGCACTCCTTTAATTGCACAACAAACAGACATAGTACCTACACTATTATTTTCTTTCATTATACTACTAGTCATTCTTTATTTGCTTTACTTTAACTTGGTATCCATTTGATATAGGAACTTTTAACAAGCGTTTTAGCTTGCAATGTTTTTTTTAGTTTATTAGTTGGAACAAATCTTTCAAGCTGAATAAGAGCTATTTCTTCTTTGCTTACGAGCCAAAAACGAAGACAGCTTGTCTTTTATCTGCGACGTAATGAGGTTTTAAGAATTAAAGTAGCAATAGAGCATACAGCACCACCTTTCCGCTGCCACCCATGATAACTGTGACCGACCCAGAACATGACTAATCGGGACTAGGATGGTTAGTCCAGTTAGAAGACAGTGTTAGAACGTTAGTAAGGACTGGGGCAGGGACTGATGGTCAGTCCTGTTAGTATGAGTCTTGTTCTAATGCGGTCACAGATGTGTTGCTTTTGAAGAAAAAATATTTATTATAAGTACCGTGGCGAACGCCGTTAGTCGGTACTACCGGGCGAACTCTACGCTGTCTATTAAAGTTTCAGTTAAAATTTCTTTCGCGTTCCTGTCTGTTAAAGCAAATTCAAGATCGAGTGCGCTCCGACGCGGAAAAATTTTCAACATAATATTTATTTTTACATCACATTGGAATGCCATAAAAGTTTAAAAACAGGAAACATTTTACGTCCGATTCGAATGGAAACACCGCGATGTTTAGCCAGTACATCTGGCGTTCGTATCAGAGCGTCTGTGTATTTTTGTTAAAATAAACGAATTAGGTCCCAGTCATCACTTTACTTCTACTTAGTAACGATTACAGTTAACGATCGAAGTTATAGCCGCGTGTTATGAGCGGTAACCTCCCGTTGGGACCCGGGTTTGAAATCTACACGCATTGGAGGTTTTGAAAAATCATGTCCGTAATAGATTTTGACTATCACTTGCTTTTCGGTAAAGGAAAATATCGTGAGGAAACCTGGTCCTCTGAGAGTTCTCCATCATGTTCTTAGAGGTGTGTTGATGCCGCCAAGCCTTACTTGACCAGCGTGGTGGACCATGGCTTGGGTGAGGGTACGACACATAAACGAGTTGAAGTGAAAACTGAAACGAGGGTCAATATACGGGCAATAATAAAATTACCTAAACTCAACCACAAAAAGAATCGATTCGAAAATTTCCAGACCAAAACGAGAAAACCGCTATAACATCCAACAACTCAAAACTTTGGAAACTTACTAAGACTTGGCATGTGCAACTGTTAACTTAGGTTACCTGACGTTTCCAAAGAAAATTTAATAAGAACACAAGATTAATGTGATTGAAAAAGTTAAGGGTTCAAGATAAAATTGAACCCTACATTGAAATAATGTAGAAATATTTTCAATTTTCAAGGACTCTCACTCTTTTGCATCTTTTCTAAACTAATGCATATGTAGGTACTATTCATAGAAAGGAATAATATATAATACTCTACTATACACTCTAAAAGGTAACATTTACTTATCGTAATAGAGCTATATCTTTCAGACCACCAGCGGGCAGAGGACACCGTAAAGAGAAAGACAGAGTTAGGTGCACGAAAAGTGCATAATACGAGTAAGTAGATACACGACACGATACGATATACGCAAGCATAATTTTATTCCTCTGACCGTTCTGCAAAGGCAGAAGCTTTCTCGTTTTTAGCTAAGTTTTTCTTTAAAACATTATATTACTGTACTGAATAATCTCATAAAGCATCCTAAAGTTATCTAAATGCGTGCGAAAATTGCTAAAGTATATATTCGGCCACCTATTGGACGGGTGACGCGATTATGGACGTGTCCGACGTCGTTACTCGAATGGCATGTTGACTGAGCGTTTATATTTGCGACGTGTATTTTTTGTTACGATGGACATGTGGGCAATGACCGTGACGGCAACTGTCATGTTCAGGATTTTTATCCTAGTCCCGGCAAACTTTGTGTCAGATAAAATGCTTTATGGGACGAGTAATCATAAAGTGTGTGCCATATACCATAATGAATTATGGCTGGAATATAAGGGATAGTTATGGCAACATTGCCGTTCAGTACTTACAAATTTAAAAAATATTTTAATGTTTATTCTCGGGTCTTGGTTTTTTTGCTTTTGTTTCGCATCAAGGAAAAATACTGGTCAAGTACAAGTCGTACTCGCACACTTAGGCGTCTTCCTAATTGGCAGCGATCGTACGATGGCGCGATGCGTTCTCGACGTGCGATGGGTATTTCATTACAATTACTTGCGAGGTTAAAATAGGACACTCTGATGAAATCTGTATGTTTAAGCCCATCACACGACGAGAACGCATCGCGCCATCGTACGATCGCTGCCAATTAGGACGACGCCTTAGGGTTCCGCACCTTGGAGCGATATTAATCCTAATTATTTGGTCAATAACAAGATAGATGACACAAGGACACATGGATTAGGTTATTCATATGGATGTTGCATTACGAACTTCTGTGGGATCTGACTTTTTATTATTTGTTGTGATAGCACCCACTGTAACGCATTCTGCGAAAATTTTAGCTGTCTACCTATTCCCGTTCAAGAGTTAGAGCATTGACTGATTAATGACTTATTATTACCGTCTGGTCTCATACTAAAATCGCGAAAAAATGTCCCAGTTACAGCCATCGCGAGAATATCAATGTTAACAAGGTGATTTAAACACTAAAACACGTCACGATTTAATTTCAATTGTAGTCGATTGTAGCTTTTTTGCGTTTTGTTGCTCATTTGGCTCGGACATTATTAGCGCGGACCGGCATATTAATAGGGTTTCATTCGTCGCCCATTGGGTACGGAACCCTAAAAAGGTTGCAATAAAGAACATCGCGCAGTTTGGAGATGCTCTACAATAGATTTTTATTGGACATAAAAATAGCAGGCATTCGACCGATTCAACGCATAAAACACTAAGTAACGGCTAATAATGCAGCGTGAAAACGGCCCCTTACAAAAGATTGCCTTAACCTGGCCCATTCTAGGCAAGGCATAATCCTTTACAACCTTAAGCCTTAAAGTACCTTCGTTCGTATAGCCTGAAATGAAGAATAAATAAATAATAATAGAATCGTTACATATAATAAATCTGTTACGGATCGGTGTCTCTACATGGAAAATATGTTTACAAGAAATACTTTTATTAGAAGCCTTCATTATCGCAATAGAACCCAAAACAATGTTTTTTAGAATTTTTGTCTGTTTGTCTGAACCTAAAAGAAACACTAAACAAAAAGTGAAGAAAGCCTTTTTTATAAAATTAAGATAGCAAAGAAGCATGCAGCACTTTCCACTGCCGCCCATTACAACTGTGACCGATCCAGAACAGGTCTAAATAAACTAAATGATTTGGCAGGAACGAAGTTCCTTCGGCTACTGTCGCGCCTGCGCACGTCTCATTTAACGCTTTTATTCCACGCATTTTGTCTTACGGTTTTACTATCACATATTTTTCAGTTCGGTCGCCGCAGCAAAACCTATCCCCTCCAAGCCTGCCGTAAGGAACTTCGTTCCAACTAGGACTGGCATGGTTAGTCCACTTAGTTTATTAAGAACGGTAGTTGGTTAGTTCCTTAGTAAGTATGAGGGCTGGGTTAGGGACTATTAGTGATAGTTACTCCTGTTAGTTGTTGTTAGTAATAGTCCAGTCAGTAGTTGTTAGTAAGTCTTGTTCTAATTCGGCCACTGATGGGTTGCTACCCCTGGGGACTAAGATGGTGGCCTCTAAACAGTGTAACCAAAAAAAATTGCTGCTAAAACAATTATTACACGGTAGAAATGATACTAGCTACTGTGGCAAGCGGTGGTACTACTCTGGTCGGATTCTATAGGTAGGTACATATAGTACTCTATACAAATTCAATAAATGCTACTACTATTTTTATCCTACATCTTACTCATATTTCTCAATATTATTATGATAATGGCACTGGTCCACAAAGAGAAAGCTATACTTCTAGGCGACATAAAGCTTATTATTATGTGAAGAAATCTACTTTTTTATTCTCACGTCTAGAATTTCAAAGAAAATTTCTATAAATGTACGGTGTTAGCACCAATAATGGACACTGAAAAGAAACTAAAGTGAATTAAACATCTCAATTTTTTTTTCATCTGGATCTTATTAGGTACCTAATAGATTTATAGAAATCTTGAAGGATATTTTTTAATTAATTGGACTATTAAATATGTAAAAAATGTACGTTAACATAATATGCAATTCAGTGAACTATACTCCTATTTCGACTTTAATTATGTACAATAAATATAAATTGGTGATTGGTTATATAAAATAAAACACGGAACTCATAATGCATTTGAATTTTCGAATAAAAGTCAGTACAGAGTCAATGACGTGATAGTTATTTACTACATCAAATAATTGATCAGAGTTAATACTCGTCACGACGAACCCGTAGCTACCCAAGCCAGGGGTCCCGGGTTCGATACACAGATAAATAAATGTTCTTGTGTCATGGGGTTAGCGTTGTATTAGTTGTGTTGCCCATAACTCTCATACCACTACACATGGAGTCCTAGTGCGGTGCTATGAATGTGTGAGCATTTTATTATTTATTTATCATACATTTTTGTAAGAAATTTAAATATCACGGAATCTTATTTAAAATATTCTTTATTTTGTGACATGTTTGTAACAATGTCACTGAATAAGATGATTTATTGAACCTTTTTTTGAGAATAGAAAACATTTTTGTTTTAATTTTACAGCTTATAATATAATATTACGTAATTACCTGGCGTGTTGTCAACTGATGCAAACACCTTATCTCTTCATTACGTTGCGTATAGTACTAAGAAATATATTTGCAAAAGTTCCTAATTTAGTAGCGAAACTCCGGATATTATCGTTAGTACGGAAATTCTGTACCTCTTCAATTTTGGAGATCCCTGATCTTATCACATTCTCTAATTTGGCGTTGCGTTGCGACACATTCGTGGGGATCGGACCCTTCGAAGGACAAAAACATTAGGAGATATAATAATTGAGTTTATATTTAGCGGTAGACACCATCAAGTCCAGGATACCAACGGAAAAGGGTACTGCCAACAATAAAATTACGCTCTATAGTATAAAACAGTATCTGTCTGATTAAAGGCAATTTTAAAAATAGATTTTTACATATAAAAAAATAACGCTTCACAATCATAGCTCCACTCTAGGATGGACAAACATGGACACACGCAAGACAAGAACACACAGAGACCGAGAATAAAAATTTAAACTAATCATTTCCGTCTCGCTGGGAATTGATTCTGAGGATCCAGGGCCCCTCGACTGGCTGTCCGGTATGGTAACCAAATCATAAATAATAAAACGCATTATACAACAGTAACAGGCGGGGATCCATCCATCCATCCATCCATCCACCCATCCATCCATCCGCGTTTACAAGACCACTGCTGGACAAAGGCCTCCCATAAGTTGCGCAACTCTTGGTCCTGAACTTTCTGAAACCAGTGGATACCCCTGTCTTCTTCGGGTCGCCACCTGATCAGGACTTCTTCTTCAGGCGAGGATATTGTTTGTGAAATTAATAAACCTGTCTCCTAAGGGTTCATAGTTAACGGCTCAGATTAACACGTCAACGGACTCATAAAAACTAAAACGATTTGCCGAAAACAATCGCAGTTTATTCTAAGCCTCGGAACTTTTCAAGTGAACATTTTATGTGTTTGAGAGGCTATCAATCGGGCAAAAGATGTAAAAGTCATGCCTCAGATCGTTGCCGAAAGATGCGGACTCAGCGCCCAACATCAAAGTCGTGTATATCTCTGAGAAAAGCCTTCTCGCACCAAATGAATATCCAGCTTCAAGCATCCCGTCTATACAGATTACATTATGACGGCGACAAACATCGGTCCATATTCACGAATAAGGAAAAAACATTTCACAAAGTAAAGACTTTTCACCAAAAGGCAATATGGCACCACGCGTCGTCATTATCTCAGGCCTCTTCCAGGAAAATCATCGTTTATTCATTTCGTTTATTTAAATTTCGAGTCTTTTCTTGCTTTTGTTTTAAATGTGGAAGGCTTTTTGTTTATTTTCTTTTGTAATAATAAATAGATTTGGGGATTCATTAGCCGAGTACCTACGGCAAAATCAAAAGGAGAGTTATGATTTCAGCCTGTGTGTATGTATTCATCTGTTCTCGTAGAACTTTTATATTACTTATTACAATTTGACAAATGTGGTATCATTAGAAGCATCTCGATCTTCCGTTGGTTATAGGCTGTGTGACGTCACATTCCATTGATTTTTATTTATTATTGTAATACCTAACCTAGGCTCACAAAGGGCGGACTTAATGCCGAAGGGCATTCTCTACCAGTCAACCCTGCGCGACTGTGAGATCATGTGGCAGGTGTTAACAATAATATAATTATTATATAGTTAATATGCTGCTCTCTAAAGGGCGTAAAGAGAAGTCTTATATTTGAAGTTTTGATAGAATCTGTCCATAATCTCTGAATAAGTTAGCAGGTAAATTAATAATAATGAACATATAGTATAGCGCAATGATTACCATTATCACATCACACCAAGTTCAATATGACGCCCTTTAAAAGATAATTATAATGTCGTAAATTTAAATATAATAATATACATTGTTTTAACAGCCGTGTTACATGATATCAAATGGAAGGGCTTAGTTAGTTCTTATAGAATATTAATTACATGTCATTTAAAATGTACCTTTAGAAGTAAGCATTTTCAATCAGTTCCACTATCCTAGATATTTTAGAACAAAGAGGAATGTAAACCCAGGGGTACTGAAATATTAAATACCGTATTCCCGCTGTATATATTCTGAATACCCTATTCTGTCGAGTTGGACTTTCGCAATTAGAACATGGAAGGGAATGCATGGAAAATTTTTCAGTTGTTGTATCTGTTAGTCTACGTTGTGTGAAACACATAAGATTGCCAACTTTGCTTTGTTATACATATTGTTTAGTTCACTTTGAAAAAATATAAAAGGTGTGCTATGTTTTCATGAATTTCCATATATTCTTTTTTTTGTAAGGTATTAAAATACAATTTTTCTACTCTCAACCGGGGCAGAAATTTACGTGAGAGATGAATGTTTGTTCTCAGGGGCTGGGTCTGCTAATTTATAAATTCTTCAATCGCGTTCCTTTATAGCTCGTTGAGTTCTGTTTGAATAGTTTGACAGATTTTTTATACCTAATGTGTCAAAAAGAGCGAAACTATTCCGACACAACGCAATTGAAGCAGTATAAATTAGTAGACTAGGGCCCCTGGTCATAATGTACGTTACTAATGCCTAATTTGTGTTGTGGTGTTGTCCATGTCACCCGCGGACACGGGGAATCCCAGTACGGGTGTGTGTGTGTGTGTGAGCGTTCTACTATTACAAGTTTGGTAAATATGCCACCCAAAAAAAACACCTTTTGAGTTTCAAAGTATTCCTGTAAATTATTTTACGCACCTTCATGTAAATAAAAACACCTTCCAGAGTATCACTAATCCCTACAGTAAAAGTTTGTAATATTAGGCTATGATATGACACATAATTTTAACGATAGGAGCTCAAGAAATTTATATCCATCATGGTACTTAAGACTGGTTTATGTACGCTTCAATTCCCTCGTTATTCTCGAAGGAGGTACGTAATATAATCCAATAAGTAGCAGAGCTAGATGCGGTGATTAAAAGGAAAAGATTTATAATAGAAAGTACTATCACCCTCCTGTAATTAACACCCTCCGGTAATTTGAAAAAAAAATACCGAAACATTTTAACTATAACAAGCACTCACCATTTCTTTAACTTACACTGATATCTCGATTTTCGCCGTGATTCCATGCCATTGCGTAATATCCGTAAAAGGGATAAAATAGTGAGTACTGTTTACCGTTAAATGGTTAGTGTCCACAATAATAAAATACAATACAATCCAAATACTCCCTTTTTATACCAGATATAGGCACACACAGTGATACAGACCAATAAGGGATACAAAAGGCGACCTTATCGCTAAACGCTCGTTACTTACATAGAAAAAATTACTTATGGATCGTGGTTACGAAAAGTATAATATTGGCCAAAACTAATTATGACTCTCATTGAAAACAGGTAAATTGAAGTCATATTTCCATCGAAGTCGTATCTCCGGATCAATTGTTTCGGTAAATCAAACCATTCTGAGGAAACCTGCACACCTGAAAGTTCTCCATAATGTTTTTAAAAGCGTGTAAGGTTCGCCAATTCACACTTACCATGGGGAACTGTGGCTTGTACCCCTCACATTGTGAGAGGAGACATGTGGCCAGCAATAGGACAATTTGTGGATTGCAATGTTAAGAACGTGATTTTTAGTATACAGGTTTTATACCTTATTCTTACTATAGATTTAGAACGCTTCATGACAAAATTTCGTCACTATTGCCACTTTTTTTCACTTTACAATGCTTCATGACAAAAACTTCATCACTATATTCACTTTGCCACATCACAGACTGTAGCTAAACGTACGTCACACGCACGCCAGTAACATTAAATGAAAAGAGATACAACATTTTATCGAGATATTATCCAAACACTTAACATTTAGGCCATATTGCTCGTAAAACATTGATCTAACTTGGGATCTCAATGTTACTTAGGAAGCCTATTGGTGTTTGAGCCATAAACGCAGTACAGATATACCCAAACAAATTTTATCGAAAGCTGAGCAATTTCAAAATTAGTTCCTTGCCAGATAATCCTTTGGATTACCTTCTCATCTTTTAATCTTTTTCCTTTCGCCGTTTCTTCTCCTCGAGTAAAATATAAATATAAAGCCCCTTTGCGAAACGATAAAACCATTCAATTCAAATTTAATTGTTTGTTCATTAATGAAAAAGTAATGTAAGTTAATGTAATATAATGTAATAATAAAGTTAATGTAGAAAATCCCGATTTTTAAGGTTATTTCCTCCTCGTTAGGAATCGAACCCAGGTCCCTTGAAACGGCCGTCCGGTGTCATATGACAAAAAGAAAATATCAATGTAAAGAACCTCGTCTAGACATTTATATCGGAAAACTACTACTTTTCTTATAAAGCCGTAAACTTATAACCTTTGGATATGACCCTTAATGATTTCATAACGTTCGGATCAAATCTCATCACGTTCTCCCATAATGAAACTATAACAAGTCGTAAGCATTAATAAACGAGGACCTGTTATATGCGATAATTGTATATACGCGGAACATGTTAGCTTGTTAGCGTTGCGGTAAACGATTAAGATGTAATTACTGTGTTCTGTAGCTGTGAAAGATCTTATTAACCAACTGTGATGCAAAGAAATGTAATGTGTTTATCAGCCTATTTATGTATGATGTATGTGTATGCCTTTATACCTTCTAGAGACCAAACGCGTGCACTGATCTCGATGGTAAGTCTAAATAAGGTCTTACGTTTTGGAAAGTAAATTTTACCATTTTTACTCCTCAATGATAATGCAACTTTCTGAATCGATGGTAGAAACGAGGTGGTGGAGAAGAAAAGAGGGGATAACGATAAGATATTATTGAAGATTGAACGATAGGATATAATTGAAGAAAAATAGATGACAAATGATCAGAAGACCCACCTGATGATGATTGATTAACGTCGCCAATAGACATCAGTAACACCAAAAGCATCACCGTCATATTGTTTACCAAGAAAGAATAGAGAAGGAAGAAAATAGTATCAGGAGAAGAAGAGAAGAGGTTTCTAGTCTAAAGTAACCGACTGGGAAAGAATAAACCAGGTATAGTCTTAGGCCAAATAGACAAAAATGGCGGGTTCTTCAAAAATGGTGTAAAAAGAGTTCTCCTTTAGGGCCGGCGTTGCGCTGGTGACCCCCTGGTGTTGCTCGTGTCCATAGGCGACGATGACCACTTACCATCAGGTGGCTCGTCTGCTTTTTTCGTCAGCCCTTCAGGCTATAAAAAAAAAGACAATATTAGATAACGAAAAAAAAAAGACAATAATAGATAACGAGGAAAAAAGTATCAGGATTACAGCAGAATAGACAATCAATGAAAAAGTTAAAGGATTGTCGCATGTTTCTGGTCTGAAGTAACGGAATAGGAAAGAATAGATCAGGTAGAAAAAAGTATTAGGGTCATCGCATGTTCCTGGTCTGAAGTATCGAAATTCGATAGTGTTATCGCTTCCAAACGTCGTGATCGCTAATGACTCAGGAAATGTTTATGGGTTGGGATGCGGCTCGCATGGAGAAGAGGCTGAAAGGATTGTCAAAGCAAGTACGAGTATAAGCCGTAAAACGGATTATCAAATGCGTAAGACAGTTGGCATTTGAGTAAAATTTAGGGACATTTTCACGTCGCTACGGGACACTTACTCCTTACAAGTAATCTTACTGTTTTATTTCCAACGAGCTGTGCCCGCGACTTCGTCCGCGTGGAATTTAACGAAAACATCTAAAATAAAAGTAGCCTAAGTTACTCCTTAAGTTAGTCTGGCTGTCAGTCTGTTTGTTTGGGCTAATCTCCGGAACGGCTGGGCCGATTTTGACGGGATTTTCACTTGCAGGTAGCATAATTATGTACTAAGGAGTAACTTAGGCAATTTTTTTTATATATTCCACGCGGGCGAAGTCGCGAGCACAGCTAGTTAATTACTAACTAAGGTAACTCTAATAATAAATTAGTCTATCAACACCAGTTAATATTTAACTCTGTCTTATTAGGAATATTAAACGTCTTTTAGCTCTCCATTTAATGCTATGAAGAGTATTATTCCGTGCGAGTACTCTCTGTTATGACACGCCTCATTACTAATTCTGGATGTGATGCCTATTTCATTGCAAATACTTCTCAGCGAATATTTTTTTATTAGAAAGACTCCTCGAATAGTGACTCAAAACAAGACTCAAATTAGAGTCGGTGTTAGAACATTAAGTAGGTTAACATACCTACTGACAATTTATCGCATAATCAACTACGAGTCCAAATTAATTAGATTCCAAGATCATTTTAAAGTAATTTGCCTAAAGTTTATAATTCTATTTGACAAAATTTATTGTTTTATAAATCTAATAACAATCTCCTTTGATTAATGTGAAAGTTTGATTATCCTCATACATTAATTACCTATCATAATATATGCAGGTGAAATGTATCCATCATCATAATAATTATGCAAGTGAAATTAATCAAGTAAATCAAATCATATTGAATAATCGAGCGCTATGAATAATTACTAGCTGACCCGTGCAAATATTTATTGAACTCTCGAGTCAGCGAATAATTTACTTATTAGAGTCGCCGGGCAATTTATGCCAGCGCAGACCCGGCGCATCGAAGCGTCCATCTAAAAGAAAACAATATTTTTCTTATTTCCACAACTTAATGCACATATTTATAACTAGTACTTATCTGCCCTGATTTCGCTTCGGTAAACCTGTGCCTTAGTACCATACTAGAAAATATGTAAGCGTTTGCAAACACCGATTGCTGCAAGCGCGTTCGCGCAAATGAAGCGCCTACCACGCGAACCCAAACGTCTAACACATATAGCCTAATGTCAGATTACTACTAACACGTCCATCACTATTAAGATTTTTCCTTGAATACTAAAATTGCGGGAATGCGTTCAAATTCATGTCTCAACTCTCTAATCGACGTAATCTGTGGGCTATGAAACGCAAAGCTTACAGCGAATCGAGCGTTAAAAACAAATTTAAGCGTTCGAACTTATTAGGCCACGAAATTGGGTTACAAATTATAGCGATATTAGGTATTTGAATTTGTTTGCGAATCAACAATGACGTAACCCTTGTAGCGTTAAGAGGGGGTATAAAGCAAAATTGGCAATCGTAGATTCAATTTTTACAGTAGTAGATCAAGTTTCTAGAAGCTGAAGAAAAACATAGTTATACTTCATTATATTATTGAGTGCAAGATCTAAGCAAAAACAGAAAAAAATAAAATTTTCTCGATAGAAAAAAATCACAAAGTTAGGTCTAATTTTTCACTTAAATCAATTTATTTTCAATGTGGTGCATATTTTAGAGTCAATATTTTAATATATTATGCTAATTAGTATCACGGAGGGATTAGATTAGCGATTTCAAAATCAAATCTATAATTTACGAATTATTAAAATAAAATACATTTGTAGGATTTTGAGTATTTTGACATGCTCGGTTTCATTAATCAGTCACCATTGCTCCATTGAGACGGGAAGACTGCGTCAGTCTTCTCGACATGTGAAATTATTTTTTGGTGTACATTTGTGACTGAGAGCGTAGTTTTTATTACAAAAACAATAATTGTGTGTGTGTGAACTAAAGTTAAAAGACACTAAGATCCAACATGGGTAACAAACGGAATAAAATCAACATTAAAAAGGGATCATAGAAAGCTGAAAATTCAAGTCATGGCTAGTTGTCAGAGGTAAGTTGACAAGTACTATTTCATATTCAAAATTAGACCTTATTGTTTTAACTTTTGTGCTCACAATACAATGTTGATGTTGATGTTTGATCGCTGAAGCAGCATAGTATATACGAAAAATTCACATTGTATGTATCATTAATAGTTAGTATAGGTATGTACTTTCAAACAAAATATACAGCTTTATCCAAAAGCAAATTTAATTTTGAGTTAATTATTTCCTCTTTGCCCCATAATTTTGTTTTTAAAGCAACACCTATATTTCTGGTAGTCAATTTGATCAATCCCTACAGTAGTTGTTACTTGTGTGTGTTTGAAACTATTATTGTATTTTCATTTCTGAACAAGATTTAATCCAAAATCAAGATATGAGAAGAGAGAATAAGAAAATATTCCAAAATCTATTGATGATGACGGGAACATTACACCAGAGAAGTGCGTATCAATTCATCTGTCTTTGTATTGTTTCATTTATTATTTGCTTGTTGTTGCATTGTAACGAATCTACAAAATAACACATAAACTAAACTTTTTTTATAATATACATACATGCATAGTTAGGCAAAATTACTTTAACAAAAACATAAAATTTTGTATAAATGTATTTTTAAAGCGACTTTTTTATTTACTTTTTAATTGCTAATTGTGTTTTCTTAAAGAAAAAATATATATTTTCAGGCTTACTATTTTACGCTTTTACAAAATGTAGAAATTTTAGAACATACAGATCCAAATGCAGACGAATTTATTGCACCGGAACGACTGGCATTAAAATAAAGTATTAATGTAATTTAGTCCTATCTAAAACTTTCAACCGATTATAAATGGCGCAAAGTGATACCTGATGTCATCAGTTTCAATATTAGGGAGTATAACAGTGTTTGACTTTTTTTTTAATTTCAGTAACATCAATCCTCGTGTTTATGAACGGGTCAAGATAAATATCATGACAAACGACGATACTAAATACACATGTGAGACAAGTCAACGGCTTATAATAGACAAGATATATTTTTTTGAACAATTAAAACTTCCAACCATGCATAATTTTGGCATTTTATTTTTTCTAGACGGATTTTGGAGTTAGTGAATTAAACTTGATTTCGAATAAATTCATTTTGGTTTTAAGTAAGCTTTGTTCGATTTTATGCTTATTTTTAATCTTCAACAAATTGTTTAGTTTGATGACTTATGTGTTCTTACCATACCTTAAATATTTTGAATACCCATTATACATTTTTCCTGTTCTCACGCATAATTATATCATCAAGCATCATATTTCACACACTGTTTTTTTCCTATATTTTTAAAGCTAACAATTATCGCTCAAGAAGTTAGTGATTGTCATCTTTTTATGATATTATTGTCACTTAATTAGTTTCCTTATAATAACGGCAGTGGCATTTGTAATTTTTCTGTTTTCTGGCGAAGGATTTCTTTCAATTTAAATAAATTTAAAGGATAACTTACTTTATCTTTTTGTAGCGAAAAAATGAAAACAATGTTATCTATAATAATAAATGTCTGAAAAACATTGTACGTGTTATTTATTTACATGTTATACGACATACAGGTGTCATCACGTAAAAATAGAGCAGATATTCTGCTTTGCGAGAATTTAAATGGTTTAATGGTCACACAGGATTGCTTTAGATTAATAGATACCTACATAATAATATATTCAAAATTATTAATGACACCTAATAATGTGTTGTCTGCCATTCACTGGCTCTCTAGCTATTAACATTGTATAAAAATCTAACCCTAATAAAGAAAAAACAGCTTGCCATTTTTGAGGTAGATGATTCTACATTTATTGAGCCGAAATTTGTCTCAGTTTTTACATTATACTATGCCGTATTCTTGACTGATGCCATGTTATATAATAGCGGCTGTACACTCTCGTGCGAGAGTACTCGCTATGTCTCGTGACGCCTCGGCCGAGACGTCATGGGAGCGAGAGTAGGCGAGACCCCCCGAGACATCACGAGGCGAGGCGAGCGGTACCAAGTACATTCTCATACGAGTGCACTCGGCTAGCAGTCTCGCGAGAGTGTACAGCCGCTAATAAAGTCAGATGCAACCGGACGCGCAACTGCTGCGACGCATCTATTTGACGGGCGGGGCGGGGCGCGCGGGTGAAATTTGATTTTTTCCTAGCTTTATACCCCCTCTTAAAAAGCCTTAGCGGGGCTTATGTTTTGTAGCCTAGGGCTAATTGTTTCAAAGTTACATGCTGTTGACTGATCTTAAAGTTAAATGCTTGCACGCTTTGAACAACTATTATGTGAGATATACTTAACTCTCAAAATGGAACTATGTATAAAGTGGCGAAGTTGAAACCACCCTTCAACGAAGTTGTGCATAATTTTCTCATTGTTGGCAATTTTTAAATTTAACGGCGGCAATTTCACTTAATGTTGTATAAATAAATAACTAATTGTGTCGTGGGACACCAGGTAGGAACGAAGTTCCTTCGTCTACTGTCGCGCAGGCGCGTCTCATTTAACGGTTTTATTCCACGCTCACCTTTTTTCCACGCTTACGGTTTTACTATCACATATTTTTCAGTTCGGTCGCGCAGCAAAATCCCTATCCCCTCCAAGCCTGCCGTAAGGAACTTCGTTCCAATAATAAATAAACGTTAACACACTCATACCCCCGCACTAGGATTCACTGTGTCGCGGGTGGCGTGTACAACACACATTACACATCGCTAACACCCATGACCCGAAAACAAACATTTATCTGTCACATAAACATCTGCGCCGGCCGGGAATCGAACCCGGGTTCCCTCGCTTGTAGGCAGGGTCTCTACTCATTGGGCTACGAGGTCGTGAATACGATTTTCGAAACTTATTAAACTGCGGGTACATAACGGTAATATTTATAACGCTTTAAATGTAATTGGTATAGATCTGTTTTTACTCTCATTTGTATCAAGTAGCCGTATATTGACGTATTTGACCACCCGGATGGCGCAATGGATAACATGCCGGATCGCCGTTCCGAGGGTCCTGGGATCGATTCCCAGCGAGGCGGAAATTTGAATGATGAATTTAAATTTCTGTTTCAAAATTTCTGTTAATGGTCTGGGTGTGTGTGTCCTTGTCTTGTGTGTTGTCCATTGCACCCACGACACGAGGAATCCTAGTGTGGGGCTATGAGTGTGTAGCGTTATTTATTTATTATATTACCTGTGTTGAGTTTCGTGTAAATAGATAAACAAACTATTACGTTCACAATCCCTACCCGCACCAACACATTGCTATTTGATTTTGTGAGGCGCTTCATGTTTACTTCATTCTTTTAGGTGTACATTTTTAGAATTCTAAAATTAATTTATATATTTTTAGAAACATTTCCATCAATTTTAATGATGTACTTACATAATTAGGGTACCATACAAATGGCCGATCAATCGTTGAACAAAAAATAGCCTGCCGTGGTATACATGAATACCTGAAGTTACGAGCATTGCCAGTTAGAATTTAAAGTGTCTTCATTGCAAAGTCGGTTAGACCTGAATTTGAATTTAAAACGAAACAAAAGACTTACTGTCATTTTTGTTAGGAACTGACGCTGAAAAAATTTGCCATTTTGAATTTTAGGATTGTACGTGAAAAGAACCATAGCACAGTACCTACTCGTAACTTAGAGCCTTCGGGAGTTGCTTAATTTTACGTTAACATTCGACCATTTCACCCACATCAGATACCTGCGAAGTGTCAAAAACAATTCCAATTAAACTCTACCTCCCTAGTTGATTGATGACAGCTGTCAAAACACCTCTCGGTAATGGCATTGAATAACTGAATAGTTTATTAAGATCACTTTTACCCGTTTTTACCACTTTTCTTTACCTACCTGGTAACGATATGAGCAAAAAGAAAATAAAATAAGCAAAATTCAATGAGTAGGTAGTGAAGGATTGTAAATTGATTTATTTATTTATTATTTATGTACACGAAATTAGTGTAAAAATGTATTATTTTTTAATCAAATTATGTCATTACCGAAATTATTGATACATACTAGAGGCCTACTCTGCCCAAGCATTATAACATACTTAACATAGCTAGCACTATAACGGGGACTAGGATAGTTAGTCCGGCTCCGGTTAGAAGGTGTTAGAACATTAGCTGGTAAGTTTATTAGTATCAAGCTATGTGTCTCCCGTTTCAGTTTGTCGTTCAACTTATGTAGTGGGACAGGCTGCATATGCGAGTGGTGTAGAAAACTCCGAAAGCATGATTCAGAGTAGTAGTGACGTCACCTTCTAACGTGTGTGAGATGACACCTCGTAAATAAAATTGAAAAATATTTAATAATGTTAAAAATTCCTAAATATTCTTGTTTGCTTCTACCACCTACTACGGAATAAACGGAGGAATGGATTTTTATTCGAAGTTAGATTTTAAAAACACTTGAAACTTGTTAAAAAGTTAAAAAGTTCGTTAAACGTCGTGTAGTCTCGGAAAAAGCGGCATGTAACTCCCACGGAGTGTTCTCCTACTCACTGACAACTTTACTACTTATTATTATTACTTGTAAGTGAGGAATAAGTTTCCCAGAAAGTTTTATGATATAAGAAACAGATGTTTTATAACAATGATCTTTATAGATTTCTTCTCATTACATGTTGCTTCAGCGCAATATGTTCTTTCGATAAATAAGCAACGTTTTAAATATTCCTGGCACGATCAACTGAGTGAAAAGTAGAATTCCTCACTTATATTATTGGTGAAGTTAGGAACGGCTGGCACTTGACGGGTTAAAATGGATGGCTTGATTCAATAATGAGTCATTGGCAAGAAAACGTACGCTGCATCAGTGTTGCCATATGCACCGTAATTACGGTAGATTTGCCGTATTTTTGAAATTTATTTTAAAATCTGCCACCTACAGTAGTCATAAATTACGGTGTATGTAAGTTACCGTATTTTTCCGAACTTTAACCGAAACTAGCAAACAAAGTTGCTCTATGGCCGGCAACGCCGCCAGTCAAGTGTAAAATTGTACATATCAATGTAATATCACCTACGTCTATCGTAGGTAAGTACCTAATTATTAGTTCCCTGTGTCTATCAGTCTTATTTTATGGTATGCAATTCTGCCAATATAACAACGAAACCACAGAACTTCTGTATCAATGGATTAAGAGCCGATTTCACCAATGTCGTATAAGTCTTAACCCCGGGATATGTAGTCAATTACTCGCGAATAAGCCCATTTTACGTTTCACCAACAATTAACCTAGGCATAAAATCTCTAAAATCTATAAAAGGGATACCGCCGATTTCGGCCGAGTCAGCTGCTATTCGTAGATAAGTATTAAGTAGTGTCACTGTCTCTGCCACTAGTCACGGTCAACTCAACTGTCAGGTACGTATTATTCGATTAAATAAAAGAATACGCAGCGGTATTGCGCAAGTATACGTCAAACTGTCTATTTGACTTCGGTGCATTACGCATTCATTCAATTCATTCGTTCAAAGTCGGAGAGTAGGTATGCGAGAGTAAGATAACGTGGTGAAACGAATTTGAAGTTAACCATCGCATAAATCGACAGAGTAAAGTTATACTGGGAAAGCTAGTGTAAATTCTGTGTTGGTGAAATCGGCCCTTAATGAACGGTTCTCTATACAAAAAAATGTCGTCAATTATTGAAAGTGAATCAGAATTAATGAAAGTTAATTAAATATTGTTTGCATGTTCCTTTTTTTGTCACTAGTAAAACAGTAAAAGCCGTAAAGTAGAAAAAAAATCTACCGTAAATCTACCGTATTTCTTTAAGCTGGAACACCGTATTTCTGGTAATTTTGACCCACTGTGCACCGTATTATTGTGTAATCCATCTGGCAACACTGCGCTGCATGATAAATAAAATAGTTTCGTTAGTTGCGACCGACGTTGTATAATTCTATAAAGTCCAATCCGCTCTGTAACAGCAGGTGGAGTAGGTCTAAGTCTCTTCAGTTATGAGGAGTCACCCGAGTTTAATAGTGACCCGTTAATGAGTTGAAATGTTTACATTTTGTATTAAAAAATATATGTTTTTTTACATTTATAACATTTTTTTCCAGATTTTTATTCTTAAAAGTTCTATAACAAGTTTAAGCAGCATTGGTTAAATTGATACGTACCTGTAGAAAATTTTAGAGTATTTTCATTATTATAAAAAAAAGCACCTGAAAAATCTATTAAACTCTCCAAATTTTTTGAATGTTCCTGGTTTTGTCAAGGCTAGTTGTTTCTGATAATTGTTATAATAACTTATATAAAAAAATACAAGCCCACTAAAATCAATTAGTTTTAATACAAACTCCCGCACGGGAATGCTGACGAAATACACCAAAAACTCCAACAAATACATATCTATCCAGTAAATGGTCTCCCAGGGGATTAAACCCGCGACCAAACGCTTCCGCCACCAACAGCTACTTTCATATTAGGACACTTGAAGTTTTCTTAGAAACCGAAGTGATGTTTTCGTACACTTTATTTTCGTTTCTACTTTCGTTCCTTTTTCGTTCCTTCTATTAAATTTGGGGGTGTTTTTCACTAGTGTTAGGTCACCGTTTGGATTGAGGGACGGTGCTGAAAGGGCTCGCGAGGGAATACCGTACAAATCAATCTTACTGTCACATTCCCATATGGCAACGCTTCTTTGTTCTTCGTATACGTTACAATACGTTAAGGAAACATTTCTGTAGATATATTTTGCTTTTACTAACTTCTATTTATCTTGCAATGTTGGTATGTGTTCGGCGCAAATCTTACAAGCTGAATTAGAACAACTTCCTGTTACTTTATGGACTTGAAATTTGCATTTTTTTTACATAAGATAAGTTAATGCTTGACAACAATCCCACCTGATGGTAAGTATATATATTGCTTTAGTTCCCCCGATACTAGGTTCAGGGTTGGCTCCACACAAGAAAACTCCTTAACGGTTAACTGCAAATTGACAAAGTTTAATGCTTTGCATTTTTAAACACTAAACTATTCATTTATTTAGCTTACTTGTGAGAAGAGCTTCCATATGTTCAAAAAACTCTTAAATCTTATTTTTGTCAAAAACAACATATTTATACGTTTGTTATATTATGATTCGCACAAACAGAAAAAATAAAAAACGAAGAATAACAATTGACCACCCTTTATTTTTTAAGTAAAAAATAATAAATTTCGCCCACACTCCCACTCCAGAGTCAATATAACGTCCAGAGTCAATATAACGTCCTGCATTTCTAACAACGAAATGACATCGGCCGTATATTCATAGGAGCGGCCGAGCCGACATGTATCATGCATTAGCCGGTATGAAGATAAACCAACATAGTGCAAACGTGAGAGCGATAGGCGATAAAATACGCGTTGAATAAAGCCGCCTAGCCGGCAAGTGGTCAACGTCACCCATGGACGTCAGAGACACCACAGGCATCATTGATTCGTTGTAGGCCAAGAAAGATAGAAGAGGAAAAAATTAAAGAAGTAACTCGTTCTCAAGCTCCCAGTCGCAACACGATGAGTTGTTTGTAAGAGGATGGTAGTTAGCCAGGCCGGGTCAATGCCCTCCCAATCAGCCTAAAGAGGCTGGTGGGAGGCTGGCTGGTGAGTTGTCTTCGAGATTATACTGGATGTTACAGAGTATAGCGAGCTCATAAAATAGGGATCTGAAGCCGTAATAACCTTGGCATGGTGTACCACGACAATGAGCAAGGGAAACTTCTTGCACTAAAAGTTGGATGAAGCTCTTTAAACCTCAAAAGTCAATTTCCTTTTTTAAAAACACAAAAACCAAATAACAATTTTTTTCACAGTACTTATTGGTGTATTAAATTAAGTGTTTTATGAATATTGTTCAAAATTAAAAATGTAGTATTTTATTTTATTATTCTAAATTTAAATTCAAATATGATCGAATAAACCAACGGTACAAGTCAGTTTCGATTCCAGATTGGGGCCGTCATTTCTGTCTCAGACAAAGTGGTTGTTTCTTAACTGTGACGTACCTTTATTTCCAAGTTCATGCTCATGCTAGATGGTTACCGTTAGTCCGATGGATATCACACCAAAAGCATTACCGATACGTTGTTGACCAAGAAAGACTGGCTCTCAAGCCCTTAGCCGGACACGACGAGTCGTTTGACGGCTAACTCAAGCCAACTGAAAAAGGCCGGTCCTAGCCAGGCGAAATAACTAAGAGTTTACAAGATTGTATGCTCGCATCAGATTCACTGTCGAACAAGTTCTCAGTGATGGATAACTTTTGTGTTATTGTATGATATCGAAGCAAAACATGAAATCCATGTTAAGGTTTAAGGCGTATTTTGTTTCATTACTCCGGGAACGTTTATTTATAGAAGCATCGAATGAAATCGTCAAAAGCAAACAAAGATAAATCACTGAATAAAATTCAGCATTTTAATGTCTGAATTTCGGCCAGCAAAAATCTTAGAGATGGACGGAGCCCCTTAACACCCTTCCCTCCTTCAATATGTCTGCATATCGAATAATTATATTATGCTCGAGGCTCCATACGCGTGGGAGTCGGCAAACGACAAAATCTCGTTAAAATTATCGGGATAAAACTATCACATATCTTTTTCAGGGTGTCAAACTATCTCCATACCAAATTGCACTGAATTGAATGCTCGATCCACTAATCGAGCATGAAATTCATCAAGTTCGTCGGATTAGGCATGAAAAGATAGCAGACGGAGAGGCCCACGGAAATACAGTTACTTTCGCATTTATAATATTATTATTATATACGACCCCGTAGGGACTTTGCCTGCAAAGCGAGGGGTCTCGGGTTAGATTCCCGGCCGGAGCAGATGTTTATGTGTCAGAGAAATGTTTGTTCTCGGGTCATGGGTGTTAGTGTGTAATTTGTGTTGTCCATGCCACCCGCGACACAGGGAATCCTAGTGCGGGGGTTTGAGTGTGTTAACGATTATTAATATGATTATTAATATAGATTACAAAGTATTAATTATTTAGGGCGTCTCAATGCAATTGTCCGTCGCGCACAAATTGTATGACTAATTTATGTCTGAGTTATTCAAATCGTAATCCATCAACTGTGATTGATTGCGCTGTCTTCAGATCTCGGAGTAAGTATAAGTTGCTGCGTAAACTTCGGTGATATTATACTGTTTGCAATTCCATCTGTTGTCCTATAAGTAATAATATTATTTCTACTACTATAATATTATTCATAATATTATTCATACTACCAATCAAAAGCTTACAGTAAACTAACTTTGAGCATAACGAACATTGAGGAGTTTCAATCGCTTTTTCAATCAATTTTCTTCTCCTTTTTTCGAAATTGATGACATTTACGTATTTTCAAATTATTCAAAGTCGTTTAATTACGTCAATATTTCGTCGGTATTTCGTCAATACTCTGAAAAATTTAAAAGTACAAAACTTTTTTAAAACAAGATTTTATTTAAATGCGCTAAAAAGAATAAAATAAATTTTTAGAATTGATAATATTGATATCAATACAACTATTTCGTTATAAAATTAGTTAATTTTGACTTTCATACTATTTGATATCCGCTAAATTAAATAAGAGTAGGTAGAATGAATAATTTAGACGTTGAAATATAATAATATTATACTCAAAAGGAATTTAATACAAGTTAAAAGTAAATGACTTTACGTAATTGGAATTTAATGTATCAAAGCGTTTGAATTAATTGATTCCAATTAATTTAAGGATAAATCAATCATATTTTAAGCTATAATTTAGTTTAGTTAGTTGTGTTAAGGCGACAGTATTAGACAATATACTATATTAGTAATTAAGTATGACGAGAATATTAAATTATAAAGTGATCGAGTCCAAAATAAAACGACGCACTCAGCAGTTCAACGAAAAGTGTGTTTTTGAACGATTATTTCACAATTTAAGCTGTTTTTAGCATAAATCGGAAGTTCAACGAGTCGCGGGTGATATGGACAATCCAAAAAACATCACTAAACGTGGGCTTTAGTGATGTTTTATGGGAGGAAAATCATAATTTAAAATGACCATATTTCATTATACATACAACATTGAATTACCTCAAAATTAATTACTGATTTTGAATTCAGTAAGTAATCCTAATAGGATAGGAAATAAATAATGAAATATTTAACCAAAGACGATATCTAACTGCAAATATTATTTAAAAATAATAAAAGAAAATACAAATAACCAAAGCAGCTACTTTGTAATCCCCTTATTATTTTTGTATTTCGAAAGAGCCCTGATAATACTCAATATTAAAATCGAGTCAATATACTTAGTCTAATACTGAGTGACGTAATGATTCGTGAGTTTCATAAATATTGGCGGAAATGTTTTTAATATCAACAAGATGAGCATTAAAGCCTCTTACGTCGTATTATCGAGACTTACCTATTTCATATTCTCCGCCCCACCTGGTCCCGAGAACTTGGTGGTATCTGCATAATATTGACAAGAACATTCTGATGAACTATGTAGGTTATGTACGTATAATATATATATATATATACGCTGACACAGTCATACCCGCATGGGCAATATAAATAATACTGTTACTAACGCCCATGATCCTAGAACAAATATTTATCTGTCTCAGGCTCGGCATCGAACTCGGGATCCCTCGCTTCATGGGCAAGGCTAACTAGTTTGTTATTTTCGGGCGCTGTAGAGACCAAATTTGTAGGCCAATTTTAATGATATTTTTTTATTCTTACACCCACCTAAACTTAATCTTTTACGGGGTTGGTGTCATCATCTAACTATGTACTAAAAATGTTAAATAGTTTTCGTTTAATTTTATGCATTATAAAAATTTTAATATAACCATGGCTTTCAGTCTGAAAGTGCTTAAAAAAACTGAAGTTGCTTACAAATCGCAATTAGTTTTAAGTAAGTAGACACTCCGCTCGACTGAACTGCGCCAGTGAATTGGATACAATTACTTAGTTCATGACAAAGTGGTACCTGACCAGCCAAGCTTCAGCTCTACCACTAAACTGTTTGTTACTTTCTACCCAGTTCTCCCCTCATCCACGCCCACCAATTTTGCAAGTCTAAGAAATACATATACATTGTGAACAAAACATTCGAGGCAGTCGTGTGTTCTTGTCTTATGTGTTGTTCACGGCACCTACAACACAGGGATTCCTAGTGTGGGGCTATTAGTGAGAAGCGTTAAAAATAATATTATTAGTTATGGCCTGAAGGACTGACTAAAAAAACAGACGAGCCACCTGACGGGAAGAATTCATCATCGAAATATGAACCCAAGTGACACACCAGGAGAGTCCTTGACACTTTGACTCCTTGAAGAACCCCATGATGTAGCCACGGTAATATGATACTATTACCGTGACATAGCGCTTCGAGAATACCTAATAAGGAAGAGTAATCGTGCGAAGTATAAGACGTAAGATTTTCATAGCAAGTGGACATCTATGAAAACCATGGAGTTAAGAGTTGAGAGGTAAACGCTGAAACGCTACCTTAAGATCTTGAATAACGGCCTCATATATCATGGAAATGTAATCCTCAGGAACAGACCAGAAAAGAAATAATAGGATATGTGCCCTGGTATTCAGTGTGGGCGGGTATATTAAAACGGTTCATTTGAATTTAAGATGGTCCCGTCATTGCGGCTGCCGAATATCTCGGGATATCCAATATTTTAGTGACGTGTTGTCAATGAATATTTAAAGTTTAATATCTTTTAGCTCATCATCAAGCTTTTATGTAAATTCCTTGTAAATATTCGAAGCGAAACGTTGATAATTATATAAGATTAGGTTTGTAATATAAGATTACTCTGGCTAATCCATCTCGCTAATGCAACGTCTTCTATACATAATCATTTACAATCCCTAAAAGAGAATACACATCAAAACATCAAGCATCCAGTGTAACAAGTTTCGACTTTGATGTAAGATGTAACAAAAGAACGAAGACAAAACTGTGGAAATGAAAACGGCTCGTGGGCGTATTGTAACATAATTGAATTTGAGACGATTAATGACTGGTTGAGAAACTAAAGATGGAACCATCGTCTATATCTACACACATAATAAAAATGGAACTGATCGCTTAATTACAGTATTAAACGAGCATGCAACTCTTCCGTTGCCGCCCGTGATAACTACGACTGACCTAAAACAAGACTCAAATGGATGGTTAGTCCTGTTAGCAGACGGTGTTAGAACATTAGTTGGTAAGTTTATTAGTAAGTATGAGGACTGGGACAGTGACTGTTAGTGATAGTTGAGCTTGACGAGCTGAGAAAAGTCTAATAAGTTCATGAAATAGACGACTTACCAAAAACTTTGGCCATTATCCGAACAAAAATAATGGTCCCAAAAGAACCTTGATATTAATCGGTTTCTAAGACATTTAAATTTTTCGTATTAACAAACAGATAGATGGCAGCAATCAATTATGACAGATTTTGCTAAGCACAATCTCAGCGTCACATGTCTATAAATACCAAATCTCAGTCTTTGCAAAGTCAAGTTTTTCGTAAGTAAAGTCTGAGCTAAGGCTAAGTATAGTCTATACATCTCAGCCTTAGTACCGTGGCGGGCGGTAGTACTACCCCGGGCGAACTCTAGGCTCTACTACCTATTAAGCTCGCTATCCCTGACTGTATCTGAAGATAAATGAGAAATCTATTGTTAGATTAGGGCCTTTATTAACGAAACAGAACCCAAAAAAATCATTGTTATAATTTTTGTCTGTGTCCTTTGGTCTGTGATTTGGGTGCGGTTTACCACTAATGTACATATTATGGTTAACTTCACCTTAAATGTATTCCTTATTTTATTACAATCAGTTCTTATATAAAAAATGTCAGTTTAAAGAATCACGTCGAACAATTTTCAAGTGTAGGTGCTAAAGTTTCAAAAAGTGTCTAGTTTATTCTGTGATCCTAATCAAGACATCAGAATGAAACTGTGAAATAATTGTCATCGAACCGTGTGCAATCTGCGCTGTGCATCTGTGCACATGTTTAAAACTAGTTAAAATACTAAGTGATAAAACAGTACAGTTTGTGTAAAACAGACCATTTATTTCAATATCAAAGTAGAGGAAAAGTGACGGAATACATATTATGAATAATGCTAATATAACTTATAAGTGAAAATATCTCCTGAGCTAAATGCCTGGTCTCGGTGACGGAGTGTCATTGAGGCCGCATCTCCATTCATGAATGGAAATGAATGTGAAAATATTTATGAGACGCCCGGGAACGACATTTCGTCATGATTGTCATCGCTCTTAGTTAATTTGGTCTTGCCTCAAGATCCAATAAGTATCAGTATATACATCGAAATGATACTTACTTTGAGGCAGATTTTTGGATTTATTTATAAACAGACATCTTAACCACACATCTAAACACACATCACCCTTAAACACACATCTACTAAAATCTTGAAACTTAAGTCTTCGACCCATTAATGGCATGGCACGGGTCTCTCCTCATAACTGAGGACACCTAGACATAATCCACCTCACTGCTCCAGTGCGGATAGGTGTGGGGTCAGTGGCCAACCCAAGTGTCGGAAGTTTTCAAGCCGCCCAAAAGTCTCCGACATGGCTTAACGACTGTTATCTAAGGATAACAACCGGGACCAACTGCTTTACATGCCCTTCGAAGCACGGACGCATTCAGGAAATGTCTGCCACTAGAGCTTATCCACCCTAATACCGACCGCGCCTGAAGTTGTTTAACTCGGTCGACGCAACCCACCGTACTATGAGCACTTCAAAAACATACTTAACTACGGGGAATTGAGCAAGGACATTAAGCTATAGAAAATGATCGCGATAAATCTACTGCATTCATTAAAACTCAAAATTAGTAGCTGATTCTTATGATAAAACAAGTTAAAATGAAAACGGCAAAGGGTTATTAAAGATAGAAACTTTATTACGTTCAAGGAAAACTTTGTGACAAAGTGTCTATTGAAAGCAAAACATTTAGTTCCGACAAACTTCTGTTTTCATTTACTTCATTAATGTTACATCCTTTTACTTTTAGTTGCTACTTAAAATGCATTTGTTTTTTCTTATTAGGGTAACCAACAATTATTGTTATTATTACAATTTAACGGTAACGGGTATTCACGATTTATTTATATTGCGGCCAATTGCATGAATCATGGTCACGGCGAGACTCCGGTGGTGGGGGAGGGGGAACTATTGACATTTGACACTTGACATCCACTTATACATGTTATACAATGACTTTTGAATGACTCGTCTACGTTAAAAACACTCGTACTACTAGTCTTAGTTAAAATTTAATGTCTTCTTAGTAATAGACTAGTGTAATGTACTGAAACTGTTTTTACGGCGTTTTAATATTTCAGGTTACCTTTAGAACAGTGATAAATAGAAACTTCAAAGTTTTACAAAATGTGTATAACTAGGAACAACAAATAATAAAATAATTTAAATTAAATAAAGTAATTTATAAAACATGACTTTAAAGGGGCTCCCTATCATTAAACATGTTTTTTTTTTTCAGCGTAAATATTGCACGTTGCTACGGAACTTCGTTTGCAAATCCTTCTCTCATCCTCTCATCCAGTCTTTATTTATATACATAATTTTACAGTTTCTATTTTTATATTTTTGTCTTCATCACGACTTATGATAAAGCCTAAGAAGCTCGTTACAAACTTCCGCCTTTAACTAAGGCACAGGAAATTCCGCCCACATATTTTAATCCCGGAAATGTGCAGAGTTTGGAACTCTGCACATTTCCGGGATTAAAACCGCCTGCCCACGTCGGCTCATTCGACTCCATAACATGAATGATGTACTGAAGTTTCGTGGATTAATGCCCGTGGTCCCAACTCACGCGACTAACTAGTTGAGTGACTATACTTTTCAGTCTATACACATAATAAAAATGTATGTATAATATGAATGCCATTGAACGCCTGGTGTTGCAGGGAAAAGTATACGGAACGAGACGATCCCCGCTACGTTGGACCGAGACCCAAAAGTAAATGAGAATGCACGCCAAGCATTTTTTCGGAATAAATACATCATACATGACCACGAGTGCTCTGTCAAGAGCATACGAATGATAACAGATTTTAAGTATAGATACAGTATAGAACAGATTTTAAGTATACCTGTCACTAGGTATTCATCAAACAACAGTCATTAATCAATCAGTGATTGCCAAGTTTTTTGATTTGAACGTTTGACTCCCAAAATGGGAGACCTGGGTTCGAATCCTGCCTATAATTTTCAATAATTATGTGCGTATTAGAAACCAATTAGTTGCTTCGTTTGCTAGTCAAGAAAAGGTTTTGTAAGTAGTTGTTAATAATAGTCCAGTTAATGAATAATTATTAGTAAGTCTCGGTCTAATTCGGTCACAGATTATGTTGCTACATTTTTTTTAATACAGGAATCGTCCCAATTCTTATGAGACCACATTAAAAATAGTAACTTTTGTTCCAGATAATATGAGCCATGGATGCCGTGGAAGATTACAACGAGACGTTGGACCTGAACGGTTCGGAGCCCTACCAGCCCTACTACCAGAGGCCTGAGACGTACATAGTGCCTCTGATATTTGCTCTCATCTTTGTTATCGGCGTGGTCGGCAATGGTACATTAGTAGCAGTCTTCGTGCGGCACAAAGCTATGAGGAATGTACCCAATACGTAAGTTTTTTTGGAGTGGTAACCAGTTTCGCTACGGTAAACTATGTATAATGTTTTTATGTGACAAGTCTTTTTCTTGTGAAAAAAAATGATCTACTAAGCCGTTACTTAGGGAAAAATAACAAGGGAAATATTGCTGGTGTCTTCAAGTCAAGAATGCTTCTAATTTAATTATTGACAAGAATGACATGGTTGGCAGGATTTTTTAAATAATATAGCATGCATTTCAGTGAGCGCACCGGAAGTAAGGCAGTCTAATTCCGTCAATTAATGTAATTTCCATTTGGCTATCTCTTTAGATCTACTACTGCTACTACAAGTTGTACATGTACATATTTGTTTATTCGTCAATTTGAACGATGAAGGACTGATATATAATTACAGGCAAGAGGGCCTTGAGTAATCAAATAAATTTTATTATTCATTACGTAGCAGCTCGGTACTGTCACCGCATTATTCACAAAGTTCTTTGCCGGCTTTGTCTCATTAAGATAGACTTGTCTTGCTTCGTATTACGATGCTCATTTCTTGATTGGGCCACTGACAAGTTTTTGATGTGGTATATTGTTAATATATTTAAACTTTTATGTATGTATTGTATTTTGTGTCACTTAACTTATTATTATTGAAGTGCTCAAGAGCAGTGAGAGTAGGTTGAACTGTGGACTCTAGAAAATCATCATGTTGAAATTACAGAAACCAAATAAAAAACTTTCATAACTTCGAAATTACTTATTTCTTTACTTCAAATGTAATCAGACCTAAATCTTATACCTCTGTCTGAACATTCTGTTAACAGATATAATAATTATATTATACACGAAAGCCGTGTGACTGAAAAAATAATCGCAATGGGATCCTTACACAAAATGTCGAGAACTAATCAAAAGTCGTAAATTAGCCGCAGTTCCGACTCCGGCCAAAGATCAAACGAAGTTTTGATCAAAACGGAAGCTTTTACTATAAGACGAAATGTAAAACGTACACGAGTTTTGTAAAGAAAGCAAGTAATGTCTAACTGAACTAAACGTACTTCGGCTTACTTCGGAAAGTCTTCAGTTCGTGGAAAACATCCAACACAGCAAAATGATTGGGCAGACGTTGATCAAAGAGTGTACCTATAACATAAATAACTTTATTGGCCTGTTTGCGTCGCCGCCTTGTGAAGTAAATACATGAAACGTCACGAAAGTCACGGAAACAAACCTAACAATATTAGGAAATGTTTGTCGACGTCTAAACGATGTAATAGATACTGGGAATATGTCGTAACTTAAAAACTATGACGCCTACTGAGCAATTTTTGGCTTTCCTCTTTTTCTTTCTTGGCCAGCAAAGTATCCATAGGCGATGGTTACCATCAGGTTACCCAACTACTTACCATCAGTTGGCTCGTCTGCTCGCCGATACTATAGGGTCACATTATCGAAATATTTGTAGATAACGATTGCAAGCCTCGCTATCCGCAATATCCTAATACCCTAAAAAAAGCAGATTACGGAAAGGTATAAAAAGCTACCTAGGAAACTGAAATAATGTCGGGCATAATTATATTTAAGCCACTTTTAAAATAAATTTAGGCAAATAGGCAAATACTGGATGAAAAAACTAGATTAGAGCCACAATATTTGCTATTAAGATTTCGTTTTGAGTGCTGATCGGACGCGGAATTGAGTCGGGCATTCTGATGGAGTGAGGTTTCAAATATGAATATTAATGAACTTTAAGTGTGGGTTACAGTGAAAATGCATTAAATTTTAGTCTCTAAAATTTTTTGTCGGTAGAAGTATTCGATGAAGATATTTTTTTTTCAAATTTTCTACATAAATAAATAAGAAGTTTATTAAATTGTTATTCACCATATGAATGCATCTTCAATATATGTACATACTAGCGACCCGCCCTCGCTTCGCTTCGGGAAACTTATTATCAAGTGCTTAAATATAAAGTTTCATGGTTCTTTAAGAGATGGCGCTAGGCGTTCTTATTCTTTAAGTTAGGAAGGTTCACCCCTAGATGGCGCTGTGCTTAAAACCCGAAGAAATCCCATACAAACTTTCAACCTTTATTTCAACCTCTTCATCCCTTTTTGTCGCAATAAAAGGTAGCCTATGTCCTTTCTCAGGGTCTAAAGATTGTCTGTGTCAAATTTCATCAAAATCGGTTGAGAGGTTTAAGCGGGAAAGCGACAAAGACAGACAGACAGACAGACAGACAGAGTTACTTTCGCATTTATAATATTAGTAGGGATAAAAACGAATGATTTCAAAAACTAAGTATAACACGCTTTGATAATCCTAAGTTACATTACCCCACACTAGGATTCCCTGTGTCGTAATGCTAAGTAAGTTATAAATGGAAAGTAATAAGATTAGTCACTCTGCTGTCTCACTGCTGGGCACGAAAAAAATGCGCTAAAAACAAGGAACAATATTGTTGGTGTGCGAATGCTATCTATTTCTAAGTAAGGGGCAAAATTCTAAGCGAAGCGAAGGCAAATTACTTGAGCAATAATATTTATGTTTATGACAATGTGAACTAGTCACCATCTCTTCTCAACTGAAGCAGAAAACCAAAAAAATGTTGCCAAACAAAACCGTTAAATTCCAATCACCTAAGTGCAGTAATACAAAGTTTACTAACAATGGTACTCAATTAGTTGCTCGCGTCTACAAACTTACATTCGCTTCGCAGCTCCGCGGGGAAAGTCCACATTGAACCAACCATTACCAAAACCATTAGCAGATCATATAAGAGCGAAGGTAATGGCACTGCGAGGAGATCAGTCGATTAATAAAATGGACGAAAGTTCGAAGAATATTAAACATAGTGGAAGTGCCTATTACTGCGCATTCACTACAGGGAGACACTCAGGAAATCGGGCGCTTACAACAGTTTGATTGATCGTTAGTGGCAAAATTTCTTCACGACTTCCATGGTTTTAAGGGCACGTTAAGTTATCGGTCTCGGTTATTATCATTGAACGCCTTAAATCCTTATCGGAGGCCTTTAGGTAACATAAGAACACGTGCATTGACCTATCGGAGGTCTATTAATGGTAAGTTTATTTAAGAAAATTAGCGAAAGGTTACTAAGGTTATTTGCCAGTCTCAACGCTAAATATATAGACTAAGTACCTATAATGATTGGCATAAATTCTGAGTCTCTCCTCGCCATCGCAGTCCTGTCGTGACCGAGATCCGTGTAATTAGATCGAAACTGTTATGGTATAAAATACAAAAATGTTATAAACAGTGGCCCAAGGCTGCTAATTTATAAGTGCTTCAATTGCGTCTTGTCGGAATAGTTTGTCACGTAATTAATTGTATTTATATTATATTTTTATTATAGTATTTGTTGTATGTACGAGTATTAAGTACCTGTACTCGACCTAAATATAAACCTACGAAAATATTCATTAAATGCCTATTTAATGAATGTTGTCGTGTAAAATGTAACTTTTCACAATGTATTAAGGATTATTCGTACAAAGTTGTTGAAATGTTTGAAATTGTTTGAAGTGTTTATTGTTTAATCATTCTGACGCAAATCTGTTGGTTTCGAAGTAAAATTAGAATAAAGTCTATAATTATGTGGTCATTTTTCATGAATTTGATACGGTACATTCACAGACGGTGGCTTTTTTATATCATCCAGAATTTATTTCAATTATACATAGGTACTATCTACAAATTGAAAACGGAGCATTTCATATATATCACGGAGCCTTAATCATATGAATTCCCCTTATTACAGTTAGAATCAGTGCAATTCCCGTCGCCACATTCTACTCCCATTAATTCCCACGTCACTTAGCAGCTTATGATCATTAGCCTCCATTGAAATGTATACGTGGAGCTAAATACATCGCCAACGTTCTCTGAATATTACTGAAACGCTGAGTATTCGTATCAAGTGCCTCGGGTTAAATAATTCCTAATAATTTCACGAACCGCCACATTTTTACCTCGGGAATTTTGCCGCAAAACGCAAAAAAAATGTTAATTAAATGGGTTTAGTTCATTGGGAGTGAGTCTATCGTCTTAAATAAGGAGGCATAGAGTATCTCCACCACGATGCTTTAATGTGGATTGGCGGATAGACCAATGAGCCATCCAATTAAATAAATTCGAATTAAATAAATTATGAAAGCTGCTCGAACCACCCTTACATCAAGCCAATCTTTCATACGTAGCACTCAGAACTACGGACAACGCTGCGGCGATCGTAACTTTGTTTGGACAAAAACACGTACGTCGTGTTTGGACAAAAACACGACGCCAGCCCAGACCCAGATCCAGATCCAGATCGCAGATCCCCAGGGAACGTGTTAAGATCGCTGGACCTCCTACTACAACCACCTACCTAGTTTAATCACAAGGGTACTGGATGCGTGTTTTACTTACCACCCATCCCATAGGTTTATTCGTGCCTCACCGTTCTTTCATAACTCTTGATCGGTAACGTAACAAATGAGTCTTTGGCGTTATGGACGTCCATGGTAACAATTTCCATCACAATACAATAGTAGAATGAAGATTAAAACAGATACAACAAACTAACATGATTAAATGACTTTGAATTTCTTGAATGGTGACTGTCGTATTCAAAAGATACCCATCTCTTTCCCACAGGTACATACTCTCGCTCGCACTGGCCGATCTCCTGGTCATCATCACCTGCGTACCGTTCACCTCCATCGTGTACACGGTGGAGTCGTGGCCGTGGGGCGACACCGTTTGCCGGGTCTCCGAGGCTGCCAAAGACGTCAGCATTGGAGTCTCTGTTTTCACCCTCACGGCGCTATCTGCTGACAGATACTTCGCTATCGTAGACCCGTTGAGGAAGTTACACGCTACAGGTGAGTACTTTCTTTCAAAGTTTATAAGATGAAGAAGATACATTTATTCCAAAAACTGGTTACTTATAGGTAACTTATAAATTATTATTATTATTACTTTTAACATATCAATAAGCTACAGCAACAATATTTATACCTACAGTTGAAGTAAGCATTAGTGGGAAAGGTCAAAATTTGCTGTGGTAGGGACAGCTACTGATATTCAGTGCGAACCCATGACGTAGTTCAAACACAAGGTGAGCTAAATATATTTTTTATCATAAACAATCAAAAAAGATTTCTATTGAAATGCGTGCAATGCATCGGCAAATCCGCTTCGGATACCAGTATATTTGCCGATGACGTCATCTACAGTATACCTACTCGCCATTCGAATGGTAATCGCTTCGAGCGCTGACTGACTTGCTTTTGCGATTCGATTGCAACGAAATTTAGTAAATGCCGATGTGAAGTCGACTTTAAACACGACATCTTGAAAATTACTTCTATGAGGATGAAATTGGGCAAGGATTACTATATAGTTTGTAAGTCAGACGTCAGATGAGAACGGATTTTGCCATACTCCGGCTCTGAGGAGATTATAAGTAAAAGAGTTCTAAAGTTTGTTTAAAAATAGTTAAAAGTACTACAACTAGTTATAATAACATTACATAACGTCATCAAAAACATAATACATAAACCTTTTTAAAGTTGGTGAATAATGGATCATCATTAGTTGAGCTACTTACTCCACCGTTTTACAAGAAAAATGACGACAAACCTTAATTCCTTCCGAAACAAAGCGTTATTCCATTATTGTCAAATGTTTAGAGAAATTGTAATGGCGACAGATCCTCGCGTCTAATGGATTGAGCTCCATTTGTTGTTCAACAGGATAGACTTTTTTTGGGGTTTCGGAGTTCTCGAAATCTGAATCTTTAATTTGGTTCAATTGTAAATTGAAATATATTATGTTATTAATCGCAACTGCAATAGGCCACCCTTATTATTGAATATTATATTATATTATTATTTGTATAATATTTTATTAAATTTTAAATGTACCTACATAATATGTATGTAAATGCAAAAATACGTGTGTTTGTTTGTCCTTCTTTTAAGTCAAAACGGAGCTAAGGATTGATGTAATTTTTGGTATAGAGATAGTTGAAGGCTGAGAAGTGATATAGACTACTTTTTACCGACTTCAAAATTATAAAATACTTTTTTAATAATTTCTGATTAATTATAAAAATACGAATTACTTTGTGTTAAGTAAATTAATCTTTTACCTTTCAGTTTCCTGTTTGAAGTCGGTTTATTTTTTTGTTAAAAATTATTGCAGAAACATGTTTTTTCAACAGAAAGACATGAAAGACAGAAAGACATATCTGACAAATTTATCATTGCAGAGCCTAACTATCCGCAAGCTAGGAACGTGGAATTTCAGCAACGGGTTCCTTTCATGACGTAAGGATGAGAAAGGATTTGTTATACCTTCGCACTTTTTTACCTTCTACTATATCCACAAGGGAAATGATATTATGAGGATTTATATTTTTGACCTGAAAATGGTCTCAACTTCGTAACCACAATAAAATTATTAGAGTTCAAATTTTACGTGTACATATCTATTTAGATAGGTAGATATATTTTTTTAGTGTTTATATTTTTCTTTGGATATCCATTTGGTGGCGTGTATGCGGTATATGTAGTACTAATTTAGTACCTTAATGCTCCTATTTGGTATCTACATTCAAATGTTTTATAATGTTTTGTACGTCGGGTTCAACTCCCAGCGTGACGGAATTTAAATGATAAGTTTAAATTTCTTTTTTCTGGTCTGGGTGTGTGTCATTTGTCTTGTGTGTTGTCCATTGAAGCTATGATTGTGTAGACATATTTATTTATTATTATTATTATTTATTAGTGTGAAAACCCTTAATGAATTCATATTCTTTTGTGTGTGGTATTACGTGAATACCCTACGGAACCATTTCATAACAAATACAAGCCAAATGACGTCATGGGCTTTTCCCCAAAACTATTAGACGGAAGAGGTAATGAGGAATTTTCTCATCATTTTTAATGACACGATAAATGACGTGATAAAAATTGCTTTATGGAGCATCAAGTAGTTATTACCAATATTTTTGGGTCAAGCTTTTTTCAGCTTATGTATTAGGTGGTTGTGTATATTGTTTATTCAAGTTATTTACGTAATGGTCACGCGTGAACACACCATCTTTAAGAATGAAGAAAAAGTAATTCACCTACAGCCTGATCAACAACATGAAGATATCTGCAGTGGCAATCAATAATAGATCGGTTCGCTCCCACTGAATTGCCATACCCAAATAGGGTTCATGTATTCATGAATGTATGGCAATACATAATAATGTATATGAGCCTAATGTTGAATATTATGTAACACCTAGCAACCCCCGTCTACCATCATAGGTAAATGGGGTAGCTGAAAAACAGCACAGCATGGGGTTACAATATTATGTCAGGTTACGACACAGAACAAGACTCAATTCGGGACTAGGATGTTAAGCCCAGTTAGATGAGAATGTTTTAACAATGTTAATTGGTTAGTTTAGTAGCACGCATGAGGACTGTGGCCAGGGCTGTTAGTGGTAGCTTGTCCTGTTTGTTGTTGTTAGTAATAGTTAATTGATAATAATTCTCATTCTAACTCGGTCATGGACGTGTTGCTGTCCTTGAGGGGTTTGAGGACTAAAATGGTCGCCTCTAAGAAGTGTAACCGGATCCACACGTTTCCAACCGAAACACAATTGTTGTTAAGACAATTACACGATAGAAAATGGTACTAGGTGTCGTGGCGGTCGGTGGCATTACCCTGAACGAATTTTGTAGGCTCTACCATTAGTAAATTATTAGTAAAATAATAGGGTTCGAGTCCCGCAACCTACTACGGCTGAGTACTGAGGTCAATAGAATTCTTTAATACAAGCTTTTTTTAAGGAAGAACCTCTACTTATTCACCGGAAAACTATAGAAATATCAAAGGGAAGCTTTGCACTGAGAAGGATCCTGTCTAGATAAGACTAACGAGCGGCTTTGCTGTTTTAAAATCTCACATATCCTTGGACCTCCCACACTTCAGATATTTGAATTGTAAAGAAGAATAAAAGTGAAATAAATAGTTGAAAAAGAGGGGTGTAGAAGAAGAATAGGATTTTAAAATATCGTCACACACTTATATTATTCACAATAGTATTATACAAGAAAATTCTAAAGACAAATCGTACTTAATAATAAAAATCCTGTCAGCTAAATATTGCTAGCAGAACCGCGCCAGCGAATGTCAAGCAAAAAGGTTTTAACCCTGTGTGTTCACGTACTGAATACGTGACCTGCCCAAAGCGTAACCACGCGCCACGGTGGAGATATATTTTGGCGATATATTTTTATAAATATAAACTTACAACCTAGACCATTGGGTACCTACGATCCAACATCTCTAATAATGCCAGAATGCCTAAGAAAACAACATAAAGAATTGAAGCAAAAATTTTGTTTTTAATTTTAAGTTTTAAAAACGACATCGTACAATCAGATCCACCATGCATGTACTTTACGTAGAATTACTTATCTTATTAAAAATACTGATAATATGAGCATGAACTAAAATGAAAATTTTAAAGTTTCTTCCACATGTTTCAATCCCATACTAAGTATAAAATAAGGCAGATGATTTTCGAACACAAAAACAACTGAGTTTTGCAAGCTGACAAAAGCCGTCTAAACAGCTAAATAAATAGTTCATTATAATTAACTTTTCCTAGTCTTAGTCGCATAATTCTTCACTTCACTTCAAATTTGTTTTATTGGATCAGTTTATAAATAAAAACGTTATTTAGGATTAAAGTTTTAAAGAGTCTCATCTAACAAGTTTCGAACGTGGGTTACCAAGGGATAAGTTTCCCAAAGCGAAGCAAGGCCGGCAAAATCACATATATGTCTTTACGAGCATTTTAGGTACATAACACGGATAACAGCAATAGTAATAAAAAATATTATTTTAAATATGTCCTTACAACATTCCGTCGTCTGAAAGTTTCCCTCTTTCAGTATTAAACTTTTAGCGTTGAATTTTTCGTGTGAAGTCCAATTCAAAAAGTCATTTGAATTTCAATAGCCATGTATTTCACACATGGAATGGTGTGGGAGTAAATTGGTTCACAATTGAGAAGTCTGGTGAGTTTCCGTTCAGGATTCAGTATTCAGAGTTTTATTATGGTAATTGAAAACTTTCAACAGAAATATTTGACACTAGCTGTGCCCGCGATTTCATCCGCGTGGATTTTTAATTGTTACGGAAATATTTCTAAAATAAAAGTAGTCTAAGTTACTCCTTATTACATCACCTATCTGCCAGTGAAAGACAGTCAGTCAGACAGACAAAAATTGTAAAGAAAAAAAATTTGGTATATGTATGTACCGTGTATACATCCATATGCATTTCGTAAAAAGCGGTTATTTTAAATTTTAAACAGTAATTTTAAACAAACAGACACTCCAATTTTATTTATTTGTAAAGAAGATATGCAACTAGCTGGTGTAGTAACCATATTCTTGATTTTTCTTGACTTCGCATAGATATTAAATTGCCAGTTCCACCATTCTACGAGTACATTGTATGCTCTGCAGCTCTTAAGGTAGGAGGAGAGACTCGTGGCTAATATAGTAAGTCATTTTCCTTAGTGGATTTAAGATAGCACACGAGCACGCAATCAGCACAAATAATAAAATAAAAGGGAAATAATTCAGTTAAAAATTTCATTTAAACAAGGTTCGGCCAAACGCTCTAGTAATCCGATCAAGCGACTTTATTTGCACGACGAATTCCAGGGTCGAGATATCTCGGAACTCTGAACTAGTTCACCCTTCAATTGTAAAACTTTTTGCATCCTTCGTTTAATCTTCACTGTTGTGGTGAACAAGAAGAATTTTTTTATCCGTTCCCAATTATATAAAAGTAGATAATTATGTCACTAACGCGCAAAAAGTGAGGCAGTCAATTTCAGCTTAGGGGTCATTCAAGTACATAAATTAAGTCGTACGTACGTTACGTAAGTCTAGATGGTGAATACGTCAGCAGTATAAATATATTTTTTCACTTTTTCGGATTATCCACAAAAAAAATCTCAAAATTCTCAAATCAATAAAAATAAACCATTGAATGCAAGTACCAATGTTTAGGTAAGCATGGTGGGAGGGGTAAGAGATTTGCTTACTTTTGCTGAAGAGGGGGACGGCGGGGTTAGAAATTGCAAAAATTCTGCTTATTAATACATGAACGGTCCCTTATTGTCGTAATTTTTATTTAGATAGCCGACCTCCCCTACCCGTGGTGGACTCTGGCAAACAGCGGACGAAATAACAGCGTCCGATCCTTCTTTTCAGAGGTCGCTGGACTATGTGCCCACCATCTTATACCGAGGGTATTCCTGGCTTGGTGGTAGGTTCAAGCCCAGCTGGCTAGTTACTACCCTCTTGCTTGAGTCATCTGCCATACGACTTGAGACTTGACTTGAGGGTCTTGAGAGCCAGTATTTTCTTTCTTGTCTCTTCTCTTTTTACTGAATATAAGTTACCGCTTGACTATGATCCCACCTGACGGTAAGTGCCGACGTAGCCCTTAGATGGTGAGCGCGTTAACTTAGAAATAACCTATTTACTCTTGACAAAAAGCAAGGCACCCACATTATAATTGAACATCGACGCGGCCAAGTTATTCCAGTCCTTTCTTTTTTTTCTTTCTTGGCCAGCAACGCATCGGTAACGCCTTTGGTGTCTGTGTCCATGGGCGACGGGGACTACTTACCTTCGCAGGAGATTCGATATTTAACGATTAGGGGCGACCCCGTAGCCCAGTTGGTAGAGGCCCTGCCTGCGAAGCAAGGCGAGTTCGATTCCCGGTCGGGGCAGATATTTAGATTAATATCTGTTCTCGGGTCATGGGTGTTCGTGATCTGTTATTTGTGTTGACCATGACACCCGTGACAGGGAGTCCTAGTGCGGGAGTGTGAGTGTGAAAACGTTTAAAAAAATATTTGTCATGATTGTTCTGGGTCGGTCACAGTTACTGTTCTCACGGGCGGCAGCGGAACGGTGCTGCTGCATGCTCGTTTGCTATCTTAATTCCATAAAAAAATTGTCATAGCGTATCAAAAAGTGCAACTCGCGTTGTATGGTCTTTTAATATCTTTTGTACATACCCCATTTTATTTGACGTTAATTCAATCTGTCGTGTATAGGTCTATTGATGGATTAAATAAATTGGATCGCTACTTTGTTGGAGATTCTTTTGTAGAGTACTTTTCTATGAGACCGAGACGTGATTTAGGTAAGCTTATAATAATGGCCAGCTATCAATGATAAGAATATCTCATTATATTATTTTGTATAATGTTAGGTATAATCTATACTAGTATACTAGGTATATCTTTGCACCAATTTAAAGAAAATTTTCGCCATTTTAACTAGATTCATTTTACTAGATAATTTTTCACTCGCGGGGTCACTTTGACTTCATTTTTAGTGGTAGATTCAAAAACAAAGTGTGTCATTTTAGTTCTTCGTAGCTTTTATAATTTGCTTCCAGTTCTCCAGGTGTCCGGTTTCCCTTGGGGCGAGAGAGACCACTTAGTGTGGTCACTTGGTCATTCCAACGGCTATGTGATTGGCCGCGGGGTTTCCTTTGACTTTTCCCATCGCTATTAGCTTATGAAGGTCATCCGATTGACTAAAATTCTCCAGAATAATTTGGTAACATATCGTTGAAAGACCTATTCTTATAGCCACTATTCTTATTGTTATACACACGCCAAACGCCATAAGAAAAATACGGAATGTATTTTTCTTATGGCCATCTTTCAACGAATCACACACTTGAATTTACTATCCCACTTCTGAAAATATTTTTATACAACGCCATAAACTGTTTTATTATAAAGGCAGGTTGAGTTTCTAATTTTTTTTTAGTTCATTGAACTGTTAAATAATACACATTATTATCTACAATACACATCGCAAAAGGCCATAAGAACACATTTCCACATCTTTCAACGAATCACCCACTTAAATTTATAATCCCACTTCTGAAAATATTTTTATACACCGCCGTAAACAGTTTTATTATAAAGACAGGTTGAGTTTACTCCGGCCACAATAATAATTTGAAACCCGCAATTTACGACACAATAAATAAACCCGTTAAATCCCATGCTTTATGGCATATTGCGATATATATGTGAATAAATCCCATCCTATTATCTGAACACCATAGATTACCAAACCGATATCCATTTCAGTGAGACGTTTCAATTTAGATTGGGTAACACCCCGTACGTTATGTGAAAGAGAAAAGAGTTTATTTAATCCACCTTTAATCTATAACTCACATACCCTGACCCAAAGCTGTTAGTCGAGGATTATGAAATGAAATAAAACGAATAAAAGTTAACGCAAGGTAAAAAATATAAATAATTATCATCCGAATCGTCCAGTACCTATCATCTAAAACGTCTGTTTTTTTAGTTATTCATTTTATTTTAAAATAATCGACAAAAGAAAAGGCGAACCACCTGTTAGTTAGTGGTGAACGTCGCCAATAGACATCAGTAATAACAAAAAGCATCACCGATACGTTGTCGGCAAAGAGAAATGGAAGAGGAAATAAAGAAAGAAATGGCATTCAAATTCCCAGCCGAAACACGAGTTGCTTGGTGGAGCAAAAGAACAAGAGAGTGGCGAGTCAGCTGGGTTTCAGCCCTATAACCAATCATTGGCCGGCTTACGTTGTCTCTAACGACACCCTGGTCAGGCCGCATAAGATTATTATTCAGTTCTAGCCCGCCCAAAACGACCAAATTTCGATACAGAGAATCGTACTTGGATATGAGTGTGTCCGGTAATCCGGTTACACTTTTTAGATGCGATACAGAGAATCGTACTTGGATATGAGTGTGTCCGGTTATACTTTTTAGAGGCCTACATCTTAGTCCTCTAAAGATCACATATCTGTGACCAAATTAGAGTAGGACTCTTACTAACAACTACTGACAGGATTAAATATAACTAACAGTCCTTGCCCTGGTCCTCATACCTGCTGACGAACTAACCAACTAACGTTCTAACATCGTTTGCTTATTGACTAATCCCATTCCCGTTTTAAGTCTTATTCTGTCACAGTTATCATAGGCGGTAGTGGAAGGGTGCGCTCATGCTTGTTTGCTATCTTAATTTCATAAAAAAAAACACTTTGATGCTTATTTCAGTGTTCCTATTATTATTGTTGTTGACTCTATATTAATAGACTAGCTGTCCCAACCACGCTTTGCTGTGGCTCAGTGATTATAATAGATTAAATTATTTTTTTACTCATTATTTTGATACAATCAAATTAAATTAATTAGTTTAAACAATACTATACAGTTTGCCCAATAGAGAACTTAAACAAATATCACGTGAAATAGAATTTGTGATCTAGAAATCGAAATACACCGCCATCTACCGGGTGTCTTCGCAACCTAGTTGTCAAACGAATGCTTTTATTGACGAATCAACCAACAGCGCCATCTATGAGGAATTCATAAAACTAAACATAAAATGAACACTATTTTTGTTTACTAAACATTTAATTTGCAATTAAAATATTTAAAAACTGTCCTATCTCTCAAGTTTTACCAGACTGCTCACGGTGTGCCAATTAAATTTAAAATCGGTTAAGTAGTTTAGGAATCCATCGCGGACAAACATCGTGACAGGAGATTTATATACATTAATATAGACTAACTATACATATATTATATTAGTGTTGACCCTCCGTGGGTTGGTCCACTATGATAGCTACACAATATCAAACGTATTTCCGCAGTTTCTCTTGTTTCCGCTGTCTATCAAAGGGCTTCGCAAATAAATTTACTCGGTCCACTTTACGCCGAGTCATCCGTCATTGTCACGAAACTCACATAAAGCACAGGCCGTAGTTCTCATTTATGACTTCGGCTGTTTTTACGTCGACTTGAAGTGCTTCCGTGGATATATGAAAAATAACTTCAAGATCTCTTGTGTTTGGCTGTAGTTTGGTCTTATCACTTTGTATTTTAAAGAATACTTCTTTATTTGCACAAGTCAGGTATATAATATGAGGCATTATATTATTAGTAATTTCATTTGATTTCCAAAAGTGAGCAAGAGAGCAAGAGCAACAAAATTTATTTGAACATTTAAACTTTAGTAAAAAACTTAGCTTTATACTTTAACTGGGTACTATTTTATATCCTTTTCACTATCGTCCAAATTTCATAGTCCCTGAGTTTTCCACCTGTGTTGGAGACATGCGCAGAGAAACTTTCAAGTTTATAAAATAACGAAAGTCTGGTCTTTTTTTATCCTTTTTGATTCCGAACAACAATTTAAAGTTCAGAAATAGTGGTAAGCAGCCATTCTCACTTAAATTTTCAATACTTATTATGTAGTAGGATTTCAAGTTTTAAACTTAAATCTTGTTTATCTTGAAGGGTGTATTCACAACTGGGGACATTATAGTATGCGAAATATCTCATATGTATACCTCTTATTTATTAGCATTCCTAAGGGATTTACCGGAAGCAAAATGAAGTTGCAAGATTGTTTATTCCTTAATATTTCATCACTTCAGCATCCTCATACTTTTTCCAATATCAGCAATATTGGAAAACTGAGACGTTCAACGTTCAACGTACTTCGTTTACTCTATCTCGGCAGATTTCCCCTCGCAGTTGAAAACAAACATTCTGAATTAATTATTGCAGACACAATAATATAGTAACAGCAGCATAAGAATAATAGCAGCGCAGTAAAGAGTAACTTTTGTGATTTGACATTGTCTTGGGTGGACTTCGATCTTTCGATTCGAGATTAATGTTTTCGGATTGTTTTTAATTATAAATATTAGGTAATTATGATAGCTCTCACAGTACAATAAAATAAACAATAAAATTCATGTAATTATCATTTTAATTAATTTATTTAAACTTTATGCATCGTACAGCACTGTAATTCTTTAAACTGACATAACTTTTTTATTTATGATCCGATTGAAATAAAACAAACACTAAATGTGAAATGAAGATTACTACAATATATCAGTGAAACTGCACCAAAATCGGTTAAGCCGTTTCAGAGATTAGCGCGTACAAAACCACAGACAAACAGACAAACATGTCAGACAGACAAAACTAAATGTCATTGTTTTGGGTTTCATTGCGATGATAAAGACCCCCCTTGATAGTATTTTTCATTTATCTTCCATGTACAAACAGCGCTCAGTTACAGATTTTTATTAAATGGAATGAAATATTGAAGACATTCCCAGTTTAATTTTAGTGCTTCGTTATTTTGCCAAGACATCGCTTCAGGCTACACAGTAGGCCGCGTTTGTGAAGATGAAAATTAACAACATGTTTACTTAATGAATAATAGCAAAGTTTTAATTTTAATTACCAAATAATTTATACTTTATATAAAATACCTTTATGTTACACGAACAACAATGTTATTAGACACTAAATTAAATAGACGAGTGTTTAATATTATATGTACGTAAATACACATAAAATTTTGAAATTTCAAGTACCTAACTTACAAAATTAACCTTTGTTTACACAAAACCATAAACATAAAAATCTATATCGATCAGTTAGTACCGTTAGTAAGATCCTAAAGTCTGCAGACATTTGCCTTATTAGCATAGTTTTTACGATACTACCTGTTTTAAAAATTAATCTCTTGCTTGTTCTCTCTTGCTTGCTCTTGTTTTAAAAATAAATTAATAACATGCACATTATCAACGTTACATATATTCACATTACGTTACTGGTACAACATTACTTTAACTGACTAGTAGGTAGTAATACACTACACTTCAGCAACTACATAAATAGCTGAGTGCACATTGGGACTAGACAATAAATAGATACGACCGTAAATTATATTTGAAGCTTGGCACGAAACATGTTTGTTCAATAATGCAAATATAGAAATGTATTATCGAACAAAATGTATCGCGCCTAGTGAAATTGCTTAAAGTCGCCCTTTTTACATGAAGTCCGCCATTTGTACCACTATTTTATCTTTTGAGGTTTAATAAAGATTAAATAAATAAATATATACATTTTTGACTGTCAGTGAGGACCTATTTTCTTTTCGTGACTAGCCTTCGCGATGTAAGAATATTGCTGGGCACCTATTTTTTGTTTAAAAAACAGAAAAAGGGTCCAGCTCAGCATACTACTCGTAGCTGTCTGGAAGCAGCTAGTGCAGATATTCCGCTGATCTTTCTCTAATAGGCAACATCAGTAACCCCAAACGCATCACTAATAAGAGCCAAAATAGTCGCGGTACCAGATCTAACCTCTCAAATTGTGCGCGGAAACCTAATCTCAACAATAACATTTACGGGTTGAGACGAATTACCAAACATTTCTAAGCCCCTTGCATTACAATAGGTAACCTACATCTGGAGGGTTTAATATAATATTCATAATCATTGAACCTAATGGGAACCCCTGTTATTATCAAGGGCCCAGGCCTCCTAAACCTTCGCCGACTTTAATAGAGGTCCCAGTAATATCTACGTAATACGTATTATCTGTACACGGAGAGATTTGTAAGGTATAGAATCTGTTTCGCTCCATTCATCATTGCAAAGCGAATTTATCGCTACGATATCAATGACGTAAACTGATTACTAACTACTCGTAGTTACAGATTTCCTTCGGGAAACCTACGTCTTAGCTGAAATAAATGTTTAGACGGAATTCTCTAACCTGACGTATTTTTTTTTGTACCGATTGAAATGAAACTAACACAAAATGTCACTGTAAGCTTAGCATTATTGAAATTCTCATCCAAATCGATTAATCTTATTTTTTGTTGAGATTTTAAATTAGCAGGAACTAACGCACAGATAAATTGAGATAAATAACCTGAGAAACATATTTATATTATATTGATTATATATAATAGAGATAGACAAAAAAATTACCTAATGCCAATATTGCCATGTATATAGATAAACATAAATAAGTAATACTAGCGAACCGCCCTCGCTTCGCTTCGGGAAACTTTTTCCTTCCATTTGCAAAAATTTAGTTATATATTTTGGATAATTCACACTATATCTTTATAAATTATAGCCTATGTGTTATTCTGATGTGTAGCTATATTATTGTAAAGTTTCATCAAAATCCATTCGGTAGTTTTTGCGTGAAAGAGTAACAAACATTCATACATCCATACAAACTTTTGCATTTATAATATTAATATTAATTGTTTTTTCTAAGTTAGTAGACATGACTACGTCCAACTTACCACCAGATAGGATCGTAGTCAGGCGCAAATTTATATTTGGTAAAAAATACATAATAAACATAGAAATTGCCTTTTATCAAAATGTACATAGCAATAAATTCTACTGAGTTACCGACTCATCAGCAACGGCTATAAATTTCACGTAATGACACTCCACATTGCCTTGTATATTACGTGCACAGAGCACAGAGTAAAACAAATGAAAACGAGGTACCTACACGTTTACACAGGACTGTATTAATCTGTGCCTACAATATGTTTACAATGTTGCGAGTAAACCAGCTTTGCTTCAGGAAAACTATTCCTCACGTTTACCTACAAATATATAGTAGGTATTAGCTGTTGCCCGCGACTTGGCCCGCATGAACGAACGTTTCAAACCAACTTTCATCCTTAAGTTCACCCCCTTAAGAGTTGAAAACTTGAAACAGGTGTTTCATTATTTCTAACCATAATAATCTTATAGACCAATTTTCATAGTGTCTGCTTTAAAATCGACGAAATTTCAAGCATACTCTCAACCCCTACTTTACCCTCTTAGGGGTGGAATATAACAAAATCGGTTCTTAGCGGACGTCTACTAACTAGCTCCCCGGCAAATTTAATCTTTATACAGCGGTTTTCGATATGTTGTGATGAGTCAATGACCTTTCGATATATTTAGATTATCGTGCCTGTAACTCCATCTATAGCGCTTATTAGATATTAAAACGTGTTTTTCCGTGGATATGTGATATTTTTACACGAAAAAATAGCCTATGTCACTCTCCAGTGTCCAGCCCATAAACTATTTTCACACCAAACATCACTTTTATCCGATCTCCGGTTTGACGTGAAAGAAAGAAAATCTAATACTTTTTCGCATTTAAACTAATATTTTAAATGCAAAAAAGTATTGGATGGATTATATTATGGAATGGCAATGTTCAGAATGAGTGGATGTGAGGTTTCATTGACAAGGCAGCAGACCAAAAGACAAAATTCCAAAAAAACATCATGAGTTACATTGAATAATAGTTTTCTTAAATATCTTCAACGTAACTATAGATCATTTACAGTTTCATTAATTTATAGAATAAATTAATTTAACTATAATCAAAACCCAAACTTTGAGTTAAGTCGAGCTTAGGACTTCGCTTAGGTTAACCGGGGATTAAAGTATACGGGCCACTTAGCAAGTTCAGCACAAGTTTGCCAACCTTAGACCTTCTCAAACTTAATGAAAGTTAAAGGTGTAAGTGGCATATTCATCTTCGAGTCCAAACCAACCCCCTTCCTGGATGCATACCGCTGAACGAGGAGGCTATGGCATCACGTCTTTTGTTGGCAGTTATTTATTTTTACCACCCAAATTGTAAAGGAACTCGTGGTGATTGGTTTATTACTCGATTTTGGGACGCAAAGAAAGTTATGTCCATGTATGAGAAAGTTATGTACTTAATAATGTTAGGTATGTAGGTTCGATCACCATTGGCAAAATTTCTTGGGCGCTTCCGTGCTTCGGGGAGCATGTAAAGCCGTCGGTCCCGGTTGTTACCATCTGGTGCCATGTCGGATGCCTTCGGGCGGCTTAAAAAAATCCGACACTTGGGAAGGCCACTAACCCCTCTACCAATCCGCACTGGAGCAGCGTGGTGGAATATGCTCTAGGCTTCCGCAGGTATAATGAGAGACCCGTGTAAGTACCCCAGTACTTACCATTAATAGGTTGACGCCATGTAGGTTCTGAGCAGCGTAAATGCGCCATTTAATGTAAATAACCTCCAGCAATACAACTGTAAAAATCACATCAAGTAATTATTATCATATTTGTACATATAGACCAGTTACAGTTTTATAATAGGTAGGTTTTCTATTATACATATACCTACTAAACATATAAGTACTAAATTAAAATTATACTAATAAAAACCAAGGGTTTCCTTGTTGTTTTCCCGAATGAAAATGTACAGGATAATTAATTTCGTTGTTTTGTGATTTAATTATAATCAAAATCCCCTTCAATTGTTACCCAAAGCATTAACATCCTACGGGCTCGTAGTCTACTCAGTTTATGCGGAACTAGAGAACGGATATTCGCGTATAAATTGCTTTGTTCTAATGACGTGTGGTTGAGGCGGTATTATATGAGGGTATATCCGGGTATAAAGTGAACTAAGCCTCTATTATGGCACTCCAGTCCAACCCTATAGAAACTTCATATAGGACATTTCATGCAACAGGAGTCCTAGTGCGAGGACATGAGTGCAGGTGTTTATTAAAAAAAAAACCTCTCATTTTGAGATGGAACAGTTATGAGTTATGGATTGAAGCCAATAGATGTAACAGGTCTGTTAATGAATCACGTAATATATTGGATCCTGTCTTTCAATGAATCCCTTGTTTAAGCAATGAATCCAAAAATAGCCTGAGATTTCGCCAGATGTCTGCACCTTACTTGCTCGGCAAACATTCACTCGTCAATTGTATTATCTCTGAAAAAATAACGGTTAGGTCTGAACCAAGTCTAGGTATCAGGGTTCAGTAGATTTTAAGATAGCCTAGAGGTAATCCGCTGGAGGAGCGTGGTGGAGTATGGCCTTCATATGGAGTATGGTTCTAGGCCTCCTCATGTATAAGGAGAGACGCGTGTAGAGTAGTGGGCCATTAATGGGTTGAAGCCAATGCTGTATATCTGTCACATAAATTTATTTAATTTTATTTATTTATTTATTCTTTTTTGTAAGACCTGAAATCAGGTTTTTTACAAAGGGCGGACTTAATGCCTGGTGGCATTCTCTACCAGTCAACCCTTGGCGTAGGTGAGAAATTGTGGCAGGTGGCAAGAATTAAATCTTCTAATAATAAATGTCTATCTTGGCCGGGAATCGAACCAGTATCCATCCATACTAGGGCACCAGTATATATTATATTGCTCTGAGCTGCAAGCATCTAGCGTTAAAATAAAATATAGGTATCGACCTTATAATGGCCATGAATTTACGCTGCGAAATATTTGGATTTGCGCTTTGAAATTGACATAATGCTTGTAGTAAGTAGTAGGTATCTTTCGAGACCTGGCCCTAAGCAAGGGCGGTTTACTAGTCCAGTAAGAATATATTCTTAATTGACGGCCATAGCCGTCGATAAACATTGCACAGTCAACAGACTGTGTTCCTTGGCGTTTGATCAAATTCTGATCGGCTTTGTTTGATCTCAACATTCTGCTAATATCGGCGCACGAATTCAGGGCTGCGTGGAGAATAATTTTACTATAGGGACTGTGTGTGCTCCCGAAGAACGTGATATTAATACGAAATACTATTGTAGGCGGAAACTTAGCACCGCTATTATAACTGATCTATTTTTGGCGTTAAATCGTTTAGGACTTCGTTGGTTGTTAAAAGTGGTAAAACGTTTCATAAAGGTGTTCTGTAAAAAATGTAATTTTTAATTATTAATTTATTGTAACTTACAATAAGGTATAAAATAATACAAAATACACTTCATTCGTAAACAAATCTAACAATTGACACCACAATGATTATCCCTATAATAGACAAATTTTAATTCAAACAGAATACCGCCATCGATGTTTCTCAGACTTCCCGAGGGTTGAACGAGAGTAAAATTCTAAAAAAACATGGTTATCGGGTCTATTGCGATAATAAAGGCACCGTTTAACAGATTTTTATATCTTCCATGATATACATAAATCTTAAATATACAGACAGCGATCATTCACAAATTTATAATATGTATAGATGATATACAAGGTGTAATCGTTAAGTGTGCACAGGCGATTATTCCGTAACTATTACAGATATCAAAAAACTTTAAGCTGATATCGAAAGCACTTTACCTAATGAGTAAAATTACGATAATAATTTGTTAAAATAAAAACGAGAAATATCCAAAAAAATTACATTAAACTCTCCCATACATTTAGTATGAGATAGTTGAAAGGTTTTACTTTATTTATTGAAAGTGCAAAGGAGACGGGGACTTTTGGGCCCAATTTGTAATAAGTTGAAATATAGCTTAAAAAACGCGTTATTTTTTTCTATTATAATATTTAAAAAATCAGCTTAATTCACAATCTGGAAGATGTAAAATCTAAAAAATAAGTTAGGATCAAAAATAGAATAGGTAATCGATAATTATAATCGATTATATTAAGAATGTGTGCAAACAATTATATAAAAATATAAAAAGGCTTTTCATGAGATGTTATTTTCAATCATTAAGAATAATTAAAACTATTACAAATAAATTAATTTACTGTGAAACAAGACATCTATCTATGTAATAAAGTGAAATCTCAAAATCAATTTTCGATCGAACAATCGATCATTAATCGATTTTGTAAATGAAAATCGATGTTCATCACTGCTCATTTTTGTCTATGTTGACACTTGACAATAATGACAATGAATGACAGAAGTCCCGTCTAAAATCAATCGACACCGTCTTACACTTACACGTCTGACTTTGGCTCGTTATTTTGGATTTATTGGCCGGCTTATCGATTGGATATTGACACCATGGATCATTGTGTGAACTGTGGTATAGTAATACTATCAACGAGCTTTAGATGATGAAATGAATTTGTCAGTGATTCGTCGATGGCGTGCACCACAGCCTGTAAGTACTCACTTATTTATTAGCTAACTGGCACCTACCATGCTAGCCTATAGGATTCCTTATATTGTTTATTATCAACCGTATGCTTAAAAGTGAATTATACTTTTTGAAAAGGTAGATAAAGATTGTTAACATTTAACTAAATACCGAAATCGATTGAGTAGCATCATCAGCCTATTAACATCCAACTGCTGGACGCAGGCCTCCTCTCTAGCAGAGGGGGATTCCGAGCAAAGACCCACCAAACTGCTCCAATGTGGTTTGGCGAAAGTATATTTTTCAGTAGTCTTGATTTCATGAAATAAAAAACTTCATATTTCAGGTAAACAACTGTGACCATGTTTGTCAAGCTTTCTGGGACTTGCCACAAAGACCAACAGCTGTTGATCAACCAAGACAACTTGGCCACCGTAATGTTTGCTTCCGCTGTGGTCGCTCTCATCATGAGTCAGTCATCTGCTTGACACTGGCTCAACTCATGAACTGAGAATATATAATGTAATACAAGAGTGGATTATACCTCGAACTGTAAGTTAAATGAATGTTCATTATTACTTATGCATGCCATATAGATTACTATGTCCTGGGTTCAAGTCATGGGTTGGGCTGTGAAATGATACCTACTGAGTTTTTCTTTCTTCCAAGAATTTATCTATATGTAACAGTGTTGTATGTGTATACATAAATATATGTATATATTTATATTCTTATAGCTATTTGTGTATTATTAGTATTGCCATGTAGTACTATTGTAAAACAGAATGTAGATTGTTAAGTAAGTTTATTTGCCGCACCAACCTGTGCTATTTTAATATTTCCTTTTTGCAAAGATTATCTGGGAGACATCACTTTGGTGGTAAGACCGACTTATTCATAAGGTTCTTTTCTTATTTTACTTTGTATTTTTGTTTTATAAGGGTGTGCAATAAAGTGTTTTAAATAAATAGAATAAGAAAAGAACCTTACTCTTAACCTGGAATTGAGTTAGTTGTTTTATATTCCTGTGCCTCAGAGAGCACGTTAAGCTGTCAGTCTCAGTCATTATTACTAACATCTGATAGTGACCATTAAGTAATCAAATATTATTGCCTTAAGCCACCAACCCGCATTGAAGCAGTGCAGTGGGTCTAAGTTCCATATAGGGGATCTATATAGAGGTTAGACTACTATAAGGAGGGTGGTCTGGCGCTGTAGTGGGCTGTCAATAGGTTGATAATGATGAGGTAGGTTTATTGCAGATAGAACAACCGAGTCACAACAAGTGAGTGAACTAATTCTTATCTCATTAGGTATATATCAAATAAAGCACAATCTTATTATGGCGAGCATGTAAGGGGTAACAATGGCTATGTAATAGAAGTGTCCAGGGAGGTCAGCAGTAGCCTACTTCGAGAGCTGTCAGCTTCAAATACCTTGTGGTTACTTCGGGGACGCATACAATCAAGACATACATTCTTAGACAATATTTTAATTATAATTGAGAGGAATAAAAATCAATAAAAAAAGTGTTTTTTATTTTACCACTTTTTACCCTTACTTATGATCTCATCAGTCATTTACGTTTTATCATCCTCCCATTCAAAAAGTTTTTTTTATTTACTACAAGTTAGTCGACACCAAGTGTGCTTGCAGTCAACACCTAATGGTAAGTGATGATGCAATCTAAGATGGAAGGGGGCTAACTTGTTAGGCGTAGGATAAAATCGCCCTTTAGGTTTCTGCCCGACGCCATACCAGGTAAAAAATCTCAATCGGCCCAGCCGAGAATCGCACCCAGAAACTCCGTCTTATAAATCCACCGCGCATACCGCTGCGCCACGGACGCCGTCAAAATATTAATGTTCTATGTTTAAGAATAAAATACTCGAACTTCAAAAAGTTCGTTCAGTATATAGGTAGTCTCATATTATAACCTCACTTTTACTAAATCTCGTTTATCACTACTCCCAGATTGACAAATTCCGTTTTATTTTCAATTAAAGGTTAATAATATAATAGCTATTAATTGGCACTACTTTCATCTTTTTACAATCCAGGCCCAAGATTGTATGAAAGCGTACCAGTCTCCTTTAAAGTTGCAAATAGAAATTTTGTTTATTGTTACTGTAGACCAGTTATTTTTTGATAATTCATATTTTATGCAGTATATTATATTTAATACGTACTTTATCATTAAAAGTAGTACCCGCAGACGAGATGAACATGCATCGCTTCGGGCGCTGCAGAACTTTTTCTGACACAGACGAAACAACGCGGACATTCTCTGCAAATTGTATCATTACCCGTCGTCGAGTATATTAAATTTTGCTAAATGTAACGACTTTAGAATAAAACTCGTCTCAGTTACGTAGCCCTAATGACTCAGTCAAGGACGTCTTAGCGCATGCGAAGTGTCCCTGAGCGCATGTGAGTTTGGGGACCATTGAGAATGAAAAACTCACCAAGGGATATTCCGAATTGTTGGGGTCTCCTCTCACAATGTGAAAGGTACAAGGCCAATAAGGAGAACTCTCAGGGTCACAGGTTTTCTCACAATATTTTCCTTTGCAAGTGATAATTACTTTTCCATTCGCTCATAACTTTTGAAAATGTCTACAGGATACGAACCCAATCAACATTGTTCGGGATTTCAAAGTTTCAAAACTACTGAGCACGTACTATGCAAGCCAGATTCAAATTCAATTAATTCATGATTGTAATATTTCTAAAATGTTTTAAATGTTCACTTTTTTGGAATGTCATGTAATTTTGAGGCCCTTCTAGTAAAACAGGGCCTGAACTCATGTCTCGTGACTGTTGAGTAAACCCCAATACGTAAAAATTACAAAGGAAATTATACTAATTAGGTAATATTTAAATAATAAAATTGTACTTTCGGTACAAATAATAATCCTAACCTTTACTTGGCTTTACTTGTATAAGCCTAAACACACAAAAATTAAACCCACTCGTGGCTAATTAGACCCCGCTGCTAATTTTGTTTAATTAAATCTTGCGTGAACCCCAACTACATGACTTAGCCACGAAATTTACCTAATGTGGAGTTTTTTTGCCTCGAATTTAAAGCACTTTTCCAAAACGGTAGAAGATAAAAAAAATGCGGAGTTATGTTTTGACATAATGCTGAAACGTTTTTAAAATCGTATTTAAAATGTTCTAGGCCGCTCAGTAAATTAATTCAAATCCCCTATTCAAACCCCTATCCCCACGACAGATTGTTTCCCCGATCTATAACAATCATGTTTACGACGCAAACAACAGAAACAAAGTTGTTTACATCCGTATGCCTAAGCATTGCCAGGAATTTTATACAGAAACAAGGAGTATGCCAAATTTTTCGTATCATTACCTTGGATTTATAGCGTCGGCTGATGAGCCTATCGCTCAACGGAATTCATTGTCTAGTGGCTCTCCGTTGGCAAATATTTTCATGATATAATTGATGTTTCTATCCCAAAGCCAACGAAATGAGATAAGACAAGTGAATAAGGTTCAGAGGTTTAAAACATTTTTTTATCACAATCATTTACAAATAAAATTGATTATCATTTATGTATGTACTAGCTAAATAATTTTGGAAAAATAATAATAATACTAATAAACAACGCTACACACTCATAGCCCCACACTCATAGCCCCACACTAGGATTCGCTGTGTCGTAGGTGCCATGGACAATACACAAGACAACACACACACCCAGACCAAGAACAGAAGTTTAAACTCATCATTCAAATTTCCGCCTCGCTGGGAATCGAACCCAGGACCCTCGGATCGGCGATCCAGCGTGTTAACCATTGCGCCATCCGGGTCGTCAAATAGTCTGAATCTTTCATAATATTATGCGAGAGAAAAGCACTGGAATACTAGCCAATTTTTATTTTATCTCGTTAGCTTTAGAGCCGTGTCTTCCATCGCCCGCGCCAGTGATATTGCACGCATTTTAACTCATTTCATAAAATTTAAAAAACAATTGAATATCACTTTATATTCAATTGTTTTTAGGTATTAATACCAGGTTATATTTTTTTGCGCTAGTGGAAACGGCATGGATCGTTTAAGGTTTCTGAGATTAACCAAAATAAACGCAAAAATTCTAAAAACGTTATAGGATAACAAATACCCCTAATAATAGATTTTCTCCAATAACTTCCATGTACAATAACGGATTAGTTACAGGATAATTATTTATAGATTTAAGCCTTAAGAACATTATTTTGCCTACATTCTGTTATAAAATTACAGTAACCTCATATAAATCAACTTTAGTTTCATAATAAACAATGTAATCTTACGCCTTATAAAATGTTGATTAGCTAAAAAGTTACTGTGACGCGCCGTGTAATTACGTAAAGTTGCGTAAAGTTGCTTTCAGTAGTACAAGTTAATTGGCTTTTTATGATCAAGTGGGTCATTTTTAAAACTGTATGCTTTCTTCTCAGGGTTAATAAGATGGGATAACTTTAGTGAAGTGACTTCGGCGACAGTTGCATTCGACGTTTAATGAATCTAATACAATGTACTTGTTTTATCTAATTATAAGATTAAATTTTGTTTAGTGTAATATTATAGTTTAGTTAATGTTCAAATCATTAAAAATAACCTCCACTCTTTAATTTCATAGTGTGAAGTTTAGGCGTAGCAACTGCACACAGAGTTTTTGCGGTTTGATGTTCATAGGATAACTAAAAATTTTTTGCTAGAGAAATCTGCAATTCGGACTTTTGTATTTTCTGAGTCAAAATAATGCAAATAAGACTTATATGGTATTCTCATGGATGCCTTTGTCAGACTTGGACCAAATTGAAAGGGGACCACCCAGGGGGTTCAGCCAGTCGAAAGTTCTTATATGCCCATTAAACACATAAACCTCCGCCGTAGTCAGGAAAAAAAGATAAATTGTGAAGCGGCGAAAACCAAAACAACCATATATTTTTTTCATTTTTAAATTAAATAGAAATAATAAAAATGTTTACCGTCTCTGGTTCCGTGCTGTAATTACTCGTTTGGCTAAAAATAAACCACTGTTAAAAGGCGAATAGACGGACAGTCTCAATTAAAAAAGGCCCGCGGGTCACTCGAGTGCGGTCCACAAATATTAGAGTTTACATTCCGAACATTGTCTTTTAGAACTACTAGACTTTTGTCGTTCTTTCCATAAATTATTGATATGACCCCAAAGCCTAGTTGGTAGTGAGCCTGCGCAGCGAGGGGTCCCGGATTCGATTCCCGGAAATAAAATAAATAATAAATGTTACAAAACACAATCTAAATTAGGTCAGCCGTTTTTGCGATTGACATGAACAAACTCCCAGAAAAACTAACTGACAGGAATAATTCTAAAATCATTGTTGTTATATTCATAAATGTTAGGGACATTTACATATAATTGTTAATAAAATGTCGGAGCTTGGCCGCAGGCATGTCGTCTCGCCTTGCGGAAGATCTTCCTTAGACATACACTTACATATACATACATCAGTAACAGTTTAATTTTTAGGTATCGATTATAATTAAGTGTCCATTATTCCCGAATATATAAAATATGTAGGTAGTAGTAGCTATACGTAACCATTTGAACGGTTAACTACAATAATGTGCACAGTAATCGAAGCGAAAACACAATTTATCATTCGGTAAACTATAACAAACCTACTAAACTATAACAAACCTACTACTCTTTTACACTGCGTCATCGACAAATCTGTTTACTGACTTTGGCTAGGGCTGCCAAAAATTGTAACTGGTATTTGGAATAAATAATATTCCTAAATACCTTCAAATAAGCGGTCCATGCGGGTATTATCTACCCGCACCTGATCATTTCACTGAGCAGTCTCAACATCTCTGTCACAGTATTGTCTCTGTCTAACGATAAAACCGCCTATTGTACTGTGCCTAATGAAATTTAATTGTTCTTTGTGTGTACAGTAATTTTTGTAGAGTCCATCTGTCTATCTTATCTCGTGATGACTGCATAAGAAACACACAAAAAAGACACACAAGACACAAAAAATATTGCACTATCTATTTTAAATATCCTCTGTCTTACAATCTCAAGGACAGCCAGTAACTCCGCAAGATGAGTGCAGCTCTACATTTTTTAGGCCACTATGAACACTTTCGAACATTTAGAAATCAAGCGCACATGCTATAGCTAGCAATATTCTCAAAAATCTAATTCGTAAAAAATTGGATAGGAAATGGAAAATATTGCACGATACATTTAATCGGCCTAGTAGCCCAGTTCTAGAGACCGGTCCATCGAAGGACTCCAGAGTTAAATTCCCGGCCGGGCAGACATTACTGTAGCAACTCATGTTGATTGTCTTTGGTTCGTGAGCGTCGTGGACCAAAGCTGGTCATAATCCCTCTCAATGTAGGGTGGCATAAGCTCAGTGTTAGCGAACTGCCCGATTTGAGTCTTGCTCTGTGTTGATCACAGTTGTCATGGGCGGCAGTGGAAGGGTAGCGTTGCATGCTCGTTTGCTACCTTAAGTCCATAAAAAACCTGTAATAAGGATTCTATATTTTAGGCCCGTTCCGCCCTCATTTACACAAAAACATTCATATGCATATCTCCAAAGAATTATTGTAGCAAATCTCTCCAAATCTAAGCAGAATTTGGCAATGTAACGGTTAGGTTCGGCCAAGGTGGGTGGGGTTGAGGGTGAGCCAAGTCTAAAATGGGTTTTAATGTTTCTATTGTATTTACATAACAATGTTCCATTAAACGGAGGATTTATTGATGCGTATAACACTATCCAGACACTAATTGATACACGTATCGTAGGTATCTAACATTTAAGTAATAAATTACGCTCGCAAACTAAATCAAGCATTTTATTTGCGCAATCTTGTGGTCAACCCATTAATGGCCTACTGCAGGATAGTCTCTCCTAATAACTGAGCATACTCCACCATGCTCCAGTGCAAATTGCGCAGTCAGTCACAACCAAAACAAAAATATTACATTGGTTTTCTAAAATGAGGATGACAAATTATAAGCATGGAGGTCAGTGACCGCTCAATACCACACGACTTATTTCTGCTTGTTAGCAGAAAGTTAACTTAAAATAGTCTTAAAATGAAACTTCACCCCGATTTCCGAATTTCAAATCATGAATGCCACGCGGGCATCAGTAAAACTGAGCATCACCAATGCGTTGCCGGCCAAAGATATTAAAACTATAGATGCGTTACATTCATACAACGCGAGTTGCAGTTTTGGATTTGTATTGTAATTACGGATGCGTAAGATAATTACGGAACGTATGAGAGAGAGTAAGAAAGCAACAGAAAAGTCAACCGATTTGCCTACTTCTTTTTTACTTAAGTATTATAAATCATTGTTGCCGGCCAAGGAAAAAAAGAGGAATAAAAGGAAAACAATCTTTCCAGCTGCCAGCCGGAGCACAAGTTGTTTGGCGGCTGGATCGAACAAGAGGGCGGTAGCCAGCCTGGCTTTAGCCCTTTAAAAACTTTGTAACAAATAAACCACAATAAATTGTTATTTACGTATACCCACAAGTTTATTTTGGTGATAAATTGAAGAGCGAGATTTAGGATAAAGAGAATTTTAGTATTTTATCTCTGGCTATAAATCATGTCAAAACGAAATCCGCCCCAACAGTTCTGCAAATTGTACGCACTTCTTCTATCAACTAGTATTGAGATAAATGAATATTTTATACAAGTATTCAACAAATTATGATAAATCATCAGTTTGTGGACCTACTCTAAGGTTAGCGAAATTTTTGTCAAAGTAACCATACACATTTATTATAATTTTTGGGCTCTGTAGCTACATAGGTACGCGTATATTTTGTCCTTTTACGCGCCTACTCATATTTATGTCTCTGTTCGTACGTCATCTATATATATCGTGAAACAAAAACTTTGTACGCTTGGGGTACCATTTAATTTTTTTGTTTTTTATAATATTTTTTTTATTTATTATACACAGACAATAAAAATGTAAACATTACAGATTTAGTTACGTGCCGGTCTATTTCAAATTTTAAGTTTTGTTGATCCTACCAGTATTTTGGATATAATACTCGTACCTACTTACTTTTTATTGCATCTTAGCGTATACCTCCTTATCTTGAAACAGTGCGGATGCTATTTGTAAAGATATATTTCTCGAAATGCAGCTTGTTAGTTTAGAACAAGCGCACAGCGATGTTCAAACCCATATATGCGGGAAAGTTTCTTGGCCTCCTTTTATTACGATAAAATGCTATTTCAAAGATCTATAAAGTTCGTTCCGTTCCTAAAACAAATTGAATACAAATTTCGACGTATTTAAGGTGATAATAAATGTAAAGTATATAGGCAAGACAAATAAAACTATATATTTACTATATTAGATTCAAAATTTTAGCACCCTACTCGTATAGCATTATCCAGACCTAAGCAACGCGGGTTGGAAAATCCGACAAAATGTTTCGTGAAAGTGTAGATAGTGCCGTCTCGGCAGGAGCACTAACGTTTACCCAGATCCTTTACAACGACCAACTGTATGTATTCTGCTGACAGTTTTAAATCAAAATCCTCGTTCCTTTGATGCCTTTATAACAGATTTTGACTCTATTCATTTCAGAAACACTTATTTATTTTCTATTCGCTACATCAAATAAAACACTGTGTAACGCTCAATAGGATATACTCTCTCCTTTCACTCGTTGAAGAATCAGGTAAAAAATCCATACTAGAATCTTGAGCTAGTCATAAATCCAATATCCTCCTGTTTTTATGTTTTTCGCCCTCTCAAATTTATCACCTTTGTAATACAATAAAATCTTTATTGAATATCGTACACCCTTTAAAATCTATTGAACTGCAAAAAATCTCCATTAAGTAAGTCTCTCAGTAATTTATTGCTAGCAATAAGAGTGCCATTCGGTGTATTGTCTTTTGTATCTTTATAACTAAAGACGCGCTCTACGCTCGAAATTCAACCGTAAGGGTTACTTCACAATGATTCCCATACACCTTGGTTGACTGGGTTGCTTTATGATGTAAGGGGCTACATCTATCTTTGAATCCAAGTCCCCTGCTCGTAGTGCACCCTGCCGAACATCGGACGTTACGGCGCTCGGTCCCTCTTATCAGAGGTGCGACTGCGAGAGGAGCTGGACTATGTACCATCGAGCTTAATCACGATATACTCAAGGCTTGGTGGTGGGGCTGAAGCGCGGTTGGCTAGCCATCACCCTCTCATTTGAGTCTCCCGCCAAAAAGCTTATCGTGTTCCGACTGGAAGTTTGAGAAAAACAAAAAGGAAAGAAAGAAGATACAGGAGTATTTTCTTGATGTTCTTGGGATGCTGATGTCCAGGGAGATGGTGACGATCAGGCGCGGCTGCTCGTTTACCGGCTATTAACGTAGAAATAATATGTATTTGCCACGACAAGTTTTCAATAAACTATCCACCATAATCTAGTTAGGTTCGCTGGTAAAATAATAACCACACTATATTTAAGGATAATTGATAGATAAACTATGAAGAACAACTGTAGATAAATAAAAATAATAACTCCTAACACTATAGTTGAATATTTATTAATTTATTTAAATTTTATTAAAAACAATGTGATACAAAAGCGGACGTAATGCTAAAAGCATAAAGCTTATATTTTATTGAAATTAAGAATAGCTGTAGATGCAGAAGTACCTAGTTCCGTATTCTCGAATTACTTTCAACTAATACATGTCGCGTGAAGTGGACACACTAAAATTTCACATTTTGCAGCATGTAATCTCCTGTAGTGCTCGTCTGCTCGAATTCGTTGTAAGTGCCTACTTATTCTGATAAGTATGCAGCTGAACATGAGCCAAGTTGGAATAAATTTATGTGTCCTGTGTCATCTTTTTATAGCCCTAATCAGGTATGCCGGAATTTGAATGAAAAGATAAAATCAAATAGTTACGACATACCTACATAAAAAATTTGTCTCTGTTAAGGCCACCTCAAGGGAGAACCCTAAAACCCTGAAGGGAGAGACAATAATGCCTAATGCCTAATAGCACTGTTAACCTCAACCTTGGGAGGAATACGAAACATCTGATAGCAGATGTTTACTAAACTGTAATTTGTGTTTACACAATTAATATTTTTTAACAATAAATACCTAAAATTCGACCATTTTATTCGTTGAAAATACTTCGGAAGCCTTCAAAAGGCATACTTTCCGACACTCGGGTTGACCACTAACCACTCCACCAAACCGCACTGGAGCATCGCGGTGGAGACGTCTCATTTATGAGGAGAAACCCGTACTCAGTAGTGGGCCATTAATTGGTAGAAGCCAGTAACACATCTTCTAAATTCTATTTCCTCTGAGAAGACCTAAAGCATATTTCACCACGCAGCTCAAGTGACGATTGGTGGCCAAATATTGAAAGTTAACATGCCGCCTGAAATTGAAATGATTGCTATATGTCTACCAATTAAAACAAGCAATACAATTTATAAACTAAAAGAATGAATGTTATTGAAATTGGAATCGGGGAAAATCTGCTTAAAATAGATTAATCTAATCGTTTTAAAAGTTTTAACCAACCGCCCAATCCATTTTATTAATCCATTCAAATTTGATGAAGTGATTATTGATTCGAAACTTTTGTTTTACGCAAACAGGATTATAAATAAATCCGTTTCGGTTTTAGAGTGTAAAGTGGCTATAGCGAGTGGTATACAACTAAGCATCTTTGTATCGTATTGTATAATAGCAATGTCTAATACTAGTGCAACTAAATACTAGATAGAGACCAAGATATTGTCACAGGAGTGGGTAAAACTCCATCTTTGAATTTCGTTTATCCTGCTCGCACATTTTCTCTCTGTCATACACGTCGTAATTTGTCAACAGATGAATCTACGCGACAATATTTTGGTCATCAGTTTACGTGCATTTTAGATAGTAGGTATGTAGGTACATAAGCTTTTAGATGATGCTCATTCTAGTTTGAAATAGATTTTATTTATGGTACCTGAAGTGGGTAATAGCCCTGTCAGTCTTTCGTGGTAATATAAGCGCTAAACTACAAAAAATACGTTTTAATAATGTCAAGTGAAAAATAAATGCAAAGCAATAAAAACCATGGTGCTGTTAACCGTTATGGCTGAAAACCCTTGCCTGGAGCTGATCCTGGGTGTAGTTTAAGAGGCAATAGTTCTTAATCAGCTTGCAAGATTGAACCAAACGTACATACCAACTGAATTAACACTTTACGCCCACATTATGCTCGCAGCTTTAACCTAAATGTTTCACATTCTAACTCAGTGGAGGCCGGAGTTATGAACACAACCAAAGTATGCATTGGACATTGGAACGCAGTCAAATGCGCTCATTGTTCCTAACGCCTTTCAAATGTAAACGAGCTTAATGTCTGCAATCCCCGCTTTGCAATGTGTGCGCTATAATAGACAGAATCACCACGCAAGTCCATATTTAGGAGAATTGGTATCCAGTTATCTTCACTTTTTAGAGACGACCATCTAAGTATTCAAGGGTAGCAACACATCTATGAACTATTATATAACTAGCACTATTACTATAATCACAACCACTAACAGGACTAACTGTCAGTCCCTGCCCCGGTCCTCATACCTACTAACCAACTAACGTTCTAATACCGCCTGCTAACTGAACTAACCATCCTAGTTCCAATTTGAGTTCTGTGTCAGTCGCAGTTGTCATGGGCGATAGCGGAAAGATGGTGGTGCAGGCATTTGCTATCTTAATTCGTTAAAAAAAAATTCCCTCGTTCTCAGCATCTCGGAGTAAGGTTTGTTATTTATAAATAGCGGACAAGTGACCTGACGAACCACCTGATCGTGAGTGGTAACCGTAACCCGTCGACATTAGTTTAACCAAAGGCTTCAACGATGCCAGCGACGCATCCGAGTACCATACTTACCATATTAAGTATGGCTTCAAAAGCCTTAACAATGATCGATTAGTTAAAAATTGCTTCAGTTACTGTAATAACTTAATAAATTATTAAGAAAACTGAACAATAATGTTTAAATGCCTGATATTTTTTGGGTTGAAGGTGCTATTTCTAATCATAAGGCGTAGCGGTACCTAAATTATAAATAAGAAATGGTGGATAAGCCTTAACTTCTAGCCTCGTTACAACTTTCATACAAAACGTTGACTTTTCAGTTTCAATTTAAAATACAAAAGACAGACATAAACAAGACATGAAATAAATAAAGGTGCTGTCGAGCACAAAATAGAGACAAAGAATCATCAAACAGTACAAACATTTCTTTTAGAAGTTATTGAAGGATAGAATACAATTGAAATTGTAGGTATTGCTTTTCAACGAGGTTAAAATAGGGTTGAAGTATTGGCGAAACTTTGTGATTTATGTGACGTCTAGCTACCGACCGATTCTCCGGGAGGCAATCTGTAAAACCTTCGAGGAAATCTTAGATTGGTATTGATGCGTTAGTATAGCGTGGAAGCGTTTTTATGTAACGTAGATAAGGTTTATTGAAGTAAAACTTCTATATGCACGCTTGACTTGGGGAGTTAGCTGGTGAATGCGTGACTAAAGCGTTACGAAAACTGTGATCGGGCGAGGCGAACGGAAGATATAAGTAAGTGAAGAAAGAGAATTGCGTTTCGTGTATCTAAGACTCAGTGTAGGCCTATTGTTATCTTAAAATATTCTGAAATAAATCTGAAATCCATTTACAGTTTTCCACTACCTTATTAGTAATCTCCAGTGGTTATCGGCGTTAGTGAGCGTCAACAACGCATTGGTGACGCGTTTAGCGTAAATGATAATACCAAACGCATTACCGATGCGTTGTCGTCAAAATATGCGCGGAGGACTCGCCTTATTTGACTTTCCTGTGACCAAACACGAGAACACATGTCACAGTCAGTTTTAAAAGGATGAAGGTTGGCAACTCTAAGGGCGCGTTCACATAGAACGTCCGTTTTACTGGATCCGGAATACTGTATTCTGTGTGAAATCGCTCATAAAACTACATACGCTAATAACATATCCGTTTAATTGGACCTGTAAAACGGACGTTGTATGTGAACGCGCCGTAACGGGAAGAACCTGGCTCCACAGCCTTGTATTTTTCGTAGCAGAGTGGCAAGCAGATAGCGGAAAACTTCAAATGGATTTTCAGACTAGACAAATGAGGATCCAATCTATTAAATTAGTTACATAAACTTTCCTTCAAAATAATTAATTCATTTAATTTATCTGTCGGCTATTATAAGTGATTACCAAATGGATCTTAAGAACGAAATTTCGTATTTAATTAATCTTTATTAATTAGGCTAAGATGAAGATGATTTTACACCTATTTTTTCCTCTGTTTGTCAACTTATTCATTCTATTTCGTTTTTCATTAACTAATTCTAAGGTTTATTAAGAGGAAATGCTACGGGTCATTTTTCCATACAAACGTTCTCGACTAATCCCTCGCTGGTTTTTGACTCTAGATCAATAATTTTATCACACAAGAATAATATCATCATTATCTATGTCGGTACGTTTTGATTTTTTTGATATTTTTGTTTTCAAAAGTTTTAGGCTACTTCAAACAGCGCTAAAAACGGCCAAATAAATATGCCGCAAACAAACGCCTAGTACACAAATTGTATAATAATTAGCACAAAAAGCTAAACGGTCCGACACAGAATATCTCCTTTCCATTCAATTCCCAAAATTTCGTTAAGATTGCTTTAGTTTTGGCGGGGGGATTAGTCGAGAACGGAACGTCGATTTTGATGATTTTTGCCTCGGGTTTTTACACGGAGCTGCAGTTGTCCCTATCGCACTGACATACACGCCGCTCGCAAGCGCGACAGAGATATTGCGTGAAAAAATCCCAAATTTGAAAAAGGGTTCGCGTGGTATTTCCTCTTAACTAATTAGGCCAACGTCATTGTCACTATAGGTAAACCGCTGTAAACGTGGGTTTCCAATAATTTGCGGGACGCGGCGTGAAATAATATTACCGATATCTTAAGTAAATATGTGGGTTCAATGTCCTAACGAATACAAATGGAATTATGTTTCAATATCCTTTCTCAAATCCGCATTAATCTCGGACACGGCTTAACTGATTTCAACACGGTTTTCACTGATTTATGCAGTAAGCTCGGAGTAACATTTAGTTTTTGTTTTATTTCAATAATTTCACAACTAAACTAGTCAATTTTCTATCCTATCCAAACATTTATTCGAGCTATCCAAACATTTTATGAAGCGAAACACGGGTAGTACTTGTATAAAATAAATCAAACGAATAGAAAATGTTTCGGCGGAAATGAGCTGACGTCAACAAGGAGAAAGGCACAGACTTCAGACAAATCGGAAATCAGCGCTTGCAGAGAACTGGCACAACAAATTATGTTTTTCAATCAGCTCAAACTATAACAGTAAACAATTTTGTTAATACAGGATGAGTCATAACAATCATGTTAATATGTCAGACGTTTTTATGTTTAATTTTTTTTTATTGATTTAAGGCAGCAAACGAGCATGCAGCACCACCTTCCGCTGCCGCCCATGACAACTGCGACCGACTTAGAACAAGACTCATATGGGGACATGGATAGTTAGTCCGGTTAGGTGACGGTGTTAGAACATTAGCTGGTTAGTTTGTAAGTATGAGGACTGGATTAAGCCGTTTAATTGGCTTAATCCTATTATTGGCCCACTACAGAAGGTCTCTTCTCTCGTCTCGTCATAACTGAGAAGGACTAAAGCCTACTCTACCTCGCTGCTTTAATGTGGATTGGTCGAGAGATCAACCAACCAACCATGTGTCGGAATGTTTATTCCCGAAGCCTCCGACAAGGCTTAACGACTGCTATCTTACGATAACAATCGGATCCGATGCGATGGTTTAACGTGCCCTCCAAAGATCTTTTTGCGCAAGTTTTTTTTCGGCTACTACCAGTCCATCCACCTACGATTTAATTAGGGTTCTTTAAATTGAGAAATGTTTTTTTAATTTCTAACAGATTGAAATAAACCAAACACTAAATATTACCCCAAGGAATATTTGTCTTGAACTGACTGCTTTTTGTAATATAATATTAATCACCCGTTCGAGCGATCACATTTCATATTTCTTAGTCTTACAGCAAAAAATAAAAGAATTAAGTATATCTTTGTTATTTACGCTGTTATAAAGGAGCACTTTAAAAGAAAAGTTATACCTACTTACTTTTTTGTCACGTTCTGAAAAATGATGTAATTGGACGGACTTGAAATTGAGTTAAGGCTGTATTAGCGCAAATTGTAACAGCAAATTTATCAAAAGTCAAGTAAAGAAACAGACAATAAGAAAATGTATTAGGTAATTAGGTACAAGATGTTGTATGTTACACAATGTTATGTTTCTTAAAATGTTTTATCATACACGCCTAACGAAACTTTAACAAGCAGCATTAATTATTATATTTATTTTATTTGGAATGTTTTAATAATCAATATACAAAGTTATGAGTTTTCGTTAGTATTTAAAATATATATAATGTCCGCAATGATAATTATGTATGAATGTGTTCGCGTTGATTTATCGTTTGCTTATTATACCTAATGTATAGTATACAACGAACACGAAAGGTTTGAGGTAACATTATCTATGTACATTACGTCTGTAAAAATAGCATCCAAATCGGTAAGCAGATATTGGCAGGGGAAACGTGCAAAATAAAAAACCAATTCTAAAAATCATTCCGTGATCAATTGCTTATAAAGACAACTACTAATATTATTCAGACAGAATTTAATTCTGTACGATGATAAATGATAGAAAAATATTTGTGTCTTCATAATTTGTGATGTCTCACTGTCATTTGAAAACAGAATGACTTGTCTATTCGAACGGTAGTCGGAGAAGAGTATAGACTAATGGATGCTATCTATCGCACTCACACAAGAAAAGGAACAACTTACGCAAATGACACGAAAAAAAGAGACAGAATTATACTACAATTTGTCTTCGCACATGTGACAGCTGATCGTCGAATTTTTCTTGTGCCACATACAATTGTACTTTCTCGTGCTATCTCATGTTCGTCACCAGATGTCTATACCGTTCTCTGTCTACGGTTTGAACTTCTTTGCTCTGATCGTTAAGGGAGCCAAGATATCGGTCACGTACCGAAGATCTGAAGGTCTGAAGCCGATCGGCACGTATTGAGAAATGTTGTATAACGGCTGGTTTCTTGTTTATTCCTTACTGCGATTTGGGGTTCGTTTCATTGCAAACTTTTATTTAATTTATTTTATTCATTATTATTAGTTTTGTAAGCGAGAGGCATACCTGTGTCTATTAATGTAATTGGTTATGACCGTTGTATTTATAGTAAAAGAAAAAAAAATATAAGTATACATCTATAATATGAATGGAAACAAATCCCACAATGTCGCGATATTTAAATTCAGAATTGATTGATTTTACTCTAATTCTAAATTCAAAATTTTATTATTATCGTCCATTGACTTATTATTAATAGGCAATATTATCGACCATCTTAATTGTTCCCAAAGGATAACCAAACGGAACCTCAGATTTTTTATTTCTATTGATTATGCTTCCGCTGTCTGCCTGTCACAGGGCTATCTCTGTAACGGGCATGGTAGATACCAAAATTTTTCACAGAATGCTTGTTACGGTGGCCGTTATCACTACAAATAATTAAAAATTACAAAGTAACCGTTAAGAAAAATGTGGATTTCTACATTCTACCTTTTTATTGAATTAATAAATTACCATTAATATCGCTCGGTGTTACGGAACCCTTTATGCCCAACTCGCACTCAATCGGTTTTACGTATTTGTGCTGGTTTGTGTAAGAATTCCACTATAAATTAGAGGCTGATTTCGTTCTTGTTTTAACTTTGATTTAAAACTGTATTTAAAAGGCAGAAATGAAACAGACATAACAGTTTACGGCCGCTGTAAACTTTGATTGTACTGAAAGTCGAGAAATAAAACCGTTTGCGAGACCTGCTTCTGGGATTACAACAATTTTACGAACAGAGACTGTGACTCTTGATAACTCAATCCAGACGATTGACATACTCGTATTACAAGTAAATAGGTATAAGGTATTTGAAACAATCATTTGTAGGTACTATTTCTTTCTTTCTTCAGACAGAGACATTATTTAGGGCGCCCTATAAAACGCTAAAAGCATTTCTTTTATTCATTCATTCATTCGTTAAACCTTTATTGCATAAGTGTACTGTGGGGTTTATGTTTAGCGGCGTTCTCGACCAGTCAACCATCCGTATTGTTGAGAGGTTGCGGCAATAGCAAAGAAGAGTTTCAAAGTCTGAATAACACCATTTTCGTATCCGAAACCAATAACCCGCTCTTGCTTACTTCAATAACGGACCATGAATTCTGTTACACCATTACATTAACTAACTAGCTTATCTGTTATTCATTTCTGCTAACATTCTTTTTAATACCTTGAATAGCAAAAATATAACCATGAAATATTAACAAGTACATAAATAATTAAAATATTGTAATAAATAATTACGCTACACACAGTATGATTCCCTGTGTCATTGCTGCTTTGACCACAAAAAGACAAGCGTACAACTAAACCGCGAACACAAATTTTAAATCATCATTCAAATTTCCGCCTCGCTGGAAATCGAATCCAGGGCCCTTAGAACGGCACAGTCCGGCAGTAACCATGACACCGTACGGGACGTTGGTTAATTGATTTTAATTTTTATCGGACGCCTAATGTTTATTACTCCATTCAATTCTTCCCGTTTCTATAGCTCTTTCAATTTGAATTTATACTGAAATTTAACATTTCAATGGACTAAGACGTCACATAGATCTAAGTACGTTTCGTGTATGAATTGACAAATTACTTTCGTTAAAAATTCTTGCGTGAAACAGACAGACACGAGTTATCCTTACACTAGTTCTACCTCGGATAGTACCCCAAAACCTGGGATTTATGGGCGTAAACACCTCGTTTTGTTAATTTATACCTTATAGACAAGGGTCCATTCACCATAACAACGACTAAGGGCTGTTGTTGTTTACTGAACCCTTTATGAAAACGCTTTATTACTTTCCGTGTTGACGAATAAACTGAAGTGAAGTTCAAGCTGTTGATTTATGACGGTGGTTCCGCCCAATTCGTGTAACTGTTTTTGTAATCTGTACTGTAAACCGTAGCTGTGTCGATTATTTTGTTAATGGCCAATAAATGAGCTGACGAGCCACCTGGTGGTAAGAGGTCACCGTCGCCAATGGTCAATGTAACGCCAAAGGCATCACTTATGTGTTTTCGGGCAAAAAAGAAGAATGGAGAATGAAACAAATCCAGGCTCTAAAGTCCACAGCCGTAACAAGACAAGTCGTTTGGCGGCTGATTAAAGCTTGAAGCTGGTTGTCTAATATGAAAGGATGATGGTAGATTTGAAAAAATGCTTGGAATATAGTAACAACAGTTTCTCTTTCCCTTAGAAACTATTGCTTTGGCCAATAAATATGTGGTCATTTATTTGTTTTTACCTGACTGCATGACGCAAAAGCGTAGTGGGCCGATTTCGATAATTTTTACGACAATAGATTTTTCTTAATCATACGAGTATCACTGAAGACATGACAGTACCCTCATAGTGAAAAAAAAAATAAAAAGTAAGTATACAATTAAATACTTAGATATTTAAAAATCATCTTTAAAATCCTTTTATTATTTTTCATTACGAATGACGGTTTAGGATCTATAAGGTTTTAAAGTTTGTTGGCAACCATTGCCATCTAAATTTTCAACATTTCTACTACGTAGTCGTTTAAACTTATTACTTGTTAAATGTAAGGATTGTTTGGTACACGAAACTAGAGCGGATTACTGGCTGAGTCTATTGTCTCTCAACTTCTTGAGATGAAACAAAATACAGTACGGGAACAGTTACGACGATGAAATATTTCAATGTTATTAATTTCAAAGTTGTTTTGTTTTAATCTCAGTAAAAGTTATTTTTGATTCTTGACTCGCGGTTCCCCTTTTTCTTTATTGTTGATGCTTCAAAAGCATAATGGTGTTCAATGGTCACTGGCTAGTTTAAAAACTGCTGTAGACATTATGTGATAGGATAACATCATACATACACCGCATACAGAGAGACAGACAAAAATTCCAAAAAAATATGTGGTCTCTGTATCCACAAAAATGGTTACCTACTCCTATTTAAAAATATTCAAGGTACAGACGAAGACGAAAGACGAAGGGAGTGTTACATTAATTAATAAGGTCCATATTTGCCTGCAGTGTAGATTACTCTAAATATGGAATTATTCCAATACGATCCTTTTAAAGTATCCATTTTCGTTATGGAAATCTAATGGCCCCCGGTCTGCATACTCATTTACTAAATAATTTCTCCAAAGGAACACCATCTGGCACGACTATCTAATTACCATAAAAATATCGGAATATGTTAATATTATGCATTAACTCATTTTTTATTCCAGCACAAAACCGAATAGAGTCCTTTAGCCTAGTTTGCGGTGTAAATAAAAGTGGATGTACATTTATAAAGAAGCGCTCATAGCTCATAGCTCATAGCAGCTTGCGTCGATCTTCGAAAAAGTTAATCAATAGCGGGCGCGGTCAGTAGTTGGATGGGTGACCGCTAGTGTCAGTTTCTTAAGCACTTCCGAACTTCGGAAAGCACGTAAATGATACGGTCTCGGTTGATCAGTAGATAGCTGTCGTTAAGCCATGTTGGAGGCCTTCGGGAGGCATAAAAACTTAAAACGCTTAGTTTGGCCACTAAATCATCAACCAATCTGCACTAGAGCAGCGTGCTGGAGTTGGCTCTAAGCCACCTGTAATAAATAAAAAATATCCAGAATGATGAGTTGCTATTTATATGATTTCGTTTTTATGTGTTGTCCATGGCACCCACGACTCGAGAACTCCTGGTTGGCTCTGGGTGTGTAGCGTTATTTATCAATTTATTCTTCCCGCTATAATTTTTTTACCTACTGGTACAGACAAAGAATCAAAACCAGATTTCTGAACAAACCACCTATTCGATCATAGCCATTTTAACTTGAAACTTGACAAGCAAGGTGCTACTCGTAGCACGAACGTAAAACCGAAAACAAATTACAAACGCTCAACACTAATTGGTCAGATATTTCTTCTGAACAAACTTTTCGCACAGTAATCGCCACTTCTTGCAATGTTCCGAGAAAACTCGTGAGATATAGAAAGTAATGAGAATAAATTATGTTGAGTTTCATAGAAAAACCATTTTGCAATTTATTCTTCCCCGTTTCCGTTTTATTTGAAAGATAACACGCAATTGGAAAGCATAAATTTCTTCTTCGGATTATGTAGTTGGATAAATTTTGTCTTGGACTTAGTTCAAACGAAAATCATGCTTTACGCTCTTTGCATTAGTTACTTATTTTAATGAGCAAAATATTTTTAATAACACATCTCTGGTGGAAAAGCAGCCTAAGGGCCACACCAGGGGCCTTAAGTCTGCTAATTTATAAAGGCTTTAATCACAGAGTAAGGCTTTAATTGCGTGGTGTTTGAATAGTTGGACACATTTCATATACAAAATGTGTCAAAAATGCGTCAAACTATTCCGACACGATGCAATTGAAGCATTTAGTGCCATTACGCACTGTCGACTAGTCGCAGGCGACTCGGTCGATGGCGATTGGCGATTGTGATTTACTATAGTTTAAATAGGTGTTTACGCACTTGGTCGTCGGTCGTCCGAGCGACTTTGCCTATGCTTTGGTCGCCGAGAGACCGAGTTGCCGGCGACTAGTCGACAGAGCGTAATAGCTCTTATAAATTAGCAGACCTACCAGGCTTTAAGCTCAGTCAATGTATAATCAAATCAAATCAAATCAATCAAATCAATTTATTGAACACGCGTACTTATAGTCCGTACTTTTACCAAACTTTCCAACAGGGTTGCCAAAAGTAAATTTAATAGAAACCCATAAAAGCATAATAATATCGAATATATGAGAAAGTTAACAATATACGATTTACGCACAACGTAGTGAATAAACTACTATCTTCCTTTTCCACTTGTGTGACTTTACCGGCCGTATATCCAAGTTTTATATGTTATTATGTAGATATTCAACCCCTTTACGGTATCATAAATTTGTTACAAGCTAAACTGATAAAAATAGTGTTGAATAAATATCACTCTACACTAAACTATCGCTCTTTATGGTTGACGTACGTGAGAAATGGGATCTACGCTACAGCCATGCTTTTATGACGACCCTGTAGCCTAGTTGGTGGTGACCCTATCGGCGAATGGTACCGGGTTCTGTTCCGCCGGATTGGTGGACGGGTTGGTGTCCAACTCAAGTGTCGGATTTTTTAATATTACATAATATAATTCCTGTAAAGCAGTGATAGCCGTTTGGTTGAACGTTGGACTGCCGAACCGGAGGTTCCGGGTTCAAACCCCGCACGCACCACTAATTTTCAAAAATTATGTGCGTATTAAAATTTAATTATCACTTGCTTTGGTGAAGGAAAACATCGTGAGGAAACCTGCACACCTGAGAGTTCTCCATAATGTCCTCAAAGGTGTGTAAAGTCCGCCAATCCGCACTAGGCCAGCGTGGTGGACTATACCCCTCTCATTGTGAGAGGAGACCCGTGCCCAGCAGTGGGACAATTATGGGTTGTGATGATGATGATGATGAATCCTGTTTTAACTCATATTATGAAAAGGCGAAAAGGCCAATATTTGTTCAAGTTTGAGTTGGTAGGTCCGATCTCCAAATCGATTAAAGTAGACAGTTCAGCGTGAGTTGTTTGTGAACACACCGTACGACAGGACACGAGAGGGTTGTTTGCTAGCCTAATCGATTCACAACTTGATACTTTCAATTAGTGGACATAAAATTTCTGGTCACGAGAACACGACAATAATTGTAGGTTCATTTTAATGAGGGACGTGTTTAATACATTCAATAGGAATGTTCCGTGTTATGTGGATTCAAACTACAATGAGCTATGATTTTAATTATTATTTTTATTTATTGTTTTTTTTAAAGGTACAGAATTACACTAATGAATACAATGAAATGTAGCTTTTAGTAGGTACTGGGAAGATCTCTCGCTGGGCTAAATGGTCGTACCTGAAGAGGGACCGTAGTCCGATTGACGACCCGGATGACGCAATGGTTAACACGCCGGATCGCCGTTCCGAGGGTCTTGGGTTCGATTCCCAGCGAGACGGAATTTGAATGATTAATTTATATTTCCGTTCTTGGTCTGGGTGTGTGTGTTCTTGTCTTGTGTGTTGTTCATGGCACCCACGACAAGGGAATCCTTGTGTGGGGCTATGAGTGTGTAGCGTTATTTATTTATGATTCGATAGCGCAATTCGGGTTTAACATGCCGTCACCGTGTAAGATGTTCGCGATATCGCCACAAGTTTTTAAGGGTTTGCACACGGTTTGCAGGATTTTGTAATTATACGTGTATATACAATCATGATTAACTTAACCATAATAAAAATAGCATTATTAAGATCTCAACGCGGAATTAGCTGTGAGCCAGATTTATGGCACGAGTTACTCCGTGGGTCTGGATGGCGAAATGAGAAAGTGAAATAAAATTTGTATTGTAAAAAATTAAATGGTTCCGCTGGGTCGAAACTTTGCCTTGTTTAATAAGTTGCCTTTGTTGTTTGATAACTTCAATGACTTCTAAACAGGATTTTAAGATTAATATTTAAAACTTTTAAGTTTAACTGGAGCCATCTCTAAAGTAATTCAGGTGATGTTTCGATCAATTTTGGTCGAGCTTCTGAAACTTGAAGAGTTCTGCCTAATTTGTTCACTGGCTTATTTTGGGTTATACCTAAATAAATAAATAAAAAGAACAGAAATTTAAATTCATCATCGTCATCATCATCGCAACCCATAACTGTCCCACTGCTCGGCACGGGTCTCCTCACACAATGTGAGTGCTACAGGCTATTATCAGTTTAGTTAGAATGCTCGTCCGACCAGCCAAATGTATTATTTTATATTTATTTATTTTATTTTATTAGTTGCACCAACAAAGTGTGCACTATTACAATATACCTAATTATGTGATTCACAATCGTCTATATTCGGTACGTGTCACCTCAATTACAGGTGCAAACGTATACAAACAATATAAAATGAAAATTTTAATACATTTCAAATTACAATACAAATTTTTTACATTTACTATACTCTATTTTTGTCCACAGGTGGTAGCAAGCGAGCCACGCGGCTCACAGTGGCCACAGCGGTGGGAATATGGGTGCTGGCAGCCTTGCTGGCCACGCCGGCCTACATCGGCTCCTACCTACGGCCATTCGTCGTAAATCCTACTACACAGGTAAAGATGCACCTAAGCAGTACTCCCGTACAGGGGGAGTGACATCGAACCCTGAACGCACCTCTAACTTTCAAAAATTAATGCGTAATGCAAATTGATTATCACTTGCTACGGTGAAGGAAAACGTCGTTAGGAAACCTGCACACGTGAGTTCTCCATAATGTTCTCAAAGGTGTGTGACGTCTACCAATCCACACTTGGCCAGTTTGGTAGACTACGGCCTGTACCCCTCACATTGTGAGAGGAGACCCGTGCCCAGCAGATATTTTCAATATTTTCAAAACCTACACGCACACGCATTTTCATATGATTTTACCGACATTTACCTATATGATAGAAATTTCACGAGAAAGTTAGAAGTGTGTAAACAAAAAATACAAAACGCCTGATAAACACCAAAATTCGTTAGAAAACGACGGTGTGAAACTATTTAGAAGCTAACATTTCTGTGTCTACCATTACCGAAACCATTACGAAATAAAATCTGTCTATTGTTCAATAACTAAAAGGAAAAAACGGAGTTCAATAATTTTCCCATTTCGTAAATTGCTTCAGTAACAATAGTACGCCTAACGAGTAGTTAAACTATTAATAAAACGAAGAAAAGTATATATGTACCAGACATTTTATCACAACGTTAAATTTACTTATAACATAATAAAGAATAGTTTGGTAAACTAAAAATAGTTACACTGTTATATGCTTAGTGAATAGATGCACAGTAATTAATTGAGTCACTCTGCTGTTAAATGTTGAAGAGTTCCCTTTTTTGGATGCAAAATCAAGGCCGTAGAATAAAAGGTAAGATCTAACTAACACATTCGCTGCGGCGATCGTAATTTTCTATGAAAAAACACGACGTTTACGTGCTCCGCAGCTTGCAAGATTTGGCCCGAACAATACAAATATGGCAATTTCAATAGAAGCTTGTAAAAACTTCATTCTTTCTTCTCTATGAAATAATCTTAGCCCTTCCTACCACCAGGTGGCTAATCTACAGTTCTATTTATCTACAGCTACACGTTCTTCTTCTTATTCGTATACTCTTGGCAGAGCAGTCGTGGTCATACATGTTGTAAGGAGGAGGCGCGCAGCACTACAGCTCTCCACTTGTCCCGAACTGACGCGTGGCGGGCATTGTCATTTATTGACGCGTTGGTCAGGGTCTTGATCTGGTCGGTCCAGCGTAGTGGACAGCAGCGTGGATACACGTTCATCAGCTAATAATTATATTGTAACGGAGGAATTTTGTACCTCTACTAGAACAACTGCGAGGAGCAGGATTAGCAGGAGATGGGGGATGGATGAGGGATGGGAGGGAGTGGGGACGCGAGGTGAGGTGTGGTGAGCTGGTGAAGCGCGGTGTGGAGTGGTGAGGAGCAGGCTTGAGGAGTGGAGAGTAGATTGAGGAGCGGAGAGAAGATATTCAGTTGGGAGTCTTTCATAGGTTTCAGGTATTTCAGCAAAATGTTACTGCCCGACGAACAAGCCATCTTCAAGAATAAACAGATGATTAAGACGAACAAAGGAATTATGTCAATGGTCATTCAATAAACATGTATTGTAAAATGGAGCTCGTGTATTAATTTGCCCTTTTACAATATATTTACATAAAAGGTTTATGTTATCGTCTTCACAGTTGCGTCGCGGGCTGATTCATCTATCGCGTTTAAAGTCGGTATAAGTTTAATACGAAAAGTTATTTTAAAGAATTTATTAGCTACCTTTATCTTTGAAAGCAATTTTCGTTTCACATAATTTTCAAGATGGGTTCCGTGTATTTAATAAGACGGAAAGATCATCATATTTCTTCTCATTCATCACAGGCTTATGTATGTACCACGCTTATGCATAACACGAAAAATAAATATTTAAATGTCATTGGCTTCAACCCATTAATGGCCCACTACTGAACACTGGTCTCTCTTCATCATGAGGAGCCCTAGAGTGCACTCCACCACGCTACTCCAGTGAAGATTGATGGAGAAAAATGGCATTAAATGAGCATTAATTATTATGGATGGATGAAAAGGAATCTTAATGTTTGGATGTTCTATATCTTCTATTGTTCTCTCTATAAAACTATAGTGATATCTGTTCTCTACTATAAAACTATAATGAGTCTGTGGATAATAGTAACAACTGAAATTATTTCAAACCCAAATTGTATTTTTTCTCCGTGTCTCTTTAGAAGGTTGTTAACGCGAAAAATATTGAATCTAATTTGATTTTATTTACAACTAGCTATGCCCGCGACTTCGTCCGCGTGGAATTTTAATTGTTACGGAAGAATTTCTAAAATAAAAGTAGCCTAAGTTACTTCTTACTACATTAGCTATCTGCCAGTGAAAGCCCCGTCAAAATCGGTGCAGCCATTCCAGAGATTAGCGAAAACAAACAGACAGACAATTTTTAAAAATGTTATTTTGGTAAATGTACCGTGCATAAATCCATATGCAATTAGTAAAAAGCGGTTAATTTAATATTACAAACAGACACTCCAATTTTATTTATTTTTATAGATGAAAGCCCATGTTAAGTATAATTATGTAAGTTCTATCAAGCTTAGCCTGTGTTTATCATGAAATTAGAATACAGATGAATTGCTCTATTCTATGGTAAAGACTGTGCAAAATGGCGCTGTATCCCGACGGGCCATTTATAAACACTTTCGCTCAAGTGTTGCCTCACATTTCCCGGGCAGAGTGCTACTTACGATGAGAGGGCTATATAGAACGCCATTTTAAAAATAAAACAATGCAAGTTGTAGTTAATATTTGCAAGAAAATAGATAAAATATAAATCTTGTGGAAATTTGCCAACGTACCAAGCCGTCCCCGTCCTTTTAAAATAACAATTCCAAAATTAAAATTTGGAACAATTTCTATTAAATTAATACGTGAAGTGAAAACTGCGTACCCATTTTCAACACGTTCGCTGCGGAGCACGTATACGTCGTGTTTTTTTCATAGAAAATCACGATCGCCGCAGCGAATGTGTTAAGCTTAATGCACGCACATAGGATTTCAAGTATAGACTATATCATGTCATACCTACTTCAAGTTTACATTGACGAGAAGTGCAGAAAACTAGAGTTTTAAAAGGACACAAAACTTTAATTTAGTGCCATTGTAAAGTAACCCTAAGCACGCAGCAGCACGAAGCAGACGATAAGGCTGGGCGTATGCTGGAATGCAGGCGACGCAGTACAGCAAATCACAGATCAGTACACCTCAGGGCAGTTGAGACAGACATGTCCCCCTCCGTATGCTGCGACGCAACTCATTCGCATCTTAGCTAGTACAAAGAATAGACGTTTGACAATGATTCTATTAAACGTTCTGTCATGACTGTCATTGCAACAAAACTATGCCGCGCGTCGCGCTGAAATCTGTGCCGGCTCTACAACGGGACGCAGAGCAGGCGGCCCATTGTATTTTGCTTACCAATTAACTTGTTCTGAGTCGGTTCTTGATTAATTTGGACACGCAAACTTAGAATTCGATTGGTAGAGTTCCTATGGATGGTTTTGTATCGTAATTTTTCATTGATTTGTACCATTTATAGACATTGATAAAATAAATCTCCGTAATAAGACCAGCAAAGCTTTGTGAGAGATACGCGTGTGAAGCCTGAAGTCAACCCTCAGTTGCCCAGGACAATGGACTATGACCTTAACCCTTCTCTGAGTGAGAGACCCGAGACCAATTTGTTATGAATTGTAGCGTTGAATATTGTGAATATATTAAACCGCGGTGACTTCGTTGAACTGTGAATTTATTATCAACATGATTTAGATTTTCACGTAATTTTGCTCGTAATTGACGACATAGGCTAATGTTTATTGCCTAAAAGTTTCAGTAGAATATTAAGTTCTATATTAATATTATAAAATCAATAACTCTATCTCTCTGCTATCTTTTCACACTTAATACACGATACCGGTTTAGATGAAATTTGATATAAAAATAGTTTGAAACCGTGGAAACGACAAGGTGTAGTTTTTAACTCGATAAATGTCCCCTTGGGATAACTTTAACGGCATTTTGTTATTTTCCAACTCCCACGCGTAGCTGCGAGCAAAGACTATCCTTTGCAAGAGACTCGAACTATCTCCATAACAAATTTCATCAAAGTCAGTTCAGCGGATTAAACCTGAATAGACAGACAGACACTTAGTTTCACATTTAATAGTATTAGAAGGGATTTATACGGGTAGTTATGTGTGTAAATAAATTGGTGGCGATTAGCGAAAGTTAGCGGTAGTACTCTCTGGGGAGCGATATAAGTAGTAGAATAGGTTGGGGCTCGTAAGGTGCTACGAAAGACCGCTAGTGTTTCCTTTGTTAAGGGATTTATTGCGTTAATATACCAATAAATAAATTCTACTCCTTGTGGTATTTCCTTTCGTGCAGGCAACCAGGCAAACGACTGTCGAATATAATGGTTATTTTTACATACCTAAGATAAGTTAATAATTGAGAACAATCCCACCTGATGGTAAGTGGCGATGAAGTCGAGGATGATCGGTTGATGGTCACCGCCGTCCTAGCATGTCCGTAACGCCACAGGCATCAGCTAGGATAACTGCTTAAATCCTGCTCTTTTACTTTGCTTTAGTTACGATATGTATGACGTACAAAATACGTTAATACGTCAACCTAATTCCATGTCATTGTTATGTCATTGCCCATGATGCTTTAACTGGTTTAACTGGGTCGGTGTATATCGGTGGACGTTTTATCCCAATTTATTAAGTTCAGAAAATTCAATTATCCAATGTTATTCCTCCACCAATCCGTACTAGAGCAGAGTGGTGGGTGCCTCTCAGTTCAGAAGAGGCCTGTGTTCAGTAGTCGGCCATTAATGGGTGGAAGCCAATTTAATTCCATTCGGGTAGATCTAACATCAAAATAGTTACAAAAAGCTTAACTTCCGCTCCGCAACTTTAACTATTTCACAAAGTTTAATTGCCCCGACACAATGGTTAAAACATGACCGTTTAATCTGTAGAACTAACTGTCGTTCGGTACAAGTTCAAAATCTGTATCAACCCTTTCATTGCAGAGCGCCCTCTCACACTCAATTCCGTTTCATTGAATTTCAAATTACAACAATACCAAAGAAGTTTCACTTCAAAAAGATAAGTCAATTTAAGAATTCCGTTCAAACATAAGCACAGGTTTCTAGAGTTACATATAAATTGCCCCTTTACCCATTTTATGTTTGCTGAAGTTTCATCTTGGAAAGTAAGTTAGGAAGGATGTTACGGACCGGGCTCCACTCACCTCGATTATGACCGAAGTTCTGTCAGGTTGGCTATAGCCACTTACGATCACCTTGGGAAGCTTTTTGTTACTCCGAAAGTCATATAGTCTTTGTTGTTCATGTCGGTACTGCGGAGATAATTACTTAGCGTAGCTAAGTTTTGGGGATTGAGGACTGAGGGCCTCATAAAGTGAGGATAAAATTGTGCCACATTATTTTTAATGAATCTAGAGTTTTTTTTGGTTGTTTTTATTATACACAATGAGTTGTATTTGTTTTTATCGTAACCGTTTTAATTACAGTAAAATAAGTAAATCTATATCTATATTATTAATAAATCTGTAACTGTGTCTGTCTGCGCATAGAAGATATATGAGAAAACCTTTTAATGGCTGTCTTTATTAACGCAATAAAACCCAAAACAATGATTTTTACAATTTTTGTCTGATTGTCTGTGGTTTTGTACACGCTAATCTCCAAAACTTCACATATATATTGTGGTAAGTTTCACTTTACTTAACATTTAGTGTTTATTTTATTTCAATCGATTTAGAAATAAAAAAGTTATGTCAGTTTAAAGAATCCCGCCTAACAGTTTCCGAATGTGATATTTTTTAACTTGAAAATTCCCGTCATTTTGTTCATTTGCATAAAGCCAGAAATACATTAAAGTGTCACGGCGTGTCGTGCCGTGTGATGTCACGGTCTATCGTGGCGGTGACGTGTCGCATTGGGTGATCCAACGCAAATTCTGAGAGGTGCTAATTGAACATTTGTAGATAGTCAGCATATTGTTTAATTTTAGATTCATATACGGATTTTAAAAAGATTTAATACTCATGGTGTCCCTAGACGATCATGCGGCATGACATGCCTTACGTGCTGTCATGCATGCATGAACGTTTAATTGTATTGATTGATGCGTTTGACATGCCAATTCGCATGTAACTGTATGCCACAATTAGGACAGCAACAATTGATACCCCAAAAACATGCATTGATTGAATGATTTACCCAACGGATCGTGATTGACGTGCTGTGATGTGTCATTAAGACTCATCAATAAACAAATTCATCTAAACGCCTTTTTTGAAGATGACCAAAAAGTAATATCAGTTGATATTATTTCAATCTACTATTAAACTATTAGTTGATAACATCCAGCGCAATGATATTATATGTAAAAAGAGGGGTATGTGCAGATTTTTGGATAAGCTATAAAATTATTTTAAAACTGTTTATAACTGTTTTTATTACTTACAAATTATAAACAACGTTTGATATAACATTTTAAATAAACACACCGTCTGGGCTGTTGGTGATGTTGTAAACATTAGGTATAATATTTTTTTATTTACATTTAAAGTTTAATAAAAATGTATTAACTGCGTTTAAACCGTAGCCTCGATAAAATCGAGTCGTAAAGGAACGATTCAGATATTAGATCATCGTTGCAACCCGTATGTATCCCACTGATGGGCTCGGGACAATGTGAGGGGTAGCCCACGACGCCGGCCAAGTGCGGCTAAGGACTAGTAGACGTCCGATTTTTCTCTCCGATTGTCTGATCCGACAATCCACGTCCACCAATCACCATCCAGATCGATCCGATAGTAGGATCGGGCGTGTATTTAGTATTCAAACAAATGTATGGCACGAGCGCCTTCCGATTGTCTGATCAGACTATCGGACCGGACAATCGGAGAGGAAAATCGGACGTCTATTGAATGAATGAATGATTTGATTGCCAGCCTTAGCCGACTTCACACACCTTTGAGAACGTTTTGGAGAGCTCTTACCTAATTTATCATTTCCTTTATGATAAATATTACCTAATCTATTTTAAAAGTAGTCAGACAAAATTATTCAAAAATGAAAATGATTAGTATTAATTATTCAAAAGACAAAATCATTTTTTTATTTTATTAAATTGTAGCTTTTAAAGTTTTTCTGGGTACAATAATAATAATAGCAGTTTAATTATCTCAAAATTTTAGGGATTGTATAGTCTAGCTTGGAATATATTGTTATCGCAGTATCCCAGAGTATTATGAAGTTAAGGGTTTAAGGGATTAGAAGTTTAGAAGTATTAAACGTAAACCACGAGACTTCAGGATAATATGATGGTATTTAATTAATATTGTATACTTTCGGTACTCGATACAAAATACTTCGGGAATTCAATTTATAATAAATCAATTTACGAATAATTATTTCTGCCTTTTATGGCTTTCAGTTTTATGAAGTCGTTGTTTTGTTAAAAATAATTTGAATAATCGGTTTGCCGCCTCATCTTTTTTAAGGTTTCGTACCCAAGGGTGACAAACGGAACCCTATTATTAAGCCTCCGCTGTCTGTCACACTGCTCTATCTCTTGAACGGAAATACGTAGACACCAGAAGTTTTCACCAACAACGAATAATTAAAAATGAAAAAGTTACATCCAAAAGACGAGCCACCTCATGGTAAGTGCGAACTGTCGCCCATGGACATCAGTAAGACCAAAGGTGTCACGGATGCGTTGCCTACCAAAATAGAAGGCAGAACAAAGAAAATAAATACTGGCTCTACACTCTACAGCTCCCAGCATCGCAACCCACTGTCCCACTTATACACTCGGATCACTTCTAGATTTTCTCTCACTGTGTGGGGAACAGGCCATATCCTACGACTGTGGTCAAGTGCGAATTGGTACACTTCACACACCTTTGAGAACATTGTTGTAGTGCACCATTAAGTGCAATATTTATCTTCACCGAAGCAAGCAATTTTTTTATTAATTATATTAATAATTTAATGCCTGACTACATCAAATCTAATGGTAAGTGGTATGTAGTCTTGGATGGTAAAGCGCACTAACTTAGAGTGTCATCAGATAGTCCTCACGCGAAGCCCTAGCTCCAATCAGGTAGAGCACCTCCGGTCGCCTCTCACGATACGTGGTTTGCGGGCATTAAGGTCAGTGTTCTAAGCAGCTAAAATCTGACCTTGGTAATTGTCAACAGAAAGCAATTCGGGGATATCATTGTGTGGACAATTATTTATTAAATTGCGTTGATACACTCGTACCACTGGTACGGCGAGTTATTGTTCACCAATTGTTCGAGGAATTGTTGAGCTGGTATGACTCGTACCACCAGTGATAAAAATGAATGTTTGCTCTAATTTTTGTGTGTGTACAAATAACTTTTGAATAAGTTAGTCACAACGGACGGACTTTAATTAGAACAATATTTAAGAAACATGTTGAAACACGGCGTATAGAGAAAGGATACTATGCTGTCGATGAGTATACGAGTATTAATGACAAGGATGCTTAGAAATAGACATCCGCAACTAGTTCCGCTCAAATTAGTATATAGGTATAAAATTTGTAATTAGTTTTAAGCACTATTTTTAATAAGATGTGCCTAGGACTTTTCTTTTGCCGTTACTTTTCTCCTCGAAAATTTAAAATATAAAATTCAATATTTATAAAGGCACCTTAGCGAAACAGTGGTAAAAGCAAAAAAATTACGTTCAGAAGTGTGTTTAAAAATACCTACACTAAATAAATATTTTAAGTTTGAGTTTGCACAAACACAATTTAGGTTTAAATTTTGATATAGATATTAACAATTACTGTAAGATAATTTTGTTGTTCAGTTCCTAGTATGCTACCCGTACCCGCCCGAGTGGGGGGAGGGGTACCCCCGCACCATGGTGCTGATCCGGTTCCTGGTGTACTACTCGCTGCCGCTGGCAGTCATCGCTCTCTTCTACATACTGATGGCCAGACACCTCGTACTCAGCACTCAGAACGTGCCTGGGGAGATGCAGGGAACACAGAGACAGGTACATTTATGACGACATAATAGACGCTTACATACAGTAGGATTCCCTGTGTCGCGGGTGTCATGGACAACACTAATAACACATCACTACCACCTAAAGGGAACAGACATTTATCGGTGACATCTTACGGACATTTCTGCCCCGACCAGGAATTGAACCCGGGAACTTCACATGCAGGGCCACTACTAACTAGACTACTACCTACTAATAAAATAAAAATCTACAAATACAAAATACAAAAAAGCTATAAATAAAAATCTTGCGGTTTTTATGATTCTAATATTATCGAAATTAGAATTCGTTTATTTGTCATAAACTTCCGTTATTGGGTCACCAAACTAGGCGAATTCGGAGAAAATATATCAATTTCCGTCTATTGAACTTGGAGAAAAACAAGGACATACGGAAGGACAAAAAATTCTATAGGGATTCCGTGATGGACTTTCTGCCTGCTAGCAAACAGAGTCGAAATTACCTCGCTCATTTCTTGCAGTGAAATCAAAGTAAAGTGATCAAAACTCGTTTTTAATGAAAGTTAAAACCTATTTTTAACCGACTTCTAAAAGGAGGAGGTTCTAATTCGATAGGTATTTTTTTGTCGATGTATGTATGTACACCGATTACGCACAGATTTATGATCCGATTTACGTGATTCTTCTTTAGTTAAATGCGGAATAGTTCCCATTTGGTCCCACAAAAATTTGATATAGTTTGGCCCTGTAGTTTTCATTTTATGAACATTTTTTTGATTTGAACATTTATTTACTAGTTGTACTCCGGCCAGGTCAGACTAAGTACATCCCACCCATCACTCTTTTGCACTGGAAGCCAGGCTAAGGCTTCGCGATCATGAGAGTCTTGCAGCGGATCCTGTAACTCTGTCGGTGCAGCAAATAATAATGAATAATCAAAGTTCATATTCATTTAGATGCGTGCCGTTAATAAACACTTCGGAATACCAGCTTCAGACATATTAAACCTATTGTTGTGCGGGATGCCATTTACATAATCCGTGCGAGCTAAATTGAAAATTGGATCTTGTGTTTCGGCAGTTTGGCGAAAATTGATACACTCGGCGAAGTTCAATTTAAAAGCGAGCATAGACGTACTTTCAGCAATTTTAATATGTTTTAGATGTGTATATAGAGTACACGATCACGAGAGTAGAGATCACGTAAGTTGTGTTTACATGAAAATACGTGTATCACGCGTTCTTAGTTTCTGACTGATTGTTACGAAACTCATCTAGCTTTCGCGAAAACTCTAATTGAATCTCGTAGCGCAGGCGGGGTCGTTACCAACTGAATTATAGATTACAGGATAGTCGTAAACTATAAAAAAACTCATTGCTCTTATTGACTGACTCAAAAACGCGTAGCCGAAACTACTTACCAAAGATACTTTTACGTACATTTCTTACCTGATATCTTTAAATTGGTCAACCTGGCAATAGGCATACTATCAAAGTAGGCACGCATAACGATTTTTAGTACGTCTTACACATTTCGTCCGTTAGAAAATAGGTAATGTCTTGTGACCCTGTAATGATGCTCTATAAATAATTCCGAACAGAGTGCAACGACTTAAGAATAGACATGAAATAATCTAAACCATCTAGAAAGAGCTGGATATTAAAACCTTCATAAAAGCGAATAAAAGGGATTGGAAGTCAGAAGTCAGTTTACGCTGGACTTACCTGACTAATCTTACTGAATCGTGAAAGCTCAAGGGGCTGGACGGTTGGTTTATCACATAATTCTAACCTTATACTACTCTAAAATACTAGGGGTATGATCTCTAACCTTCTTCTTACTCCTACTAGGTAATCCTAGGTAAATCCATAATTTGTTATGAAACATTTTTTACAAAATATCAAAATTGATATTTCACGACCTGCATGACGCAATAGTCCACCCTGGCGGGCTGCCGTTTAAAGAGCTGTGGGTTCAATTCCCAGCGAGGTAGAAATTTGAATGATGAATTTAAATAACTATTCTCGGTCTGGGTGTGTCCTTATCTTTATGTGTTATCCATTCCATGGCACCCACGGCACAGGGAATCCTAGTGTGGGGATATCCCCACAGTGTGTAATTATTTTTATTACATTCAAGCAAATTAATATCAAATATTTGATCAGCATTCAAATATCAGCACCAAACTGATAAAGTTAGACAGGCTGGTTCATAATCACAATGATTGATGAGCGAGCGAGACGCTCAAGGGGAACGTTTGAGATTTTAGTGGTCATTACATATAGGTACATTATTCGGTATTATGGTCTTAAGTAGGAATTTCGACAATCTTTACGTCTGCTGCAATGGTGTTATTCGAAAATAACATAACATTTTAACAAAACAACTTCAATTAACGGATTCACATTTCAATTTTAAGAAAAAATACCACAGGTGAAAAATAGGGCACGAAGATGAAATTTAGTATGACTTTGGTATACTTGTACGTACATAAAAATACTTCCTACTTTATGATTGGTCCTATAGGAAGTACATACATATATCCTACTTTCCGAACGGAGAAGCCTGAGTTTGGATCCTGCAAGCACCATGCACCTCAAATTTTCCAAAGTTATTTTACTATTAGATTAGTTTTAAAAATCAATTTCAGTCACTCGTCATCAGAAGTCACTCGCTCCGTGAAGGGAAACATCGTAAGGAAACCTGCACGCCTGAGTTCTTATTGTTTACAAAATTGTGTGAAGTGCCAATCTGCATTTTGCCAGCGTGGTGGACTATGGCCTATACCCCTCACATAGTGAGAGGAGATCCGCGTCCTGTAATGGGACAATGGGTTGCCATGAAGATAATGATGATGTGTTGTTACAGATGCGGGCACGAAGAAAAGTGGCTTTAACGGTGCTTGCGTTTGTGCTGGTATTTGCGGCGTGCTTCCTGCCCTCACACGTATTTATGATGTGGTTCTATTACTGGTCAGTATCTTCAGTTGACGCGGATGGCTGATCATTGCCAGGGTTGCCAACATTGAGATACATGAGATGATGTTTAGTACATAGTATGTAGTATTATCATGTAGTACCATGTATAGTATGTATGTAGTAGTGCCATAGTATCTCAATGGCCGTCAACTGGCCTCTTGAAGAAATAAAAAAGTTTCAGTTTATCCCCTTTTTAACCCCATGGGGGGGGGGGGCAATTTTTATCAAGTCAAGAGTGAATTTTTCCAAGTGAGACTGTAGTCAAACTTAAGTTATATCTAATAGTAAATTTAAATACTTAATACTTTACTGCGTAATAAGTATTTTAAATTTACATACACATTGTATTGCTTTGTGATTAAAACATGAATTCCCGGGAATAATCATTTCGATTAATGATCGTAACCACGAATCAAAATTCGATTAGCATTCCACATTGTATTAAAATTTGATTTGAGGTCCATTGTAATAGTTAATACTTACGAATGTCACGATCGCAGCAAATGTAAATCAAAACATTTTCAATCAACAACATCAAATCGAACCTGATTTAATTACTTGTAATCTTAATTAGTCAAGAAAACGGAGAGAAGTATTTGATTCCAATAACATTCAAGTAAAAGGAATACGATACATTTTAGTGACGGCACCCGTTATAGTCCCGCTTCAAGATAGAAGTCACACTCATCAGCTTATTTCGCAATACAAATTCAAATTCGAAATCATTTATTTACAGACTTCAAAAATAATCTATCTTCGAATGTATATTTTTTATGTATGTTCACCGATTTCTCCGTCAATTGAGGACCGATTTCGTTTTTTTTATTTGAAAGAACGTATTTCCGAGGTGATCCCACTGTCAAGTCAGGATCTGATGATGGAATCCCAGGGAAATCGAGGGAATCCCTCAAATTTTTTTATTACCTTTCGATTTTGAAGTGAGTTTTTTGTTTTGCACAAATTATTGTAACAAGTGTTTCCGTGTCGTATACCTAACCATCGTGTACATTGTTGATGTTTCTATCTAAACCAACCTTTTTGCTATAATTAGTAGGTATTAGGAACTATGTATTGCTGAGTCCTGATGTTGATTGGTGGAAAAGTGTCCCTTCTGTTGGATGTCGCTGGGATCTTTACCACCCAGTTTAACTTATTTTAATTATGTTCAAACGGTAGGTAAAGTTGTAAATAAATTGCGTTCGGATCAAGGATGTGTTTTGTTGCAGCCCTTCAGCGCAACAGGACTACAACGGCTGGTGGCATGGTCTTCGCATCGTGGGATTCTGTCTGTCGTTCCTCAACAGCTGTGTCAACCCTATCGCCTTGTACTGTACCAGCGGGATCTTCAGGAAACACTTTAACAGGTCAGTCGATTTCATAATAGAACTTTTGTTACAGTTGAAATTCATGGCGAAGTCTTAATTATTATTTTAAGGATAAAATTGTTCCACCGAATATAAAGCTAAGTTTTTCATTAACTGTACATCCTCGAGTCTTGTAATTAAATCACTGGCTGGCAGCCAACATCTCGTTTGGCGTGACACCCCAAGCGGTTATCGGTAGGTCGTGACATTCTCATTTATTTTATTATTATATTCTCCGTGGGTTCCGAATTTAAAGGAATATCTGGCTTTGTAATTTTGTTCAGGCGTAGACGTAAGTAGGTATTATTTTTCATAGAACAACAAAAATTGTCCCTAAGTGCCCAAGTCCCCAAGTATAATACTAGTATAGGCACAGGTTTAGAGAAACGAAGTGTGGGCGCGTTACTAAATACTAAATATTTATAGATTTTATACCTACGTTTAGCTCAACGAAATAAGAGATGGCTTATTTAATCGTTCATTAATAAAATTCATGAATCGTTTTTTTATTTTTTCCAATAACAATGCTGTTATTCTTATTAATTCTTCTATAACATATTTGTGTAATCTGCAGGTATCTCCTGTGCCGTAGTGTATCCGCTCACGGCACCCGAGGGTCGCTGTCTCTGTCCACCTCTCGAAGACTCCACTCCAGCAGGAAGACAAACATCAGCATGGTTCCACGCACGTAAGCTTAATACTATTTATCGATTAAATAGTAGTATTATGAGTATTTTAAGATGAGATGAAAGAGACACCTGGTGGTGAGGACCACCGTTGATTAGCACTAACGTCATCAGCGACGCGTTGCCGAATGAGGAGGAAGAACCGGCATGATTGCTGGCTCTCCGCCACAGCCACTGAAATACATTATGAAACATTTCGAGGTCGATCTTAGAAAGAGGTAGGCAGAACCTAGGCAGGCGGCCGTATATACCATGCAAGTAAGGGGTAATCCACTGAGGGGATCATCTAGTGGTAGACAACTAAGTAACGTGGCCGTAAAGGCTGTAAGATAGATCCCTGTGACAGATGAACGGAGAAGTAATATAATAGGGCTTGTCACCCTTTTGAACCCGCAAAACATGGACCCGTTGGAAAAGCTTTTATCCCTAAATAGTCTCACACTTTTACATGTTACAATCCATTCAGCTGTAAAATAACAAATTACGATCATTCGAAACATATCCACACCCAAACTCCTATTAAATTTAACGATGATGGGTCGACCCTTGACAAAGGTCGGCGAAACTGTTAACATTTAATTTAACCCTTCAGAAACAAACCTCACCATATACCGCTTCATTACTACCCATAACTGTCCAATTTCCGGGGCGAGAGTATCCTCTTACAGTAAAAGGGTTAAAACCGTAGACAGGTAAGAGAATAGACCTATGGAGCCATCTATCGCACTCACACAAGAAAAGGAACAACTTACGCCAATGACAGGAAAAAAAGAGACAGAATGATACGATGTTTGGTATCACTTTGCGTCCCGGTTTTTCAAGGAAAGCACAGTTGCATACAGGCAAATTTGACAGCTGATTGTCGAACTTGTTCTTGTTCTTGAACTTGTTCTTGTGCCACACACAATTGTACTTTCTCGTGCTATCCCATGTTGGCCACGCTCACCAGATGTCTATAAAATATTCTTATCTGTCTAAGGTTAAAACTGTACTGGAGTTGAGTCGAAAGATTTGAAAAATTAATAAATTATTGACTTACGATTCGGGAAGGATCTGATGATCACTTGAAAAGTCTGCGCACATTACTCCGACTCATCTCCATTTCAACTAATAGGAAAGCATTGAAATATGAGGTTTATTTCGCGTTGGTTACTGTGGAATTTTCGTCAGATTGGAGTTGACTGTAGATACATGACGATGCAGTGATAGCGGTTTGAATGAGAGGCCCTAACCGGAGAATCGTGCCCAGCATTGGAACAGTAACGGGTTGCGATGATGATATGAGTACACTTCAATCATTGATCATTAGATCCTTCCCGGAGCTACACGAGGTCGGGTCTACTCGTTATTCATAAAAAAGGTATTCACTTAAATCTCACTTAAACTGGACACGCCTAATGTAAAAAAACTGTTGGTAAAACGAGAACTTTCCTCGTAACGTTCACTTAGCCTGTTCAGTATAAACGGAGCAACTTTCTGTCCCAACAATTTGTTCTCAACCAGTGTGGTATGGTTTAACCCTTAATGATACTAGTAGGGTTCTCCAGATTTTGTTTTTGTCTACTTAGTTATTGTGCGAAAACCCGTTGTTATTAAGTTACAAGTCTACTTTTATTTATTTATTTTTCTTCTTTTCTTTCCTAAAGTACCTTTCAGTACTTTACGATTACCATTCGTAGTGTCAGCGTACCCTGATAAATACTTACTTCGATTCAGGACAAACCACTTCTTGATTCTGGTATATTACGGTAGTCCTTGGATTTAATTGTATGTTTGTATTAGTCTTAAGTATTAGTCTTAGTATTAAGTCAGAAAAAAAAACCATCATTATTAGTGATAGCCTAGGGAAGCAATTTGGGTCCATTATAAGCTCGCACCTTACACACTCTGTAACAAACATGTGCTCACCAGGGGCCACTTTTGAGTATTTAGTAGGTCAAATTGATGCCCATAAATTAGACAGTAACACTAGTATAGTTTTGATGATCGGTGACAGCCTGAATGTTAAAAAAAGGCAAATTATTAATAGTGTTGAAAAGTTAATATTATTACATGAGAGTACGAAGTGTAAATTTGTAATATGTGCTTTTCCATACTCTAACAACTTAAGTGTGATACAAAATGAGCATATATACAAACTAAATCAAACGCTGTATAACTTGACGAATCATCATAGCGATGCTATATTTTATTTTGATATTAACAAATTTATTTCTATGTTTAAGCTGACTAGGGATACTATGTATCTGCCAATAAAATATAAGCGAAATTTAGCTACATTGTTAGCTTATAACTTAAATGATGCGGTTACATGTAATGTAACAAAGTCTATTGACACATTTTTTGATTGTGGTAGTAGTACCACTACTTCTGTCTTGGACAACTGTACTAATATATGTACAGAAAATAATTTAAACTAAATAATAAGACAAAGGAAAAGCCATCTTATATAAACATTGTACATCAAAATATACAAGACTTTTCCGGCAAAGAATTAGAAATTGAATTATTTATTAAAAAGTTCAATGTACATGTTATATGTATCAGTGAGCATTGGCTGTCAAGCTCTCAAACTAGTTTTAAGATATGTAATCACATAGTATCAAGCGCGTTCTGTAGAAGGACTGCAATTCGCGGTGGATCACTTATATTAGTTCACAAAGACATATCCTGTAAAAATCGGAAAGATATAGTGAGTCTTTCTGTTGAACGCACTATTGAGCTGGCCTGTGTGGAACTGGAGCGTTTTATAATAGTTTGCGTATACCGGCCCCCGTCTGGTGACTTTAACTCTTTCGAAGATTCGCTGGAGGATGTACTTAAGCGAGTGTGCACATCAAAAAAAGAATTAATTGTATGTGGTGATTTTAATGTGGATATTCTTGTACAGACGTCCATTACTGTTAGGTTGCTGGACTTATTTAAGTGTTTTAATTTGATTCCACTTTTCACTGAACCCACTAGAATAACTGCTACATCAGCTACATGTTTAGACAATATATTCTGTAACTGCTCAATTTTAGGAAAAGAAATAATCAGTAATTTAAGGTCCGATCACTGTGGACAAAAAATTTCTATTTTTAACCAGCCTAACAAAAATAATAAATTAATAAAATGCAGACCTATAACCAAAAATAAACTATTAATTTTTAAAGACCGAATTTCTTCTAAAATCATTAGTAAGCCGTCTGCTTTTAACCAAAGTGATCCTTCATATCACTATAACACTTTATTCAAAAATATTAATGAGGAATTTAACAGAGTTTTTAAATTTAAGTCTGTTCACGTAAATAAAGAAAGTAAATTTAATGATTGGGCTACTAAGGGCATTTTCAAAAGTAGGAACAAGCTTTATGACCTATATGATGAAAAACAATATAATCATAGTACAGCGTTCCACGAACATGTGAGAACTTACTCTAAAATATTTAAAGCCGTTTGCATACATGCTAAGTCGCTATATATTAAAGGCAAAATTATAAACTCCCACAATAAAATAAAAGCTACTTGGGATGTCATTAGTGATGAAACCGGTACCACTAAATCACGTGACCATAATCTTGAACTAATTATTAACGACAACAAAATCACCTCTGATAACAAGATAGCTAACGCTTTTGAAGATTACTTCCGAAATATACCACTTTCATTAACAAACTCTCTTCAATCTTCTCCGGCAACAGCATATACTCTCTTAAGAGGGCTCGTTGGTAAATGTAGTGTTCTGTTCGAATTTAAACATACTACGACGACAGAGATAATTAAAGTCTTCCAATCTTTGAAAAACAAAAGAACAGGTGACTTGTGGGGGATATCTGTACAAGTAATAAATAATATAATAGATGTTGTAGCCCCTCACCTAGCTGTAATCTTTAATAATTGTGTAGATCTGGGTACTTTTCCCGATCTTATGAAATGTAGTAAAATAATACCACTTTTTAAGTCCGGAGACAGAACAGATGTTAATAATTACAGACCAGTTGCTATTTTGCCGACACTTAGCAAGGTTTTTGAAAAAATTATGTTAAATCAAATGATTACTCACTTCACTGTTAATAACCTACTTCATAATGAGCAGTACGGGTTCACTAAAGGTCGTAGTACAATTGATGCGGGTGCTAGGCTCTTGAATCATATATATGAGGCCTGGGAAGCATCACAGAACGCTATAGGTGTATTTTGTGATCTTTCAAAAGCGTTTGATTGTGTAGAGCATGAAACACTAGTTTTGAAATTGGGTCATTATGGCCTTAAAAATAAAGCACTTGAACTAATAACGTCCTACTTGAATCGTAGGGTTCAAAGTGTTTGTATAAACGGAGCTAAATCACCAGGATCACCAGTTTCAATTGGTGTCCCTCAGGGATCAATTTTGGGCCCATTCCTTTTTTTAATATACATAAATGATCTTCCATTCCATATTAGTAAGTATGCTGATATTGTACTGTTTGCAGATGATACTTCACTCATATTTAAAACTAATAGAGATAAAATAAATTTTGACGATGTGAACAGTACTCTCGCCCATATCTCATACTGGTTTTCTGTTAATAACTTAGTGCTTAATGCCAATAAAACGAAATGTGTTGAATTTGCATTGCCAAATGTTAAAAGCGGTAATAAGGACATTAAATTAAATAAGGAAATATTAAATATGGAAAGTTGTACAGTATTTCTGGGGATAACTTTAGACTGTAAGCTCCAGTGGGGGCCCCATATAGCGACACTTGCGGGTAAACTTAGTAAGGCTGTTTATGCTATAAGAAAAATAAGGCAATTTACGGACGTTGAAACAGCAAGGCTTGTCTACTTTGCCTACTTTCATAGTATTATGTCTTATGGTATTTTACTATGGGGTAAATCTGCGGAAATTAAAATAATCTTTGTGTTACAGAAAAGAGCCGTTAGGGCAATTTATAAATTAAAATCACGCGAATCATTGCGTGAAAAATTCAAAGAAATAGATGTATTAACTGTAGCTTCCCAATATGTTTATAGCAATTTAATTTTTATTAAGAAAAATTTGAGTTGTTATAAACTAAAATCCGATATTACCGATCGGCAAACTAGAAATATGCACCATTTAGTGACTTCCTCGTACCGCCTTCGTAGGGTCCAGCGGTCATTTGTGGGGCTCGGTGTACGCTTTTTTAATAAGTTACCAAAGTCTGTTATTGATTTGCCCTTACAAATATTTAAGAAACATGTAAAAACACGACTATTAGAGAAAGGTTATTATACAGTAGAAGAATATATTAATGACAAAGATGCTTGGACATAGACATCTGCGACCAGTTCTACTCATGTTAGTATGTATGTATCTGTATGTAGGTATAAAATTTGTAATCTAGCATTATTATTTTATTTTTTAAAAGATGTGCCGAGGAGTTTCTTTCGCCGTTTCTTTTTCTCCTCAAAGATTAAAAAATCAATATTTAAAGGCACCTTAGTGAAACGGTGGTAAATGCAAAAAATTGACGTTCATAAGTGTATGCATCATACCTACATGAAATAAATGATTTGAGTTTGAGTTTGAGTTTGAGTATAACATACGACTGAAATATTCTTTGTAACCCATAACTGTTCCACTGGGCGTGAAACGTACGGGCCATAGGAAACCACGCTGGCTAAATGCGAATTGGTTTCCAGTAGAGAAATATACATCCATCCTTGTTTTCCAGCACCAGCGTCGGCCGAGACAGCAGTATCCGTCTTCTCAACAACGGCACCTCGAAGCTCTGAGACCAGCGGCGCCGCCCGCCCGCGGCCAACAACAACCAGGAGAGAACCAAAGAGAACTATAGCCAGTGTCTAGTGTTCAGGACTGACCATCGCCCCCCCTTCCCCAAGTGCTGTGAGCGCGAGAACGGTATGCTGCGTCTGGAGACCCTCGATGGCAAGGAGAGCAGCACTGAGAGCTTTTTTTTGCCTCTTGATAACTACGGGAGAAGTTAAGTCATATTGTAATGTCATGTAGTTTCAAGGACGTCATGTAAATTTACTATAATGTATATGATAACTGTATGTTGCACGTGTAGACTAACTTATATGGCAATGAGAGCAGTACTAATAGCTCTTTCTTGCCTCTTGATAGCTATAGGAGAAGTTAAGTCATATTGTAATGTCATGTAGTTTCAAGGATGTCATGTAAATAATTTCAATGTAAGTATTTTCAGTTTGTTAATGATCAGGAAAGAATTTAAGGGCATGGAATGCAAGTATAGATAGATCTTGTAATTTCAAACGAGTGTGCACCACTTTACAACCTCAACTACTGTTTAAAAAAAATTTAAATGTTTTAGTGTGGCATTTACTATTATATTTAATTTGTTTGTTTTTTATTTCAAAGTTTATAGAACAAGCGAATACGTAGAATAAAGTAGATTAGTTGAAACAGGTATGCATCATGGAACATGTAGGTATGCATCATGGAACATGTAGGTATGCATGATGGAACATGTAGGAATGCATCATGGAACATGTAGGTATATATCATGGAACATGTAGGAATGCATCATGGAACATGTAGGTATATATCATGGAACATGTAGGTATGCATCATGGAACATGTAGGTATGCATCATGGAACATGTAGGTATGCATCATGGAACATGTAGGTATGCATCATGGAACATGTAGGTATGCATCATGGAACATGTAGGTATGCATAATGGAACATGTAGGTATGCATCATGGAACATGTATTTATGCAACATGGAACACACACAAACGTCTTAAACGAACTATAGCATCCTCAGGCCTCCGACGAAAATATTAGTGCGCGTTGTAAACTGGACGCGCACAAACATACAACAACGCAAACAAGCTTCGGCGGATCAAGGCCGCTCTGAAGTTAGGCTTTCGGATATAGTGCGCAGGTATTGTCTTTAGAGAGAGATAGCGACACAAACACTGAGCGTGTGACTGAAACAAACAATGCTCAAAATGGCACCCCGCTCGCCCCGCGCCTCTTGCCACCATTTCGACCCTAAAATTGACTTCTGCGCAGCGATCCGAACAAAGTTCAGAGCGGCCTAGATCCGCCGTCCGTACTATACCTGTGTTTAAAGATACTTTAACTTCTCTATCTAATCGTTTAAATTAATATGCCACTAAACTTAGTCAGTATTCTCCAAAGTTTATCACTTAACTTTATCATAACTTATGGAGGCTGTTGTACTTACGTTTCATAATAATTCTTGCACCCTAAAACTTACTAACTGTATATGAAATGAATCATAGTTCCGAACTCCCAGGGAAGTCGGTGAAACTGTACGGCATGCAGAACATAAACTAGACGGAGTTTGTTAAGCCACTAGGCTTACATCCCAGACCTCATAATTCACTTAAGACGATATATTCCTATACCTTTACATATTCATGTCAGCAAGCCTGGAATATATTGCAATTTCGTCAGTGAAGGTAAAAGTTGATTCTCACTTTGTAGCAATTTTATTAAGATAATAGGTATACACACCGTTTCATATAGCGGAACACAAAAATATTTTATGTGGAATGATAACGTTATATACATATCTGTCTACATACGTTTTGGAAATTTTAAATAAAACAAATGAGTATTTGTTACCCATGTCTAACCTTATTTTCCGTTTTCAAATGTAGCAATATAATAAATAAATATTATACCTCTGTTGAATAGCCATTCTTTTAAAACAAAAATTTATTAATCCTACTTTTTTCTGTTGCGCTAATGGTGCGGATGTGTTAATTCCACACACTTATAATTTAATTCAGCAATGTTATTCGTTTCAAGATAATAAATTTATCATCTATACAAATAAATACAATTGGAGTGTCTGTTTGTAATATTAAAATAACCCCTTTTATTAAATGCTTAGGGGTGTATACTGTATACATGGTGCCTACACCAAAATAACATTTTTTACAATTTTTGTCTGTCTGTCTGTCTGTCTGTTTGTTTGTTCCGGCTAATCTCTGGAACGGCTGGACCGATTTTGACGGGACTTTCACTGGCAGATTACTGATGTCATAAGGAGTAACTTAGGCTACTTTTATATTAATTTTTTATTGTTAAACTCCACGCGGCCGAAGTCGCGGGCACTGCTCGTTTCAAATAAACACTATACGTTCATTATGTGACGGCGACACCATAACGACAAAAATAAATGTGGTAAGCACACGTGAACAGTGAACAGAAATTGCGTTCATGGCCAAAACTTTACATTGTGAGTACCCATAATAAACAGTCAACGATGTGTTAAGTTTCAAATAAGATATTTGTAGAAAATTGACTAGATACAAATTAATAGGATATAAGCATTCTTTGTCATCAAGAGTACCTAATAATGTATTTTTCTTCAGTCTTTATATTGCATTTTAAATAGTTTATGTTTCCTAGCACGAAACAAAAGAGTACCTACCTACTTAAAGAAAATCATCTCAAACAATAATTTAACAAATGATAGAATAAACTATGTTAATATATTTTAATGATTAGAGCATATTGCAAAATAAATATTACCTACCTAATATATTTTATTACTACTTATACATAATTATATTAATTCCTAATTAACAATAAAGTTATTGCTATTCTAAAATAAAAAATATATAAGTATATGTTTAGATATTTTGATAGGAAATTATTATTAAATAATTAATTATTAATTGTAATGAATTTTTATACTATAAATTATGCTTAACATAAGTAAATGCACATGATTGGAAATGTAAATAAATACATAAGTAAATATATTATTATGATAATCTTTATTAAACATATCTTGATCCTATCCTAAATGTCAATAATTGATAAGTTACACGTTTAATGTGAACGAGTAATTAATTTCTAACTTTTTGTAAATAAGGCAGTTAAAAAATACACCCTTAAAAAGGTACATCATTTTTAATTCATCATAATTACATTATTCAATCAATTTGAGCATGTTTGAAAAATTTATACCTATGAAAAAAATATAAATATGGTCTAAATATGATACTTGATTATATTTCCTCCAATATCAAATTTAATGAGTTAAGTAATCGATGAATGATTTAGGAATGTGTAAGAAAAAATATAAGTTTTGATAAATTAATGTTTTTTATTTAATTACCTAATTCATTAATGATTTTGGACGTTATAAAGTATAACGGAAATTACGTGTGAGAATTATTTGTAATAATTACGAATACGAAGTAACTTATTTATTGATATTACTTACTCAAACCTATTGCAACAGCCCGTAGATAGAGACAGATATTATAGACATCTCGTGAGCGTGGTAAAGTGAGACAACACTATTGATTCGGCCTTGGTTTTGTTATTTTTCTTGTTCGAGTGAGATAGATGCTAGATGGCATCCATGGATCTATACTCATAATCCGTCTACGCAACAACCAGTATCCATCCAGTTTCTGTGAAAATGTCAACTATCGTTTTGTAAATGTTAGACTTATTTCTTTAAATGTCTTCGTACTTAGTTTTAGAAAATAAGTTAATGCGATCATTTGTTGTTTTTGGATAAAGAATAAAAGATTTTAGTAAAAAACATGTTTTATTTCTAACTGTAAGTAAACACTGATACTTATGTAGTGGGAATAAAAAAGTCGTGCATCGTCTTCCAAACCTTTATATTCTATGAAAACATTAACAACATCAAGCCCTCTTCCATTGTTTTTATAAACACCTGTCTTTTCTGGAAGAGGGCCTGCTCACCAGCCAGAAACATTGGAAGAAACCCTCCTCAACCCTCTACTCACGTCACCACACCTAACCTCACTACTACCAGCTAATCCTCACTATTTTAGGAGTTTAAAATTCCCCGTTACATTTACTTAAACATTTGTTTTATATACAATTTCTTCAACCATTTAATAACCCACAGCAAGACACAGAACTCACCTTATAACTCAGAAGACCTAGAGCATACTTCACCACGCTGCCCTAATACAGATTGGTAGAGACCTTAGAAATTGTTCGCTATTAATATTAAACACCTTGTGCAAATATATCAACCGCTTTATCCCTTGACTACCTTGATCCCATCGGGACCCATAATTAGGAATGCGCGTCATGTTTGGGGCAAATATTGTATGCGGAACCCTTTGGACTTTATCAAACCCGGGTAACAATTAATTGGATTAGATCGCAGTCCAAAACCAAGACGTATGTAAAGACGTAGGTAACGGATTTACTCACGTTCGTGCCAATACTAATTAATTACTTAATTGCGATAAGTTTCCGGATATAGTTCAAAAAGTAAGTTATGTTACCTGTGTAAGTGTGTATGGATGATAAATCTGTTAGTAAATTCAAATTCTTCAATTAGCCGCTCCAAGGGCAGGACTATGAGGACAAGGGTTCGATTCCCAGCGAGGCGGAAATTTGAAAGATGAGTTTAAATTTCTGTTCTTGGTCTGGGTGAGTGTGTTGTGATGTCCATGCCAATCACGAGGAATCCACAGGGAATCCTATTGTGGGGCTATGAGTGTGAAGGGTCATTCATCTTTTTTTTTATTCTACCACCGTTTCGCAAATGTGCTTTATTAAAATGGAGGAGAAGAAACGGCGAAAGAACAAAGTATGTTTGTGTGATGAGTTTAATAAAGAAAGTTGGTAAACAGATGCATCGGTGATGTCTTCAGTATTACTGATGTTAATAGTGACGGAGACCACTTCCACTTCCTCTGGTGCCTCGTCTGCTAGTTTATAGGCTATGTATATAAAAATACTACATTTATGGTGAATGTCAACAAATTTGTAAAGTCGGTAGTCTTTTAGGACCTCAATGTAAATGGTGCAGTAGCGTCTAACGAAACCGTTCCCGACAAGAACTCTCTCGGATTACACAATTAAATACGGTATTACACAAATTTCTCTGGTTTCTGAGGATCCTATCTACAAATGTGACCATACTAAACTTATCTAAAGTATCCTTGATAAATGGTCCTTCGAGCTAAAAATTTTTCACGCTCGCGACAACAGCCGACTTTCCAAAACTTGGTTCTAAAAGAACAAATTAAATTATCAATAGCTTTTTGCGATAAAAAAGTTGCAATTTCAACGCTTTGAAAGTCGGTAACTTCGAAGATAATATTTGACAGGTATGATATTTGAAAAACGAATTTTTGACACGGGTGAAACGCTCTTTTATTGCTAGCTTAGTAAATGTATAGAAAAAATGATATACTCGTAGTACGGAAAGCAGCGCTCAAGTTTTCCTAGAAAATTTATAGAGAACAATTTTAATTTCGACGACCCCGTATCCTAGTTGATAGTGCCCCTGCCTGCGAAGCGAGCGGTCCCGGGTTCCCGGATTACTACGGTAGCGTAGGTATGATTATTACTTATATAATATAACAGTATTAAGGAGTGCGCACATTACACCAACTCGACGTCAACTCCACTCCGACTCCACTCCGTTTCAACTCCGACGTTCTGTTCCGCGATCAACGCTTCATCGACGTCAACTCGACTCCGTCTCCACTCCGTTTCAACTCCGACGTTCCGTTCTAGGTACATTACGTCATTGTGTCGGTCGACGCGTGGACTACTCGTCTACGGTGAGTCGTCAACGCAACGTCGACGCGTTGGTCTCGAAACGGAACGGCTATGGGTGTAGGGCGGGGAGAGGCCGTACAGGGCTTTTAAGTATAAGTTCGAAATTCAACCTTACTTTCAAAGATATAAGGCTCATAATTGAATGTTAGCTTTGTCAAGGTTTTAGTCGCGTTCGCGTCTGTCGGTCGTGGAGTCGTTGTACTGGGCGCACTCCTTTACTCTGCGGTCTGCGCTGATGTTTTAAGGGCTAACAGCTGTTGCATTTTGCAGAAACTGATATTATGATTTATCTACTGCTAATTTACATCTACAAATTGGCCAATTTTATCTACTTATTCATTGACTGCTAGGCTGCTACAGATAATGCGACTACCGACATTATTAATTTTATTAAGTTGTTAATAAGCGCTAGGCTTTCAATTTAATGCCCAGGTCAAAGATAGGTACCTGTGTGTTCAGGTCAAACCTATCTATACGTATAATCTAAAAGTAAAGAATACCTACATATCAACTGCAAGTGATTGTATGACTTAAAAATCTTTAGCCTGTAACATTCCTTTCGGAACATTCATTGTATATTTGTTAAAATCGTTTCAGCTCCAAATATAAAAGCAACATGCTCGTATATTTTAGAACGGAAATGTGCAACGGAGCGTTGAAAGATTAAGCTGAATGACCTTTACGGGTATGTTCCGTTGTTCTGTGTGCTCTCGCTTGTGATATATAGCCGCGTCCAAAGAAAATAAATGATAGACTCATCCCGTATGCTGAATAGGGTAGTTGACAGTAAGAAAATATTTTGAATAATTCTATTTTTTTATGGTAGCTTAATAACTATATACAAATGCGAAAAATCGATCTCATTTATTAAATAAATCATGATTATTTATTATTTTTGAGAAATAAAATTCCGAAATTACAGTCACTAGTCACGTGACAACGAACGCCAATACGACTCGTGACGTCACATGTTGCAAAACTAAACAAACTTGACATAGCATTTTGATCTTTCCGCTCAACCAAACAGCTCTTCGTTTTGCAACATATGACGTCACACGAGTCGCCATGACAGTTTGACGCGTTTTTTTGGGGAAACGTCAAATAGTTCATGAAAATATAAAATAAAATATGTTACAGTTTGTATTTTACTGAAATATTATCTTATATTTCAGTTAAATTAGACCATTTAGCAAACTATAATTTAGTTTTTCAAAATTAGTCACCTAGCCTATTGCTGATATAGGTCACAGGGACAAAGTACGTAGTCACTGCTTTTATCTCCGTACTTCAACCTGTGCCCGGAACAACTGCTACATATTTTTGTTCATAATCACTTCATATCTATGCATACATACATTTAGCATATCATCTTTTTTATTCGAGAACTGATTGAAGTACTAGTAATACTAAATGTTATCTTAAGCTAACTAAAATACATCGGTGGAAACCGCATCCTAAATGGTTAAGGTAAGCCAGCCTGGTTTCAGTCCCAGAATAAAGTCCCAGCATAAGTCCATTAAACTGGATGGTACAAATCCAGCGACTTCTGAAAAGTGGGACCGAACGTCATCCGTTGTTCAGCAAAGTTTTTCTCAAATATCTTTCATCTACCAGGTATTATTTATAGGTAGGTATTAATATAAGTTATAGTTTTATTATTCTTAAGTACATAATTATGTGAAGATATTTTAGTACCTACAAACCTATTAAAAAATAAATAAGATCAATATATTTTTGATGTTCCTAAAATCAGCACATTTAAGATCCAGAATCTTTCAACTTAATATAAACCAAATTTGAGCACATTAAAAAATTCCCCACAAATACACCTAGAATTATGTACGAGTAGCTGCGTATCTACAAGAATATACTGACATATTATTATTACATTGAACTGAACTTCAAAGCCTAAATAGTGTTATGAGCTAAGCTGACGTCAATACGTAAGCTTATTATTATTGTGTACTTACACATTTTATTGAGATCGTACAAATTGAAATTAATTATTATAAGGTTGTATCAATTTAATTAAATATCTTCGTGAAACCTCAAAATGTTCATCTCTCAAAACAATTAACGCAAGTCCTTGATCTCTTTCAATTGGATAAGAAATTAATTTGGCAAAACATGTTTATAATAATTTCCAGGCTAGGAATTAATCCGATAATGTACCTCTTGTAAATTATTAGAAATCTCTATTACCAAGGTTTGCTAAACAGCTGTAAATGGTTGTAATTCAAATGGGCAAATGAAAAATGATAAAAAAACCTAAAGATTATTTTCAAGTACCTATTAATTGATACCTTATTTAATATATAAGTAGATACATAATGAAGTTTTATTTTGATCTATACAATATGGCGCATGGTTGTCGCCGTACGTATTTTAATTACATACTGCCATGTGTTTAATGATAATTGCAAGTATAAGACAAATGTATATACCTTCAGGACATAGTCCACGACGCTGGGAAATTCGGATTTGATATTCCTTTACCTGTGTTTCTCTAGACTAGAGCTCCTCAGGTAAGAAGAGACCCGTGCTCATTAGTGGGCCAATAATATAATTGGTTGAATACATACTTATATCTGTAGTAAAATCAAGGCACCTTAGCGAAACGGTGGTAAATGCAAATGCAAAAAATGACGTTCATAAGTGCATACATGAAATAAATTATTTGAGTTTGAGTTTATCATAGCGCATGGCGTTCCAATATTTACCTTCTAAGTAAATATATAAGTGCTAGCTGCTTAAAGAGCCAGAATATTTATTGACCTCTGCATAATATTACGTCAACACGAGTCTAACTTTTACTGCAAGTTTCTTGGTAGGTAATAAAAACATCGTACCAAAGCAGTGCTCTATTTCAGGCTAAAAGGATGCTAAACAGACCCGCCTTAAAAAAGCATCCCGAGTAAACTTCATGAAGGAAAGCTTTAACCTCAAAGAAAAGGTAAGGTTACAATTACATTATAAGGCGGCGTTCGTGCTAAAACGACACTACACTATGTAGTAAACTAGTAGTTCAATTTCTTTATTATGGGCATAGCACGAACTATGGGATAAACGTGGTGCATTAGACCACCTCAATGATGCGGAGACGTGTTCAGTAGTTGGTCAACAATGGAAACCATGAACTATTGGAGTCTTTCGGGCGCCATACAAACTACTGAGACTTGGGTTGGCTACTAAGCCCTGCACCGATCCGCACTGGAGCAGCGTGGTGGAGTATACTCTTGCCCTCCTCAGTTACAAAAAAGAGACCCGTGTCCAGTACTGGCCACTAAGGGCATAATGCGCTACGTCTACACGCACATCTACAATTTAGACGTCACTGACACGTTTCCGTCCTTCAAAAAAGCAATAAATCGGTATAGAGACTGGCTTTACAAACGTGTACCCGGAACACATCAACGTTAATTTTCTATTACGAATTACGAATGGTGAGGTAAACTTATTAGCCAGATTAAAGGACATTTTAAGACAATACGCGGGTACCGCAACGACAGTATGTAGGTAGGTACTTAGGTACTCGAAATTAAGCTGGGATCGCAGGATTAACTAATGGATTCTTCTAGTAAAGCCTCAAATGAGTCTAATTAAGTTTGCACTGTACCTATTGGAATCCGGATTTAAGTGAAGGGTCGGATTTCCGAAGATCTATATTTAAAGTGATAATGTTTATATTTAGAGAAGGCCAAAATTGAGTGGGTATAAATAAGATGATTAAGTAAGACTTTTACCTTATAAAATTATGATCTTGATTAAATTATTAGAAGTGATGCTTGGAAATAGACAGCTACAACCAGTTTTGTTCAAGTTAATAAATATATGTAGGTACTATAAAGTTTAAAGTTAGTGAAGATATTGTTTTTTTTTAAGATGCATATAATTTCTCGCTCATCAAGTGTGAAAATCATTGATATTACCAAACATAGTAGGTACATGCAATTTTAAAATAAGAACACATATCTAAGATTTTATTAATAACAGGTAAATAATGTTTTATTAATCTATATTAATGTTATAAAGCAGAAGAGTTTTGTTTGTTTGTTGTTGGATAGTCCATTTATCGAGGAAGGCTAGAGGTTATTTAACATCACACTAATAGAAGCGGAGCATCAATGGAAAATGATGCAAAAACGGAAAAATTCTGTTTATTTGTGTTGTTTTACCAATCAAAACGCTTAATAATTAGAATAAGCATTTATGCCATAGGGCAACACTACATTATTTAAGTTAGCTGAAAATAGTCATTCTATTAAATGTCAAATATCATGACAGCGTCATGTTGTCTGTGAGTTCTGTCTGTCACTCAAGTTAATGTCAATGTTAAATTAAATTGTCAATTCAATATTGAATATAGAGGTGCGCGACTGCGAATGATCTCACTATTCGAATAATCTACAACTACTAATGTGCGCATTCGACTTGAATATTAGTAATATACTAATGTTCATATTCGAATGACAACTACTAATTAGTAATTACTAATCTAACAGCGTTTCGACTTGCGACGCGAGTCGCGCGTTCGAGTTCATTTCATTCGACGCTCACTCAGTCGGTTCTGTTGTCAGGTTCGAATGAATAATACGAATGACGACTACTAAATTAGTAACTAATCTCAGCGTTTCGCTTTCGACTCGCAACGAGAGTCGCGCATTTGACTTCATTTCATTCGACGCTCACTCAGTTTGGAATGAATAATAATTATGTAGCCATGGATCGTTCACCGCTTATCCTTATTGGGATACTAGCGTTTGCCCGCGGCTTCGCCCGCGTGGAATTTGTATTCGTACAGTTTATTTACGTTCAATACTGAAAGCGACAAATGAATCAATTTTGATAAGAATGTGATAAATTTTGTAAAATGTGCATCGTAAAAAGCACCCAATTTAAATAAACAAAATTGGAGGGTCTGTTTGTAATATTAAAATAACCGCTTTTTACTAAATGCATAATAGGATGTGTACACGGTGTACATATATCAAAATAACATTATTTACGATTTTTGTCTGTCTGTCTGTTTGTTCCGGCAAATCTCTGGAACGACTGGACCGATTTTGACGGGACTTTCACTGGCAGACAGCTGATGTAATAAGGAGTAACTAAGGCTAATGTTATATTACAAATGTAATAACTTTTTGTTAAATTCCACGCGGGCGAAGTCGCGGGCACAGCTAGTTGTATTTAAACCTCATTATTTTTGATATAGTGGCTCCCACGTAAAATGTACTTGTAAATATGCTGTCGCGGACTTTTATTTCTGCCAGTGCTCCACGCTATTTTGTTTGTTTTTGTCAGTGTTTAATGTAAATGTTGTTGTTGTCTATAATGTGAACAATGTTTCACTATTACCGTGGTTTCATAAAACCACACAATCCTTTTTGTTTCTATAATTATTTATTTTTTATTAAACTTGTTAACTATACCTAATTATTTGTTACTTTTTAAAGTTCATTTGCGTCCCTTTACCTAATACCTATCGTAATGTGTGGTGCGAAACAAGTGTTGCCAGATGCCAGATGTATTTGAAATTGAAACGGCTAAAATCTGTATTAATTCTGTATGCTATCTGTATAAAATCTGTACAAACAAAACTAAAATAGAATATTAGTCATCATCATAATTGCTTCTTTTGAAAAACAAGGGATAAGTAGGTACTAACGTGAATAGGTTTGATTGTCGTATCCTATTAAATATTATAAAATGCGAAAGTTTATATGGATGTATGAATGTTTGTTACTATTTCACGCAAAAACTACCGAATGGATTTTGCTGAAACTTTACAATCATATAGCGTGAATTATCCAAAATATAAAACTAAATATTTTCAAACCGAATGAATAAGTTTCCCGAAGCTCAGCGAGGGCGTTTCGCTAGTATTAAATAAAAATATCACTAGTTAATAAAATTTCCATGTTATTTAAGTACTATGTACTGTAAATGTAAATAGTAAAATTGAAAACATAATTGAAAGAAACAACAATATAAATTCAAATATTTGCAACAAAGGAACTAATTTTATCAATAGAGTAATAATTCTGTTTAAAACCTGTATCCAGTGCTAATCTATATCACTCATCGAAAATCTGTATAAATATGGAGAAATCTGTATTATATGGCAACGCTGGTGCGAACGAACGTACGCCGTGCGTGCGGGCGGCGCGGAGCGGGTCATAGATAGTAGTCGCTTCTTTAAATCTATAATTCAATTCAATCGGTATAGAGTAGGTTCGCTAACCGCTAACTTACTAAGTTCCGTCACGTCCGAGTCGAATGAAAGGTTACTCTTACTCTTACTAATACAACTACACGATTAGTACTCTGTGTCGAATCATGTCAAATTAGTTCCGTCCGAGTCGAATGAAATACAACTACACGATTAGTACTCTGTGTCGACTCAAGTCAAATTAGTTATTGACCTAAAGGTTGTAAATACCAGGTCATAAAATCCCAAAAAAAAAAACAAATTAGTTACTAATTTGTCTATATCATTCGACTGATTCGAATGATTTACTAAATAGAATAATTCGAATGGAATCATTCAAAGTCGCGCACCGCTAATTGAATAATTGTTCTGCTTTTTTGTTGTTGAATGTTGTGTGCATTCTAAACAAAAAAGTAAATTAAATTACAAGATATTCAAATAATTGATCGTGTAATAAACCTATTTATACAATAATGAACCATGGTTAATGTTAAGAAAGGTGTTCTCGTGGAATGGTAAATATTTCACACTAGCTATATCAATTATGTCAATTTATACTATTTAAAAACCTCTAACAAAGCTTGACAATAAATACTTTTATTATAAGAATTGCATAGGTTAGAACCATTTTAAACAAATTTAACATTAATAATATTTCTTACAACAGAAAGGATATTATGGAGTTTGTATGCATGTAATGTATTCTTTTGAATTTCCAAATTGTTTACTATTTTAAATTAACCTTCACATTTCAATATAATCCATATCTGTGGGAATGCTGAAGTTCTGGTCAATAGTTTCGTTTTCCATTTGAAATGTATTCTTAATATAAGATTTCAGTATATAAATGTTTTCAGTCCATCTGTTTATTGCTGACTTCAAATCCTGAAAATATTACTGTTACTGTTATTATGAGTATTATTTGCTGTATTGGTAATGGTTATGATACCATAGGCCAGTGTATTCAAATTTGATTTGGTTGTAATTAAGTCAGTTTTAGAATATCCTATTATCTAATAAAGATATCTTACATCAGTCTCCGATTTCAATTGTGCAATGTATTCTGGATCGCAATCTCTGTACTTCTGCAATTCTTTCTTTAACTCTGATTCTTGCTTTATGACCTCCCCAAGTTCGGCCATTGTAGCCTTTCTAGAATCACTTTCTTCTCGACCAACCTGAAATTTAGTATGACAAATCAAAAATACACTCAATGTGGGACTTGAGAACTTTCAAGTGTGCAGGTTTCCTCACAATGTATACCTTTACTGAAACAAGTGATAATTAATTTCTAATAAGCACATAATTTTTTTTTTACTTTGGGTGTTTTACAAAATCTAGAAAAATGCCATGTGCCTTGCAATTTGTATCTACGAAATAATATATTATATTATTCAACAAAGGCTAATCTAATAAAGTTAAAATTAACTTACAGATTCAGTCAACACAGAATCCTCTGTCATTTTCAACTTTTTTGAAGTGTCCGCTAGCTCATTTTGCAAGTCGAGCAGTTTTCTTTTCATTGCAGTTTTTGCTTTGCTAAGGCCAATTCGAGAGTAATTAAAATTCATAAAGTATTGAAATGCATAAAATTAGGTATGAACTTTTGCTGAAGTTTAATTTAATTTTTTTCCTACTGTATGTATATAACGAACTAGCTCCTACAATTATAGTTTTTATTATGACGGACTTTTGGTATTTTATTAGGGGTACACTGCAGTCCAAGAGTCATTTATAAGCACTTGTCACTAACACAGATCATGCACTAGGTTGTGAGTAGTTTATGCAACAAACACAAATTAAATGGCTTAATTTGATAACATGCTACATTAGAAAAAGTGGCAAGCTAGAATAGAAACTACCTGTGCAACTTGAATATAAAAAAGGCAATAAAAACCTAGGAAAAGACCAGAAGTACACAGAAGTGCCAATCTTCTCCGTGTCCACCAAGTGATCATCAACTAGGCTTTGAATTACCTCCTTCACAGATTGCATAGTTATTCCTTTTTCTTTTGGTGCAATTTTTTCTAATTCCTGAAATAACACTGCAATTAATTACCATCCAGATTGGCCATGGAGAAATCAAAAAAGGTTAAACACCATTAGATAAGATACAACCTCCAACAATATTCATAATACAATAAACATCCAAGACCAAAAAACGTTAGTTGTGGTAACTAACAAATGGTTGGTTGCTGATGGTGTTTCAGTGCCCCAAATCCCACTCTCAACACAAGTTCATCACCAAAAACTTCTGATATTAATATTTCAGCAATAAATTCATAAATACCTTAAGCTGGAAGAAGTCTTTACTTTGATGAAATATCTCGAGCATTCGAGTCCTTTTCTCATCAGCACTGAGTCCTCGTTTCTTAGACATGATTCCGTTACAGTGACCCGGCAATGAAACAGTTCCTACTTCACCTGGATGAAACTCACGCGCTGGGCCAGAAGTTTATCCTGCAAGACCTGGACGAGACGCATCTCTTCATATCAGCTGATATTGTGGAAACCTTGCAAGCTCGGGTTGATGATTTGATGGACCAGATGAGCATACCCGTGCATGATAAGGGATTGTAGTTAAGCAAGATTTGTTTTGTTAGTTAGGTAAGTTTATTCAGGCATAGTAAAAAGTTCTCGAGGTCAAAGGATTATTCTAGAATGCTAATATCTTAAAGCTTATTTCTGCTGGATAATGATAAAGATTATGTTAGAGATAATACAAAAGTTAAATGTTTTTGCTTCTTATATTTTTATTTAACATCAAAAAATTATAGGTACATAACGTAAAATTGTGACATATAATTATTATAATTATGTAATAATAAAATTAATACTAAGATCAGTTTGAGTAAGTACAATAATTTTTATAATCCAAACATACACTGTTAATTAACTACATATTTCTATTTTTTTATGTTGCACATTACAGGTAAGAATTAAATATAAAAGGAATAAAAATGACGGCGAGAGAATCAGGAAGAGTGAAAGAAGCAGATAAGCGCAGAGTTCTAGATGATGCAGCAAGGAAACGTAGAGCCAGGAAGGCGGTAGAGGCTCTTGAACAGGACAACTTCCATGAAGATCCACATGCTGATTTGGTTATGTCCAAAAAGGTGCCTAAATTTGCAGACTCGAATGAGAAACCGACAAGAAAAAAGAAAGCGAAAAGTGCTGAGTATTACAAAATGAGGTTTAGAAAAACGTTTGCTCAACTGGTTGAAGAGGATGCTGGTTTTAGACCAGATCCACCCAATTATTTATCGGCTCAGGTTCCCCCGTCTAAGTAAGTTGAATTGTGTTTAGTTGCTATTGAAGGGTGAAGATTAATTCAACAAGTTAATCAAAATTATTTTGATTAACTGAGATTTTAATGATTGATTATGATGACTGATACTATAATTTTGATAATGGATTTGACTATTAATTGTTCTGCTATCTTAACAACATCAAAACAGCAATCAAAACAACATCACTTCTTACTTAGTTGCTGCATAGCATAGTTTGCTGCATATACATAGTTTCAGGTTTTGGTTTTTAACCATTTTGATTTATACATAGTTTTGAATAGGTTTTGAACCTGGTAGTATATTATAAATGAAATTATTGTTCTCGTTTAATATGTTACTACGTAATTAAACATCATCGCGAATTCTTTTCAGATTCCCTGACCGCCATTTTTGTGCAGTGTGCGGATTTCCATCAAACTACACCTGCATACCTTGTGGAGCGAGATATTGCTGCGTCAGATGTCTTGGAACACACTTGGACACTAGATGTTTGAAATGGACGGCGTAGTTGCTACTTTTATTCACTTTAAATGATAAATATGATGCTGACACTAAAATAAATACTATCAATGTGACATGAACGTGAAATACTGATGTCTGATTGTTTGATTGCCTATTTTTCATTTTTGTTAAGTTTCCCGCCAAAACGTTAAAAAATTATTATACCGCCATCTTCTGTAGTAACTTAACACTGAAAAACATGCCCTGTACTCGTAACAGTTAACGTTAAATAGATGGCGCTTATATTAAAATCTTTTAATAGACCGCCATCTATTGAAGAGTATAATGAAGTTACTTAAAGCGCCATCTATTATCGACTAGCATTACATAATTATGTATAGCGAAGTGTCTATTGCATAACAGATGTCACCTTATCAACTTCACTTATTTACTTTAAAAAAAAACTAAAAATTAAAATGATTCCAGTAAACTGATTAAACAATTCAACTCTGCCAATTATTGTAAAATTAAGTTATTAAAACAAAAAAGTTTTATCAAATAACTTTTTCATTCATAATTTTATAGCTAGGTTTTTATAGTATAGGTAGGCACATTCGCTAGGTGACCCAGCGAAGTGGGAGTAGGAAGGTAAAAATTAGGGGTTGTAGGTAATTTTTTTATGCTAAATCAACAAAAAATTATAAAAAAAATGTCTAAAAAATGTCTAAAAATAGGAAAAAATCTGGGACACCCTTATCACCCAGCACGAGCGGTATGAAATATACTTTACGACATTCTCATACCTACAAAATATACAAATCGATCGACAAGATTTTTATATAGATAAATAAATATCTATTAAATTTTTTTACCAGTAGTTATTGAATGTTGGTGAGTTTGGTTAACTATAACTACATTAAAATATCAACGCATTTTTGCAATTTGGCCAGCTATCTGATTACTTGTAGGCGTTATTTCGACTGCCCTATCATATCAGTCGTCAATAAATAAACAAGTTACCCTCTCGATTTGTAAATCGTGTTGGGGTTGATTGGGCATTGGGCAGTTGTGCGCATTTGTTGAATAATTACTGTGACACAGCTGTCACTGCGCACTGTTGACAGAGGTGCGGAACAAATGCGTGGTACTGATTGCAATTGGGGCTTATTATACATGCTTTACGCACTTAAGTATACCCGATTTACATAATATATCGGATTAAATAGATACTTTGATTTTTTTTTTTCGGATGAGAACATAATTTTACAGGGAAGATATATTAAATTAAACTATATTATTATACTGTGGTAATATTACAATGTCGTTACATTAAGCCGATCTGCCGTTCCGTCGGGCCGCCGTTCGAAGGGTCTTGAGTTCGATTCCCAGCGAGGCGGCAATTTGATTGAGCTTAAATTCTGTTCTCGGTCTGCGTGTGTATTCGTGTCTTTGTGTGTCGTCCATGATGATACCCACGATACAGAATGTTCTAGTGTGAGTGTATTACTAGTAAGTAAGTATTATTATTTTTCCCTGAAGCTTGTCTGGCCAGCTGGAACCACTACTTTCTTCTCTTCTTTTTGACCAGCGATGCCTTTAAGTGATGCATTTGATTGCTTACCAGGCGCCAGCTATATTGTCGACTACGAGTATTTACTTAAAAAGACAAAGACAAACAGAGAAGTGATGAAAACAGGCGTAACTTGTCTGTTCCATGGTTTAAAACCCTCACGAATAAACAACTAGTCTTTCAACGACCGGAAGGCAGACATTGTTGGCCTGACATTTGTCTAAATAGGAAGTAAGTGGGCATCTGTTGGTTCACAGCTCAGCTGCGGTGATAACACGTGCCCTCGTATAATCGGGGCCCTATTCGTTATCAGGACAGGCTTGGGGAGCGCGGATGTGTGCGGCTTTATGCGGCGTGGTGCAAAAAATGTGATTGCGGCCTTATTTTATTATAATAGTCGGTAGTTATCTGTAAGCAGGGATCGTGAGTTGAACGTTGGACTCCCGAATCGGGAGCCCTGGGTTCCAACCCTACAACTGCTAATTTATAAAAAGTTCGTATTAGAATTACATTATTGGGTACCTACCACCAACCGAAACAATTGTTACTTGTAATCTATATTAGTGACTACCTACTCGTATGGTGCAACGGTTACCACACCATTGGAGTACCCTTCAAATGGTTCGATTCCCAGCGGGGAGTGAAGTTTGAATGTGTTTTAATTTCTGTTTTTGGTCTAGGTGCGTTCTTGTCTTTGTCATGGCATCCACGACACAGGGAATCCTAGTGTGGGGCTATGGGTGTGTCATTTAATTGTTTATTATCAGTAATTGCACAAAATTTTCAGCTGTAGGTACCATATAGCCAAATCTTCCACATGCAGGTATACTACACAGGATACAGGCGTCGATGGCCAAGCGAATAGAATTTATTTCCGATATTATCAGTAATTGCACAAAATTTTCAGCTGTAGGTACCATATAGCCAAATCTTCCACATGCAGGTATACTACACAGGATACAGGCGTCGATGGCCAAGCGAATAGAATTTATTTCCGATATTATCAGTAATTGCACAAAAAATTTCAGCTGTAGGTACCATATAGCCAAATCTTCCACATGCAGGTATACTACACAGGATACAGGCGTCGATGGCCAAGCGAATAGAATTTATTTCCGATATTATCAGTAATAGGGTAGTTGACAGTAAGAAAATATTTTGAATATTTCTATTTTTTATGGTAGCCTAATATTTATAAATGCGAAAAATCGATCTTATTGATTAAATAAATCATGATTATTTAATATTTTTGAGAATTAAAATCCCGAAATTACAGTAACTAGCCACGTGACAGCGAACGCCAATACGATGCGTGACGTCACACGTTGCAAAACTAAACAAACTTGACATAGCATTTTGGTCTTTCCGCTCAACCAAACATCTCTTCGTTTTCCAACATATGACGTCACACGAGTCGCCATGACAGTTTGACGCGTTTTTTGACGGAAACGTCAAATAGTTCATGAAAATATAAAATAAAATATGTTACAGTTAGTATTTTACTGAAATATTAATATTTCAGTTAAATTAGACCATTTGGCAAACTATGATTTAGTTTTTCAAAATTAGTCAACTAGCCTATTGCACAAAATTTTCAGCTGTAGGTACCATATAGCCAAATCTTCCACATGCAGGTATACTACACAGGATACAGGCGTCGATGGCCAAGCGAATAGAATTTATTTCCGATATTATCAGTAATTGCACAAAAAATTTCAGCTGTAGGTACCATATAGCCAAATCTTCCACATGCAGGTATACTACACAGGATACAGGCGTCGATGGCCAAGCGAATAGAATTTATTTCCGATATTATCAGTAATTGCACAAAATTTTCAGCTGTAGGTACCATATAGCCAAATCTTCCACATGCAGGTATACTACACAGGATACAGGCGTCGATGGCCAAGCGAATAGAATTTATTTCCGGTATTGCTCGGATGCACCAAAGTTTTACAGAGTGTGTATGTGTATCAAATTTCGGTATCGTTAAAACACCAAAGATCAATTTTTGTGTTTTACCGATACCCAGAGGTAACGGTCACCACTTGCGGCTTGTCTGCTCGGTTAACTTACAACAAACTTAACACGTTCGCTGCGGCGACCGTAATTGGAAAAAACACAACGTATACTTGCTTCGCAGCGAACGTGTTACGGTAATAAAACAACAGAATAATGGTATAACTTCTTCATTTATTTCGTTTGATTTCAATATTGTCAATAATGTAGGTACAATTCAATCATAAATTTATTTTACATATTACTTAAACTGTCTTTTATAATATTTATATAATTGGACAATAACAGACTGGTGTCGTTTTACGCTTAATTACGATGTATTTACATTAATTATATCACAAATCACAATGCGTAACAAGGCATGGCTTATGGTGCTAAATTATTAACCAAATATGAGAAAGGAAATTGATTCTCTAGTTCAGCTTGTATTTCAAATGATTAGTTACTTGTACATAGGATTTCTGGGTGTTTAAATAGCGCTGAGTTAAATCTTATAGTCTCAAAATATAGTTTGAAGTGAATCTTTTTAATCGACGCAGTCGCGAAGTTTGGAAGGGGATAAAACAAAAAACATATAAGTACTTGTTTTGAAACGGAAGTTGCGTACGTTTTCATAAACAGGAAGTTGTGAACAGAGTAAGCGTTTTCTTATTTTAAACTGAAGATTTTACCACAACAACAATAAATCATTAGGGCACGGTACGGTTACGGCTCAGTCACGGTACGGTAGTCAGTTGAAGTTAAAGATAAAGTTAGTTATATGAACTATGTATAAGTAAAAGTTACATTTAAAGCCCGTGCCGTAGTCAAACTTAAAAACAAAACTAAAACGACATGTCGTAAAAAAGTTTCACTTCGCACGTGTGTAGGTAGACACACGCAGCTTTTTTTGCAAGACTACATATACCGATTTGCGCCAATGATTAACTTTTAGCACCATTAAAAATAAAATATTGAAATGTTTTTAAAAGACCTATAAACCAGAATGTGGACAATTGAAAATACATAACAAATCTGAATGAAACATCCTACAACCGTTCCGTAGTTTCTGTACACATCTTACAACTAATATTTACATCATATCTTATACTAAATAAAATATACAATTCTGTCTTAAAATTACTGACTCGATTTGTAATAAATATAACGTATTAAAGCCAAAAATACATAAATTTACATGGTTTGACCAAGAATAACAACTTAACAACGCCTGCTTTGCGACAAAAGTATTTTATTTTTAAAAGCTGGGTCCCCGGTTCAATTCGAGGTACTTTAAACTTTCATCTGCTATTTAAACCCCTAAGGATTGGAATATCACAAAATCCGGCTTAGTTGATGTCTCATAAACTACCTGCCTGTTAAATTTCATCTTCATAGGTCAAGTAATTTTCGAGATTTCGACTTTAATCAGTAAGTTAGTGAGTTATAGATATTAATATCCACCAATTTATTAATATGGTATATAATCGCTCTATAATCGCTGTTATACATATTAATAAATTGGGAATACACTGAAGTGATCTCGCAATTATTTTTCTATGTTAAACTTTAATAAATTTAAATTATTAAATTTATTAATTTAGAAAGAAGTCTTCAAAAGTACATAGTAATTTCACATCAAGTAAAATAGAGAAGCCGAGCGCGCGACCCATTTAAAATTCTACGTATCTTTTTTATTTTGTCACCAGAGATAAATGGAATAATAAATGCCTAAGCTTAGTGGGATAGCTCACTGAAACAGTGAAAATTGGTTCAATAATTGTTTAGATCAGTTTGCACAAAGGCAAACACATCATTTCATTTGTTTAAATCGGCAGCGGATATCAATATCCGGATTACTTTAGTTAAAAACAGCCAAAAAAGGTATTGAATGATTACTTAAGTTTAAGTCTCTCTTCTTTTTTATGTTAACAGCCGACAAATGAGCAAACGAGCCACCTGATGGTGAGTGGTGACTGTCATGGCCACCAGCAACACCAAAAGCATGGCTTTGCCGGCCGAAAAGGAATGAAAGAAAATAGCTTTCAAACTCCCAGCCGAAACACTATTCTCTGACTCTAGCGAGAGCGTTGTAGCTAGCCGGACTCCAGCAACACTCCCCGTTTACTTTCTTTAATCAATTTGCACTTTGCAGTGTTACGTAGTCACAAGGTCTAGTTATACGTTGTTATTCTAAGGTCAAACGATTCCTTCACTTATTCTAGGTGGGGAATGGTTAACATGTGGTGTTCAGAAGTCGGGACATGGAACCTATTCGAAGGCGGTGCCAATGCTGCCTTTTCTTATCGAGAGATCTGTATACGATGCAGGAACTTTGCTTTGGATATTCTGGTGGTATTATACTCTCAATGTTTTGCACAAAAGGTTTTGTGGTCTACTGTAAGGTCTTCAGTCCACATGGCTACTAACTACCAACCAACTAACGTTCTTAATAACACCCTCTGCTGACTGGAGAACCATTGGAGTGAACAACCCATAACTACTATCAAAAATCTTCCAAAACCCCCAGACTCCTATTCAAGGGTGGGTTAAAGAAAATCTGTATCTGATCTGTGTAGAAAGGCCTTTAACATGACCTACAAACCTTTGACCAAGATGCAGGTGTTAAATGTGTGTAATTGGCATCACCTTAAGTAGCAGCCATTTTAAAATACAATACCACAGAATAACACTTTGTACTGATAGGCACTAACTATCAACTATCAGTCAATTGTCGAGATTCATAAAGTTTAATCAGCAAAAACGACGCTAAAACTACCCAATATTAATAAATAAATTGCAATTTCTACAACTACCCAATATTATTGTCGTTTTTGTACTACCAGACTTCCTGAGTAGGCCTCGAAGGACGGTATTATTGTAACCACCATTTAAAGTCCTCTGGACTGTTTCCTGTTCAAGGGTCATCTTTCTTTTTTCTGAGTTTACCCTCCGTGTGTATCGTTTGCGTGACGGTTTCCACTGCGGAGGGTAGGTCGCTGTTGGGTTCGATGGCGGCTGATAACGCGGCAATGTACGCACAAGCTATCCGGAGGACGGAGAGCTTGGATAGTTTCTGGTTGTGGCTGTAGGCGGGGACCGATTTCCGGAGAGTGTCGAAGGCAGCGCTGATGGTGTGGACTCTCGTCCTTTCTCTCGCGTTTGCTTCTATCCGTCGTTCTCTTGTCATGTTCTTGTAGTTCCTCTGTTCCCGAGGTTTGGACTTGTCGGAGAAAGATTCGATGACACCAGGATGTGGAGGAACTCTTGGGGGCTCCGGTGTCGGTTCAGATATAGGCGGTGGCGGTGGAGGCGGTTCTAGAGGCCTTCTCCGCTGCCTCAATAGGCTAGTTTCTGATGTTTTCTTGACTAAGGAAAGGGGTTCGTTCTGGGGCTCTTCTGTAAAAGACCAGGGTCTGAAAGGGCTGGAGTCGCTCCCTGGACTCGCTACATCGTCTCTGGAGCCTAAACGGATCCGTTTCTTTGGAGGCTGTAGTCGCGAAGGTGTTCTCTCCCGTTTTCGGTCAGTATCCACCAGTCGTACGCCGGAGTCGTCGGAATGCGCCGGTCCAGAGCAAGAGTCGTCATCTTCACCGCCGGAGACGAAGCCTGCATCTCTTTCTAATATACGATCTGAAACAAAGAAAGAGACAAATTAATAATCTGATAATATATTAATAAGGTACAAGCCGCAAAGAACGGTACCAAAACAATAAATAAAAATGTTCATAAATAAAGTAAGCCTTAAGTGTCGGCTACGGTATGACTGAGAGAGAAACTCAATACAGTGGGCAGCATTGCCCACATTCAATGGCCAATGGTGTCCCCATGCATGCATTCCGCGCCAGTCCACAGCTGGACTAGCTTTCAAAGGATTCAATCGATATGACGTGTGTTTTTTCCCATATAAGTGAGAACTTGTGTAGTACATATGTGTACATTTGTGTGTGTACACGCGAGTAACAATTCATTACGTTTTTATGGTAGGTATTGTAGGCATGTGGCAACCCTCAAACTAAGATGCAATAAGCAATATCGATAAATAACGTCAGAGAATGTTCGAAGCTTCGACGTAACAAACAGCAAGCAGGAGCTTAATTGTAATTTTTAATAAGTCCCCATTCCCATGGTGTTGTCACCATGGTTTATCTTATCGCGTATCTATTGTTTGTAATATAAACCCTAAACATCCGTGTTAAGGTAGAATTCCAAACGCGGACCAGATCCTCGTACGTTTCTGCTTTTTTCAACAACCAAAGTCGTTGACAAACCAATTTGAGGTTTAAAGTGTTGTAGCATGGTGTATTTTGGTGTGGTTTGTTTGGATAAGCTTGGTGTGCGCCGGCGCAGCTATTTTATCTGTGGAGGGCGACGGAAGCTGTTCGGTTGATGAACAAAAAGGCGAAGGGACAGTCGGCAGTGGACGTACAAACGGCGCCGGCGCTCGTTATAGACCGCGACGCGACCGGTGTACTAATAATGTGCGTGTGGCCACACAATCTACGAACGGCGTTAGATACTTATAAGACAAGCCAAAAATGGTTCGAAATACTTCTAAAATTTGTATTGAAAACACTGAGGGTTTCGTCGTGTAGGCATGTCATTGATCAGATATTTTTTCATTACTTGGTACTTCGTTGGTGCAAGTACCTTACAGTGCGTATTTAATAAAGTAATCTTATTTCTTCTTGACGGCAGCTGATAGATAGATGACTTTGGTGTCACTGAAATCTATTGACGACGGTGACCACTTCTGTGTCCATCAACCATCAACTGGTCATCATCGTTTCGTAGCAGAGGATTATTAATATCCAATCCCCAAGCACTAAAATTCATATAAGATTCGATCTGAAGACGAACGCTATAACCAGAGCTTTTCAATATTAGTTGGTATATATAGGGATCCTTTAAACTTTTGGATAAACCATTGTAAATCCACCAACGTAGCCGGCTTCCGTCCGTACCCCGCGCACGTCCACCGTGAATACCTCCGGCGCTAATGAGCGACTAGCGACCAATACACAACAATTAAACATCGCGCCTGCCCATATCGGACATTCGGCCTGCCTCGCATACTGAACACTCACATGTCATAGCGAATAGGCATTGAACATTGATATCGTGTTATCGACACGCATGTTTTCTAAAATTCAATGTTTTCGAAAATAAACACACTGCGGACTGCGGACATGATCAGGACATTTTTTCGAAAATTTATCCAAAACTGTCAATAGTCGACGAATTAGTCCGGTCCAGGCATCACCGATGCGTTACAGGTCATTAGAAAATTGGCGAATTTACACCCGAATTTATCGTTTCTCTGTACAGTAGTAGAATTAAATCCAGGGTTGGCAATTTAGAAAATATAGAACAATATTTTATATAATAAACTTATTTATGTGATTTTATGTAACTGATTTTAAAATTCAATTTATTTCGCCGATCCAACAGTTTTCTACAAGAACTTTGAACGTTAGCTGTACCTTTTCTAGAAACCCAAAGATACTCTTCGAAAATTGAAAACGGCCGTAAGTCGTCAAGGTTTATCGGAAGGACAACAGATATAATTTATTAACTGGATCAACCTGGCCCATCATGGCCAAGACGTCGCAGATGATAACGAGTAGCGTGAGATTATGCAATTAGCGATACTATAAGCATGGTGTGCGGTGTCGGCCATGCCATGGGAACGCTGAACTTTAGTATGCGGGCGCGCGCTTGGCGCCGGCGCCTCGTGTTCATTCACACTACACGATTTTTTTACTCGATTATTTAGTGGTGTTTCAGCAAAACTGTGTTTTTTATAAAAAACACATTTTTTTTGCAGCAGTCACAGTAAATAGTTTTTATATTTTTTGTTACAGGTAGATACTTAATTTTCTTTATGTTAATAGCAGACGAGCCAACTGGTGGTAACTAGTCACCATCGCCCTTGGTCATCAGTAACTCCAAAGGCTGCTGGGCAAGAAAGATATAGATACTATATTTATCATTAATTATAAGTTAATGCTTGACTACAATCCCACCTGATGGGCAGTTAAGCTAGCCATGACAGATTAGCGTGAACAGTGAAACATCAAGTAAACTTGAGCTAACGTAGTGGACAAACATTCACAGTTGAGCATCAAACTCTCAATTTAACAATACTATAACATATTAAATTTACCAATAATACCTTAAGGATTTGGTTAGTATTTCCGCCTCAAAGTTAGACACCTAGTTTTGATTTTAATTTAACCTTAGTTGTAATATTTAAATAATTATTTGCCCTTCAAGTATCAACATTATTTAATTCCTTTAACAAGTTTATTCCACGTCGCCTAGTAAAGCAGTCCAACTGTACAGGTAAACCTGTCATGTACACTAGCGCGTACGGCTAGCTTTAAAAGTGCCCCCGTGTGGCTCGTGTCCGCTATGTATATTGCGCCTGCGCAGCGAACAGGTTTGCGCCCATATGGTCGGCCGAGCGTCTCTGATTGTTGTTTATTAATATCCTACTTCTAGAAGTGATTGTCCGCATTCCTGTCTACATACCCGTTTTATTTCTATCGGGATGTAACCTGCGCTTGTAGCGCAGTGGGTTGAACGACAGTCGGTGGAAGGGTCTAGGTTCGATTTTTGAATTACACAATATCGATAAGCAGGTATTTAAATGCTTTGGTGCATGAAACTGTTAGCCGATTAAATTATATTATTATCGTATTATTATTTTTTAGTAAGTGGTTACATTAATTTTAAAGACAAATCAATTATGTAAGTAGTAAAATCACCTTAGGTTAACGTTTTTATCATGTCCAGATTTCGACGTAAAACTGCTGTTAAGTATAATCATAGTACAAAAAATTTCGTATGTCCGAAAAATCTACCAGTCTCGGTCGTATCATAGGCGACAGTAATCCTACCACAAAGTCGGCGCCGCGTCTTGGCTATTAACATAAAAATAATGGTTGATTAGTTAATCGGTAGGTCCCATGGTGAAACCAACGCAATCAATCAAATTCCACGATTCTTGGAAATAATGTCTGGTATATTTCCATAGTCTGTTTCCTCGATCTACGAAAACGTGTTACACAACTTTTGATCTGAATTTCTAAATTAGTCAATACCATACAAACTACACGATATAATACCTACAGACACCAATGAATGACAAAAGTTAATAAAATAGAGATGGCCTGTACCATGCCTTTAAATTCATATAGCGCAATGGTTACCATGCCAACGAGGCCGACATTTGAATCATCGCAACCCATTACAGTCCCACTGCTGGGCACGGGTCTCCTCTCACAATGTGAGGGGTACCACTGGCCAAATGTGGATTGGCGGATTTCACACACATTCACACACCTTGAGGACATTATGGAGAACTCTCAGGTGTGCAGCAGGTTCCCTCACGATGTTTTCCTTCACCAAAGCAAGTGATAATTAAATTCCAATACGCACTTAATTTTTGAAAATTAGAGGTGCATCCGGGGTTTGAACCTGGTTCGGGAGTACAACGTTCAACCACTCGGCTATGACTGCTTACGACCGACCGACCGACCTAGCACAAGACTCAATTTGGGGCTAGAATGGTTACTATTAGTAGACGGTGTTAGAACATTGGATCTACTGGAAAGCCTATATCAATACGTGTCGTAACTGTTTTACACAATTAAAACGAGGAAAAGATTGTAACCGGAAGCCGACAGTTTTAAAGCCCCCATAAACTGTATTGCCATGTTAAATGCGAAGACACTCGAGTGCCGGAAAGGCCTTATAAATATTGTTTATGGCAACTCAGCCGGCAATAAGGTTTCGTTTTAATCTGTGAATTATTGACATTGAAGAACGTTGAAATCATTTTGACTTTTTCCTGGTACAAATAATAATTATTACCCTCACACTGGTACTGTTGCACTAGGAATCCATGGACACAACACATCACTAACAACCACGACCCGAGAACATACATACATACATAATAACGCTAATAACGCTACACACTCATAGCCCCATACTAGGATTCCCTGTGTCGTGGGTGCCATGGACAACACACAAGACAAGAACACACACACCCAGACCAAGAACGGAAATTTAAAATCATCATTCAAATTTCCGCCTCGCTGGGAATCGAACCCAGGACCCTCGGAACGGTGATCCGGTGTGTTAACCATTGCGCCCTCCGGGTCGTCAATACATACATATAATATGTAACATAAATATCTGCTGGAAATAGAACCCGGGTGGAAAACTGAATCATAATCGATTAAGCCATTCCTAAGAATAGCGGGAACATCAGACAAAAAGTCTAAAAAACAAAAACTATATTAAAATTTATGTCTTACATAAATGTCTGCTCAGATTGGGAATCGAACCTAGGACCTTGGGCAAGGTCACAGCTGATACAAAAATTAGTAAACCGATTAAGACTGCTAATAGCACATCCTAATGATCCAGCTACCGGAATTGGTTTATAGCTCATAATCGAGAAGCCACGGCGCCGCGGAGGCGTACCAATTAAACGTAACAATATTACCAATACAAAAAACACCGCAAAGAATTCACGACCTTATAACGTTAAAATCAAAATATAAAGTGGACTCAACTTAGAAAAAAACTACAGAGCTAATAAAAAATAGAAGCGGCATGTTTTATAGGTCTATACTGTATAGTGTATATATACTAATAAGTAAAATATACCTGCTTATTTTATAACGAAACTACCAGTTAAAAAACCGATACAAGTATTTCCGGGGTCGACGGGTGATACGGACTGGGTTGTACAGAGCCCAGTGACCTCCAATAGAAGTGACCTGGCGCCACAATCTATTCAACAGATGAACCATCATGGCGTTTGCTTGGACGTGTTCCTGCGGCAGTGGAATTCAACCCCCATTTGCAAATCCAACGTTCAAACCGCATGGCAATCACTGTGTGGCAACATCACGAATCACGCTATTGATGTTTTCTTTCTACACCGTTCGCATTATAAGTTCTTAATATGAACAGTCGGAGCTCAGCCACTCCCCAGGTATGACAACTCGCCTGGCGGGAGATCTACCTTTGCTGAACTGATGAAACTCCGCTGCTATAAATAGAACAATAATATAAAAACGCGGCATGTCTATTCCTTACAAGGTCTGTGGTAGCGTTAGTGAGTTGTATAGAAGCGAGCGTCTTCTCACACTACACGTGGTTTTTTGTCCGCGGCAAAGGAATAAAGTTCGAACGGCCCCGCCCACGATCGAGAGGTTTAATTGCTCGTCCGAACGATACATTCCTATCTGAGACGATTTAAAACTAAATGTGAGTATTGCTTACAACTGTTGGTTCAGTTGGTTGCTTCGTGCCTACTCTTAGTTCAGCGTAGGTTTCATTGTGCCTATTCTAGAAATCTTTGTTATAGTGATGAACTTAGTAATGTTTCTGTGACTACTTACTACAATGACTACCTCATGGTGAGAAGTCATGGACATCAGCAACATCACAGGCATCGCCAACGCGTTGCCGGTAGGTAAGAAGTATAAAAAAGCACCATCCGGAACACAACCAGTCATTTGGTAGCTTAACCAAGCAAGAAAAGAAGCAGAGAGAAGAAGTATCCAACCTGGCCAGTTGGTTTCAGAACCCTACCACCAGCCGAAACTTTTTAGATTACTGTAACTTAAGAAAAGATCAAAACAATCCACGAACGAACCACAATTCCATATATCCATGTCCAATAAAAGTTAAACAGCGAGATTAATGAGTATTGTGAAACCGGGGCCCGCGGTGATATATCACCATGGGCCCCGACTGCCAATAAACAGGGCTTCGCTCATTACTGTGGCTCCGGAGGATCGGTGACGAAGTGGAACAGAATTGGACCACTGTCTCATGCTGACAGGGGCAGCGATACACGATAGAAAGATACTAATAAAATTGGACTGGATAAATTGGACTGGATAAATTGGACTGGATTGGAGAACTTTTATGGAATTATGGTTGGCAACGAGCATGCATCACCCTACCGCTGCCGTCCATGACAACTGCGACCGACCTAACAAGACTCAAATGGAGACTGGGATAGTTAGTCCGGTTAGCAGACGGTGTACATTAGTCGATTAGTTTGTTAGTAAGTTAACAGTACTGGAACAAATTGCCCGCGTTGTTCCCTTAGTTTTACTCACCAAGCGTGACGTCAGATGGGATTAGTCCCCACTAATCCCACCTAAGTTAAGTAGTAACTTATAAAAAGTGCCAACTTAATGCGCCTGAATGGGCCTGTAATAATCTCGCTCTCCTGTCATCTGTCTCTCTCACTCATATGTAACCAGTCTGTTAATTAATCGCTGGTGGTCAAACAAGTGTCCAAAGAGTCAAAGGTGCCGCACTTGGCCCTTAAAGGTTGAATGGGTGTCGATCTCGCCACCAGATAAGGACAGCCTTAGATACAGATCTGGCGCCAAATTTCACAGAACCGAAGGCGCCCGCGCCAAGAGAAAAAACATGAAAAAGTAACTTATTCAAACGATAGAACAATTTTTTATAACGTTTGAATAAGGAACAGGTTGTTTTGTTGTAGAGAAGGCCAGAGTTTTAGTGATAGCTTATGTTACAGATTATAAATTGAGTTATTGAATTAAATTAGAATATTTTTTGATGTGGAATTTTCCAAAAACTTAGGGTATCTAATAACGTAGGTATTATATTTTATTAAGTATTATTTGCTAACGCTCGATTCATCCACAACTTTAAAGAGTACACAAATACAAGAATATCCAATTTTATTGTAAAAGTGTAATAGTAACGGCAGACTTTAATGCTAGTTAATTTAACTAGTAAAAATAAAAGTCAAAACTGGCACTTTGCGAAAAATAATCGACGAATAAATCCACAACACAATCAAACATTCCAAATTCAAAACATCGTAATTTACGGAAACCAGCTACCGACCGCGGGCGTAATTACGGGAATCCGCTTACGTGACGCCAGCGACAGTACCGACCGAAATGAGTAAATGATGACCGAAAAACATTCAGACTAATATGTCGTGGACAGTCGCATGGTAAAGTGAAAACTGTTGAACTACAAGCGAGGTATTTCTTTTTTTTATTATGTGGTGTTGGCACAAGTAAACGCTCAGCCAAAGACAAGTAGGTACAGCTGAGAAACGACTTTATAAATTATACATTTATTTTATAAGTTAAATTCTGCCTAATTTCGAGAAAATACTAGCGTGACGATCCTAAATGGATGGCACGCAATAACAAAAAAATTGAATAATACTTTCAGAACTTAAATAATTATAATGTTGAGTTACTGATTTGGTTAGCATTTCCGCCTCAAAGTTAGACAGTGAGTTTCGATTTTTATTTTACCTTAGTGATGTGTGAGGGGGTGTGAGTGGATTTTAATAATTGTTTGACCTTAAAGTATCAACATTATTTCACGTCGCTTAGTAAAACAGTCCACTGTCAGCTACACCCTAGCATGTATGGCCAGCATAAGGATCGATTTTGAAGTGCATACGATATGTCGAATGGGATGCTCAACTAGCCTACGGCTCAAATTGTTAAAATAATAGCAGTGCCGGGAAATACATTTATGTGTACTATTGTGTACGTACCTGCCACCCACACAATGATTACTAGTGCGGGGGTGTGAGTGGGCGCTTTATTTTACTTTTAAAAGTAAATAAAATTGATTCTGATTAATTATTATCAAACGCGACGTGTATATTTATAGACATTTTGACTGTTAGCTGCAACTGCAACCAGTTGGCGCCAAAACTGGGCATATACAAGTTCCGAAGAAGCTAAGTTGGAGCTTGGCCGCTCCTCAGGCAACAGGTCTCACCTGACGGGAGATCTCCCTTTTCCAAAATTAGAAAGCTAGATTGAATTTTCCTTTTTTACATTAACGAGTCACCCAGTGGTGACCTTCAGCCACGGACGCGTTGCCGGCCGGGAAAGAAAGAAACATTTCACTGTGACCATCATCTTGAGATTCTTGGGTCATTTCTGGGCGGTATATTCTCCATTACCATTGGTTAGCGATAAGCGAGGCGTTTTCTAACGGCTACGGTTACATTCGCGCAGTAGGCTTAATGTATAAGGTCGTGATGTTACGACTTTCTCCGCAAACATTACCGATGGCGCCAGTCGTTCGGTTGCCCACACTGCGCTGACCGCACAGGTCATATCACGACACTAATTGTGAGTTGGCAGTTCTGATTCCAAATTTGAATTTTTATTTGTATTCGTTGTTGTTAGTTTAACAAGCTCGTGTTGTTATGAGATTTTATGGGAGTTAAGGAAATTAATAAAAAGTTACACTTAACATAACTTAAGGTAAGTAATACTTATGTTCCGTTTTGTTCTGTTTCTTATTAATGAAGCTACATTACACGTGGAATAGAGTAAGTCTTGTAATAGAGTACCTACTTCATCCATTTGCTTTTTGAGAAAAAATGCTCTTCCCGAATTTATTATTACTCTTAATAGGTACTTAAGTCATTTTCTCAAAAGAAAAAAAAACCAACTTTCGGAATCGACTATAAAAACATTTAAGTATAAGGATGATCCGAAAATCATCGGTAAGTTTGGTAACCCTACACTGAACATACACATTTTATTGTAGACAAATAAAACATTATGATACGAAAATTCCCTAAGGTTTGCTGCAAAGTGGAATTGTTAAGTGAAGTTTTATTTGACTTTGGGAATTAACTCAAAACCTCCTCTGCCTGTGATGCATTCCGCTGAAAAACGAACGATAGCTCCCTCCTGTATTCAATGGGGTCTGTCTGCTACCACCTGCTAACATCGCCCGTCCATTCGGAATGCCAATCATGAATAGATTCCTGAGGCCCCAGTTAGACGACGCGACAGCTTTCGCGCGGCCGCGCTACGATCATGCATGTCATATAAACGCCCCCTTAACCCTTCACCAGGAAAGTCTTTACTCAGTAATATCCATAGACACCTGACCTCTGGTCAGATGCACCATCAACATAAAACACAATCTTGGGCGATCAGCAGCAAGGCTAAGTTGCTTATTATTTTTGGTAGCAGACATTAGTCTTCGAGCGAAACTTGTGATGAATAAATCAGAAACTTATCTCCGAATTAGGTCCGATGACCAGTCGGGTCCGGGGAAGCCAGCCCCGGCGATTAGTCACGTGCGTTCCCCGCCCCCCGTCCCCCGCCCCCCGCTCCCCGTGCCCCGCCGCGCCGGCGCCATGCGCCGACAATAACTCGTCGCTGGCCACTTGTCCACTTCTTTTGCTGACGGTACGTTTAATGGGAAAGTAGCGATCGTTTTCAATTCAACGCGGCAAGTTTTAGAACTTCTGTCAGGCATGAACTTGTGTGTTCCGTATACATAAACGCTCACAGTCACACACAGTTCTAGGATTCCGTTTGTTGTGCATGGACATACTAATGAGACTGACATATACATAAATAAATAAATAAATAGAGACGGCTATAAACACATAGCTCCAAATTTTGATAGATTTGATAGATCATAGATCCAGATTTGCTGTCGTGGGTGTCATGGATAACATTAAGGGACAAAATGTAAAATTAACAGAAATGAAAAATTCATAATCAAAGAAATGAAAAATAAGCATACATAAGATAACTTCCTCCTTTTTTTGCAGCAATAAGTTAAAGTTAAAATTAAGTAAAATAAAATACAAAAGGATACGAGCAAAACATCACTTACTATTAACAATCATGACTGTATTTTGTTAAGCATATTTTAGATAAAAATACAGTAGACACTTATGTGTAATCATTGTATTTGTTGTTTTTATTTTTATGGCATTCATAGAAAAAAAAGTTGAAGTTTTATTAACCTCAAAACGAACAAAACCGATTGAGCGACGTGAATACATTTGTCACAGTAAATAAAAAAATTAAATGTGGTGTCGTGGGACACCAGGTAGGAACGAAGTTCCTTCGGCTAATGAAGGCAACGGCGAACGAAAAGAAAGAGGTAGAAAGAGAAAGGTATTATACACTACTCGCTTGTGTATGCGACTGTCGCGCCTGCGCAAGTCTCATTTAACGCTTCTATTCCACGCATTTTTTCTTACGGTTTTACTATTACATATTTTTCAGTTCGGTCGCCGCAGCAAAACCTATCCCCTCCAAGCCTCCAAGTTCCAAAACGTGCGATAATTAACGGACTCGCGATGAGAATACAGTAATTTTTTGTACTATTTTGCTAATATATAATAAATAAATCTAGTACGATATCATACAATATAGCACAGGTGGCCACCCTACGGCAGTGGTAAGTAGTTGGTGGCAATTCACACGACACTGGATTTCTCGGAATCCAATGTGTTATCGATCCATCTGGCCGTCCACATGTCCCAGCCTAGGAATAGGTTCTATCATGACAGCACATTTAATGATAAAACTAGTGTTGTATTACAATTACATTTTTTTTTGTACTAGTAGTTAATTATTTATTGATTAGCTAAGCATTTTTTAAGTTAAACGTCTATATCGTAGCCAAAAAAATCTAGGGCGTATATACAAAATATTCGTCACGGAAGTGCGCAATAGTGTTGTTAAACAGGAAGTTGTGTGCTGTTTTCTTAATTTAAAACATCATGGCTGAAGGAGTTGCCGTAGTAACAACGAAGTTTCACTTATAAGTGTGTACGTGCACACTTTTTAATATTTATTTTTTATTTTTTTATTTGTTTATTTATTATTATTTTTTTATATATTTTTTTTTATTTTTTTTTATTTTTTTTTTATATCCAACGCGCCACCTGATGGTAAGAGGTCACCGTCGCCATGGACTTCAACACCAAGCGTCACTGATGCTTTCCCGACCAAGAAAGAAGAAAGAGGAAAGAGAAAATACTGGCTTTTAAGATCTCAGCCGGAACACGAAAAGTTGTTTGGGTTCGATGTCCAGGCTAAACATTTCTGTAATACCTATAAAAGTTTGCGTGCAGGATTTTGACTATTTGTAACATTCCGTAAATGTTATTGCAATCAATCTAACGTGCGAGTCTTTAAATATTATAGTATTGTTCCGTAAACATTTATGTATATTATTAGTGTAACCCGAAGCCCGAAGAAGAATTATGATGTCAGCTTCGATGTAAGTATGTATATTCATAATGTTCCCGCAGAACTTCCAACTACCAAATTCGTCAAATTAAATATCATAAGAAGCGTCTTGTGAACATGTCAATAAGGATGATATTTGTATATCCAATTTGAGTTACATATGTACATCAAGGACACTATTCAAACGTAACAGTGGTCCATTGTCGCCAACTGTTCAAACGTTAAACAATCGCAACATGACCGCCAGCCGCCAGCCGCCACCGCCGCGCCGCTCCGGAGTCAAAATAACCCATTGTTCGGCGCAGTCTCAACACCGCGTCTCCGCACCATCTGGTGTGGTGTCTACTGTCTACTGTCTCCCACTTATTAATAATTACTAATATTATAAGTGTTTGTTTGTTTGAAACTTCTTACGCGTTAACCGGCCCTATGGGCTTGAAATTTTGCATGCCTGACAAATCCATAAAGTTTAAGATGAGCGTGGCAGCGCTTAAAACCTAGGTGTATGTTTTATATGTATATTGGGTATTGTACGCTGATATTTCGACCCAATAATATGGATAATCCTTTAGAAACTATGTAATTACATAGTTTCTAATGTATTGCTCTCGTAAACTCCAACCTTATACAAAATCTTCAACTTCACCCCTGACTCATTTTAGGAAACATTTTGATTTAACTTAACTTTTTAAGCAATTAATATTTCAAATAAAGCTTCAAGATTCCTATTAACAATTTTACTTCGGTTAACCAACATTTTTTCATTGATTTATATTATTACAAAAATAGATAGCAAAGTTTAAACTAGTCTTTAAAATTTAATACGCTATCCAAGTAAAGCGTTAGAAATATTTGAATAGGTAATCTATTTTTGTGGAGAGGCTAAGTTTATTATAATAATATTTTAATTAACCAAAATGCATTCGCATACAAATCAGCGCTAATCAAAACACGAACAGCGTAACAGAGCGCCCGTTTACAAAAAAGATTACCAATTTAAACATGCGTCCGGATATTTTTTGCACTCATATCTAAATCAATGTTTTATGTATTTAACCACCTGGCTGAACGAGATGGATTGCATTTCTGTGACATTTTGTCAGTGGTCATTTGTTTCCGAACGCCAGTAGACCGATTTTGAATAAAGCCTGCCGCCTGGAATAGATCGTATTTGATGTAATCGGTCATTATGCGCGTTTCAGATGCGTTCGCGTACAGTTGGCTGGAAAAGTTTTTTGTTTACAAGCTTCAAAACAGCTGCAATTCCAGCTGTATCGAAGCGAGTTATTAACGTTACCGAAGCGTGTTTTTTTATTTTTTTAATGATTTTTGTACACCTGTAAAGTTAAATGTTTGATATGTTTCAACGTGTAAGGCCATGTGTCGATGACTGTACTGTACTGGCCAATTTATGCGGCCGGGGGCAAACGTATGGAAATCGCATCTATGTAATGATTTCGAAAATCATTAATTTTCTACATGTTTTGATATTGACAGATCGTTTAAATATTTTCTATTTGCCCATTGCATGAATAAATTGTGTTCGATGTTGTTAGGGTATATAGACTTTGGTATATTTTTTGGTTGAGGCATATGAAACCACTGTAGCTAAGTCAAGAGTGTTTGGATAATCTTCCCGCAAAAACCACGCCAATTACGCGAAGCAAATGTCTTTGTTTTCACATAAAAATGCTTACTGCACCAATTGTAAGCATGGTCGTTGGGGAATAGGACTAACTCTTCCCTTGAATGGTTTAGCACTCATTTATGACAGCTTTGTACAGATTAACCCCGTAAGTTTGCTAAATTTGATTTCATTTACAGAAGGGGGATTACCGGTTACAAAACTTCTAGAAGTTCTAGAATACTCTCTAGAATTTTACTCTCGGATTTCAAAGTAAATTTATTTAACAGTAAAAAGTGTACGTGCAAAACGATAAAGTTAACCGAATTAAACATCCGTTAAGTTAGTTTAATGTGATATCACCCTAACCTTTTTTACGGGCCGTTTCACGGAATTCCGTACCACATCTGGACAAATCCATTTGGCGCATTTTTTATAACAGCAATTACAGCATCCGTCGAGGATGGCGATCCGGCGCCGTAAGAAACGACCTTGCTCGGCGCCTTCGCGTCCACTAAATAAATCTCGTATAAAAAGTTAATTTCGCATTCGACTTAGTAGTACTTGTCATAGAGACCACTGGTATGCGGTAAGAGATTTTGTGTAAATAGCCTACAAACAAGTAGATAAGCAACATAATGATAATTGGTCACAGACGCCCATTACATCAAAGGCAAAGGCATTAACCGATGCGGTACTGTGACGGAAAGAAAAATAAATACCTACTCTGTGGTCATACTTGAAGTAAACAATAAGTGGAAAAACATGTCCTACAAAAAGTCTGTCTTATTAATAGTTAGCGATATTTAACAGGGAAACTTTACGGAAATAAGAAAATTAGAAAAATGGAAAGTACATTTGGTACAATCTTATCAATTAATGTTTAGTATTCCAAACTAAGCTCGCATATCGCTGCTCGCGCGCTATGAAACACGTGTTGCGGAATCGTGTTCCCAGATGGCGGATCCCGGTGTTTCGCCAGCATCTGGGCGCGAACAATGTCCTCGTGTTATCTGGATATGTTTAATAAGGGGTTAGCCGTTACACTTAGGCTGAGATGTATAGACGATACTTAGCCTTAGCTCAGACTTTACTTACGAAAAACTTGACTTTGCAAAGACTGCGATTTGGTATTTATAGACATGTCACGCTGAGATTGTGCTCAGCATAAGCTAAAACCGCTAATGCCATAATTGATGCTGTCATCTGTTTGTTAATACGAAAAAATTAAATGTCTTAGAAACCGACTAATATCAAGGTTCATTTGGGACCATTATTTTTGTTCGAATAATAGCCAAAGTTTTTGGTTGCTCAGCTCGTACTCAGCCAAGTCAAAGATCGCATTATAAATACGAACGCTGTCTTAAGTCAGCTAAGTCTGAGCTAAGGATAAGTATCGTCTATACATCTCAGCCTTAGTGTTGCTTGCAATGCAGCTGTTTCAATATTGTATGCCATTGCGTTAGCGGCTGTACGCAGATGTGTTAGAAATAACAAATAACAACAAAACCGCTGTCAACGATAAATTGGTCATACATATCCCTGTCAATGAAGTATGGTGGATGTTGGTAAGCTGGTCTACTAATCTTGTTTATAGCTACAAAGTATGATTTTTTTATTATTAAGCTATTGCATAGCTTTTATCGCGGGCCTTGAGCGTGGGGACCGAATCCAGAAATTCCGTAACGAAAAAAACCTAACACCCCCAATCAGCGCCATCTAGTACCTTAATACTAAGGTATGGTACGTATGTTTTCTACAAACTAGATGGCGCTGTTCTGATATAACTATATAACTTCTAATAATTATAATTGCATAAGTTGATAAAAAATGCTATGCAATAGCTTTACCGCGGCAGTCTCCGAGTGCCACATTTAGTTTTTTTTAAGTAGCCTAGCTTTTTCGTAAGATGATCGCTTTCTGATAAACAAGACAGTCTCAAGATATTGCTACATAATATAGAATCAACCGTAAATTGCTTTTTAGATATTCAGCTTACAGTGTCGGAGATCAAATGGGTGCCCGTTTCTTCTAAGCCTAGTGGTTAAAATGTAACGTCGATGTTGCCTTTAGGAACTTTCGAGAGCGGTGGTGATTGGTGACCATTTGATGTTAAATTATTCACAATTTTTAAATGGAAAATTTTAATCGTGAATTTACTTCACTAGATTTTTTAACTACATTAATCGTTCAATATTACCATTACCAAAAACTCAATTTACAGCTCCAGCATACAAAATTCAAATCAAAATCCGACTCACAATTTATGATATTCTTTGTATTTTCCCGGATGTTGACGAGAATTAAAAACTCCAGCAAGCGCCGGGCCGGGCGCCATTTAAATTAGGCGGCGATTTATCACGAACGGAATGTTATTTATTATTCATTTTCGAGATGCTTATAACAAATTAATGTAAATGTCCAAATTGGCGCGAAAGGAATGCGGTGACGCGTGACCACAGAGTAAACATGGCGGGAAAACAATAATTTGTACTCGGTAGATTGTTCAATGTTTAGATGTCACGAACAATACCACGATGTTGGGTATTGCGTGAGAAATGTAAACATTGTCTTAATTAAAATAGGTTTGTGAGTAGGTATAGGTACCACAGAACATATCAAAGGATAGAAAGGCGATGTGGGCGGGGCACTGTCACCAAGACTTTGAACAAACGCGCATATTAAACCACACGTAACTACATTGCTAAAACTCACACAAATATGCTATAAAAATGTACATCTTGATTCGTTCCATTTGAAATGTCGTGATTGCGCGGCGCTACGATTGGCTAGATTTTAAATTGCAAATGTGCGTAACGTTCATATTATTTTTTAAAAATCAGATGTAGAGGAGGTGAAAGGTGGGGCCGTACATATGAACTTCGCGTTATCGCCATTCTAACTCTTTTTAAATGTTCTGTGGTAGGTACTCTACTATTCTTCACTGTATCAGATGCCAGTATTTTAATGACAGATGATTAAAGGGATGTTTCAATTTCTTTGACATTTCCACTTACCTTAAAGTAAAATTGTAGCACTCAAGTACCTACTAAATAAATAAATAAAACCGAAATTATGTAGGTATTTTTTTAATAAACTCCATGTCACAATATTATCATAATTGTAAATGCCTTAATGACATCTGTAAGTCACACACAAGAACAAGCACACACACACACGCGCGCGCTTGCACACGCACAAAGAGCTTATCAATATTTCCTCTTCAGAAGTACAAAACCTTTCCCACAACGTAAGTGACCTTTACGTTAATTTAACGATCCACGCAAGCAAATTAAACCCAACACGGAGTCATTGTCAGATTTGTCAGTTACACCGTTACACGGTCGAGATGTGGCGCGCCGCTACATGGTTGGTGAGCCAGTCAGTCGGCTGTGAAAAATAAATAAACGTGATCGGACGCCCTAACAAGGCCACCGCGTGTCGTTTACGCATCGAATAATGTGTGCTACAAAAAACGTGCAAGAGTTAATATTTCAATCTGTGTATACTATTATCTATTATAGTATTTGTATAATTATGCTATGATATTGTGAATATACTATGATTTAGATTTGTAACTGGGCTATCGCACTATTTTAATGTCCACAATATCAATCTTAATATTTTAAGTCTCAACACAAAGCTACGGAACCGATTTTGATGCGGTTTTCACTGTTCAATTCGTCAATTCACATGGCTTAATACCACTAACTCAAATTCTTGAGAATTTAATGATATTTTTCTATTACGCATTCCACTGATAAAACGTAACAATTATCTAATGAATGTTGTAATTTTAGTGTATTTATGTCGTCCTGTCATTGATAAACATTTCAGAATCCTCTATCTTTACATATTGATATGTTTTTTATACATCAACGTGTCTTTATCACGTTATCAAAGTTAATAACAGCGGTTAATTATCATTAGACTGTAACTTTCAGATTCCGATAGTGGAAACCGAACACCTGTGCATAGATTAGCTCATTAGCCTGTGCACCTGTATCTAAACAACGATGTCTTACCCTTCCGAAGCCTACCTGAATATCTTACCTTAAATATACGGTACGAATAAGACGAATAAGAATCTAACTATGGATAGTGATCTATACATATATTATAATACATTCATAACTGATTGCTGTTTGTACATGGGAGATATGTTCGAGTATATGAAAAAATGGGGGCTCTTATTAACGCAATAGAACCCAAAACAATGACTTTTATAATTTTTGTCTGTTTGTGGTTTTGTACGCGCTAATCAGCATTATTAATCAGCATTAATTGTGAGCAGTGATAGCCGTGTGGTTGAACGTTGGACTGCCGAATCGGAGGGTCCGGGTTCAAACCCCGACGCACCACTAATTTTCAAAAATTATGTGCGTATTAAAAATTTAATTATCACTTGCTTCGGTGAAGGAAAACATCGTGAGGAAACCTGCACACCCGAGAGTTCTCCAGAATGTTCTCAAAGGTGTGTGAAGTCCACCAATCCGCACTTGGCTAGCGTGGTGGACTATGGCCTATACCCCTCACACTGTGAGAGGAGACCCGTGCCCAGCAGTGGGACAGTTATGGGTTTTGATGATGATGACGCGCCAATCTCAGAAACGGCTCAAAAGATTATTTATTTATTTATAAAAAAAAGAATCACGCCAACAGTTTCAGAATGCATACTAAGGTACATGTTTCGAAATAATCGTGTTAATAAACGCTTGTACACATTCAAACCCCACAGTAGCTCGCGTTACTTCTTGTATTTGTTGTGAAATGTAATAAATGAATGTAATAATTATTGTTTAATACATAATGTAAGAAATTTAAGAACGATCATTGGAATTAGTTATAGTAACAAAAAATGAATGATATATAGATTAAGCAATGCAAAGCATGGTAACAAGATACAGATCAAAAACGACTTCGGATTTCACCACACATTAAGAAAATTATACAGATCAGTGCCACAGAGTATCGACACTAGACGAATATAAATAAGACGGCCAGTGAAGTGTAGAATTAATAAAAAAAAATATATTATGCGTTATTTTGTGTATTTTCTAAAATACATGATAATACTGTAAAATTGAGATTCAAACAAATTATCATTATGAACTGTGACACTTACACGCAATGCGATAAAACATTATGAGATTCTGAAGATATAAACATTATTAATAATTATAATGTCAAATATATCATTAATGTATTTGATTCTGGTGTTTTGTTATTTTTCAGCTGTAAAAACGTCGTTTCCTGCGGATATTACTAAATCAAAGTATGAAATTGTATATTATTTACAAGGCGTCTACTTACTACAGTGTCGCCCACGCAGTGTTTGACGCAAAGATAATATATCTAAAGATGCGACGTTCATATTATAACCAGAGTCGCACTTTTTCTTCCGCTAAGATGACACTATGAGAAAGATAACGTGGGAGTCAGAAATAGTTAACTAAATGAAAATTACATGAATTAGTGCCTTTCGATATCTATATGTATATTATATAAACCTATAGGTGTACTGCCAGGTACAGTGGTACCTATTTTAGTGGTAACTATTTGCAACGCCATGGCCACACGTTGTAAAGAAATAGATTAATTTACGCAACGGGAAAGAATGAGACGGCAGGATAGGACATTTATTTCGGAACTGTAAGCCAGATGTGTTGACACTGTTGACAGGACATTCGCCTGTTATTAAGCGTCTATGGGCTGTGTGGTCGGTGAATTAAGTAGACTATCTTCAATCAAACGTCTGTGTGCCTGTCACTGTCCCTCATGTACCTATGCAACTTAGAACGTACACAAAGAGTATCACTGGAGACTTGACGACGATACTGTAAATTTGTGTGTTCCACAGTGTGAATGTACACAGCGCGCATACAATAAAGGCACCAACGAGTGTGAAGTCTAGGTGCCCTTTAGCTACACACCGTGGAATATTCTTTACTGACTGTTTCACGCACTCGTAAAGCTTCTATTAAAGTATTTTTTATCTGTACAAAACTTTTTCTATATCCGTTTTGCAAGGGAAGCAAGGCAATCTTACGTTTTTGTCTGTGGCCACCCGATGGCTTCCTCCCTTTGTCTTTTTCGACGAATTTTAGGCTTCCCTACGTCACCCCTTTAATATTAATGAATATACATGTATGCAAAAGTTAATAGGATTTAGCTCTGCATTTACTCTAACGTTCGGATACGTTTTGAGCCAGTAAATATATGCTACTGGCCGGAAGTATTTACGAAGTAAGGGGGTTTTTAACATCGATATTTTAAGACGTCGAAATTGTAGTTTTTACGAGCTCGGATATAGCTCTTTTTATTGTCCGGTCGCAACACTACCGCATCTGGTGTAAAACGACCTTCATGTGTTCCCGCCGATTGTTCGCTCACTCGTTACATCTGTCAGCCTCATGTCATAACGATTGTTTTACTGCCATTACAATTGATTTTGACATCTGTTAAAAACTGATCGTGAGCCGAAAGCAGTCGACCGCCGCAACACTAGAGATTACTGTAACCGTCAACGGTTTGAAATGAGATCGATTTATTGGCGCTATAAATGGTAGACTATAACAAAATTTCTTCAAAAGTGTCTTCTAACTTTTTTTATTTAAGATAGAGCATGCTAAACCACTCTTTCGCTGCCCATGACAACTGTGACCGACCCAGAAAAGTATTCAAATGTCTACAAGTAAGTATAGCTAACTAAGATGTGTAGTCCAGTTAGCAAAAGGTGTTAGCTAACTAAGATGTGTAGTCCAGTTAGCAAAAGGTGTTATTTAGAATTTATATTATACTAGTGACCCGCCCTCGCTTCGCTTCGGGAAACTATGGATAATTCACACTATATCTTTATAAATTATAGCCTATATGTTATTCTGATGTGTAAGCTATATTATTGTAAAGTTTCAGCAAAATCCATTCAGTAGTTTTTGCCTGAAAGAGTAACAAACATTCATACATCCATACAAACTTTCGCATTTATAATATTAATAGGATTTACTTCTGTTTAAAAATTTGACTCACGGGGCCTGACAAGGCCAGCCCATAATTACGAAGGACAATGGACTGAAGCCAGGCTACGCATCGAACAGAAACAAAGTTTTCAACGAGAAACAACAGCCACGTGACGTATTTCGAGTTGGCTTCTACAAGTTTACGAGAGGCGAATGTGGCGATATTTTGAAACAGCGTCACGTGCCGGGCAGGACCCACGTGCGGCTTTACGGCTTGTTTGCAACAGGCTCTCGCAGATAACGTGCTAACGTTTTACTACGGAAAGAAACAGGAAGGTACCTTTGTCGACGACGTTTTAGCCTCCTGAGGCAATCTGCCGCCCTGGTACGCGATCTTATCCTTGATATGATTTATCCGTGAGTCGACAGTGTGGTTTAGCTAGCCTCCTGGGGAAATCTGTTGCTCTGGTACTCGAACTACTGGTACTATATCTGACTACATAGATAGGTATATAGAGTTCGACCATGACTTACCTCAATAGACTCACCATGACAACCTCTAGAGGACATACTTCTCCAGAAATAAAAAGGACACTTTTTGGAAGGTGTCGGACAAATGAAATATTATTTACATATTATTATCAGAGCGCTAAGTTAGAAGTCGCGTTTTTAGTTATAAGTATAAAACCTTAGTTGTTTACATTTCATTTAGAATATCGCCCATGAATTTAATTTATTCTCTGAATCCAACACTAGCTAATAACAAGGACCACATTTTTTCGCAGGCTCTGTTGTCGAATTACGACATTGGAAATACCCAGCATTCTGTATTATCATAATTAATATCCTGCTTTTTCATCGTGTAACACCGGTAGATGAAAAAATAGCGCAACTTAATACTACAAACTCTGTTTTTAAATGTATTTCTTGGATTCTCTACAAACATAAACATAATGTCAGGTCTTATAACTCATTTTCAACAAACTGTGAGTTATTAGGTTATTATTTTGCTTACTAAGGGCGCGTTCACATAGAACGTCCGTTTTACTGGATCTGTTTTAACGGGTCAGTATTTCCGTTGTGTGTGGGATTTTTTACTGGATCCGGTATACTGGATTCTGTGTGAAATCGCTCATGCAACCGATCGATCCAGTAAAACGGACGTTCTATGTGAACGCGCCCTAATACTAAATTACCTAGAGATACCTAAAGTTTATTTTATTATCTTACTGTAATTAATAAGGTAGCACCAGTTACATCTATACAAAGAAATTAAATTGGAGTGTCTGAACGAGTAACTTAGGCTACTTTTATTTTAGAAATATCCCCGTAACAATTAAAATTCCACGCAGACGAAGTCGCGGGCACAGCTAGTTTGTACTAACAATCTTAGTCCCGATTTGAGTTTTGTTTCGCTTACACATAGATCATTGAATCCGTCACAGAAACACCCAAGATCGCTAACACCCAAGATTGCTAACACCCAATAATCCTCCGAACATTAATATGCTAATACAAAAAACATGTCGAGTACAATATCAGATAGTTCTCGCCGCCACATGTCAAGCCCGATCCGTGACGTCAGCGGCTGGCCCCCAGATGTACGGACAGATGTGGTACAATAGCCGTAATAATGTAATAATGCACTGTTTGACATCTGTATCTGGCGAGGGTGACTCCATTTTATCACCCGATTAGGACAGTCTCAGTGTTCAATTGGGTGAGAACAAATGCAATACTTATAGGTTTTTTGTTACAGTCGGATTTTAACCCTTTACTTACAGATTTTTTCATTTGTTTAGTTCATGTTCACAAATAGATTTAATTGAAACTGTCCTGTAAAAAGTAAACAGGTGCTGCTTATTCAAAATAAAATCTCTTCCAGCATACCCGGCTCTTGAACATTTATACGAGAAGCAATACTTACGATAAGTATGCTTCCCGTATAGATGTGTGTAGATGTATAGACGATACTTATCCTTAGCTCAGACTTTACTCTGACTTAAGACAGCGTTCGTATTTATAAAGCGATCTTTGACTCGGCTGAGTACGAGCTGAGCAACCAAAAACTTTGGCTGTTATTCAAACAAAAATAATGGTCCCAAATGAACCTTGATATTAGTCGGTTTCTAAGACATTTAAATTTTTCGTATTATCAAACAGATAGATGACTGCAATCAATTATAGCATTAGCCGTTTATGCTTATGCTGAGCACAATCTCAGCGTGACATGTCTATAAATACCAAATCGCAGTCTTTGCAAAGTCAAGTTTTTCGTAAGTAAAGTCTGAGCTAAGGCTAAGTATCGTCTATACATCTCAGCCTCAGTATTTGCTGTGGTAGCGAGCCACAACTACTGATTTTCAGTACGAACCCGTTCGCGGCGTAGTATGAACCTTTGAACATTTAAAGCAGACTATGAAAAACTGAAAGATACGTTGGACTTGAGTTTATTATGACACGGTTTTATCGTAGCCGTATTTTCGTGAGTGCATCGCGTACATGTTGATAAAGATATTATATCAGATAACATTTAACATATTCATAATGACTTTGCCATTTTGTAAACAACTTTCAAATTATAAACTTGGTAAAGATTACACTAATACCATAAGAGGGGTGATTAGAGACGCAATTGACAATGATGCTGTTATGTCTATCAAAACAATCATTTCAATAGTTAAACTGATAACTACCTATCTACTGAATTATACACCGTATTCGAAAACTGTACTCAGTATTCGAACTTCGAATAGGTACAGTAAAAAAGTACATACTATGACACTAAAGTAAAAGAAAAGTGAAGAGGTCAAATTCAGATAATTGTCGTAATTTTTATTTCATCATAATCTCTTTCCTTCTCACACGTACCGTTATTACCTCTTGCATCCATAGTTATTGCATATTGCTGATTATGTACCAAATTCAACTTTCGTCCTTCCTCTGGTTTCTGATAAAGTAAGGTGAAATAGACATGCATACCAAAACAACACGGACCCAAATAATATTGGTACCGAGTACCAAATGGACCGAACGGAGCATAATCAAACATTTGTATCGAATAAAAAATTACCAACAAATTCGTTATCCACACTTGTACAAACTCGCTCGCAGTTGTCAGCCCTGAAAACCCAATTCTGGCAAAAAAACAAACAGAACCATCTTTGAAATCTCACGCGACCCCCGCCATGCGCCATGTGAGCAAACAAACTTGTTGCCAAGCAACGTTACGCCACCTTATTACAAGGACATAAGGTCCAAATTGCGTTGCCAGCTGTTAATTTAAAGTACGATACACTTGTCACGCCCCAGGGTTCGGTTACCCTCCGAACATGTGCAGTTAAGTTTTTTACCCGACCCCTTTTATTTTGAGTGATTAGTGAACGGTATTGATGGATTTAGTAATTGCTATCAGTTTTGGGCGCTACTTTATTAGTACAAATGACCAGATGAGTCAATTTCTGATATTTGGTACAAGTTAGAACACCAAATGGCGATGATCACCACTAATTAAAAAAATTAAAGCTATGCGTATTCCAAAGCTAATTGTGAGGAAACTTGCAATCTTGAATTTAACGTTAATGTTCCTAAAAATGTTGCGATGTCTGGCAATCTGCACTTGGCGAAGGTACTGATCTATGGCTTGTGACCCTTCGCATTGTGAGAGTAGACTGGACCCCAGCAGTGGGACAGTTATAGGTTGATGATAATAGCGATGTTGGCTATACCAAACACTTTGAATATTAAGCAATGCAGCACCAGCAAAAGGGCAAGAAACTTCCAAGACATCTTTAGCGTTATCACTTATGACAAAGTACAATCATATCACATGACTATACCATATACCACACGAAGTTACCTGCTTGTAACATCGTGTGGTATATGGTATAGTCGTGTTGCTACAATGGACCGAGTTATTTGTCACAATGACATACTAAACAACCGCGCCATGCGGTACCGTACTGTTCTACCACCTAGACACATCAAAACTCAAAGATCACCAGGTGGTCACACCATCCAAAGAGTTTAAACTCTACGTGGGCCACACTGAAAGGAACTTGACTGACACATCCTTTCGTTGTCTTGACGCCCACAAACTCTGAGTCACAATACGTATTTAAATCGTACTTTATTATTTGCAATGCTATTTAAATAATAAAATACCAAGGTACGTTCGATTTACTGGACAATCCTGTGACCATATCGATCGATAGTAGATTTCGATTCCGGGCAGGCATTCATGTCACATACAAGTTAATTTTACAACGATTTATTGTCGAGTGGTCGTTTTTCAAACGTAAAAAGCCGACAAAGGGTCTGGGGACTTACCTGACGGTAAGTGGTCACCACCCCACACCAGTAGCTCCAAAAGTATCTAACTGAAGGTATCTCACTTTCACTAATAGTCCCAGCCCCGGTCCTACATACTAATGAACTGACCTAACATTCCTAAAAACACCCTCTGCTCACTGGACTAGACTAACCGTTCCTACCGTCCTAGTTTCGACCTGAGTCTGGTTCTGTCGGTCAGAGATGTCATGGGCGGCAGCGGAAGGGAGGTGCTGCGATAGTTTGCATCTTAAAGTCATTAAAAATGTATTCGCGAAGTGCTGTCGGCCAAGAAAGAAGAGAGAGAAAAAAAGATGATAGGTGCTTGCTCTGAAGCTTCCAGCTGGAATACGACAATATCATTAGTATCACTCTGTCCGTGTCCTGCAGCGTCAATCGCTGGGTCTTAATTTGTTTCAATAACCGAAACTATTTATACTACGAAAGAATTGAAACAAACCATTCCTGTTGTAGTGAGTTGGGGGATTAAATAAGATAAGAAATTAATGCGCGAGGTTAGATAGTAGATATTTAAGTAGGTACCAATCTCCAGTAGGAGTAAAAGACCACACGACTGTCAAGAAAGCGTATGATAAATCAGTCTTTGAAAGTATAAAATTGGGCAATTTGTATTTGACGACCCCGTTGTCTAGATGTTTCCCTGCCTGTGAAACGAGAGGCCCCGGGCTCGATTCCTGGACAGGGAAGATTTATATGACATAAATGTTTGTTCCCGGGTCGTGTATGTTAGTGATTTGTGTTTATTTGTGTTGTCCTTGCCACCAGGGACACAGGGAATCCTAGTGCGGAGAGTAGATTAATTCAATATCTTCAATCATCTTTCACTTGGAAAATAATATAAAAAAATATTCCACTATTGTAATGCATTTAATTACATATAGGTACATTCTTACCTAGAAATGTTACAAATAAGATAGTAACATAAGTACATATGTATAAATTTCACATATTTCCACGTCCAAATATTTACTTACTTTATTTTACTGGTTTGAGTTAGTTTCTACTGGTTATAGCTGGTGCGAGTGATCATGTTTTGTTGGTAGACTTGACTAGATCCTAGATCCTAGACACTAGTTCCTTGTTATCTGTGTAACCTAACCTTACCCGTATGGCGCAATGGTTAACTTTTCGGACAGCCGTTCCGACGGGTCCTATGTTCAATTCCCAGAAATGGAAATTTGAATGATGAGTTTAAATTTCTATTCCCGGTTTGGGTGTGTGTTCTTGTCTGTTTGTTGTCCATGGCAACCATGATACAGGTAATACTAGTGTGGGCTGTGTGGGGCTATGAAGTGAGTAGCGGTATTATTATTCTTTGTACAAGAATTCTTAGGATTTTAGTGTGATTAATAACTTATTTATTGGACTTGGGTGGACTTAATGCAGCCTATAAAATATTTAGCAGCAACTAATTGGCTACTATTGGACAGGTAGGCAGGTTCCTATGGAAAAGGTGTACAAACATGGAAAAACCGCAGTGAAACTGGAAAAAGATCCCGTTTGCAGCGGTAACGGGCCACAGGTACTGATTTTCGGAACGAACCAGTTTTACGGGAAGTTACCGGATGGAGTTAAGTATTTTTATTATTTCAACTACTTAAATAATTAGATTATTTTAATTAGTTTGGTGTGATACAGGAGTTTTTATGTAAATAGCCAATATATAAGTAGACGAGCCATCTGGTGATAAATGTTGATGGTGACCATTGTCATGAGGGACATGGATGGTTACATCAAAAGCATCGCCGATGCGTTGCCGATCAAAAAAGCAAGACTAGGATTTACTCGATATTAACTACATAAGATTAATTAGGCTGGCTACCTTTGTCCAAGGAATCGAGTCATTGCTCTTCATGTTTACAGGTCAATGACGTAAGTTCCAGGTTCAAACCCGACGGAAATATTACAAAATATGTTAAAATCAATTTTGATGTTAATCAGTTAATAGTTTTCACACTGCATTGACATTGAGTTATTTCGCAAGCAGTTATGAGTAAAATGTAACTTAAAATATTTCAGGAATTTAAGGTATTTTATTTAATTAAAGTTAATTTTCAAAAAGCAGTAAAGCATTTCGAACGTTGGACTCTCGAACACGGAGATCTGTCTTCAAATCCCGCACGCACCTCTAATTTAAAAATATGTGCGATTAAAACGAAATTATCACTAGCTTCGGTAAATTAAAACATCGTGAGGAAACCTGCACACCTGAGGGTTCTCAGGTGTGTGAAGTCCATCAATCCGCACTTGGCCAGCGTGGTGGACTACAGCCTGTGCCCCTCACATTGAGGAGACCCGTGAACCGTGCCCAGGAGTAGCACAGTTTTGGTTGTGATCGTGATGATGATGATTATGATGATGACCGAAATTAAACAAATCTCACCTTTGCCTTCAGCCGACGAAGAATCTCCAGAATTGGGAATAAATGCACTTGACATTTTCACGCACTTCGGAGCGCGGTCAAATCCAAAAAACTTCAATACAAACTTATCAATACTTAACACAAACAATTGGCACGATTTAAGACAGTTTTTTTATTCATATTAAAATAGCACTTCAAATTGTCATTGTAATGTTTCGTAAGTTCACGTACGATGTTCCGAGTAACAACAGACACAACCACTTCGTCTGACGCCGTTCGCTCGACTGAGTGAGCGAAGCGACCGCGAGTCCGCGTTCCGCGACCGAGCAATCGAGCATCCGACCAACGAGGCAACGAGCAAGCTAAACAACGTACGTTGGCATGGCATTGCTCGAGAGCGGGTAAAAAAGACCGGCGCCAGCTCAGTCTCGCCCTTAGGGATGCGCCCAGCGCCCACTATCTGTAGCGATATTTATCAAAGTGTTGTCGATTTTTCATGCGGCAATATCAAATTATAGAGCGTTGGTTGAAGATATTGAAAGATCTAGTGCCGAGCGGCGACTGCTTCTCGACGGATTGATTTTGATAGGCTATTCGATTTTTACTATGTTGTTGTTTAATGATTTAAGAAATTGAAACTTACTTTTACATTAATGATAAGGCTTTTTCATTCCTGTCCTTACTGTAATTTATTATTGTCTTTTTTATTGGAGAAATAAAAATAAAGTAGGTACCTATCTATCTACATGTATGTGTGATAAGAATACCTAAAGTTATCCATATTCGAGTTGCTTTTGTAGTACCAAATCAAATTGGGAGCTAAAAATACAGCAAAGCCTTTCTATTTCATCTACCTATTTTAAATTAAATTTAAATATACTATTTATTATTTAATTAATATTACCGTAAGTCCCATAAAGGGATCGTAGTGCTATCGATGCTTGGTGCGGCTGGCACTGGCTGGGGTCACTTGAGTGGCCGGTCGCAATTCGCGATCTCAGATTCAACAACTGCAATCTTCTGCTAACACATTTGCGCGTGTACTGTGTAGGTTTGCAATGCTGCAATACTAATAACTAAAGCATTTTCGTTCTAAGACATTAATCTAAGAAATAAAACCTCGCTGTTCAAATAAGCTGTTTTTAAACAGATAACATAATTATGTATTTGGAATAAATTTTATTGGTGAGGATCGTTAATGGAGTTTTAAGTGGCATTGATTTAAAATATATTTGATATAAAATACATGCATACTTCTTCTTTTTTACACAGTAACAATCGTAACAATCTATTCAAAATTTTCTTTTTATCAATTCGCAATCTCAAAATATTGTTTGAAACTTTCCAAAATACTTATTACCTACCTCATAAATTTAATCCTTCAGTAAAACATACGACAGAATACTAAATTTTATAGGAAATTTTCTGTATATTGTAAGGCATTGAACGGTTTCATAAAATCGGAAATCCGGACATGGTAACCGATACTGGACAATCCAGCTCAGCCGGACCATCTGGCGGTCCCACGTACACATGTATTCCATGACTCACGCATGCGACGGTTCGCGGTACCTACTTCGGTACTCACATACGGTTGATTCGCACGATTCGATGCAATCCAACGCTTGCATTTAGATCGATCGGAATTGCATAATCGGGCTTAATTAACACGTTCTGTCGCTTAGATTGTCAGATTGAAGATAGAACTTTTGATAATGAAATTGTTGGTGTGACTTGTAATATATTTAGTGCAATTGCTAGAATTGAGATACCGTAATAATGAGTTATAAATGAGCAATTCTTTATATAATTTCTGATCAAGATCAATTTAGTTCATGATTAAGTAAGAAATGCCATTTATTTAAATGTCTCATTTTATCAAATGTGGCAATTTGATGCTATAATTTTGTGATATTAACGTAAGAAAAATGCAATTTTGAATAATGAGGCTGCATTTCATATGCATTTATTAAGTAGCTTATGTAACCTTGTATCATAAAGCTTGCGTTTGGATATAAAACTCGCTTGGTTGATGAAGATATTATGCAAGTCATTCATCTGTAATGATGTTCTTTATAGGACCTGGGGAAATATGCTTGATCACTATGACAAGGCTATCAACGTCAAAATAGATAAGTGAAGATATAAATTAATCAGGTAGGTGCGACGATCTCACTTAAAAGGTAAGCGCTGGGGACTCGTATGGATGTATAAGCTTTTTGTTTAGTCCCGCTGTGATTCCTCCAGCGGCAATTTCGCGGCCAGCCTCGGTGGCGGCGTCTCCTTTATCATCTCTTAACGCATCCAGATTTGGCAACGTCGATACGAAATCCTGTTCCGTCGGCTTTTTGCTCGAACATTTCCTCAGTTTCGTGGAACGACTAGCAAAAAAAGTAAAGTTTCGCCTCCAGCCGTTTATACAGGTTTTGTCATGAATTTTTATGGGCTCAAACACGAGTATGGGCAAAACAACATTAATTTCAGTTATAAGCGGAACAAAAATGTATTTTCATATATCAATAATTCTGCTAAAGATGTCGACCATCCGAACTGATTTAGTTACATTGTGTGTTTTTACCACTAGGTATATTATGTTATTATTGGATATCCGCTGGATTTAGAAGTGTTAGACAAAGTCAAATTATTAACTAACTAATCGCTCCTTTAACGAAAGTATTTATGTTTACAATGTAAGTAACATGATACCTATCATTTCATTATGTGATGAGAATTGAGATACTTGCACAGCAGACGTGCTTCCATTGAAATCATAGATCAATCGTACGTGTCATTTCCAAGGTATGGTTTTACAATATTTGGACAATAATTTGAGTAGCAACCTCAATGCATGGGTGTGAAGGGATAACTCCCGAACAAACAGAATAGGCCTGAGATAGTAAATATTCGACCCAGAATAAACTTGTCCTGTGTAGGCGTAAAACGGTCAGGTAAGGCTTTTGACACCTAGCTAGGACCGCATAGAGTGGCGTGAATATCGTCGCGTTTTGTTTAACATACAGTTTTTTGGCTATTTGATGAGTGCTAGTAAAAAATCTTGACCTGCGGAGTGTGAGTTAAAAATAAAAAATATTTATTCACATAATCTGCACTTGATAAGGCTCTTAAATGTATATACAGGTGCGTTTAATTATTAAATGTTTTACGAGGTTTTCTAAAGGCAGACGAAATAAAAGGTGGATTAATGTTAAAAAATAAAAACTACAATTTTAATACTAACACCTTTATGACGACATTAAAATAACCTTACAAGGAAATAACGTGTGCCAATAATAAAAAACCTTTAATTTTCCAAACAAGAATAAAGCTAGTGGTGTTGCCCGATAGCCTGTCAATCAACAAGGCTTCGGATTTAATTGCCTTGCTGGCACAACAGTGAGCATTCTCATTCGTATCATTTAATACGATTTACCGGTATCACGGCACTGCGGCGCGCGACCACCTGGCGACACGAGTGGCGCCAAATATAACTGTGCAAGAATCTTGTTTATTTATACATGCATTGATGACTTTGATTTCTTCACAATAAAATCAGTATGCGTCAAGTTCTGATTAACATACTCAATAATATTATGCTGCAATCAAGTAATCAAAGATGCAGCAGCGCTTTCTAAATAAATGTATGTTATTCACAGATCGGGTGTTGCATAAGAACTAAATTAATGTAGGTAGGTAACACTAAACATTATCACGCTTCCTAAAAAAAATAGCTTTCTTTTGCTGAGCGTTCGGAATTCAAAATCAAGGAACGAATTCAATGCTGTATTTGTTACGTCTTATAAAACTCGACCATACAGTTTTGAAATAGAGTTTAATGTTTAATGCTTTGCTAAATCGCAGTGAAGAGGGCGATGCTGATTCAGTTTTGAATTTAAATAGATACGTATTAGAGTTGATTTTGGTTTGTGAATATAAAAATATGGTTGGCAGGATAGAAGGCGCCGCAGTTGCCGCCGTGGCGCCGGCGGGCCGCCGACACCTCGTGTATTATGAACAAGCCCCGTGACCTGGCGTCGATCAACTGGTATTTGACTCAGCAAATGAACTAATACCAGTAACTCATTTCTAAGCAAATTGGCTTATACAGAACTGTTTAAAATGCATGCTTAAGCGAAAGGTTATGCTATAAAATCTCATAGAAGATAGCGTCCGTTAAATTGATTTACACGGCGCCTACTATTAACTCTTAGATACCTAGTTAATCTTATGTCTTAATGTCAATAGGAACATTTGAGGTATAATGTTACATTAGGAGACGAATTAATAACAATTTATAATTTACTTAATTACATTATTATACAATGAAATACGAAATTATGTCATAAATTAATGTCGATTATCATAGTTTATAGAATCTTGGCTGTGTTCTATTCGCTTTGTGTGAGCCATGCCTATTTACCGGACGAACTTATGAAAACAGTGGTAGTGCCTGTGGTGAAAAATAAAACTGGGGACCTCACCGACATAAGTAACTACAGGCCCATTTCTCTTGCCACTATTCTAGCTAAGGTCTTTGACGGATTGCTTAATGCACAGTTAAATAAACACGTGAAGCTGCACGATAATCAATTTGGATTTCGCCCTCAGTTGTCCACTGAAAGTGCTATACTGTGCCTTAAGCACACCGTCAAATACTACACAAAGCGTAATACTCCTGTGTATGCGTGCTTCCTCGACTTGTCCAGGGCATTTGACATGGTGTCGTATGATTTATTGTGGGAAAAACTGAAGTGTACAGGCCTGCCTCATGAACTGGTCAATATGTTCCGATATTGGTACGTGCACCAGTCAAACAGTGTGCGATGGGCGGGGACAATGTCGGACTCATACCAACTCGACTGCGGCGTAAGGCAAGGAGGGTTAACGTCTCCGACTTTGTTCAACCTGTACATGGATGAATTAGTCGTCGCACTCAGTAGCATGCATGTCGGTTGCCATGTTGACGGAGTGTGTGTAAATAATCTGAGCTACGCGGACGACATGGTGTTGCTGAGTGCGTCGATTTGTGGAATTAGAAAGCTTGTACAGACGTGTGAGCGATATGCTGTGAGTCATGGTCTGAAATACAATGTCGCGAAAAGTCAGTGCATGGTCTTTGAGGCTGCTGGTAGAAAATGCCATGCCGTTGTACCACCTGTACTTCTATCTGCTTTTCCGCTTGAAGTGGTGGAACGATTTAAGTACCTAGGACATGTAATTACCGCAGACCTCAGGGATGATGCAGATATAGAGCGGGAGCGGAGGGCCTTGTCGATTAGGGCTAACATGATATCCCGCAGGTTTGCACGCTGCTCTGCCAAAGTCAAGGTCACGCTATTTAGAGCGTACTGCACATCACTGTACACGTGCGGCCTATGGGCTAACTACTCGAGGAAAAAGTACAATGACCTCCGCGTCCTGTACAACAACGCGTTTAGGATGTTGTTGGGGCTGCCCCGATTCTGCAGCGCCTCAGGCATGTTTGCTGACGCGCACACCGATTGCTTTTATACCACCATGCGCAAGCGAAGTGCGTCGCTGGTCTGCAGAGTGCGGGGCAGCCCGAACACCGTGCTAAAGATGATTGCGGCCAGGTTCGACTGTTGCTACCTACAGCACTGTTGTAATAGACACGCAGCAGTACCTATGCCGGTAAAAATATTATAAAAATTTATGACATAGGTATATATATTTTTAAATCTCAATTTGGTTGTGGTATTTTTTGTTTTAGTTTTTATGTAATTTTGATTTTATTGATTATATATTATTTTATGTGTTAATTATGATTTTTATGTTATTTTAAATTTGATTTATTTGATTTGTAATTATGGTATATGGAAATTTTGTAATGTAAATTATGGGTGTGATGGCCTGAAATAAAAATTATATTATTATTATTATTATTATTATTATAGTCATTTTACACGTGACCAAATATTTAAGTACTTAAATTTTTACACTAAAGGAATTTCGATAAATCGTGAGTTGATTGATTATACACGAATCCTTATAAGGACGGATGAACACGATCATAAGAGATTCGCGGTCAGGAAACCTTCCCACTTGTCTCGTCCACACATTATAATACCACGCTCCAACAAAAACAAGTGTTTAGAAAGAGACACACTTATTTAAACTTCGTGCTTCGGAACGAAACATCGATAATTTATGCGAACATCCCCAACGGGCAGGAATGCAGCGATCGCGGCACGTTCTGATTTCGTTTCTAAAATTAGGTACTTAGAACGCAAAATTGTTTGAATTAAATCTTGAATAAACGAAGCGGTTGAAACAGGTGTTCGCGGCTATGGTTGTTTAATTAGCTTCGATTTAATTCCGACTTTATAGTAGCTTATTAAAGTTGCTTTTACCGTGAATGTGTATTGATTATAGGTTGTTTGGAGTGTGGTATGTCCTTCATTGCTCCCAGATGTGCATTCTGTACAGAGGCGTATTTGCGGGGGGGGAGGGGTCGATATATTGGGTTCGCGGGCGCATGCAATTAACGGTGGTTATAAACTCAACCAATACGTAATTTAGCATGTTTAAATTCTCTCGCTAATTTTATTAGCCGACGCTAATTTTATGAAACCGTTTCTGAACAGTTGATTGATTTAGAAAGGTTTGGTTTTACGAATACTCTTATTATTTTAGTTTATTTATAAGTTTAGTCCCATTTTATTTTTTGATTATTACCGTGAATTTATTGACGCTGTCCTCTATTCGTTAGTAGCCCTCTGTAGCGCACTGATCATCTTTATAATAGAGAAGCCTTGAAGGTTACTAGGCAGTCTAGGCACTGAGTTAAATGAAACCATATACATACATCAATGTTACTAGGTATATCACGCTGAGCAGTGGTTAACCCAAGTGGCAGAAGGTTACATGTTTAAGTTAGTGCGCACCATCTTAATTATGTAGACTTCATCTCCACTTACCATCTGGTGGAGGGTGGTGAAGCATTACCTCTTGGCTTCAACCCATTAATGGCCGACTACTGAGCACGGGTCTATCGTCCTATATAAATGAAATAAAGAATACTCCACCTTGCGGTTCCAGTGGAGATCGGTGGAGAGAATTTCTCTTAATTACCTAAGTAAAAAAGAAGTTTGAATTTCTTTTTACCTCCGATATGGCTTGAACATTTGTTTTCTATCGATAGCAAACGAGATGAACTGTTCCCTCGAAAGAACGGAAGTTCCCATAAAATTTCGATAAGAAATGACGAGAGTCATCAATTTGCCACCTATATCAAACCTCTTGTAATACAATTTCGCTATAGTCAACAAAATGGAACACCGTCTAGGCTCCTCGTCAGCGCGAGTATAAAAAATGACATAACAACGGCGGCTACCTGTCACGCTGACACTTGACTGACAGCTGGCGAGGGTGTTGCGCCGGCGCCGAGCACTGGACGCTTTTGGATTCAACGGGTAGCTGATTATGTACTTATGATCCTACCCTACCCTTGCTTTTCAACGATGCCAACTCTTCATTAGATATGGATCTATTTCATGAACGGTATCCCTATTGATATTTTATCATGTTTCACACAAAACTAGTATGCTGTACACAGAAATGGATAGAATGTAATAGATTGGATAGATTAATGATTACTATACATCTGGAGGTCCGGAAATGAACCCGCGAACGCTTTTACGAGAACGAGAATACGTAGTTAGAGCGTTCTTGGCGGGGGTATGTCGGTGACCAGACGTAAGTAATCGTAATCAAATCATATTTATTTATTAATCATCATATCGTAATCGTAATGATGATTACATTTTGGGCAAAATGAACCAGATGAAATTGTAATCTGTAATCATGATTACAATTTGCTTATCTCTGGCTGTACACGTCACTAAAAGCACTCACATATGCAGGTCCTGAGTGATCGACCGAATTATGCAACGGCTTCAACCTCAGATGGCTCAGTGCTCAGTCTCAGTATCAGTATTCAGTAAAGCTCATAAGTGAGAAGCCCTGGAGCATACTCCACCACGCTATTCCAGTGCGATAGAGGTGTTAGTGTCCAAGTCGAGTGTTGGAAGTATTGAGGACACCCGAAGGCCTCCAACAAGGCTTACGATACTAACGATGGCGACTGGGACCGACGGCAGCGCGGAAACGCATTTTTTTGCTACTAGCAGTCACTCATCCAACTACCACCCGCGCCCGCTGTTGCTTAACTCATATGCACTTCAATTTGAGTATGCAACGCTGCTATATATAAATAGTCATAATACTAAATGCAATACGTCCCCCGCAGATCCTTTTCAGTGCCAAAACCGATATCAAAAACCGACCCAATTTCATTAAGTAAATCTAGTTCAATGGCAGTCGACATCCTATATTTGCGCGGGCCATCTGACCGTTCATAAATCATTTATTATCTGTAAATGCGATTTGAAACAAACCTCGGTTATCTTGCGCCCGTTTCGGTGTTGTGTCTTCCCACGCCAAAATAAATTGGCAAAGGTAATAAGGATTGACGATATGTATAACAGCCTTGACCGAAAAAAACATTTAAGTCAGTTATCTTATTTATAATTTCGTGGAATATTTATCTCAATCTAAATTTCAAAACAAATTACAGCAATGTGAGAATCTGTCTCGGTTACAAACGGTTCCGTAACGTGTCGGGTTTATTTTATATGTCACAGAGAAATTATGAAAATTTACTCATTTATAATACGCTTTTATTTGTACGTTAATTTTAATTCAAGTTTTACTATTACCATACCGTTTTCATTTTGTTTTATATCCATTGTAATGAACTAATGAATTGACACTAACTTAATAATATGTAATTATGTAATATTAGAAAATATGTAGTACGAACTTACCTACAAAATGTAGGTACTTCCGCCTTGGGGGCCGTTTTGGAGGTGAATCCCCCAAAAGGTGAAATTACGAATAAATATCATAATAATCTAACTACTTACATAACACCCGAAAATTAACATTAAAAATAACGAAATAAACATTCTAAATGCAGGAATGAACAAAAAAAGGTAAAATTTGGTTCCAAATGTACTTTCTTCGCGAAAAACGATCGCAAGCCAGCATCGCGGCGGCTGTGTAAAAAGGTTTTGTCTGAGGCTACCTGTCGCCGACACCCGGCACTCGGCTGCAGTGGCGAGTGACGTGGCACTGGAGACCATGCGCCGGCGCTCACAATACCTACTCCTACTTCTCTACTGCTCTTTTTTTTAGTGTTCCCGAAATGCGACGTTTGCATGACGTTTGTTTGATGATGCGTTTCATGACTTTCAATGAAAAACGTTCATGCTGAATTTCATTCGAATAAATTAAAATGGCAAAGTTTCATGCTAACTTTATTAATTTATTGACTCTTTATGGACCACCGTAAAATAATATTACAGTACAAATGGCGAGCTTAATGCTAACTTTGCACCCCCGTTTTACCCCTTAGGGGGTGAATTTTCAAAAATCCTTCCTTAGTGCTCCCCAACGTTACAAAAGGAACCCCTGTGCAAAATTTCAAGTTTCTAGCCAGTTTAGGCACTGCGTTGATATGTCTGTCAGTCAGTCAGTCAGTCAGTCAGCTTATCCTTTTATATATATATTATATAGAATTAGATATACTGTATGTAGCCTACTTCAAGTTTTCATTAACAATAATTTGAATGCGCCTCAATTTGCCACTATCACTAAGGTTAAAGGCGGTTGGTATCGTGGGTGGAGTAATGAAATACGTGGTATAAAACCGCGCAAGGCGTTGCTATCGTACATGACGCCCACAACCAGTCACAAGGTTGATTGACAACTTTCCGCGACTGCAGATTAGAAAGGATTTTGCTCGTGTGTGATTTTAAAGTAGGTTTAGGTTTAAAGAAACATTATTTCTCATAAGACTTTTACTTGAGAAACTTAAATACTGTAATGTGTCCGGCATTCCTGATTTTATCTGCTATTTGTTATAAGAATGGGAGCTGGAAGTCTGGAACTCATCCCTGGTCCTATCCTATTTCTGAGGTATGGTCTCCTCGTCCAATTTCCTCACACAAGAATTCCATTAAAGCTTAGGGGCCATATTATTAGGTCACACAAATTGAATGTTTTCGGAGTACCCTCAATGTGTGACCATGACGTCCCATTTGTTATTGGAGAGGGAGATGAGAGTTTATGATTGTTGACAGTTTTAATATTTGAAAGTTAAACTTGCATGTGACGTCACGCACGAGCTTTTAACCCCCGCCCCTTCGTCACAAGATATCTCTAATGCCCCCTTCCTCTTACCATGTTACATAATTAGATGACCTGACAGCAATATTTGTACCACAGTGTAGCCTTTCGCATTTGATCTCAGATGAAAGTCTGATACAGTCTAGAGTCTAGACCTTACGTCATCGGCAAGGTTTTCACATTTTTATGTAAATAGCCTCAGAGCTCGGCTTGTGGCGACCCTGAGCGATCGATCTAGTTAATTTCGAGAGTTCGAGAGGTGGATGGGTGGTCGCTAGTGGAACATTTCCTGTGCGTTTCCGTACATCGGAGAGCAAGTTAATGCCCGGTTCAAATATTCGAAAAACGATTCGTTTTGTTAACGGATAGTACAAATCTACGAGGTGTACCTATCATAAAAAGTCCTACTACGAGTATAAGAAAAAATATAAGGACAGTCTTTAACGACACGTTACTCTCTGGACTATTCGAAAATGAACGGTTTAACGGTTGGTTAATAGGATTCGGCATAAGTCGTTGCTGGTAATCTCTGCCTGCCTAGCTACGAATATTACCCTCTTACTTCAGCCACCAAACGGCTCATTATGTTCCGGCTTTGGACTTGTGAGCCAATACTTTTTTCATTTTTTCTTAGCCGACATCAGTGATGCCTTTGTGTAATTGATGTGAGGATTGGTGGCCAATCGGTGTCGGACGTTATGACAAACAAACAAGCAAATGAGCCAGCTGATTGTAAGTGGTCATCACGCCGTGGTCATCACGCCGTGGACATCACCGATACGTTGCTGAAAGAAAAAGATAGGTAGAGAGAAAGAGAGTACGGGGCCTCAACCCCCCAGCCGGAACACAATGAGCCCCTGGTCTGCTGGATCGGCGTGGGTATTCCAGACCTCTATATGGCCAAGATATGTGCGCTTGCGGATAGTGTGCAGGCTAACATGTATATCTAATAGCAATGGGCCGTGCTCCCATTCCGGGCCGCACTGCTAACCCAAATCCCGGCACCTGATCCCGCACCTGCGGCGAATCCTTTCGTTTTTTTGTGCGCACACCTGCGCCTGCGCTCCTGCCGCGCTATTGTGCAACGTAGCGCTCGCAATGTTTAGACATGGACAGGTTGGATTAGTTTCAGTCGTTGTGATTAGGGACCTAATGACAATGACCGTGTTACTTATTCATTTCCTAATTTTACTTCTTTATTTGAATTAAAATAGTGTGTGCTCTAATCTAGTGCTCACTTGCGTAATTTGAGGAACCCATATACAAAGTCTCAAGTGAATCCATTGAAGAAATAAAAAGTTACAGTTTATCTCCTTTTTTATCCCATTAGGGGGGGAATTTCCAAAAATACTCTCTTAGTGCTCCTCTACACTCCCCAAGGAAAGTATATGTCAATTTTCAGCTTCTATGGTAATCATTCTACAGCTTTGTTGTTTTTTTATTTCTTTGAACATAATTATTGAAATAATTAAAATGCTACGTTTCGTTAATAAAAATGTCTACTTATCAATAATCGTTTTAACGATTTATATTCAGGCTTATGTGAATTGCCCTTTCTATTTCTTTGTAAGTTTCGCTGTATTCTATCGTGTGAAGGTCGATACTATTTTTTATATCAAAGGTGTGATCCCGAAGGCGATTAAGTAACATTTTTTATTTTAGAAATTGCTAGGCTCACGGGTAATGTAAAAAAATGTCTTGGTAACTATATCTGGCATCTCCAATGCAATATGAGAAGAAAAGGTACGATCTTAAGAATATAATCTTTAAAAAAATGCCTTAGTTAATTAATGATTAAGCTGATTTGTACGATATTTTTATACGATAGGTATATTTTATGCAAATAATTCGACCCAGTTGCATGGACGGTCACGACTCGGCCTATCATGATGCAGATATTTCACTTATAAAGCTTGTTTAAATAACGTGTGGTTGGAAAATATAAAGCTCAAACTAGTGTTATTATTTATCCCGTAGTTGAAATACCAAGAATTTAATTATCACTTGCTTCGGTGAAGGAAAACATCGTTAGCAAACACCTGAGAGCTCTCCATAGTGTTCTCAAAAGTGTGTGAAGTCCACCAACCCGCACTTGGCCAGCGTGGTGGTCTATATCCTGCACCCCTCGCATTGTGAGTAGACCCGAGCCCAACAGTGGGACAGTGGGGTTGCGGTAAAATGGTGATGACGTGCCAAAATAGGTACCTATAGTTGAACGCGCTAATCTCAGGAAGTAGGTACCTAACTACTCGTATCTCACTACCTGCACGTCTGATGTTTTGAAAGGCTTCTCAAACGATATCACATACCGCTCTTCCTGTATATCTGTTTGGCTCAATGCTTAGATTAGGTTAGATTTGATTTAGCAATAAGCACGCCACTACTAACGTTTCAATGATATCAGTATTTTTGTTAATTGCATAACACTCTTAAAATTGTCAATCTCTCTTTATTGTTATATCATAATAATGTATATTTCTTCTTTGCATGTAAGTAATTGAACTCCTCCTAAACACCTGTACCGATTTGGTTGAAATTTTTTGTGTGTCTTCAGGTGGATCCGAGAATGTTTTAGATGCAAAATTGATCTCGTTATGTGGCGCTGCTGTCGATATGTCACCTTTATTAATTATAGAGCGGTAGGAAGTTCGCTGGGACTGCAAAATTAGAAGTATATATCCAAGTACATACTTCCAATTTTTAAGGGATATTATTATTACGAAATTATTGATTACCCAATCAGATTCGAGAATCTTTTAAAAAGATATATAAAGGATGTCTCAACCTTAATCCGCTGACCCCACACTGGCCGTCAACAAGGCGTCTCATGAAAAAAATCTCACCGCTATTTAAACATTCTGTGGGGTCCAAAACAGTAATAACAAAAAGCCACTTCATATGACTAATGATCTCATCAATTTCTCGGCAAATTCCTTCCGAGACTGGCAACACATGCGCGGGAGTCGACACATGTCACGTCATCGGCAAATGTGACGCGTTTCCGGTGGTGTTGCTAGAAGGTGGCAGGGTTGCTACCTTTTGAGTAGTACTAGAAAAAAAATCCTTCTTTTGGAAAAAATTGATTTAAATGTACCTCATCATCATCATCATCACAACCCATAACTGTCCCACTGCTGGGCACGGGTCTCCTCTCACAGTGTGAGGGGTATAGGCCATAGTCCACCACGCTGGCCAAGTGCGGATTGGTGGACTTCACACACCTTTGAGAACATTATGGAGAACTCTCGGGTGTGCAGGTTTCCTCACGATGTTTTCCTTCACCGAAGCAAGTGATAATTAAATTTTAATACGCACATAATTTTTGAAAATTAGTGGTGCGTGCGGGGTTTGAACCCGGAACCTCCGGTTCGGCAGTCCAACGTTCAACCACACCGCTATCACTGCTGGTAAATGTACCTACTTTAAATAAAATCATAAAACTGTAATTATTATTTTTATGAAATATAAGAAATAGTACAGAACATGTTTGTTTTTATATATTTTTATGGCATACAAATCAACAATAAAGTTCAAGTTAAATATGTATTAATAACATACTTTTGATCATCGTTAAAAAAAAGTGCTGCAGTGAATTAGCGATGAAAATATGTTATTTTTGTACTATGCCTATCATTTTTATACAATACATAAAGTAATCAACTGAAATACAGTATGATAATTATATCTACATAAATATAGTACAGGTGACAACCCTAAATGTTAGCCTTAATGGCGATGTTCCGGGGATGATTACTGCTCTAAATTAGGGGTAACACATTTTAAAATGAACTCCTTATGGTTATTGGTATTAGTGTTTGTATAATTGATTTTTGAGTCTAAATACATAAATGGCAATAGCTACGTCTAATTGATGTAATTGCTCAATCGTTTAGTAATTAAGTTTTATTTTGGTATATTTTGAACTCGTGTAGAGTTTGACGCCTAATCTAAGTATACATATAAGTAATAAAACTGTTACTGATCGCTGTGTGTACGTGGAAGTTATAGGATATAGGAAAGCTTTTGTTGTAATAGAACGAGAACAATGATTGTTATAAATTTGTCTGTTTATCTGTGCCTTTGTAAGCGCTAATCTCTGAAACGGCGTAACCGATTTGGATGCGGTTTTCATTGTTGTATTGTGGTAAGCTTCACTTAGTGTTTTATTTCAATCAGTACATAAGTAATACAGTAATGTATGTAGTATGGGTGTAGTCTTATTTGTGTTATCCATACCAGCCGCGTAAAGCGATTCCTACTGTGAGGAAACGAGCGTGTGAGCGTTTTTTAACTATCCCAACCTTGTTTCAAAATATTGAGATAATCATAAAATCAACTAAGTCTGACTAACTAGTCAAGTCTAGCTAGAAACTAGTCGGGCGAATCCGACATGTATAATACGTGCGGTAAGCCGTGATATACTCGTAAAATGTAAACATAAAATCAGTGTATTTGTTGATAAATCTCATCCACACTAAGCCAACGACGCCGCTGTCTGCGGGGTATCCACTGCACAGTATCTGTTTACGCCGCCGCGCGCACAAAAACTACGATTTGGCTGCCAATGAGCCGGATGCCGTGTTTAATTAGTTCCAAATTGGTCGCACGTTGCCGCGGCGTTTAGACGTTTAGACTTGCTGGGGAATGGATTTGGACAAGTTATTAACTTTCCCTGTACTCTTAGATTTTAAACCTAATTTCAGAAAACTCGATGTATGTAGGTACATAATACTCGTATATGAATTAATATTTTAATTTATCTGTAAGCTTATCAACGTCAAAACTTCAAAGCCATTAAGCTAAAAAGAGAAAAACCAGTCAAGGGCGTTGGACTCTATTTTTAAGCTATTGCATAGCTTTTATCGCGGGCCTTGAGCGTGGGGACCGAATCCAGAAATTCCGTAACGAAAAAACCTAACACCCCCAATCGGCGCCATCTAGTACCTTAATACTAATGTATGGTACGTATGTTTTCTACAAACTAGATGGCGCTGTTCTGATATAACTATATAACTTCTAATAATTATAATTGCATAAGTTGATAAAAAATGCTATGCAATAGCTTTACCGCGGCAGTCTCCAAGTGCCACATTTAATTTTTTGTTTTACAGTCAGAACTATTAATAAATAGATATTGTTTGTTTTAAATGAATACGTGTTATAGTTTATATTATGTATAAACTCCTCAGTTGTTGATCTGTCTGACTTTTAATTCCACCTTTGAGTGGCGTGCGTAGTACGAGGGGTGGCTTTCACTAGGACGCGGCAAGCTGTTATGCCTATTACGGGCAATTAAGGAACTGTGATAATTTTCTCCTGATTGCACCTTCGGTTGACACTGATTCGAATCGTAGGTAATCGTGTGAACAAATATGTAAATGTATTTATTATTCACAGACTAGAAAAAATATCGAAACTGGTGCAGTGTGCAGGGTCTAAGTGAAAGTTACTTACCTAGATACTTACCTAGGTAGGTATTTTCTTATACGCAATTTTTTTTATTTCATTTATTTCACGAATAACATATATTATGTCACTTAAGTGATAGTTAGACCTGTTAGTAGGTTTTTGTAATAGTCCAGTAAGTACTTGTTAGTAAAAGTCTTGTTCTAATTCCGTCACAGATGTGTTGCTAGTTGGTACCCTTGAAGACTAAAATGTCCTCTAGATGTCCTCTAGATTGAACCAAAGCTCCCTTGCTCGGAAGTTCAATGTTCAAACCCTTTGGCCATTATTCCGAGGTGGCGACTAATATGGCCAACCAATCTCCCAAGTCGTTGATCTCATTCTCAAGTTCTCAACACAACAATATTTATTCTGCTGCAGTCACGACGGCCAGGCTCTAACTTAACGTCGGTTCCAATGAATCTTGACACGCGCTAAGCCGGGTTTTATTGACGCGTTATTTTTAACGTAAACAACCAAACGCCATCACTCATTGTCTTGTAAACCCACCAGTTGTTTCGGAAGCTCGCATCCTGAGCGCAGCCGGGAGGTTCCACCTTTTTCTTTCCAGTTTTTTTAGAAGATTAACTATCTTTAATTCTTGTGGGCATGAAGGTTTTGGTTTTTAATGCAGTGCTCATGTATATGAGAGATTTTAGCGATAAGGCCGCCTTATGGATACCTCATCATTTTAATGATTTCTTTATTAAGTGGACTACCCGATCTAACGTTAATCAGTAACTCGAATTTCTTGATTTAAATAATAGCTTCCCTGCGTCGGTGTTCCCGCTTACAATACATTACTTACAATATCGGCGTCATAACCACTAAAAATCGGGACACCTGACAATACAAATCACAAATGCTGTACTCTGAGTAAAGCGATACGCCATCGCACCCTAAGCAGATACAAACCTAACGTCGTACCGTATTAAGTTCTTCGAAAATAAGTAACAGCAAATTGTCTAAACGAACGAAGCCAAAGATTAAAAGTATAGTGATGGCGGAAGGTTGGCAACCCCTGGCCGCGAGTAATAGCGGCGCGGCAAGCGGAAGCCACACGCGCGAGCTCCAAATTTGTTCGTGTTAATGTTAGGGCGCGTCCATCGTGGTCGTCTTTAATAAGTGTAGTAACCGCCCTTGTTTCACCTCGGAAAAGCGGTCTTTGTACTGACACTCGAAAAAAATGTTTGGCGGAATTCTGTATGTTTACATATCAATTTTATTTGTCAATTGATGGAAAAAACGTTGCCATAGCTGCAATTAACCGTAAATTGTCAACGTTTTAGAAGAAGAACCTCACTGCATTGGATGGATAAGAAAAAGTCAAAAGCTAAAAATACGCTCTAATAGTAAAAAAGAACTAAAAAGTGAAAAACCGATGAAGGGCTTTCTAGTTGTGTCAAAACAAATCGAAGTTCTTATTCGACGGATGTACTAGTAAGCATTCCAAGGTTTCGTCTCCCGCCTTCGCAGCTCACAATCAGATCAGCTCGGTAGGTACGTGGCGGCGCGCGGCGCTGGCATACTATTGGATGATTTTCAATTAATCAGACGTCTGGAAATCGGATTCTGTTACACTATACCTACAGGTGTAGCTGAAATAATAAAGTGTGCGCGTATTAGTACTGTAAGCACTAAATTATAAGAAGTAAACAAATATAAAGGCTATCCTTAGTACACACACGTACAAAGTGAAAATTTTTTGAACATACATATTTTACAACATACATAACATTTTAATCGTATTAATTTAAAGCTGTTTCATTTTATTTTTTTACTTTGACTCCGACTTAGTTTCCAACCCGACTCCGACTCCGAAATATAAGCCAGCCGCCATGAACACGGGTTTAGGCCGAACAGCGCCACTTACGTAAAGTCGACTGTTCAGGATATCGCCGGCCATCTGGCCGGAGTGTCTTCGGCCGCGGACTGCTGGATACATTATTTATAGCCAACCAATACACGTAACATCGGTATACGACGTAACTTATGATCAAAATTTAGGAGGTATTATATCCCAACAAACACCTGTATTTTGGACATACTACTAACTCTTGTTCATCCCCTTTGGTAAACGTGTGTGGGAATGAATAATAAATGAATAAAAAAAACTACGACTTCCCGATTTCACAGGGGTGGTATCAGAAGAGAAATCTAAAAATGTATTTGAATTTATTGGGGTTTTTCAAAGGGTGATTTTTCTGAATTACCTACATACCAACTTAGATTTTTCTTCTGGTATTTTTAGGAGAGTGAGTATACAATGAGCGAAATTTGAATCAGTTGAGTAAATATTTAAACTTTCTTTGATTTTAAAGAAGGGGTAAGGTATTTTCATAAAAATCCAATGGCAAGGTTCTAAATTTTTTTACACGTTATGGGTACAAGTACAAGAACAACAACGTGCATTACTTCCTCTAGACTCGGTTATAAATATAATACCGGCTGTGTTCCGTCAAACATTAGGTAAATGTAATAAATAAAATTAATACCAAGCATTTTCCTGATTACTAGTAATATAGTATAATATAATAGTAGCTATAGTGTAGATTTATAGGACACTTAGACTACGAAGTATTACTGTCGACAGTACAGCTGTTTGTGATCGCGTGATGTATGGTTACAAGTCGAAAAATTTCATTTTCGCTTCTGTGATTCTGAGGAGATAATTAAGTGATCCTTTCTCTGTTGCGTAACATCTTCGTTTACCGTGAAAATGATCAAATGTATATCCGCACGAGCCAATAACCTAAACCAAATATTATTTATTATGCGTGCGTCTCTACCGTGACTGTAACGTCAGAATATGAGTCAGTCATGTCAAATTTGAATAAATAATATAAAAGACGAAGATATTGGGGTTCCTAATATTTCATTCATTCATATCAAAATAAAAATATTATTTTTATAACTTAGCTTCAAAAGTACAACACCACCACCACATATCGATCCCACAAGCCTACCCTTCCCCCAAAGCATTTGGAGTAGTTTCTGAGCAAAATAATGAGAAGAAAATACAATAGAGCCATAGTGGTCGCGTGGTCGCCACGCGCCAACTGTACCAACCACTGTGCAGGATCCCGGCGGGTGGTGCATTGTAGACACGCTTGCGAATAATTGACGGTCGAGTGTGAATATCTCAGATTTTAGACCCCCTTCACGATTTCTATGATTCGTGTCAGTTAACAAGAAAATAAGCAGCAATGGCCAAGTGGTTTGAATATTGGACCCTAGGGCCCGGGTTTGATTCCTGTACGCACCTCTAATTTTCAAAAATTATGTGCGTAAGTAGTAGTTATTGATCGATTCGGTGAAGAAAAACATTATGAGGAAACCTGCACGCCTGAGAGTTCTCCATAATGTAGTCAAATGTATGTGAAGTCCGCCAATCCGCACTTGGCCAGTGTGGTGGACTATATTCCTAACCCTCACATTGCAAGAGGAGACGTGAGCCTAGTAATGGGACAGTTATGGGTTGCAATGATGATGAACGAGAAGATTGGTGACAACTGTAATATGTTAAGTATAATACATCTTATAATATGTTAAGATTATGGCCAAATTACACAAATTCTTAATAAATCGTAGCCTTTATGTTATTCTGATGTAGGTATAAATAATCTATATTACTGTAAAGTTTAATCTAAATCCGTTCAGTAGTTTTTTCGTCAAAGAGTGACAAACATAGACCCGTACGTATTTTATCCATATTAATCGCATTTATAATATTAGTGAGATTAGTATATAATATTAGTATATAAATAAATCGGCCGACAGTGTCGTCAATTCAAACTGCAACGTTGAGACCATCACTTCACCTGCGATTCCTTGAAATTTAAATATGATAGTTTACCAAGACGACACTTGTTTATTTGCAGACTCAAAAATGCACATATCGAATGAAAAAAAGATTCATAGATAATGCATTCAAGTCAGGAACAGGTACAATAACATATATTAGCATTCATCTAGACCATGACCGATCAGCCTTTCAGAGCCATCTTGAGGACACGTGTAACCCAAGGGGCACTGCACACGCCTCCACTAGTTGATGCCAACAGTTGCTTCGAGAATAAGGTGTGCGACAAACGGAATAGAACTATGTAGAATAGAAATATAACTCCTTATTGTACACCGAGAACAGGACATTAACAATAGATAAACGGACTATAAATGTCTGTTTATAATTGTTAATGCCTAACCCGCTATATAGCGATCTGGGTGAACCGCTATATAGTGCTCTGGGTCCATAGCGCGAAGAACAGTCTGAGTAAAGTGAGGTAAGGTGCACGAGAAATGTAAGGAAAATTTAAAATCTCAATTTCTTCACTCATTATAAGCTATGTGATGCAGGCGCAGGCAGTCTGGCGTGACGTCACTGTATAACGTAGAGGGCATTGTCGCCACATTCTGATTGAGTTGGTTGTATATGGCGGTGTGGTCGAGTCTAAAGCGGCACACCTAAATGTGTATTCAGGTTTTGTGTTTGTAGACGAAGTTCTTGTTTTTTTGCGTTTGCAACGCCTGACGACTAATATCGACCGCGGATCGCGACCACACGTTGCTTGGTGTGTAACCGCCCTACCCCACTTGCTCCCGCCAAAAACTAAATTATTCCACTGTACCGAATCACATTCGATCATAAATTGGAGCGCATCTATCAGGTAAATGGTTTTCCCATAAATCGAAACTGTTTTGTTGTTGAGAGCTTTAAGTATGCGACTTGCGTCTTCAGCGGCGATCGGCGACAGATTTTTTAGAATCCTATGTAGTGATTTCAAACTTTTTAAATGTAAATAGCCGAGAAACCGGTTCTTGCATTTTACGCTATCAGTTCCCTTACTACTCATTTATTCAAGTGGAAACGAAACAATTCGGAAACGAAATCCGTCCGTGATAGTCGTATTCGAAGTACCTTCGTGATAGGGTTCGTAACGAATGTTCGGTGTCTTTTCGCTTCGATCCGTTACTTCGACGTTCGTTTTTCGTAGCAGACTCCATGTAACATCAAGTGCATCACTGATGCGTAGGCGGCTAAGGAAGAAGAACGACAAAGACGGGCCTCAGGAAAATATAATACTAATAATAATATTTTATAGGTAGAGCCTGAGTACGCCCCGGGGTAGTACTACCACCTAATTTGTACCATTTCTACCGTGTAATAATTGTTTTAACAGCAATTTTGTACCGTTTAGAAAGGTGTGGAGCCGGCTTCACTTTTTTGAGGCGACCATCTCAGTCCTTAAGGGTATTAACACATTTGAGTCTTGTTCTAGGTCGGTCACAGTTGTCATGGGCGGCAGCGGAAAGGTGGTGGCATGATCGTTAGCTGTCTTCAATCCATAAAGAGAGAGGTACGCTCTCATATCATCAAATATTATTTCCTGTGTCCATTCCATGCACAATCGAAAAAATGTGTAATCTATTTGCGTGTCGCACACTACGACCCGCGTGTGCCGACGATGTCCAAGACAAACACGATGCGATGACGCACACAGAAACATTGCCAGATGTGTACTGTGTCTTATCTGCAGTGTGTTTTCATTGTCGAGTTCCTGGCGGTGATTCATTCGCTTTATGGAGTTTTATCTGCGACAGGCCTATACCCGCGGCTTCGCCCGCCAAAAATCCCTAAATATATAACAGTTGACAAAATCAGAGAACTTTCGTACTAAGTTTGCGCCCCCCCTTTTACCTCCTTAAGGGGTGATTTTCGAAAAAAAATTAAACATATTTCATAACTTTCAATGAAATACCTTCATACTGATTTTCATTCAAATACCCTCAAAAACGGCAAAGTTTTATACTAACTTTGCACCCTCTTTTTACTTGTACCCTTTTTACTTGTTTTACCCCCTTAGGGGATAAATTTTCAAAAATCCTTTCTTAGTGCTCCCCTACGTTATAAAGTTATAAAAGGAACCCTATGGATGTAAGACCTAACGCCTACTATTTTTTGTAAATTATAAATTTACAACTGGGGCACTGGCACAACTGGGACACAACAACGACTGGGACAGGGACGGTTAGTTAGACCTGTTAGTTGTTGTTAGTAATAGCCACGTTAGTAATTTTTAGTAAAAGTCTGCTTTTAATTCAGATGTGTTGCTACCCTCGAGATTCTCGCGTCTGAAAAATAATCATAATCGCATTTAGGTATATAAAATTTCATATTAAAAAACCACATTAAACTGATCGTCCTTATATGAAATCCGTATAAAAGTGTACAATGGAAACTGTCCAAAGTAATTTCACTGCAAGCTGTGACTATAAACTTAAAAATAGAAACAATTGAAAGCAGCTTCGCTCGTCAGTATGAATATACGGCGCACTTAAGCCTTCGTTTAGGAAATAAATGTTATTGAACGCGTATAAGAAATTCTTTTAAATATCTTTCACCCACCTGATAGTACATGTCGCTGTTTTTGCTAATCGTATTAAAATTTGCAAAATTGTAAGCAGCTGGACTTGTAGATTCGTTTTTACCGTCCAAGATGTCTGTCTGAACTACAATATATGTGGTGAAATAAGCTATTTATGGACCTATTAAATATATACGGTAAGTATAGAGATTATATATTTGACGGACTACAAAGAAAGAACTCGGGTACTTCAAACTTTGTTAGTACATCGTAATATTCACGAAAATAAGTTTATAAATGAATTTAACTATGTTTATTTAAGAATTTATGACGAGGTATTTTTTTTAAAGAATTTTCAAGGATCTATCTAGTGCATAATTTTTAAACTTCTAAACGTGTGATAAGTTTATTACAAAGTATACATTATATGTTAGTACATATAATGTACTACACATATTATAGTTAATATATGTATTTATCAGGGAACATACAATAATATTCTTAACAACAAATAAACGTTTACATACATATACCTGTGGTCATTCACCGCTCTAGGATTCAGTGCCGTGGGTGGCATAGACAACATAGATAATTAAGACATTAGTAACACCCATTGCCCCGGAACAAACATTATCTGTGACGTAAATATCTGCCCCGGCCGGGAATCGAACCCGGGCAGGGTCACTACCAACTAGGCTTTGGGGCGTCATTGACTAACTTATTTGCATTATCTAAGATTAAACCCTGTTCAAAGATTTTCCATGACAATTCTCCTAATGAGTTAATGACGTCAAATAAAAATATTATCATCGGCAAATAAACTCAATAATTTTTAAACTGGACTCATGAAAACATTAATTCTTACTATTGACTTTCCAAACATGTTTTTACAGACATAATGACATATTTATACATTTTGCTATTGCTAAATAATATAAAATTATCCATAATAGTTACTTTACTAATTAAAACCATTGCCAATATCATCTTTAAGCCTTTATAATAAAAGTTATCATCCGTTGACTACTTACAGCGTAGTTTTCGATAAAGAATTAATAAAGTCATTTTTCTCTTGTCCTGTCAGCTAGTTGGACTTTTTATTTACTTATTTACAATTTTCGATGCATGGCTATGCATTGCGATTTTAAATTCGCTGCACATTTTTACATACACAGCGATATCTCCTCATTGATCTATCAATTAAAGTAATCTACGGGCCGATTGTATTGAGATACCTCGAATTCGGCCGGCCGGCGTCAAAGAATAAACAACCTACCAGAAGATCTACATCCAAAGCTTGGTTGTTTACTACATCGTAACTGCGCTTTGGAAAATCCATGCCTTAGTACACGTGGAAAAATGTTTTGATGAGATTCTTTAAATTGATATAAATACTAGGTATCTAGGTAGGTTCTTTAAATACTAGGTAGGTATAGCTTAGCCCAAGTAAATATGTGTAAGTGTTTAGAAAAAATACCAACATGAATGAATGATTCTCAACTGAATTTGAAGCTTTGTCTGCACCCAACGAAGAAGAGATCCAGAGAGCCTCTTATCAAACACTTGTTAATGTCAAAGGATCTACAGAGATACCTCGTTTAATCTGAGAAACTCGATGCACCCTTCCAATCTTCTAAAGCTCTGTAGACTATCTATTCCATGGCGCACCTTGTAAAGAACTTCGGTCCGCCGCGCCATTGTAAATTAAGTTTATTTATCTGATGCTATCAATTACTTGTTGTTCAAATAACGAGTGAAGTATACCTACATTACCTGTGTATAGCGAGGTCCTGCGTAAGGTGTTTGGTGGGTAACTGGCGATATTCTTTTCGAAAGTTTACGTTACAGGCATTATTTGTATTTTAAAGTGAAACTTTTATTACATCGCATCGCCTCAAACTTTTTCGTCTATGTGTTGCATGTCGCGTGACGGTCGGCCGCGGAGTAGGGATAAAGTGAAAGGCGCTCGTCAGAGCAGCCAAGGCCAATATGGCGGCGCTTATAGTTCGCAGCAGCTGACCGTGTAGTGTATAGAGCATAGATATAGACTATTACTCATTTGTGCCAGTGCTCCACGCTATTTTGTTTGTTTTTATTTATTTTTTATAGAAATACAACTAACAGTACCTACTAACAGTCCCTGTCCTTGTCCTCATACTTACTAAGACACTAACAAACTAATGTTGAAGACGTTGTTAGAACGTCTTCTAACCGAACTAACTAGAGTCTTGTTCTGTGTCGGTCACAGTTGTCATGAGTCTTCTTGTTGTAGATAATTGGGCTTTAAAACCAGCTTATGCCCTAGAGCAGTTGCGCATGCTAGGCTTTTATCTACTAGTCTTTTAGAAACAACTGATTTTAAAGGAAGGGGAAGTGGAAGATTTGGGGAAATCTCATTAATCGACATATTACATTGCAATAAGTTATTACTGCAACAATATAAAGATTAGTAATTCAGCGGTATTACAGATTTCATTAGTTGTCGGCAGCAGATATTTTCGGAACATGTCGGTGACTCTGTACGGAACGCACCTGGAGTGGTGGAGATAGGTCAGCGGAGTGGCGGTCTGCAGAGTCGGTGTGGTGCGACGCACGGCGATCCGTTATCTAAACATTGGCGCTAAATTTAATTGAAAAGCAACACACGAATCCTGCAGTTCTCCACAAATTATCTTTGAAGATGTTGCGACCTGAATACGTAATGTCAAATAAACTATTAGTTTTGCTTCAATGTGTAACACCCAGCAAATATTGTGTGCAAAGATATGTTGTTTTTAAAAAATAAACGCTATAATGCTACTTCTTACATTTGAATAACATTGAATTCCAACGGGGAAATGCATTGATTAGTGCTTTTGAATGAAATGTCATACTAAATTTTATTGTATGTTTGTCCGACTTTTACATCGAAACGGTGCTGCGGATCGTTGAGTTATTTAAAATGATGATTGTAAGGAAGGTGGAGGCGATGAAGGTTACTTTTAACCCCAGGAAAACACCTATTTTGACTAAAAATTATTTGACAGACTAAATTCCACGCGTGCAAAGCCGAGGGCAAAGGCTAGTACTTTAATAAGTGTACATTAATAAAACTACCCTAGAATCTAAACGAACATTTCAGCTGCTCATTCTCCGGCAATATAAAAAAGATCCTACAAATAAATTTTACAATTAAAATTATTGAATTCAAAACTTTATAAGTATTATTGAAATATCACAAGCTCATAAATATTTATAAATGTAAGCGATACTAATTAGTAGGTGGGTATAATGTTGAGTATCCATTAAGATCTCTTAATGGCCCTTATCTACTTATCATCGTATCATCAATAAGGTCAGCAGCGATATCTTACGGACCTGTACTCTACGGAATAGCTCTATATTTCGATCTCAATGTCGCTTTTCTGGTTACCGGACACTTTTAATCGCAAAATCAAGATTATCGCGATACCGATCTGATCTGAGGTTTGATAAAGGGTTTAAATAAGGTAGGAATAGTTTTTACATATAATTAAGTACTAAAAATTATACCACTCCAATAAACCTTGAATTTGCAAAAGATTTGTTTATAATTGGTGCTATAATAAAATTCATACATGATTTATACATAAGTACAACCACTTGCATAATTAGAACATAATTATAGCCGAAAGATTCCAACATATTTAAGAAGATAATTTTTTTGAGATCTGAGTACAAACTAAGTAAATGTAAAGTATCATTTAAGTATAGTACATGTATAAATGTCACAGATTATTGCATTGTGACGTCTCCACAATTGATATAAAGTGATGTTTTATTTTTCAAAATAAACTTTTATGACGATTTGCACTAAACTTTGCGAGCATAGAAAACTATAATCTATAACCATTCCGAAACGCAAACCAGAACTAAATAAAAAAAAATGGTTGCCTGTAAAGTCGGTTTTACGGGCGAAGATTTTACGTGACAACGTCTTTTTCTCGGTAGAATATTTATTGATATGAATATAATTAAATTGCGCAATAGGAACAAGGAATTGAATGAAAATAAGAATTGCACAAATTTTAACTATAGAAATATATTTTGTTTACTAAAACATTGTACATGTAAACTTAAACTTAACGCGCCGATTCAATGCGCCTAATTCTCTAGTGCTGCGCGCGCGACAGACCGATCATAGTTGAGTGGGAGAGAGACGCAAGGCATTCGGCGGGCCTCTCTCTCGTTCGGTGACTCATCGTAACGTTACCGAGCGTTACTATTTTTCATAAGTGACTCCCAGCTAACCTAATTTAAGACGTTGTCACGTCAAAAAAATCGGACAAAGACGAATGAATCGGTTTCCAAATCAGAAAAGTTCAGGCTTTGTTATCCGAAGTTACGTAAGCGTGTAGACGAATGCTAAAATCATATCCAACGACCCTCCGTCGGATATCGGCTAAAAAAGAAACAATGAGGGCCGATCGTTCGCACGCCGAATGACAATATTTGTCCGAAATGAACCCTTGCTGTCGGACGCACGCACTCGTTATGCGTTTAACGTAATCCGCATTACAGCCGAACGGCACAACAGCTCAGCTGCTAACGGCACAGATGTCCCGCGCAAATTAATTGGAAATGTCAAGTGCACGAGAGCCGACGCCATCTTGTTCCCCCATTCTTTATTTTTTTCGCGCGCACGTGGCTGTTATTGCCAGACAGCTGGCCGAAAGCGCGTGTACAATTTTTTAACGTCGATTGACCGTGGCAAGTCGCAAACCGTAGCAATAATTGTCATTTGACATTTGACATTCGCGCGGGAAGGTGCGCCCGATAGATGTGCGTTTGGATAATGCAAGAATAATGGACTGACCTATTTAATATGTAATTAAACATCGCTGGCCGTTTCCGGCAATTAGATCGGCCGCGATCAGTGTTAAATTTCCTTCTTATACAAATTTTATAAAGCGGCGGCCGGAGCACCTTTTCACCAATCGAATTTTGAGCACCTGATGTCCGCAGCTGATGATGGACTCCTGGGCCATCCGACACACCTTGTCTTTCGTTACGGAGTTTCCTTTCGTAATTATACACCATTTTAAACTGCCACCAGTTGCGTCTTGTAATTATGGCGACCATATCAACTGTGATGTGACTCATCCCACCGTTATGGCTGCTCGTTAAAATGATATGGGCTACACAATTACACGCGCTTCGTTTTACTTTTTACGTTTATTCATTTTACTGGACCTATATTAAAACCAAAATCATCTGAGTAATAATAGGTACAGTATATTGTACTCAACTCAGACACACTGGCACAAACAGAAAACAGAATTTTTATTAAAGTAATGTAGGATGGTACTATAAGGATGTTTTTCAAGAATTTTCTTATTATTTCATCGACTTGTGGCTTTAAATTTTGTTTATACCGGTGAATTGGATTCACCTTCAAATTCAAATCATTTTTTTCGTCTTAGGAACTGACAGCTTCCTCAACGAAACTCAAAATTTACATCTTAATGTCTAAGTTATAGGACTACTTAACGGGTTTTTATTTAATATTATGGGGTATGTGTACCTATTCAGTATAGATATTTCTGTGATAAACCAAGCATTATTCACTACTTAGCCGCAGAAGTGTTGCCACCTCTCGCAGCCCAATTTGCAGACGATCGCCAATAATGAGCTGTGAATTGGCTACACCAACAGTTTCGAATAAAGCGTGCATTCAAAGCTTTACGTAAGTGTGAGACGGGCGCCCTACTTTTGATGCAGCACAGATGGGTTCGATTGAGTCACGTAGGCAGTAGTCTTATTAAATTAGTTAATCATCAGAAATATTCACATCCTCACTGTTAGGGGTTTACTCGCAACACGGGAGGGTTACAGTTGGTCTACGAGGAGTTGTGTACCTGACCTAGCTTTCGGAATATTTATTCTCCTCCCATGATCTACAAAGTTAGATAAATACGCGTACAATGCTTTTAAAATGTTAGGAATTAGGTGAGTCATTGCTTCGGACTATTTAATATTAAAATTTTGTCTGGTTAATGATGTTCTGTAAAACAATCATTGATCTCCCAGGTTTCCTTACGAAATTTCCCGTTGCCAAAGCAAGCGAAACATGAATATACAAATACGATTTGAACAAAAATTTTCGAGAGCTTCAAAATTTTTGCTTTATGGTACCTAAAGAAGCGAACAGATTTTTTAAGTTCAACGCTAAAAGTAATTTTATGTATCAACTCGTTTCAAAGCCAGTACTTGGCTTATTATGGCTTGAGGCCTTGAGGGTCAGTAATTTCTTTCTTTTCATCTTTCTTGGCAGACAACACGTCGATCTTTGGTGTTATTAATGCATGGGCAACGGTGATCACTTGCTTAATCACCATGAGGCTCGTCTGCTCGACCATCACCACATAAAATGAAGCTAATATAAGCGTGTTAATTTTTGTTCTCTCAAATAACATACAAGAACACTTTCGGCGTGTTTCAATGAATCCATGACAGACCGAACCTCTCCCTTCTCACCTCATACCGCATACCGTATTGGTGTTTACATTGGTGTGTTTACCCGGCGTCAATGGGGCTTTGTGCGCCCGCGCAGGCCACACCTAACGCAATCAATTAGCATCCCGGCTGCGGAAGGAAACTGAAGATTGTATTAATAACTTCCCGTCGCTGATGCGTTTAGGCAGGTTAGCAAATGACCCCAGAAAAGATTAAACATGAAATTATGTTGAGCGGAATTTGGATATTAATTAAAAAAAATACATAAATTTGGCCCGAAACGGTGACAGCAATGACCAGTTCATGATGGTCGTAGTCTATCTGTAATATAATTATTAAGTAGACATAAGTAGTAAAGATTTGCTTGTTCGTCAACATAATATTTATATCAGTTAACAAAGGGAACATTGAGGTCACGTGAATAAAATTCAATTAACGTTATTACAAATTAAAATATGTATTTACTTAAAGTTATATGTTTACTTGGTTTTATCAATATTGTTTTTAACATTCGTAATGTATAGACCTAAATAAATTAACTAAATATTAAATAGACCTAGAATACCTAAACCCTTCCAATGATGAACTAAAACTCGTTTTATTGACAACTCCAAAGTTTAACTTGTACCAACAAAACCACACACGTCCACATTTTTTATTTGCCACAATAGCTCCACTGATGATTGTAGTTGCTGAATTACTTCGAGATTTCTCACATCACAAAGGGTGTCACCTCACTGGCAGTTCATTTGCTATAATGCCCATAATCGCATTTGAAGCACAAAGGGTTCCGCTGTCAAAACACAAGTATACACGGCTCTTAAACCTCTTCAAATTTTTTGTAATGTTCGCAGGCGAAATGCATAAAAAAATTTATGACGGCGCTTCGGCTCGGACCGCAAATGTAGCCGCTGAGGTGAGCCATGATTTGTGATTAATAAGGACAAAATATTTTTCTATGCAACCCAAAAAAACTGTCTCACTGCTGATCTCCTTTCGCATAGCGAGAAAGACATTTTGACAACTTTGAGAATCGATTTTTTTAAAGCTTCTTTTAAACTTGCATTGTATTTATGTATGTACTTTTGTATTTAACTATGTTTGTTCGGGTGGAATCTTAAAGAAACTCAATATCTTCTATTAATGCAATTCCACAATATTTGAATCAAATGAAATGACTTGCTGTGAATACGAATGCCTGTCCATCGATAACTAAACACTCTAAAAAGTAAAGATAAAATAAAAAGTACAAAAACTGTTTTAAAAACGAGATTTTATTTGAATGCACTAAAAAGACTAAAATAATCTTTTCCTTAGAAACTTTTACCATTAACTTATATAACGTCACACAATTTATATGACAATTTGTGGGACAGTTAAGAGTAGCAACAATGACGTTAATTAATTGTATTGTAATATTGTAATGACTTACTTTCGAGACTATTAGAACGAATGGTCACCCTAGCAAGTGTGACTGAGCGAGTAGACGTTAATAATGTAGCCGTTTTTTTGCTCGGCCGCCTTGTGGACTTTGTAAATCGCAATATTACGCGATTTCGACCGATAACCGTAAACTCATTGGGAACGAATTATTTGTTAATTTGAAAAAAATGTTTTTATGCTTTCGCATGCCGTAAAGATTAAATACACATTAAGGAATTTGAATGGACGCAGCAGGTCCTTTGAATATTCATGTATGAAATGAACCGCTAAGATATTTTTTGAATATTATATTATTATTATGTAAGTTGAGATTATTAGGCAACCGGTTACAAATTAATGAGCATACTATTCTCAGTATTTTTAACATATGCATAGTTACGGAATAATAAAAAAAACGCTTTTACACACTCATTAGTTCATTACCCCGAATTGATTTTGGTGATTTTGGTTTTTAACGCTTCTTCCTAGTGACTTCATGAACCGGTAGAGACATTAGCTGCGTTGACTATTATCTATTAGGTACTATAATTAACAAATTATTTCAATGAGAATATAAGAATAAAAAAGAAATAATTAGTCAAACTCATACTTACTAACAAACTAACCAGCTCATTTTCTAACACCGTCACCTAACCGGACTAACTATCCCAGTCCCCATATGAGTCTTGTTCTAAGTCGGTCACAGTTGTCATGGGCGGCAGTGGAAGGTGGTGCTGCATTCTCGTTTGCTACCTTAATTCCGTTTCAGATAAAAATGTAGTGCGAAAAGACTGATCAGTTTACAGGTGGTAGGTACCTAGGTACAATACAAAAAATATATTATTAAGTTTCACTACCAAATTAAGTATACAATGATAATGAACAGACGTTCATTTAATTAATTGCTATTGAAGTCGATATCAGGTGAATAATTCATTGTTTGATTTATTGTTCACAACAAGACGCAATTCAGAAAAGTCAACACCACAAAGGAATAGGATATAAGGCGGCTTCGACTTAGTCCAATCAGTATCCTCTGCGCACGGGATACTTTACTATGCAATTAAAGAGGAGTTTTACCACATTTTTCGTACGACCGTCAGCAAGCTATGTACCAGCTCTCGCGTAAGATTTTAATTTAGTTTGTCCACTTCTTTTTGAAGTGAGAACTTTAGGGATAATCTTATGGGTTCGCGTTTTATTTCGTCGTCATTGTACACCATGCAACATGTAAAAGAGATTTATTTAACAGGCGGCCTTATCGCTAAACAGCGATTTATTCCAGACAACCTTACAGTAAGGAGTTTAAAGAATGGGATAAAATCTAGGGGCAGGGTGTAGTAATAAGAAAATTAAACAAAACCAGAAAATAAATAGCAAGTATAATGCACAATAATAAAATTAAAAACTAAGAATTATGATAGCATAAAGTGAAGGGTAACAAAACGAGCGCAGCAGGATTTTGGGGACTGTTAAATTTTGAACGAGTTTAAGGAGTCAGCAAGACCAATATTTAGGGTAGAGAGTTCCATAGGTGGACAGTAACGAAGAAGGAATTTAGAGGAGAATCTGGAATCTAAAGGAATACAATTCAAAATTATAAAAGATTTTGTATTTTATTTTATTTTATTTTATTTTATTTTATGTTTATTTGGGAAACATACAAATTTATCAAGCGTTTATAATTCAGCTTACACATGTAAAACAATTCTCAGTAAAGTTTCCACGTATACCAAACGAACTTCTGTTTGACCATTAACGAAGAATGTAGTTACGACGCTTACCTATTCAATGACCACTAAATATAATTGTTTCTTAATTCATTCAACAGGTTATAAAAAGCCTTGTTTTTACTAAATTATATTAAATGTAAGTATATTTTATTTCGATAAATTATTACCACACAAAAAGCAGAAGCTCAGAATGTGTGGTCTGAACTTGCAAGCATTAATAAGATACATAAAAATATAGTGAAACTTTTATAGTCATGAATATTTTATGAACACTGGAAGATCATTAAATAAACTTGAATAAAATGGTTACTTAGTCCAAGTTAAGACTATTTAATAAATACTAAGACCTACCTTGGCTACCTCTTACATACCAACATAAAAGTTTACTGAGCTTTAGCGATATGTTAATGTGCACTTTTTAGCTTTGGGATATCTTATATTCATTTATTATCTGTATTTAAGAGCAATGGACAACTTTGTATTGTCACATCTGTGGATTGAATCTGCAGAATTTTAAAATTTGAATACCTAGCATGGTACATTGGAAAATGGAATGTCAGGATAGCTGTATAAAAAATTACGAAGAAGTTAAAGAATTTTTAGCCAATAGCGACCACCCAATTTTTAATTTTTAATTAGTTTTTATTAAATCTTGATCTTGAGTTTAGTGTCAGTTTATGTCCAGGGACGACGGTCACCATTGTGACCACTTACCATCAGATGGCTCGTCAATTAGTTTGTGAACTACTTATATACCCACATAAACATATATTATGTTAAGCAATCTTTGTCTAACTTCATTTATTTAAGGAGAAAGAAATGGAGATTTTGGGAAATGCAACTACCTACTTAAGCATAACGAGTTATAAAGTTAAAACCCCTAATTTCACTCTCTTAAAAAGTTCTTAAAACCCTAGCAAGCTCATACTTACCTAATCCATGCGAAATTTAAGCGCTGAGAACGAATTTCTTTCCAGCAGCGAATGACTGATTACTTCGGAATTCGGTAATCGTTCCCGCTAACACGCAAATGTTCCAATTTCGAATGAGTGTTCGTTTTTCGAATTCTAATTTGTCCGGAATGCAGCTGCCGATCAGTAGCTGGCAGCAAGATCGTTGCCCCTGTGATAGAGTTTCTTCGCACACTATTGTCGGTTTCAATAAGACAAATTAAAAAATAAAGTGGATTGTATTTTGATAACTTTTAAACAAGGGTTCATAGTACAGATCGTAGAAAAAAGCTACTACATATTATAGAATAATAGATAAATAACACGCCCTTACGCCGCATCTACATTTGATAAACTTTTTTAAGTGATCTGTGTCGGTCTATAAATTTACCTACTCTGTATGTCTCTATATATCTCCCAATTATTGTCGAAGCAAAAAATATATTATTATTAATAACTCTATTTTTTATCACATTTAGTGTTGACATATTTTACTTCAATAGCTTCAAAAAAAAGTATAAAAGGTATTTTAATTTAAATCATGTTAACTACTTAAACATTTTTTGACTGCGGGTACTAAAGTCATGGGTTTCTCGATGGGTGGTTACTAGTACTACATATAAACAAATACATACATACAAATATAGAACAACAGTTAGAAATAATGAAATAACAAGTAATAGGGGGAAATATTGAAAAATGCAGGAAATGCAACAGGTGACGTGACATTTGACGCCCCAACATCTTTTTTCCCTTTCCGAACGTTACCTGCCTAGAAACAAAGTCGTTAACACGGCAAAAAATTGTAGATGTTTTAATTAACTTACAACCAATAAAATTTGGCTTTACATGTTATTAAAATTAAAATTTAGTGTTGTTATGTTGATGCCAAAAATCACCGCCTGGTTATTTCATTCTTTATTTTAAAATAAAAAAAGTTTGTAATAGATTTTCAAACTGTATTTTTTATCGATAGATATATTTCTATCTATCTCATCGCCATAGACAAATTTCCATGCTACGTCTAATGAATCTGGTATGTTACATTTAGTACCAAATAGCGGACAAACATACGAGACCCCTGATGATAATCACCGTCGCCCATGGACATCAGTAACACCCAAATAATCACTGATACGTTGCCGATCAAATAAGCAGAGAGAAAAACAAAAGAACGAGCCCTAAGTATTCTAATATATTCTACTAGTTACTTCACCAATCATAATGTCCGTCAAGTTGAGGTCCGTCAAATAACGTTCTATATTTAAAAGTTGATATCTTGATTATAATTTGGGTGACTTGGAGCTCTGCATTTCAGCTCGTGATCGTACGCAGTTGAGATTGCGTTCGCGTGATGCAGTTTGGAGCTCTGGACGTGGCTGGGGAATGCGCCCCGGGGGGTTCGCACGCCAGCTGGCTCTCGGTGCATCGACTGGTCACGAGGTGTTCATGAGAAATGAGCACGGTAGATAGCTCCAGAACTTCAGGGACAGCCATAAGTTTAGGAATGCGCTTGACAGCAGGTGTTTGATTCGCAGAGTAAAGAGAAATGTAGGTAAGATCTTGAGGCGATGACAGGCGTTATAGCGGATTGTAAGCAAAGGATATTTTAGTATTTTATTACAACTAGTTTCGGGTAGGTTAGGAATTTACTGTGTAATTTCTACATAATTATTATTATTGAATTATTAAGTAGCTAATAAAAATATGTTGCTGAAAAGTTTTCAAAACATGGAAACAACGAAGAAATAAATTATTAATTAAAATATTAGAAGCACATACGTAACTTATATTACGATGCTTAAATTATGTACCAGACAAGAGCAAAATTGTACGAAGTTTTGGAATAATTATAATTATAATGATGTCTTGAAAATTGCTTTCCAAGTTCCATTAATCAAATTACATAACTATATTTACCTTAAAATAATTACACTATAGAAATGAAGTCCGCGCGGCCGTTTCGAAGCACCTTAATTGGAGTCAGAAATGACTCCAAACATCGGGCAGCTCATGTCAACGCACGCCAAACGTGTCTCGCGAAAAAAAAGAATAATGACGATTTGTCCAGTTAAATTGTGCCACAAAATATCTGAAAAGCTATTTATGTATTATTGCTAAAAACTTATGGTTATCCGCAGCCGAATCATTCCCCGCTTTCGGGAAAGTTTCGGTTTAGTGCTTCACTTTAGACAGAGCGTTTGTATGAAGACTGTCTTTCTATAGTGTTATTATTCTAAGATATTTACCTAAGCATTCTTCAAACACTCATGATCATATCTAATATTTAAAAGTTAACAGTCATTAATATGGAGCATAATTACTACTTTTATTTATTCTATTAATTCAGTGAACATTTTCTATTTTGAGGGTTACAGATTTTTCCCGTCGATATATTATTTTCAATAAGACAATGTCTGAAAAGAATCTAAACGAGTAGGTACTGGATTTCAATCTCGGCTCAGGTACGTACAGTCGACACGTTTAAATCGACAAGCTATCAGTGTTTCAATGTTATTCCCCGCACATTGTAAATACTTATTCTACATAAACAAGATAATACATATATTATGCCGATATTAATCGATTTATATCGATAATGATGATATGATATCGATTGTGTATCGATGATCACCGTATCTCAGCCCAACGGGAGCTCAAATTGATTGATCAATTTAAATGTGTTCATAAAGGCATTTTGATCATCCATTCGCGTGATCTAAAAGAATGATAACTGGCCAGTGAAAAGTGCAACCACGGGGAGTTCCCACGGCTGAATGGCCGCGGGGACAGGCCATCAGGGCTCCATCACCGGTGAGGGTAATTTGTTGATCGTATGATAATACCTCGTGATACTGCTACGATTCACTCATTAACAGAATATCATGCATCCTGGTATGTGATCATTTATACATAACTAGCGACCCGCCCTCGCTTCGCTTCGGAAAACTTATTCCTTCGGTTTGCAAAGAGAGTTCTCCATAACTTTCTCAACGATGTGCGAAGTCTACCAATCCGCACTTGGCCAGCGGCAGCGTGGTGGTCTATGCCTGGCCTGTTTTCAATCTTAATTCTATAAAAAATCAATTTAATATATATACTTACGTAAGTTGTGTTGTATTGTAGTGTACTGCGGCTACCACAATTTACGTTTGAGTATTTAATTGTAATTGTAACGAAAGTTGTATTTATTATTTCAATCAAACAATAGAGCATTGTAATTCTTTAGTAGGTACGTAGGTAATTTCGTGAGTAACTTAATAATTGGCATTCTTAAGTGTCGTAATAATAAGTATTAAATTAAAACCTCCTGTTATCAAGATTAAATAAATGTTTTATCCCAAAATCATATTATTCGGTACATCGCCCCTGGAAACACCAATTTTATTACAATAATTATAACAACGAGGCATTTAATAACAGTAGCAACACCAGTAGCGGAAGCACAAATCATAAACAACTCAATTTGTGATCACTATCGACACATCGCGTCATTGCATCGGTGAGATGAAACTTATACTGGATAGTATGGATGATGATTATTATTATCAAGTATTGAAGTCGTCTAATGCCTAGCAGAAGCATAGCTGTATTATTAATGTACCTATGTACCCATAGAAACATTTTTGTGAGCATATTAGCTTGAACACGTAGTCTTTCAGTTTCACACTAAAAAGCAATAGGTACGAATCAAAACAGAGTAATTTATTATCTAGATACGTTCCCGATCTCATCAATAAATAACCAAAGCGTTTCTAAGCTTCCGGAATATATTTATAGAGAGCGGTATAATTAATTTTTATAGCGTTGTAATTAGCAACACCGGTAGTCGGTAGCCGGTAGCTGGAAGCTGCAGCGGACGTAGAAATTATGATCCACGATCTACCGTTATTGGCTGGTGCTATCACGCGCTGTTTTGGATGGACCGCTGCGCGCTGTAATATTACTAAACTATTACATTTATCGGGAGTATGACTACCCTTTTCGAACACTATTAGTATCTAATAATTATATATTTTGTACGTTGAACTTGCTTATTATTTGAATTACTCAGAGTTTTCTGAGTCAAAATGTCAACAATTGAGAATATGAAAAATACTCGATTAGCGATAAATGTAAAATACCTTTAATAAGATTGAGAAATGAAAAATTTTGATATTGTTTTCTTGTTCGTTTAGGCGTGTATCGAATACGTACACGTAGGTACGCGCACAAGGAAGTAGAAAAAAAGAAAGATTTTTGACGACCCCGAAGCCCTATTGGTAATAATAACTGGTAATAACTATGCCTGCGAAGCGAAGGGTTCCGGGTTCGATTCCCGGTCAGGGCAAATATTTATGTGATAGATAAATGTTTGTACTCGGATCATGGGTGTTAGTGTTGTGTTATTTGTATTGTCCATGCCACCCGCGACTCAGGGAATCCTAGTGCCAAATGCGTCATACCCCCATGAGGCATTTGGTACAGCTCTATAATATGGATCCACAATGAACGTCTGGACAACAGATTATCATTAAAACTCCGAGCAGAAAGCTAATCGTTTGCGTCGTCATTACGATCTCATTCCACGTCACGTGCGACCATATGGGAATGCTCTGCATGACCTTACCATCGTGATTGTCCAAGAAATTAACAAAAAAACTATTTAAGTACCGCCTTCAGATGGTTTCATGTCGCCGTTGGGTGTTCCCACGAACTCACGACCAAACTTTAGTTCAAAACGTTCTCGAGGTTATTTGAGGTATCACGTTAACTATTACTCTTTTAAACCTTAACCATTGTGTTGTCCGGTCAAGAAAACTATCAATGGATATTTCTAAATATGTTGAGGCTAAGTTGTCTCTAAGCCCGCGTTGCAGTGATTACTGGATGCTTTGGACAATACTTTGGTCGTTAATATTGATTTCTTCGAAGCTAATTCGGGGTATCAACCCGCCCCGAAGGCATTAGAAAGGATCAATTAAGGTAAATGTGTGAATGCTTGGAAACTTAACGGTTTTAAATATTATCTTTTTAATTTTCATAGTTTTTTGGATTTGGAATTCTGTATTAGCAATATCGATAAAAGTTTTCGTAATATAACTCGAACTGTACCTCAGACTTTATAATTTTCTTCTAAAAACATTTTTTTTATGAAAAAGCCAACAAAAGCCGATGAGCTACCTGGTGGTAGGTGGTGACCTGCCCATAGACATCAGTAACACTAAAGACGTCACGGATACAACAACTAACTTAATTAACTATACAAGGTGATTTTTTAGCCACTTGACATATTAATAGGGGGTAGTCAGTATTCGATTCTCATAAAAATATTTATAATAAAAGGGTACTTAAAATGTGACTGAATTATCCATTACAAACCCATAATGTGGACAAACTGAGCGCACGCGGTTTAATCTACTCCACTAAAGGTAATTAACCCCGCACGATGAAAATGTATTCGGAGTGGATCCAGAAGTGCAACTCGCGTTTTATGAACGCAACGCATCTATAGTTTTAATATCTTTGTGAAATGCTTCTTCTTTCTTATTTCTTCTTTCCAATAAATGACCTTGTATGCCAAACCAATGTTAGTACACCATGTAGTAGTACCTGTAGATAGTAATAGTGGGTAGTGGGTAGTGTCGGCTCTGTGCAGTATACTGACAGATTTGAACACGACGTTTCCCTGTATCGCCTGCATCTATGTGGAGCGGGAGATTCGGTCACGAATTCAGTACGGTGCACAAAACACCGGCTTTGTTGTTTCAAATCAAAATCGACTATTTAAATTGGCATGAAAAAGTACCTGTACCGTCAGAATAAAAATTGTTTACCGTTTACTGAGTATGAAAACTCGAGATTTTCTGGCAGGTTACAGGTAATTTGTAATCTTACCAAAATGGTATGGCACAATAGTTTTTAGGTAGGTAGAATCGGGCCGCATTCATAGTTTAGAGGTATGCCGCGTGTTGCGAACACGAACATTTTATTTGTCACATTTCTGCCCCGACCGAATGAATTCGAGGTCCTTATTTCGCAGCAGTGTACGAAATCAAAATCAAACTGTCATATGTTTCTGTATACTTATGAAAGTTATTTTGTATTTACCATCGTTTCGCGAAGGATTTTAAATCTAAGAGAAGAAACGGCGAAAGAAACTCCAATGTTACAGCCGCGAATGGGGCCGCGAAGATATCCCGGGGATTAGAAACTAAAATCCCTTACCACGTACGCCACCAACGGACCACAGGGTATTGGTCTTGCGATACATAACAATTAAAAAATAGATTATTCGCATGCTGACGGTACAGAGGCGTGTCGATCCGACGGCCAGTGTGGGAATATCTGCTGATTCCACTCGTCGCTCGAGCGCTCGTGAATCGCCCGTGGCTTACGACAATTTGCATTTTTTACCGACCCCCCTCCCCCCGCCTGCTGCTTCCCGCACTCTTCGTCTACTTGTTTTTTACGATAATAGCCGACAAACGAACGGTGAGACACCTGATGGTAAGTGGCAACCATAGCCTATAGACATCTGTAACACCAAAAGCAACAGTAATGCATTGCTGACCGGGGAAGAAAGACCTGGCTTCAACCCATTAATGGCCCACTACTGAGCACGAGTCTCTTCCTATACCCGAGGAGGCCAAGAGCATACTCCACCACGCTGCTCCAGTGCGGATTAGTGGAGGGGTTAGTGGCCAACCCATAGTGTCGGAAGTTTTTTATGCCGCCCGAAGGCCTCCGACATGGTGTAACGACTGCTACCAAATAATAACCGGGACCGACGGCTTTACGCGCTCTCGGAAGCACGGAAGCGCCCAAGAAATTTCCTTAGTAGCAAAAATTTCTAGATACCCCTAGTGCGGTCACCCATCCAACTTCTGACCGGGCCCGCTGTTGCTTAACTTTGTCGATCAGTCAACATCGACGCAAGCAAAAACATGTCTAAGACGGCATCTACATTGTCTATGACTAGGCACCCGAACCGGATGTATTTTTTCTGCAAACAAAATAGCCGGCGGCTACAACCAGCTAACTGTAGAAACGGTATGTTACCAACATAGCGCACAGACTATATAGAAGTGATGCATACTGTTTGAACTGACGCAGCCAGAATTTCCAGCGTCAATAGACTATTTCCACCATTTATACAAATAAATAAAATTTGAGTGTCTGTTTGTGATATTAAATTAACCGCTTTTTACTAAATACATAATTATGGATGTATACACAATACATAATTATACCAAAATAACATTTTTTACAATTTTTGTCTGTCTGTCTTTCTGTTTGTTTTCTAATCTCAGGAACGGCTGGACCGATTTTGACGGGACTTTCATTGGCAGATAGCTAAAGTAATAAGGAGTAACTTAGGTTACTTTTATTTTAGAAAGTTCCCCGTAGCATTTAAAGTTCCACGCGAACGAAGTCGCGGGCACAGCTCGTCTAAAATATGGTTACTTGTGATTGATTTCTCATCAGGAATTCTACAAGAATACTACCAAAGAGCTTCTTTTCCTACCCACAGTTAAAGATTGCAATTACTACTACTAACGGTTTAAATATAAAACCAATGTCCAAGCAGTTTTAACTTTTTTGTTTCTTTCACCATATCTTCTCCTCGATAATAAGGTACGTGCCCGACGGTAAACAGCGGTAGAAACAAAAAAACAAATTTAAAAGCCTAAAAAAGAGTACCGTCATGTAATTTCTAACAATCTACGTCTTGGATCCCAAAATGACGATATATCGTGTTGCCAAATAACCGCGTGGAACCGCTAATGACGGTGATCGCTCGTTCTGAAACAACGACGTATAAGACACTAGAAAACTGCACTTTTGAACTTTTGTCGGCGATTATCATTAGAAAGGCAGTTAGAAAGAACAAGCACAGTACTGTCGAGGGCAAAAGTGTCTTACTATAATACTTTTTTGAAGTGAAAATTTCTATAGTATCGATGTGATTTGGAATTCGATGAAACGGAAATGACATGAATCAAAATGTGTGCTATTCCCACATGCTGGAAGTGAAACTTAACTATTGTTTTAGCGCTGCAGCGAACTTTAGTTGTAACTCTTGCTAATGTTCCTATCTCATTTTCTCCCACGTTAAAATGTGTCTGTGTCTTTTTCGTTTCGTTTCATTTGCGCATCATTTCCGTTTCATCGACTTCCAAATCAACGATACTATGGAAGTTTTCACTTCAAAAATTCACAACAAAAACGTGCATTCCTTAAAACCCACTGACCGTCAAGAGATTGACCGCTTCCTCCTAGATGAAGGAATGGCACATCGCCATCAGCAGCACCGGCGACCGTTCAAACAGTGCACTTGAATTAATTGATGAGATGTGTCCCAGTAATTTGGACATCCTGCCCTAGGAAGCTACTCTTTCACTTGGATGGGGTTATGCTGTCCGAGGCATCAATCCTATTATCGACTAGTAACCCGCCCTGGCCTCGCTTCGAGAAACCAGAGCCTTTGTTACCGCATTCGAGACAATTGCTACTCATTTTGTTCAGATGTATAAATAAAATATTTTATGTTTATATCAATTTCTGGGACAATTTTTTGTGCTCTTTGAATTATACACAATTGTGTTGTCAAAACATGCATTACTAAACTTTTAACTCTACATCTATTGTTTGACTACCCTAAAATTGTTTGTTATTAAAAATCCAACTACTTCAACATTTTCAAAAAATATTTAAAAGATAAGACTTATGGCTTGTACTGTGTCAGTAATATTAAGTAATTAAATCCACCAGCACCATGTGGACCAGTTATCATTACGTAGACCATTTGCTCTTTAACAGCAATTAACTTTAGTAATACAAAAACGAAAGTATTACTTTGCTTATTTTAGTTACTTGCTGCATGTTGCATAGTCAGTGACAGTTAAGTCAGAGTAAGCAGGAAGCGGTGACATAAAGACAAACGTTCTAATTAATGGTAATAGCTTAATGACTGCACTGCACACTCGGTACATCATGTGTTTTGAAATTAGAACGACTTCTGACCTCTACTAAGGTAGCGTGAGTAGCCTGTGATTTTATTTCTGATTACGTTTTGTTGTTTCCTGCCAAAAAAATTGAAATGAAATTGGAGACTTGTTGTTTTCGGCCAGTTAAAAAAATACAGGTGTTAAAATTTTAAGGTCACAGGAAATAGATAATGATGTAGTAACAGCACATTCGCTAGATCACTTGTTTTGACTTAAAAACGACTTTTGACAAGGTAGCGAGAGTGACTTGTGATTTTATCTGATTATTGAGGTTTTGTTGTTTCCCGCCAAGAAAAAAAATTGAGCGTATTGTTCTCTGCCAGTTTTAAATATGACAGTTGTCAAAGTTTTGTTCTTTCTGTTCTAATTAATTCTAATAAATAGTTGAAATAAAAAACAGAATTTTAATTTGTTTGTATGTTGCGGCCCTCTATTTAGTGGGCGTACCTCAGTTGACCCATGATTCCACCACCTTAAAAATTGGACAATACGTTTCCGTGGTTCCCAGGCGTATTTAAACTGGGTGTTTACCAGCCAAACATCGTAGGTGTCGGTGCGTTACCCGTTCCTTCAGGAATAATGCCAAACAAATGTTGTTTGCTTAATATTGTTGAACGTTGAGCCGGGCCGCATTGAGGAGGGCGGGAAACGTCAACAGTGGATGTTAAGGGGCACCGGGGTCACGGGTTCGAGTAGACAACATTCTATAATGTCTGTTTAGGACCTCGTAATGGAATTTTATTTTGAAATAGTTGGTCTAAGGCATGGGCGAGGCGCGACAGTGAAGTAACGAGCATTGTAATAAACGCATTTATAAGCTGCGTAGCGGGATGGGTAATGAGCGGGTGCAGTAGTGGGTGCGGTAGCGGTAGCGGAAACAGTAGTGGGCAGAAGCAGAAGCAGTGAAGCAGTGGTGAAGCAGTAACGGTCTTCCGTTCCGTCCGTGAGTGGACGGCGTTGAGCAGATGAATACAAGATTCGGTAATGGAGGTAGGTCATGATATGGTAGTACCATGGTAGCAGGATCGGTAGCGGTAGTCGTAGTAGAAGCGTGCATAGATGCGTTCGCGGATACTGAAAGTATTGGGACTTAGGTGATTATTTGATGCCACGAATTACGAATTATGATTACAACGTTGTATGACCCACCAGATCATGACCTACCTCCATTACCGAATCTTGTATTCATCTGCTCAACGCCGTCCACTCACGGTCTATCTCCATCACGCCTTGATGATTTTGGTCCAATAAAGACAAGTATTTGGGTATATACATGAAGCGCATTACGTGTAGGTACCTATTTTTTTTAACCTTGTCGTATAATAGGGTATTTGACTACAATGAAAATATAGATCAAACTGTTGTTAGCTAAAAAGTATATATTTTTTCAAACCAATTTAGCCTACACATTATTTTAAAATTATTTGGATTTTTATTAAAAATCGATAATAAAATGATGAATTTTTCGTGTTTGATCACGTGATCGAAAACACGCGGTTTGGCTGAATGACGTCACTTGCTATTACTGCTTACTATACGCAATGACAGCATTGACAGCTTAGTATAGTTATTTCAGCAGGTGACGTCATGACCTGTTTAAAATGGCGTATTAGCGTTTTGGCGGCTTTTTTGTTAATTTAAACTGATGGTGATTTTCATAGAAAATAGAGATATTTACAAAGAATTAAGCAAACTGCATAATGTATTATGTTATATTGAACAATTTGAGTTATTTTTCTAAAAGGTGTCAAATACCCTACTATGTTAATGAAATGTCACAGACAACAAAGCTCCAGAAAGAAAAAATAATATTGCTGGATATTGTACTGTGTACAAACAAACAATCTATGTATAACCATCGAGGTGTGGACTCAAGGACTGCGCACAGTACAACGACTCCACAACCGACAGACGAAAACGCGACTAAAACCTTGACAAAGCTAACATTCAATTATGAGCCTTATATCTTTGAAAGTAAGGTTGAATTTCGAACTTATACTTAAAAGCCCTGTACGGCCCCTCCCCGCCCTACACCCATAGCCGTTCCGTTTCGAGACCAACGCGTCGACGTTGCGTTGACGACTCACCGTAGACGAGTAGTCCACGCGTCGACCGACACAATGACGTAATGTACCTAGAACGGAACGTCGGAGTTGAAACGGAGTGGAGACGGAGTCGAGTTGACGTCGATGAAGCGTTGATCGCGGAACAGAACGTCGGAGTTGAAACGGAGTGGAGTCGGAGTGGAGTTGACGTCGAGTTGGTGTAATGTGCGCAGTCCTTTAGTCTCACAAGTTCAATTGATACGTGCGTGGGTGCCAGTACCTTTATTAATCTTAACACTTTACATCTTTATTCTGTTTGTGTTCAAGCCAACTTACATCATGCGCTAAATTAATACTTCAAACACATTTACCAGACAATCATTTTGTTTGACAGAAGTTTTGGGTGTTATTGTGACATTCCACTAACTGCGTAGTTAAGTCGGCAGATTATTTTATGGGCCATTTTAATTAAAAGAAAATAACAAAAGCCTGCGCTTTTATTGTGTCCCCCAAAGTACCCTCCCTGAATACTTCTAATACCTGCGGATAGGTATGTAACAGATACGAGATCTTGTATATCCAGCGGTAAGAAAGAAATAATAATCTACACACTCATAGCGCCACACTAGGATTCCCTGTGTCGTGGGTGCCATGGACAACACACAAGGCAAGAACACACACACCCAGACCGAGAACGGAAATATAAATTCATCATTCAAAATTCCGCCTCGCTGGGAATCGAACCCAGGACCCTCGGAACGGCGATCCGGCGTGTTAACCATTGCGCCATGTAAGTGTAAGAGTGCGAGGTGTAAGAGATTTGCTTACTTTTGCTGACGAGGGGGACGACGGGGGGATTAAAAATTGCAAAAAATCTGCTTACGTAATACTTGAACGGCCCCAAACGACTTCGTCGTGTTCCGACCTTTTTCCGGCTGAAGGTTAACTCTAGCACACTCATACCCTGCTCTGCACCAGAATTCCCTGTGTCCCGGGTGGCATGGACAACACAAATAACACATCACATACCCATGACCTAACAAAAAACGTTTATCTGTAACATAAATATGTCCAGTCTGGGAATTAAACCTTGCCTTTCCATTGGGGACTGTTGTCATGCATTAATTTAGCTATTTTAAGTAAAAGAATAAGCCTTTTATAACACAATGAAATGCTCCTAAAGTATATTCATTTATTTTAGGTAAAAAACTTTCAATAAATAAAAATGCATTTTACATTACCGAAACAAATTGTATTTACATATTTATTGAGCGCGAACGTCATGAATATTGTTTAACTAAATTACTCTTTTTATCCTCGTTGAGTTTACCCACATTGTAAAATGAGAAAAAGTTAAATGTATAATGATAGAGAGAGGCCTCCGAAGGGCCTCGGTCGAGGCTACGGGCCTCTAATTAACCGGGCCGCTGCGTGCCCAGACATCGTCTCTCCGATTGATTCCACCGCTGTCATTTCGTGTTTTATATTGGTTCGGTGTTTCTTATAACGTTGGAATACAGTGGATTCAAATTAATAAATTAATAGTTTGAAATACTAAAAACACGAAAACGCAAGGAAGTAGTTAGTTCTGATTCAGCTTGCAACATTTGACCGAGCATGCAATCATAGCAAGTTAAACATAAGCTTGTAAAAATTGCAACCGCGCTTATTTTCGATAAATGATTTTTAATTCGATGATTTTCCTCAATGGCGCCCATTCCTATCTTCAGGAATGGATTTGCAAAAAACTTACAAAATATTTTTTCAAATTTGTTGATAAAAGATATAAAAACTTTTTTGACGTTGATTATAAAGTAATTATTCAAGTTCAAAATCGCTTAGTCATATAGATATTAGGTACTGATACACTTTTACAATTGTACAATTAATTCATTGCAATGCCCCAGCAGGGTTACAACCTGTGATATTGAATGCACATGAAGTAATAAAGATTCCAATTATTTAAAAGAAATATAAGGAAAGAATTAAGGTATTTATGTAACTATAAAGTCTTATCTCTGTTATGTTGTCGTAGGATGCTGCGCTTGCGCCGGGCGCCGTGGTTTTGACAGATGATTTAGTTAGTGACCCAAACGAGAGGTGCGCGAACGCTGATCGACTCTGCTTTCGAACAACAATAACAAAAAACATGCAGACATCACCTGTTCGCCGCAAACTAATGACTTTCATCATAAAAAAGTATAACTATTATTTAATTATAAACTGCACGAATAAAACTGCACTTGACTGTTGAATATAAATTCGCCATTTTTAATAACTTTTATGCGTTTGTTAACTAGTAACAGCCCTCGCTTCGCTTTGGGAAAATGTAAAAATGTATAAACGGTTTTTTTTTCAAATTGGCGCACTAATCTTTTTTTCATAAAACACAGTTATTCTTTAAAGTGCACAAAAAAGTCAGTACAAAAAATAATTAACTTAAAAAACAACCACGTACTTCAAACGTTACAGAACAATAAAAAAATCGTTGAAAATGTAAAAAAATCTGGGGTAACTTGGTACACATATTATGTATGTGTATAAATAAACAAATAACGCTACACACTCATAGCCCCACACTAGGTTTCCCTGTGTCGTGGGTGCCATGGACAACCCACAAGACAAGAACACACACACCCAGACCAAGAACAGAAATTTAAACTCATTATTCAAATTTCCGCCTCGCTGGGAAGCGAACCCAGGACCCTCGGAACGGCGAACCTGGGTTCGAGTTCGATATCAGCGTTCCTATATCATACAGTACTATTATATCATACATAAGTGATATTATATCCATAACATAATACATACACGTTCAGTTAAAGCTTCAAAAGCATACAAAAACACCCGTTGACATTATACTTGCTAAATAAACGAAATAAATTTATACTTCAATTTGTTGTCATTTGATATGTCAAGTCGATACACCCAATAGCGATTCTCGATAATTAGCCATGACTTTGAAACAATTTTAACACTAAATTAACGTTAAAACATAATAGGTACAGATTGTGCGGATAGATAGGTGTCGCTCATGTGACCACGCACACTCCTTCGATATATTAGGGTGACCAAGTTTGACCATGACTTCACTATCCGATTTGGTTCTTTAAGAACTTTCAAAGATTAAGTTATCTATAAATGGAATCCTAATCTGTTCTCCTTTTTCCTTTTTCATCTTCTCTATCCTCTGCGCTTTCTCTAAAGCACAACTACATTTTTCCAATTTTGTACACCCTACTCTTTTTTAATCTCAGATCTTTAACTACCAAGCTCTTGGTTGTCTGGAAGAGATTGCTGTTCAGCGATAAGGCCACAAAGATAAAAGTGCACTCTTAATCATCCTAATAGAAATACTCGCTAAAGAAAAATAATACATTCACCGTTTGGAACAACGTCATAAAATATTGTACAGTATACATACTCGTAATATGGTTGGCTGGCTCCAACCTTCAATTATTGGTCCGCTACTGAGCACGGGTCTCTCCTCTCAGCTGAGGAGGCCTAGAGCATACTCCACCACGCTGCTCCAGTGCGAATTGTTGGTGGTGGGGAATATACATATATTAGTAGAAAAATGTTATTATTTATTTATCTGTTTTATTTTTAAAAGTTTAGTTAATGTAAGAATAAAGAAAGAATAAAAATAAAAAATAAAATCCTCAAATGTAACCAGTTCATGGTCCCACTGATCTTCAAACGGATCGCGTGTGTATACACAAGGGCTGTCTGTTGTATTAATTACGGGCCGTGTCGCCAGTGTCGCGACACGGCCTGTAACACCGCACACAGACACCACGACACTGCGACACCACGTGCGAGAACAGCTGAGGGGAATGTCATGTACGATGCCTTTTGTTACTTTTGTTCTCTGTTATCGAAGGCATGTTTATTGATGGACGATTCGGGCATGACGATTTTTGATTGCCGGTACTGCATCTGATATTGGTGGGTTTTTAAGTGAATAGCCGACGAGCAACCTGATTGTTCATCGTTTCCCATGGTCATGAGAGACAGTAAAGGCATCACTGGTGGGTTACCAACAACGACCACACCGCCAATAGACACCTAATGTTTAATTCTCCGTATGGAATGCATTCTGGCAACTAGCTGAGGTAAGACGAAGCGGGGTGACTGGCTAATTCAACGCTGTGATTGTCTAATTCAAGGCGACACGAAACGTTGGAAAGAAATAGATTAATTTAAGCAAAGGGAAAGAATGAGACGGCACGAATTTATATCGGTACTATAAGCCAGATGTGTTGACAGAAGCCATTCGCCTGTTATTAGGAGTATATTGGCTGTGTGGTCGGTGGTTACCATGTAATGGCGAAGAGGAGAAACGAAAGTGGTTCTCAAACTCCCAGCCGGAACGCGAAGAGTCTTTTGACGGCTGTCCTAAGCCGGAGTGTGGTAGCTAGCCAGCAGGGATCCAGCCCTGCCACCATGACACCTAGGACCGGCAGACTAACAGATGACAGTGACAGCTAATGACAGCTGATGGTAAGCGGTCGCCGTCGCGCGATCACTGCTGCTATGTTGGCCAAGAAGAAAGGGAGAAAAAAATAAAGAAACCTTATTGCTTAGTATACGAGTAGCTTAAGGCTCAACAATGGATAACGCAACCTTGCAACTCCAAAAACCCGAAACCTGTATTGTAACACCAAGATTATTTACCATGTAAAGGAATGAATTGATAAATAAACTTGTATTATAGTTTTCACTCTGGTAACAAAGTTGAGATAGGTACATTATTTATTAAAATTTACGTCTCTCTCGCCAAAAGTCGACACCATAAGCAGTCGATGGTCGTCAATCGAGGACCTTATTTTTTACCACAATAATTTGTGTCACACAGGGTCATCATCATCATCATCACAACCCATAACTGTCCCACTGCTGGGCACGGGTCTCCTCTCACAATGTGAGGGGTATAGGCCATAGTCCACCACGCTGGCCAAGTGCGGATTGGTGGACTTCACACACCTTTGAGAACATTATGGAGAACTCTCGGGTGTGCAGGTTTCCTCACGATGTTTTCCTTCACCGAAGCAAGTGATAATTAAATTTTAATACGCACATAATTTTTGAAAATTAGTGGTGCGTGCGGGGTTTGAACCCGGAACCTCCGGTTCGGCAGTCCAATGTTCAACCACACCGCTATCACTGCTCACACAGGGTATTTATTGAAAATTACTACCGCTGTCCTGATGAAGACACGTGGTTTATTATGATTGGATGATGTTTTTATGTTTGGTTTTAAATTATTTATACTTCAGACATGCTGCATGTAGCTAGTAGCTACCATGGTTTATGGTTATTAATAAATTTGGTTGTGACGCCTTCTGAGACTATACTTATATCGATTTATTGTCATCGTAGGGCATTCTTCTCGTTTTTAAGCCCACGCTTCTCCAGGATGGATTATTGCGATGATGATCTAGATGAACAGTATACATATATCCGTTGGCTCTTTCCCGTCACTAAATTAAAACCTAAAGTATATTTAATACTGGCTGCCTAAAATGGGTAATCTCGTGACAGTCGTGTCATAACATATATTATTAAAATGATCAGCTGGTATGTTACAACGAGTATACTTAATTATAAATTACATTTAATTACTTAGGTTAAAGTTTACAAAAAGTTGAGTTAACACTGACACAAGAAGTTATTTTATTGTATTTAAAATTTATGGGTATTGCGTTTAAAAATTTAATTGGAATGGCTCATGATTTGCCGTGTGTCAAATGTTCGATACTTAATCGATATTGGATTCCGATGCCGATTATTTAGTACGAGCAATTGAGCCGCGCTTATTGAATATTGATGCGCGTTTGTTAGTTGGGACTGTTTACACTCGACGGAAGGTTTCGCGTGATTTCGGTAACGTACGTGTTTCACTAGTTTGGTCAAGGGCTACCGGTTTTTTTTCGAGTGTGGCATATTTTTTTTAAGCATGTAGGTTATGACAGTAGTTGGAGGCCTGCCCAATCTCGAGCTCAGATCAGATCATCAGATCAGGTCTCCAGATCAGGCCAGCAGTTCAGTGTGGAATTAACCGGAGTTTTCCTTGTGTAGCTCTGGCGTCAGTCTTATAACATCGATTGAGGCGGGATTTTTAATTTAAAAAAAGTTTGTATTTTTTTATAAAGACGGGACAGGTTTATGCTATATTAGAATTAGATTTAGAGAATAATTTGAAATAAATATCATATGTCAATGGAAATAATGTAATATAAAAATTCATGAAACACTCAAAATAAATCAATAAATTATTTAGCATCACAATTTGTCAGTTTTCAACAATTTTCTTTCGTCATCGTACGAAACGTGGTACATGTGGTGAGACCCTTGTCAGACGAGCGAAATTTCATCCGAACTACATGTGTAGGGTCGCCATTTTGATTAAAAGGTTATAAAAGCGATAATTATTTAAATAATAAAACGCACATGTCCACCAACCGTCCATAGCGAATGCTCGTTGGGGCGCACAAGGTAACCGGTGCGCGTGATATGTCTCGGAATATCACTATTCTTTCTTCTCATTCTTCTTACTTTCTCAGTTCTTCGTTTGTCGGTTATCAATAGTATAAAAAAATTAAATGTGGCACTCGGAGACTGCCGCGGTAAAGCTATTGCATAGCATTTTTTATCAACTTATGCAATTATAATTATTAGAAGTTATATAGTTATATCAGAACAGCGCCATCTAGTTTGTAGAAAACATACGTACCATACCTTAGTATTAAGGTACTAGATGGCGCTGATTGGGTGTGTTAGGTTTTTTTCGTTACGGAATTTCTGGATTCGGTCCCCACGCTCAAGGCCCGCGATAAAAGCTATGCAATAGCTTAAAAATATTGTTAAATATACCACACGAATATTTAACACAATTATTAAGTTTTGTGGGGGTTTCACTTACGGATAGTTTGATTTTTATTGTGATTAAATAGTAGGGCGTATTGGGTATATTGTACATCTTAGGTATGAATACTCAGAAAAAAATATTTAAAAATTCCATACGACATAGAAATTTATTCGCATAACAAAACGGTAAAAGTTGGGGTTTTAAAATAAACATAATAAAAATTTATTATGTTTATATCTGTTGTTTAGAAAAATATCGAAACAACTAAACTGATTCATAACTATAACGTTACGACCTTACGACTTATCGTCAGTTAATAACCGCGTGTGTAGCGACGGAAAGAGCCACCTGTACAATGGATCAGGTGTCCGAACACACCCCATTGATGATACTGAGCCATGAGCGAAAGGCCTTCGCGTCACACGGCACCTTCCTACTGGACGCAGTCCATTGCTGGTTTTAATTAGGAGTATATTTGTATTATAATTTGTATACTTTATGTATTGTATATTCTTTGTAATATAATTATAATAAGGTTACACACACATACACCGCATTAAGAGTGCCTGTGTCGCATATGTGTGGCATGGGAAACAACATTACACATTACGACCCGAGGATCAACATTTTTCTGTACACAAATATCTGCTCTGTCGCTGCTTAGTCGTCTTTAACTTGTTATTACTATTAAATTGTACTTGTTACTATTCATATTAAATTGTTATTTAATGCGGTTCCTATCTTTCTTGGCTGGCAACGCATCGGTGATATAGAAAGATAGAAATACAGAGGCATTACAAATTATCTACTGACCTTGGTCTCGGAAAATATAGATAAATCTACTCGATAAACAGTACTGCAACATTCACACATTGATTGCCAACTAAAAACAGTGAACCGCATTAAATAATAATCGGTTACATTTAAATATTTTACGGAAAACGCCGCAATGTATACAAAAACACTAGTCAGGGAATCTACAACGTTTTGCATCTGTTCTAGTTGCATTCATTGATATTTCGACACGCAGGCCGTATTGCGGGCTGGCCCTATTGCCGCCCCCGTTCATTTTTTTATTCCCGTAACGAAGCGAATTGCGTTGGCGACTACTCGTATATTTGTATGGTTAGCTGTTATTAATTTCTTTTGGAACGCATATTTTATCTGTTTATTTCTTACTGCTACATTACTTTACCAACAATTTTATTGGAGGTAGAATATTTACGAAAACACGATAAACGTAGGTTATAGTAAAAGTCGATAGGTATTATCTAAAACCGAATTATATTAGCGATAAAAATAATAATATTTCCATTTAAAGTGCATGGTTATAGTAAGGACAGTGGGAATCGTCTAATTAATAACATGATAAGATAGCGAGTTAATTAGCATTATACAAATTATTATTAGCAACAACTAACAGGACCAACTATCATTAACAGTCCCTGTCCCAGTCCTCATACTTACCAACTAATGTTCAAACACCGTCTTCTAACCGGACTAAATAACCTAGTCCCCATTTGAGTCTTTTCTAGGTCGGTCGCAGTTGTCATGGGCGGCAGCAGAAGGGTGGTACTGCATGCTGGTTTGAAATCTTATTCCATAAAAAAATCTAATATGGCCCACTGCTATTATGAATAAGTGGCCCTAGAAAAAAAAGGTTGAGTGTCGCTGATTTAAGCACTACTAAGTAGCGACTACATGTTGCATGCAAATGTCCAATTACTTACAGTGTATTTTATTAATACACAATTTTTCTAGTTGGTCAATAAGACGGTGTTAAGTTAACTTGTCTAAGTTTATCGCTGGATCGGTTCCCGACGACAGTTCTAACATGGCCGCTGAGACTGCCTGCTTTGCATACATCTGGGGCTTAGGTAGGGTTGTCACTTCACCATTTATTCATAAATGGCACACCCAATAAATTAGACTAAATTATAGCTTACTTGGCAATATGTTAGTAATAATCTTGCCTACCGCTTATGATATACTATATACTATAATATATTATACTATAATATATATTAGCCTAAGAGTCCCTAATTCCATACCTGCCATACTTAAGAATTACGATTTTCTCACATATCAAACTCACAGCCGATTCCAGTGACATTTATATGAGACTCGGATTTTTGTTCCTTTTGATGTCTGATTTATGCTTGTCTATGAAGATGCCACCTGCACACACAGGTAGTTCTAGTAAATGTGGCAATTATCTTTAACTTTTGACAGTTATGATAATTTATTATTATCAGAAAATAAATCATTGAAAATTATTGATTTTTATATCATATAATTATTCAGTTGAAATAAAATACAAAGTTGAAATGAATAAATATTAAATAAATAATTAAAATCGTAGAATCTAATCTTTTTGAAATTTATCAACCCTAGCTTATCACACATCTGGCGGGTAAAGCAATAATCTAATATAGCGACTAATATGGATAATAAGTAATGCGTATTGTTTTTTTATTTGTAGGACATATAGCATATTACAAGCTCTTTATGCTAATAAAACCTGGATAGTACACCGGACATAACAGACTTAATAGTACCTACGTATTTATTCACATTGAATATTTACACAAATGTATGTATTACTTTTTATGTCTTCCTATAACAATTAATCATATTGATTCTGTGTTGATACTGGTTACATAGATAAACAAAACACAGCTGCAATCAAACAGTTTAAATGAACCTACCTGGTAGATAATTCATGTACGTATGGATTTTTATAGTAACAATTGTCAAACCAGCTGTCAAACATGGTTGATTATTAGATGGTGAATGTGATGATGATGGAATGAGCGTGAGTCGCAGTTCAGCTCACGGTACACGGGAGTAAAAATGTGAAACGGGTTGCAAATCAGCTCAATTTGTGCCTTGTCTACAGCAGCTATGACATACCAATCCGCATTATCCGCCCTGGAGCAGCGTGATGGCGAATGGTCTAGGCCTCCTCAGTAATGATAAAGGACTCGTGGTCAGTAGCACAGCTATATCAGCATATATATTATAGCCATACAAGCATTGGCTTGAGAGGTAGTAACGTATTCTTAGCTAGCGTGAGTCCATTGCATTTACGCTCTTGTAAATCTGCTGTGCTGCTCCATTGCGAATTGATAGAGGGTTTAATGACCAATCCTAGTATCGGAAATTTGTACACTGCCCGGAAGCCTCCAATCTAACAACGACACGCTCATTTTTTCTTAATATCCTATGAATGGAATCATTTCTAGTACTTTAAAGTATAATAATATGTCACACACATTTCATTTTCAAAATTAATGATATCAGTTGGTGTGCACAGCAGTGGCCAAGTATTTCCAGGTGCAATACTAGTTCCTTAGGAATGAAAAATAAAACTGCGCGTCTACGTTATTATCATGGGAATGTATGGGAAGACATCTTCGCCAACTCCTAAGAGTTGTTCTAAAAGAACCACTTAAAATAACCATTTGTAAACATTAATTAATTAGTGTTTAAGTCTATAATGTGCCTAATAATTAGGAAATAACTTAACACCTTTACGCCTGAAACGTCATAATGCTCATTTATATCGCTATAATAATAAATTGTACGCGTGTTTGTTTAGCGCTGCCCGTTAACAGAACTAGAACATCTGCCCTATAAATGTTCATTATTTGTTGGCGATATTTTAAATAAACTGTGCCGTAAGTATTGATAAATAAACCTTCTGTTTGTGTGTCCATCAAGACATACAAGCCTTCAGCAAATTAATACCTACTCGTAAATATAAAGGCGGACACACCCGAGCAACTAGTTGTGGCTTCCCTGATGCGGCGTGCGACATTCTAGTCTTGAATGTTAGTCAGTGACATTATAATTATGTATATAATATAATTGATGTTAGCAGTATGTCACACACAGCACCTACCAGCGAAAAACATAATACTGGTTGATGAGTCATATAATGTCCTACTTTTTTTATTTTTACGTTGAGTATAGTAATAATTATTTATTCTATCCCATTAAAACTAATACTGAATACAAATTCCATTAAAGGTAGTAACGAAGGTAGTAACAACAAAAAAATATCTTTAATACTCTTACCCTGATTTATTTATTTATTTATTTATTATTTGTTAAAATTACAGAAATATTACATATTTGAATAATCTGTATGAAACAGCAATAAATGACTAATGACACTAATCAGTCCATCGTAACTAGCAACTTTTGTGGTAAATGAATTGTGTTTCGAATTGCTCGTGTGTAGCCACAAACATGGAATCGAGGAGATTGTTCTTTTTAGCTGCGCCTCCTCTAGTTAACAGTAATTTATAGTCACCTGTCTTATTTATTTGCACCCGTTATTTAATTCTTTAACTCTCAAAAACAATTTCTTTAATTCAATTTTCTTTGGGAGCACAAATGTCCCAATTAGCCAGTAATTTTATAATTGCCTATTTAATAATTAGCATCTTTCGGTTACACGTATATTGGCATTCCATACATCTAACAGGTCTATGGTATGTATATTTTTTTGTATTCATGTCTTTTGACACTTGGCTGAATACCGAATTAAAAACTTAACACGTAGTTACATCATACTCGTCCAAAATATTTACGTAGGAATCTTACATACGTTTTTTTCTGTTGTAGTAACTTCGATATATTTTTCGTTGGTTACGTTGGTTACTTGTTTTACGAAAATACGTTCTTTTAAATTCTACAATTTAACAAAATTACTTTAATGTTAACTTAGGTAACTAACTTTAATTACTAGTGCTTGACTTTATGATTCATGTTAATCATTAGCACAATAGATATCCCTAGAGTTCTAGACTATCTTAAGCATAAATGAGTATGGCAAGTTGGATCAGTCAAATCAGTGACCTTTAATAGCAAACGGTCAAAAGGCTTTTTAAGATACTAATTCGCCGATGTCATCGTAGTTATCCATCGCTTGATATGCATGTCCATCGCATATAGTTGTCAAGCGCGACATACAGTTGTCAATTCGTAGATATAGTTGTTCTTCGCTAGATATATACTTAAGGCCTTTGTTTAGTTTTAATTTTTTGTGTTCGTGTTCAACACCACCAATCCTCACTTAAGCATGTCGTTTGACGCTTCTTACGTTGACCATTATGTACTCGCAACGTGGGCCGTCTCATGGCGTCATCGTAACGCCTTTAATTTGAGAAACGATGTGCGAATTAGTAATTAAGAAGAAAAACATCGTGAGGAAACCTGCACACTTGAGTGTTCTTCATAATTCCAAAGGTGTCCTACCAATCACTTGGCCAGCTTGAAGAACTACGTCCATTACCCCTCACACAGGGAGAGGAGACCCGACCCCAGCAGTAGGAGACAGTCATTGGCGATAATGATAATGATGATGAATTCCAACAGACAACACAGCGTTCCAAGACGTAATATATAGCCAAACTTGTTTATTCAAGTTCATGAGTACCGCTAATGTATGTCGGCTCATATTTCTAACAGTAGCTAAGCCTAAGCCAAGTCTAGATGCAGAATTGTGTCAGTTAGAACACCTGGCGCAAGGTGCACGGCATCTGCGCTACTTCCGAATCGACGCGTGCGCAGCGTATGGTAGGGTTGCCAATCCTGTATTGTTATTGTCAAAGATTAAATGAACATTGATATGTTTAGAGGACTCTTGCAACGGAATGGATTCGTCTAAGTATTGCTGAGCTGATTAGTTCGTTAGCATTTTGTTAGTAATTATAGTTTAATTAGTTAATAATAATACTTAATTATTAATAAAACAATTATAAGTAATAAGAAAACTCACACTTCCGCTCTAGGATTCTCTGTGTCGCGTGTGGCATGGACAACCAAAATCATCAATACTGATCGGACATCACCAATACTGATACCCTTAACCTGAGAATAAAACATTCATCTGTCACATAGTCTGTCCCGGTCGAGAATCGAACTTGGGATTTCTCGCTCCCCAGGTGAGGTCACTACCAGCTACAGCGTTGTCAATATTCCCTAATTCGCATTTCCCCACCTACCTCTCTGCGGAGCAGCTGCGGAGGAGCCTGGTGAACGAAGATTTCTAACACATCTTATCATTACGTCTGTCACATCTACACGTAAATGTCAATAACTTAAATCATCAACACAGTATTTTCCCGTAACTGGTCACACTTATTACATTACATTACTTAGCATCGTACAAAGCTGCGTATTAGCGAAACGTAACGTACCTTGTGTCAACCCTAAGGGACACTACTTGGCACACATCCCTCAAGTTACATGTATTTGCGCGTAAAAACAATAACATCATAGCAAAAAGTCCCATTTGCATGTAAGGTATTTTATGTTCTACCTATTTCTACAATTCGCTCATAATCGCATTTGACTATTACCGTTACGTCATTAGATGCCCAAAACACACTTGATCGCGCGGTTTTAGAACTAATCAAATCGCGCCTTCATATTACTTGGCCCACTACTGAGCGCGGATCTCTCCTCAAAACTCGTACGACGACGACCCGGATGGCGCAATGGTTAACACGCCGGATCGCCGTTCCGAAGGCCCTGGGATCGATTCCCAGCGAGGCAGAAATATGAATGATGAATTTAAATTTCCGTTGTTGGTCTGGGTGTGTGTGTTCTTGTCTTGCGTGTTGTCCATGGCACCCACGACACAGGTTATCCTAGTGTGGGGCTATGAGTGTGTAAATTCATTTCAAATTTCCGCCTCGCTGGGAATCGAACCCAGGACCCACAGAACGGCGATCCGGCGTGTTAACCATTGCGCCATCCGGGTCGTCTATCTATGCAAGTACCATCCGCGCCCGCTGTTGTTTAACTCGGTCGATCACCTAAGATCGACATAAGCCGTTGAGCTATGCGCGCTACCAGCGTTCACATGACTATACCCAACGAGACTATACCTATACTTATGTGTATAGGGTCCATCATGGCTAAGCTTCGAAGCACACCAATGTAAATTCGCAAACAAATTCAATAAATAACGCAATGTGCCTATTGCTGGGGTAACAGATTTATGAGCATATGAAAGTTCTGATAAGGAGTACTTAAAATTGTTTCGGATGCAGTCACCATTTGCAAAACGCACGAACAGGTTCCCGAAGCAATAGCGGGCTATTAGGGTGACCATCAACGTATGTAGGACAAATGTTAGACAACCGTATCTAACACAAAAAGCTGACCTTCCGCTGATATTAACGTCCTAACGCGAGCCAACGTAACGCCAAGGTGTTACGCAACTGTCATTACAGGTGGGCTGTCAGGTGGAAACCCCCCAAGACCCACCGGTGAAAACGACCCCAACCTAATGCGCTGGTAATAGAACTCATTTTGCGCCAAACTCCACGCCCGCAGGTGCATTCGTAAATTGGTTCCCCAACCTTTGTCTACACAGGAACACCTTTACGAACTTTACCACATTTTTTTATTATAAAGTAATTTCATCGCAATGAAAGTAACTTGTTCACCTGTATATTATACCTACATGTAAATAATTATCCTGGATTATAATTATCTACAGTATTTGGAACATCGGGCCGTGGTATTTTCCACCCACATTATAATCGACAGGGAACACCGTCGCAGGCGAGTTATTCCAGTCCTTCGCTGTACGTATCGTAAAAGACGACGCAAAGCGCTTCGTTCGTACCGGGGAGATGTTAACGACGAAAGGATGTATACTCGCCGTGCGTCGGCTTGTTCGGTGATAGAATGGAGATGGGGGAATTAAGTTATGTAATGTTATGTATGTTTGTTTTCTAGCCTGGCTAGCGGTGGTGGCTCACCATTTACCACCAGGTGCGTCGTCGGACTGGTTGTCGCCGATTCACATTAATAGAACTCTCACTTTGTTAATTATACAAACCAAGTGGTCAATGGAATTTCCGATCAATGCAATCTTAAGAACCATCACACTTTTGGATTCGATTTCAGTTCCTTCCGCGCTTCCGGCTCGACCGTCACTAGCCTTGTTTCCGTGTTATGGACGCCTATGGGCTACGGTGACCAGTGATCTTCAGATGCCTGTATATTCTCGCCGCGACCACCATATATGTATAAAATACCTACAAAGATCGTGATTACCAAAGTTCAAATGGTTGGTTGGTATTGACGATGACGAACGTAAGAAATAATTACAGCTTTGATATTCCTTTCTGGCAATTAAAAAACCGATCGATTTACGACATAAAACTTAATCCTACATCTAATAATTAAGTATCTTCAGAATTTCAGTTACCCCTATGGCAGCATTGAAACTTAAATGCTAATTCCTCTGTTTTTATCAGTGATTTTGATCTGTGATATGCTAGAATCCCTAATCTATCTTTTATTTCCATAGGGTCAGACGCAGCCACGATTACTTTTATTTTTACTTAATAGATACTACCTACCAGTAATGCGATATTACTGAGCATATAATACAGAATTTAATTGTCATTTGCTATTGAAGTAGGATCAGTTTATTGATAATTCTGAACGACGGGTGTAAATGTCATGAGCTCACCATTATTCTTTTATTGAAGTTAAAAAATGATAAAATTAATACGATACAGCGATGGATAATTCCTCTTGTATTTATCTATTCTATACCTACATATAACAATACCGTATCTGATCGATGTACCTATGTACTATTATAGTGTACTTACTTATGCAGAAACGTAATTAAACCACACAATTAAGTGATTAAACCACATACCTAACAAGTTCTCAAAGTTGTGAGGAGCTAATTACACCTTTTTGAAATGAATTTTCTTAATAAGCCTACTTTATACGTATATACGGCTTAACCGGAATTGAAAGATTTGGTTATCATCCGTATTGCTTACATCTAATCAGGACGAATTAAACAGTCATTATACTGATAAAAGACGGTAGCTTACCTATAGATAATATAGAGATCGCCATCAGCATAAACTTGAAACGAATTGTATTCATCTAAAATTAAAATGAATATCAATTAAATGCATGCAAAATTTTAACACACCTTTATACGGTCGTAAAAAGTTAACAGAAGATAAGTTATATCTACTGTAAATGATCGCAATATTTTATAAAAAAAATGCGATTAATAAAAAGTCGACTGTGAGCACGTAACTATTACGAATTTTCATTATCACGCAACTATCTCCCAGCAGTTGACGAAACAAAACAGGTGAGCCATAAATATTTTAAGAAGTTCACTACAACACTTTTGAAATTACCCTTTTGCCTACGAAAGCTGTTTGTCTGTATTCATTTTTTCATTTTAATTACGTTGGCGGACAACGGCGAAGGCACATTCTTCCCGCGGCCGGCTGTCTCGCATCGATCTCGTAATAAAGGTGTTAGGGCTAGGCAGAATGGCCAGGTGTCACGGCAACGGAGTGTTTCACGAAAAAAGTAAAAAATAAAGATACTGGCTAAAAAATCTGTGCAGGTGCGGCGGCTTGGACGAACTTGGTCAGGCGAAAACTCAGCTGTCTAAATTAAGGAAAACATTAGAGATCGATTTATTTTAATGCGCCATAAAATTGGCACACGCACACGCACACGCGCTTCTTTACTAATATTTTTTGTTGATCGGAAATCGGAAAAAATGCTACGGGAATAATTAAGCCTAAATCGATCTATTTTATGTGCTTAAAATAAAACATCTTTCGCATTATATTTAACCCTGAGCACGACTCGCGCTACTGGGTCGTAATATCAGCGTGGAAAACACATATTATCGTAATAAGATAGTAAAATATGCACAATCCAAGATAGTAATTTTTTTAGGTTGCAAAGTCGAAGAGCCATTATATGAGGTGACAGTTACAGACTTCTTGATGAAACGTCGTTAACGCCTTTCTTGTGGTCCAATTGTCCATGGGCGGCGTCGACCACATACCTCATAAGGCCTGTCAACTACATAGTTTAAACCAGTACTAACTGGTTACATAAACATCATATATTATTCAAAATATTTGACACCATTTGTCATCCATCTGATTTTCATTTCCGAACTTTGTCGTTCGAATTAATTTGGACGGCAACTTTTAAGCATCAAAATCATCAAATTCAAGTCGTCACTAGTGGAACATAAAAGGTAGCAACCATTTCATAGAAACACGACAGCAACATCTAATTAACATACTAATGCTTCTTACCATTACATACTTCACTGACAGCTGCGAAGCCTGATTTACCAATAAAATTAAAATTCGAATAACCACAGCAATTACTAACACACATATTAATTTGCGTAAATGAGCACTCGTTGTGTTTTGTCGCCCGGTGTGGCCGGCAAATGACTGTCGTGGACGTCACTTTTAGCTAATTTCCATCTGTTTTGCAACAGCACCACTCGCAAATAACAAACTGAGCAAAGTACGTTAGCATCTGTGGTTTCCCGAGTTTTTTTAAGTTCCACATTTTACGCATCATACTGGCCAGTTTTGTATTTAGATATTTCATTACAGGTAATTTAAACTGTTATAATACGTGCTATGTAACCATTTAACTAATAAAAGAATTAGGTGATCTTATACGTGGTACCTACTTATAACTTATTTACGATACGATTACAATGATAGTATTTTAATTAGATTCTTAAATAAAAAAAATCCATTCGAAACTGATACGATTCGCCACTGAATATTTATGCAAAAAATCATAAATACAAGCATTTTATTCGTATAAGTTTCAAAAATTATAATCATAATGAGTGGAATTAATATGTAAATGTAATCCTAATCGTATTTTCACAAAAAAACAAGTTTCACCATGAAAGCGATCTGTTCCAATCAATATACCTATTGTACATGCATTGATATATAGTTTTATTTAACTCAGTGCATGGATGTGTTAAGTTACTTGACTGACATTTTGTCAAGAGTAAAATGCGTAGGTACTTATTAGATACGTGATTTTAATAATAATAAATGAATCAAATGTAACTTTTATATCGCAGTAACGACTACCACCTACTAAGTAAGATTTATACAGAAAGCCAAAAGGTTCTTCCAAATGAAACAAGTAGCCATTATTTCATTGGGTTGCATATCATTTAAGTTTTGCCCTATTTTCTGCACAAAAAGCATTCGGCGCGAACCTCGCACGCTCCCTATACGTCAAGGAAAGGTGAGAACACAGCCGGCCGGCCGGTATACTTTAATTTAGAGCTCGTTTTAAAAACTATTTGTCAATTCCCGCCAATTTATTCGTCTCTTAAATATCCAGATGATATTGTGGCGACGTCCTACCGTTAGCGAATAACGAATATGTATAACAGAAACCCCAGAAGCCGGTTACCAATGTTAGAATACATATTGTCAGAAATAAAAACTGTTTACAGGCAGACCTAAACGAAAATTGAATTGTTTTATCTTTTGAGTTTATTTCCCCGTGCAGGAAACCTAATAATTTAGACTTTATTTAAGTACACAATTGTTGGGTCTACTTATTCCATTAGAAGTTATAAAGGCAATAAAAGCCATTTAGTATACTTTTTTACATCTCATTTCATTAATGGGCCTCGGAGTCGCCGACCACAGCCACCGGTGGCTGTAACACGCTACGTATTTTGGAACTAACTTTACTTATCTACTTTGTGGTAAGTGGTATCTGGGGTGAGAGTGGCGAGTGTCGGCTCTTTGTAGCGAGTTGCGCGGGACGTTCAGATTTTCGGCGGTCTGTTTACAAGATTAACCATTAACGGAAAGCCGATAGTCGTAATTTTTCAAAAACCTCCTTAGTCAGTTCTTTCATTGGGGAATTTCAGAAAAAAAGAATATATTTGTAAATATTTTTATATTTTGCAACCAAACTCTGAATGAATAATATATTAAGAATAATATTATAGCCTACCTATAATGATGAACAAAAATTTTAAGTTTTTTAAACTGTCCTGATTTAAAAAGCCATATCTGAATTATTTAAATCTCCATTACGAGAGTTGTAACTTTGGTTCTAGCAATAGCAACATGAGTCAGACGCTATCATTTGATCTATCCCTGAATGCTAAAAAGATAAAAATGATTGACAAAAAATGATGGGCACGTGGTGGATATTTTTTGCTGCTGATATGAAACCTGTACCTTACCTAGATATCCCTTAATTCTTATTCATTGCTTCATTGAGCGCGGGTAATGTGGCGACGAAATACAACCATACAAAAAAGTATAATAAAAACGCATTCGATCAATAAACATGCGCACGAAAAAATTGCACGAGAATAATGTTTTTCAATTGTTTATTTTTAGACACGTTTCGGCCGAACACTTGAAGGGATAACGTTTTTCTTTGTTTGTGTTGCAAATTTGTAGCCACATTAAAATTTTTTGCCTATCCATTATGTATTGCCATTGCGCAGGCCAATTAGGTGGCGATAAAAAGGTGAAATATTTTAATGAAATTTAAACCTTAACTTTTAAGTCGCTATTTCAAAGGTAATTTCACCTTTCGGTACGCAATCATTTTTATTTAAGAAGGCATTAAAAAGGTAACTGTAACGGTAAAGGTAACTCAGTAAGTATTGAATATCATAATAATATCTTTTACACATCAGCATGCGCGCCGGCCGCGGTCTGCAAGGGGGTGCAATTGCAACCCCCTGTCCGTAAAGAAAGTACATGGAAAAAATTATATATTTTTACCCTACTGAACCAGCGGGAGGGTAATGATTTTCGAGTGTATGGATGCACCTCCCTGAAATTAATCCTGGCGGTGCCTATGCATAACAGCGTTTGATCCGAAACTTTGAAATTGACAATGAAAGAAGCAACTAAAATTAACACAAAAACGGTTGTAAGAACATTATTTCGTAGGTTAACACAACCATTAGCTTTTTCTGTAATTTAATTATTCCCTCGTCTCAAACTTCAAACTTAATTGGCCCCGTTAGCATCTGCGCGCTTAATTGTTCTAACAGGCAAATGCATTAAACATGAACAAAAACAAGGCGACAACTAAATCTTTGCCTTAGTAATAAACGTTGACATTTCACCAAATAAGCTGGGAGACAAATAGTTGCAAGGTTACAGGTTACCCACGTTGCTGTTACAAAACATACTTCGTGAACCGCTCACTGAAATCAAACCCTTAACTCACTGTAACTAAAGACCAACTCGACGACAAATTATCGGAGTCGCACAAATTATATCTGTGTTCTCCTAATGACATGAAATATTTATAAAAGGTAAAATTTACAACAACTTTGCGTTTGCAAAAAATATTGAAGTTCCCGCGCGTTGAAACTCGTCACTATTTCAATCGACGTACCAGTCAAAATTCTGACAGAGGACCGGAATATGTTAACGTTTTCTCAAGCTTTGACGCAAAAGAACACACGTGTGCAGCCTCCGGTAGGTCGTTACTTATATTTTTTATCTGTTCGCACTGTCAACATTGCCACAGATGGTATAAATTTACCGGTTAATATTACTGAAAACTGGCTGCCCAATTTGGAATGAATACAATTTTAAAATGTATGAGCAAAATATGGTTACGTAGTTCAAGTGAAATTTGTAATCCCTTTGTCTAAGTATATTAACAAATGCTAATATAATTAATATATCATGGTTAGCATTTATTATGAATATTTCTTTAAGCTTAGAGTTAAAAGTAAGGTAACTTTTGAAGACATGTTGACGTTGCACAGTCAAATTCCAAAATACACCTTTTATGAGCCGCGTCTTTTAGCGAGCGTTACCTACAGCAATTAAAGTAACGATTGTTCGAACTTGTGATAAGTTTCGCAAGGTCGATTATAAGTTTGCCATCGTTTTGACAGGGAGCAGTCGTAGAAATCAGTGTACATGTCTAAAATTTACCCTCCATAATATCCTGAAATGTGTGTGAAGTAGGTACGTATGCCAAAGTAGCAAGCCAGCATTGATCTTAAATTGTCTCATTCTAAAAGCATTAAGATTATTTTTGTGACGAACTAGCTTAAATTAAATATCCTTTCTTTATGAGCACGGGTTATAATCGTTACAAATTAAAGGTTGTTTAATTTGCAATGCTCACTAATTGATACTTGTAGTAATTTTGACATTCTCATTATGAATTAAGTACAGTTTCGCGGAAGGCTTCATGGAATAATTATAACGACTATCCTTTTAGGGGTCCCATATGAAAACAGCATGCTTATGTAGCCATATGTTTATTTAAGTACGTCTGTAAGATATTTATGCTATGAGCTATCTGAAATAATGGAATTATTAATACTTATTATTAGTATTTGAACACTTACGGATTTAGGGAGCACGTTAAACGTATCAAAATGTTATTTGATACTAGTTGAGAAATGGATTTCATTCGGCACAAGGACTTTCCAAGATTTGGGTTAGCAGAAAACCTCCACCTGTACAAGAAGAATTGTGGATAGCAATTCAATTGTTTACGTAAATAACCGACAAACGAGCAGTGAACCTGGTGGTATGTATGGATGGTGTGTGGTCACCGTTGCCCATAGATCCGTAACACTTAATGAATAACCGATGGCCTAAAAAGAAGAGAAAAAATCGGTTGTCTGTAAAGTCGGTTCACGGACGATAGTTTTAAGTAATAATGTCATAAAGAGACATTGATTCCGTCGAGGTGGGGGTAAAAGTAGTAGTAGCAGAACTATTCTAACTGTTAGCTCTGACGTCACGCTCTTACATCACGCTCTGACGTCAGCGGAACGGGAAACTTTTTCGTGCGCGCTGCCCATCAATTTATAAGACGTTATCACGTCAAAAAGAACGTACTAGCTCTTAAGCCCCAACCGGAACACGACAAGACGTTTGGGGGCTGACTCAGCAAGAGGATGGAAGCTAACCAGCCTGGGTTCAAACCCACCACCATCCTACAGGATTAAACTGATGGTACTCTCCAGCGGACTCTGAAAAGAGGGACCGGGTGCCGTAACCTCGTCTGTTCAGCAGGATGCACCGGCAAAGGAAGTCGTCTTGGACTCAAATATGGATCAACCGCATTACACCCTAAAACTGCAATGAAATCATCAGATCAGAAACGTCATCAGAGAGCAGCGTGAAGGAGTATGCTATAGGTCTCCTTAGTTAAGTTATGAGTAGAGACCCGTGTTCAGTAGTGGGCCATTAATGGGTTGAAGCCAATCGCCAGATTAATTGCGGACCACAATTAAAATCCCGATCGTCCATTATTTTCTCTTCATTGCGTCCATGTTAGGCAATATGCCTGCAATTTCACAGTCCATAAAAACCTTGATAATAAAAACGCACGTATTGATGTGTTAAAGAGAATGCTGGCGCCATATTAAATTAAGAATCTGCGATTACTAACGTGATATAAAATTGACCTCCCACGACTTGGCGTTAATCCAAGACTCCAAGGCTCGTGGAAGATGAAAAATAAGGTGTTTTAAGTACAATATACATAAATATAATGTCTTAAGAAACACCTACCTATTTAATTATCACATGCTTCGGTAAAGGAAATCGTCGTGAGGAAATCACACCTGAGAGTTCTTCATAATGTTCTCAAAAGTGTGTGAAGTCCGCCAACCCGCCCTTGGCCAGTGGTGGACTATGGCTTGCACCCTCACACCGTGAGGAGAGACCCGAGGCCAGGCAGATAGGTGCGGGGGAATGAGTGTGTCAACGATGATGATATGATTTCCCGAAGCGAAGTAAACTTAAGCAGAATACGTACGTTTTTCTAAGCGAGAGGTCACAAGTTACTTAACTGGTGATTTCAGTAGCTTGATTTGAAATGCACTGAATCATGACGGCGTTGGGTAGGTCCAAGTGTCAATCGCAGAGCAAGTTTGACGAGTTAGGAATTAATAAGATTAGCCCACGTAACCCCGCGTTAGCCAGCTTTGCGTTTCGCATAGGCCTGCTTAATCTATATATCGATATTTTAAACCTACGACGAAAAAAAGAGAGGTGTAATAAGTTTGACGTTCTGTCTATGAATGTGTGTCCGTCTGTGGCATCGTAGCTCCTAAACGAATGGATCTTATTAGATCCAATGCAAAATTATTAAAATTGCAAAGTATGTTAGTTCATATGAGGGATACGCTCATAAAGGGGGTCACATATTTGTAACATGGATGGAGGGGCGGCTCCGAAATATTTCAATTTTATCCCTTTTTGAATTAGATACATTTAATGTTAGATTAAGTAATATAATACGAATATTATTGTGAAACTATAAAGTGTGTTTGTATAAAAAAATACCAACGATTTCAAAAGCCTTTTTATGTCTTATAAGTACTTCCTTTCACACATGGAATTTCTTCAACATACATTACGCAACAATCTGTAACTCGTTACAAAACAAACGCTAACCTAAACTATCGAATTCAAATAAATACTGATAGAAACTGCATTTAATTATCGATACGATATATAGATTTTTTCCCTACATCCCTACTAGCAGCGCCGATCGCGATGCAGTCCGTCGCGACGAGCCAATTTCACAGATTCGTCACCGACCAGCACGCGCCGCCCGCTGCAACACCTGTGGATTGGTAGCTTTAGTTCACTTTTTACAAGCTTTTATTTAACTTGTGTTGGTTATAGAGTGGGTCAAATCTGGCAAGCTAAATTTGACCCACTTTTCAGTGTCCGATTGAGCTGAAATTTGAAATATGCCTTTAGTTCAGATGACAATGTAGCTCTGTATAAACGGTATTGTTATTAATCAAAAACGGCACCCGCAACAAAATGGCGGATTAATTATTTTTGTAAAACTCACCCACTATGGGTATACAATGAAAGCGCTTAACTTGTAAAATACATAATATGAAAAAAAGCAAATCCAAGATGGCCGCCATAATTTTTATTTAATTATTTAACATTGAATGATTTGTAGGTGTCTGAATACGAGGTAAGGCGCGATATAATTATCATCCAAATTTCTGTTATATCGCAGTTTAACTCACGTTTTATTTTGTCGGATTCGCCCGACTGGTTTCGGGACTTTTTTCCTAGGCTCCTTTTTCAAGAGCCCTCCGCGACGAGAGCAGTGCGCTAAGTTTGCGTATAAACTTAGCATAAGGCATAAAGCAATAAATGTTTCTTTTTTATTTCAATCAATCCATGTAGGTAATACTGCTAAAAACAAGTCGGTTAAAAAATTAGAATAACGTCGAAATTTTATTTGATTCAAATTCTTGGTGGATCCTCATTGATTTAACCGAAAAGCGAGGACAAGTTTATTTTATAATTTGGCGGTTTAATCATCGAATATATTCCGCAGCCAATGTACAAAGGTCGTAGTATAGAAATGCGAAATGGCGCCACGACGGCGCCGCGGGCCGCAGCGCTCTCGGGCGCGGTGTGGAGCTGCGGACGGACGGACAGATCTATACCGTATCTATCGTACACGTCTGTACAGTGTACGTACACACAGACAGCCACCTTGTTGCAGTATCCTATTGAATCTATTGTATGTAGGTATAAACTTTTAACCATAGATTGTTTAATCAATGTATATGAAGAACAAAAGGATCATCAAAGTTACCAACCAAGCTTGTTTGTGTAAGTACAGCAGTTTTTTAGAAGAAGAAGAAACGTTTATTCCATTACAACTCTCCACAACAGTTTTTTTTTTTTATTAAAGGCAGCAAACGAGCATGCAGCACCACCTTCCGCTGCCGCCCATGACAACTGCGACCGACTTAGAACAAGAGTCATATGGGGACTGGGATAGTTAGTCCGGTTAGGTGACGGTGTTAGAACATTAGGTGGTTAGTTTGTTTGTAAGTATGAGGACTGGGACAGGGACTGTTAGTAAATATTAGTCCTGTTAGTTATTGTTAGTAATAGTCCAGTTAGTAAATGTTAGTAAGAGTCTCGTTGTAGCACAGATGTGTTGCTACCCTTGAGGACTGAGATGGTCGCCTCTAAAAAGTGTAGCCGGCTCCAGACCTTTCTATCCGGAACACAATTGCTGTTATAACAATTATTACACGGTAGAAATGGTACTAAGTACCGTGGCGGGCGGTAGTACTACCCCGGGCCAACTCTTAGCTCTACTGCATGCAAATACATCTCCCATGCAAAACAATTAAAATTAATTATTTTACATAGGTAGTAGAAAATGTAGTATGTAGTATGTCTCAAAATAAGGCTCATGCATGCTAACAAATATCAAACTTCGTTCGATGTTGCAGTTGTGGAGATATAACATGACGGAAGCGGGCCGCACTCAGAACATGCCGCGGTGCTCATCCATCATCTGTGATTCGCCAACGACATATTAAAAAAAAAACGTCTGATATTTCAGTGCTTCCGTCAATCGTGCGCTGAACTGCAAGCTACGACGTAACTGTGGCCGACCTAGAACAAGACTCAAATGGAGATTAGGATAGGTAGTCCTATTAGCAGACGGTGCTAGAACATTAGGTGGTTAGTTTGTTAGTAAGTGTGAGGACTGGGACAGGGACTGTTAGTTATAGTTATAAGAATGAAGTATTCTGAGAGAGAAGTAAAAAAAACAAAATGTGTGCAATTTACACGTGCTAGAAGTATCTTCAAAAAATGGTTTGGTTAGATGTTAGATGTCATAACTATTGTTTTAGCGCTGCAGCGAAATTTAGTTCTAACTTTTTGCTATTGTTCCTATCTCATTTTCTCCCACGTTAAAATGTGTCTGTCTTTTTCGTTTCCGCTTTGTTTCATTTGCACGTCATTTCCGTTTCATCGAATTCCAAATTACAACGATACTATAGAAGTTTTCACTTCAAAATGCGCAGTTAATAAACTATTGGTACTAACATCAAACTCGAATCTCCAGCTTCAGCCGTCGGGAATTGTACAAAAAGCCAGCAGCTGATAAAGTAACATCTACAGAAACAAAGCCGAGGGTGTTCGCAGATAAAAAACATTGATACTCAAATAGAATTACACCAAAAATATCCGTAAAAACCGTAATACGTCGTCAACGAACGCGCCACCTGATGCATGTTTTTAGATACAGGTGGGCTCGCAAAATGGCGTGCTTACCGCCTGTGAGTAAATATCCGCAGAGGTGTCACTTCCGTTCATTGCTCAAAACTAAACTTTTCGTTGCTTTGCCCTTGTCATAATGATTATTGTAACAAACTAAACCCTGGTCACAATCATAGACAACGGCCTCAGTCAACGGTAGTTTTAACACACTTCCATGCCAACTTTCAAATTTCTAAATTCAAAATAATTTATTGGTTTAAGTAAAATTTATAGGTACCTACTTGTATTTTTTTTATCTACCACCGTTTCGCAAAGGTACTTTTAATGCTTCAAAATGAAGGAAAAGAAACGCTGAGAGAATTCTCAGCATACCTTTTAGAACAAAAATTATGCAGGTAAGCAGATTTTCTCAAAAAATCCCAGCAGCAAATAATGTAAACTTATTTTTACACACTGTCTTTTCTTTAATAAGTGGAAATATCCCAGTATTTTTGCCTCGCAAAAGATTGCCTGGAAGAGATCAATGTTGAATTGAATTGGAATTTAAATAATATCAGACTATACACAACACTAAGAAATATTTGCACCTTAACCAATATAACGGATTTAAAAAATATAAAAAAAATTCAATCTTAAGTTATTTGGATAACTTTATGAAGAATCTAAATGTGGTACGTCTGTGCTGGAGTTTAAAATTATTGCTATTGGCCATTAATAATTTTGCGAGGCTGAAACTGCGCGGCTTAGTAACACTAATACATTGACTAAAATTCACAAAAAGGTTCCATACATCATAAAATGCACTAATTTTGATCATCGTTAACATAACCATAATTGTACCTAACTTAACTTCTGTATATTTCCCAATCTGGGCAGTAGGCACGCGCCGCCGCCACCTTGCGGGATAATGCGACAGGTGAGAGTAATTCGGAAAACGGTATTTCCGCATGTTGCCTACTCTATGTTAATTGCGAATAGTTTGGGGCTATTCATGTGTTCTGTAGGGTCAAATCGCTAAGGGTCGTTTTATAAGCATTCGTTTTTTATGAACGGAATTTTCCATTTTGAATGTTATTTAATCATCATTAAGGTTATAAGGTTTTTCATAAGATATACAAAAGTTAGTTTTAATTTGGTTAATTTAATTACATTTACGGATAGATTATTTTTTCGGATATCCGATAGGCTCGGTTACGGTTACGGAGATCCATAAAATCTCTGATCTCGTGCAGACTCCGTTCGGAAGGCGTCGGGCAGGCGGCGGCCGCGGTCGATACCGACCTTCCGAACGCTGGCACTGCCGCTTGCCAGCCGCCTCCCATACCGATAGCGTTTAGTTTGTTTTGTTTGCCGACGGTTCTAGGCCGCTCTGAAGTTAGGCTTTCGGATATAGTGTGCAGGTAGTGTACTTTAGAGAGAGATAGCGACTCGAACACTGAGCGTGTGACTGAAACAAACAATGCTCAAAGTGACACCCCGCGCGTCTTGCCACCATTTCGACCCTAAAATTGACTTTTGCGCAGCGATCCGAACAAAGTTCAGAGCGGCCTAGAACCGCCGGCCGTAGTATACCTGTACTTCAATCTGGATAATTGTGAACAATGTCCAACATAACCATAAATAATAATTGGGCAATCTTGTCCATTAGGTAACTTGCATAATAGTTAAGTAACCAGGAAAGTTACCTAAAGCTTAACTACCATTTATCTGATACATAGATCAATATCTATCACTATATCGCATTTTAGGTCAATATCTATCTCTATACTGCATTATAGGTCAATATCTATCTCTATATCGCATTATCGCTATATATATCTCTAAAGCAGACTACCAGTGAGCCTCTTCGTCCATCCTAGAGTCCAAGCCACCTACCTTCCTTCTGAAACAGCCATGTCCGGTGAGCATGTGAAGTTTGTAGGCGACGTTACCTTCGCCTCTCTTCATCCAAATTCGACGTTTCACAAAGAAGAAACTCACTGATCGCATCTTCATTACCGTTTGCGAAGATAGCACGCTCGCACGACAATTCGAAGATGTAAAATGAATTATAGAAATACGAACGTGGCTGGTATTTCAGGTGCGAATTTTATGTTTTAATAATTCAATTTGTTTCAATTTATTTTGTAACCTTTTGGTAAGACGTGGCCGGTGCGTGGAGATGATATCTTTAAATTAAGAACATTTATAATTGGAATGACATCGAATGACCAATACTCGGTAACAGTACAATTACTTAGTACGTTCTTATAATGTTTATTTTAAAGTCGAAAACCACTAAGACATAAATTGATCATAAATAATAATTTGCAATAAGTTTATATGACATTTAAAAATCCAATCAGAAATTTTGATAGAACTTTCTTCTAAATCGGCCGATATTCAAAATTTCAATACTTCAACACTTTTTACTCCTATAATTGACACTTCGGAGTTGACTATAAAATCCTTGCTTAGGGGGTCTTATTATATTATGTTTCTATTAAATAGAATCACATCGTCAAGTTAGGTCATCATCAAGTTTATTACGAATGAAGTAAGTAACTAAGTTATTTAGGGAATCTTCGATTATAGGTAAGTGATGGATTTTAACTCAAATAACTCAAGCAAGAAATAAGTAAGTATATACATATATACTAGGTAGATATACACATGCTACAAAGTGCAGAGAAGCATAAACCACCCTGCAATCTACAATACTCTCAAAGTAGAGAGAGCAGTATTAAATTCCGAGTAACAAATGGCTCACTAGGAGAATCTACGGGCGGGTGTTGGCACGCTGCGTGCCGCAATAGTTTCCACTGACACGCCCGCGCCGCCAGATTCAGTACAGCTGGCCGACCTGGCCATCCTGCGTCTTCCGGCTATCGGTAACTTTGTTAAACTCAGCTTTAGTGAACCGTGTTACTTACTCTACACGTCATGTTTATGATTAATGTTTTAGTACAAAATGTAGGCTGGAATTTAAAACAAGTATAAACTAACTCCACCAATAGTCCAATACACACTGGGGCAGTGTGGTTTCAAATTAGTAGTATACAATAAATATTTATGCTTATATTTACTCAATGTAATGTTACATAAGTAACAGTTAATGTTAGATAGTTGTGCAAATGTGTATGCTGGCGCCATCTCTAATTTCACTTGATAACGCACACTTTTAGTTCTGCTACTCGCCCATAGAGAGCATCTATGTAATTATAAAGAAATGATACAATTTATAAAGAAGTAAGTAAGTAATACGTCATAATTTTTAAACAAGAGTGTTTTGTGTTATATGAATATTGATTTCGAAATCAAAGTAATGTCGGATCACTAGTAAATAAAATTTCTTGATCCAAATGCATTAATTCGTAAAATAAATATCGAACCTGAAATTCCTTGCGGTACACGGGGTCACGAAAACAAAACCGTTTTTTTCGTCGACACTATGGAAAGAAAACCTAGTGTAACTTTATTACAACTATAAAGTAATTAAAGTTATACACTAGCTAGGTATGAATCACAAGATATCATTGGAAGAGTAGATTCTTCCCGTTTGGATTCCAGATGGAATTATTCCTTCTCAGAGGTTAAGAGCTCAGAAACACAGCTGTTTAGTACCTATTGTATCTCATCATCTTTCAATCGTCAGTATGAATATACGAGAAAAACATCACAGTATGACCGGACGCGCTAATTATTATTATGATATCATTGACAACAGCCATTGTTAAACGCACAGTGTGTTACATCAGCCATTTTTTAACATCACTCTAAACTCTTAACTTTTTAAAGAGAGATTTCATTAATTCTTTATTCATTTAAAAAAGTACAGTAAAACTCTCTTAGTTCCATTTTTGATTATCTCTACCCAGATAATCAAAAATGTAGCTAATTTGTAATTTTTTTTCAATTTTTATTGTTTTTTATTTACTAGGTTGTAGGTACTGACTGACAAAAAAGGCTCGAACGTTTAAATCTTTTTGTTTATTTAGTACCTACTTACGTACTATAAAATGATACGAAAACAGAATAGATGAATATACATACTACTTATATATAAGTAGTTATATATACCTAATATGTATTCTATACTTTTAAAATGTATCAAAACACGATGTACTTACACATTCGATTACGACTTTGAATATAAATAATTTTATTTCATAATCATTAGTCGAAATCGAATGGAAAATGACAGACTTTCGTATTTTTTTTCTAACAGATAAAATAAAACTAAAAAACTAAATTTATACATGTACGGGAAAGACATGTGTTAACACTGCGCAGTGTAATGAATTAATTGTTAAATTACACTCGCCCTATAATAACCCACTTTAATCACCCAATTCAGTCAGCCACACGTCACGTTACGTCACGACTCGAACGCACAGCCGAGAGGCCGGGCCGCACCGTGAAGTTCGCGCCAGTCTGCGTTTGCCACGGAGATAATATCTATCGCATTTTTGTACATATTATTTGTTTCACAAACTAAACTGACAGGCTGTAAAACGATTGAACAGTATTTTTGATCAAAGTATAATTTATAAATTATAGAATTATAATAAGTTTTAAATATGGCATTACCACGAGTTCTTATTGTTAATAGAACGTTCCCCCGTGTTGGCTTAGAAATACTCAAAACCAAGTAAGTAACTCTTCAGTCATAACTTCACTGATAGTGGAACTTGGGACCAAACTATATTAGACTCTAGTTACTATAGTTAGTTCATTCTATATGCGAGTAATCTGAAAATAGCGTTGTTAATCTTGTTAAGGAAATATCGTAGGCGTGTTACATTAAAAATAAAATGTGGAAAATAGGTATCATAAGAAAATAAGTTTTTTTATATAAATAGCCGATCTCAGTCCTCAAGGGAAGCTGCACATCTTTGACCGAATTAGAACAAGACTTAAAGGCTGACAATTATTTAGGTACTGGACAACATAACAAAAAAAATGTAGGGTATATGACTTACAAGAACCAAATCTGTGCTGCGGACGGTACATAGGCCGCATTATACCTCTCTGTCCATTTAACTTCACCGAAAAGTATCGACGACCTTGTAGCCAAGTTGGTGGCGGCCTTGCGAAGCGAGGAGTCCCTGGTTCGATTCCCGAAATCGAACAACAATTGTGGCGAACAAGTACCTACCCGAGTACAAATATTTATAATATAAATATTATTTTGCATTTGGGTCATGGGTGTTAGTTTTATCCATGCCATACGCAAGACAGAGAATCCCAGTGCGGGGGGTACAAGGGTATTAGCAATTTTTTTTCGTCTATACAAATGTTTAAAATGTTAAATGTTAACGCAGGAGTAACCCAGAAGTAATACCATACTATGACTCCGACCCCGAGAGCCTGCCTGCCATCAAGGAGAAGATAAAAGACTGCTTCGCTTTAGTCTGGAACACGAAACATAGACTGACTGGAGAAATTTTGGAATTAGCAGGTGATTATATTTACAACAGTCCCGTTCGGATAAAGGGCGAGAAAATGGTGATCAGTTTGAACAAGATATTTAGTATTTCCTCAAAAACTACATAAAGGCAACTTATAAAATCTAAATCTAAACCTAGCGGGCTATCCATAAATGATGTCACACAAATTTTAGCCTTTTTAACCCCATCCCCTGTCATTGTCACAGACAATTAACCCGTAATAACCATGTAATAACGTCGTTGTAACCATGGTGTGTTGTCAATTATTTTTCAATTTTATTATAACATTTTGTATAAACAATAAACATTCTTTAATAGATTACCGACTACTACATAGAACCGTCTGAAACCTTACATAATATAAGTAAGTAGGTCGAGTTAGTAATATTTTTGTTTACATATAAGTTTCGTATCTATTTTAGAGTTTTCTATGTGACGTCACAAAGTTTTTTGCCCCCCTCCCCACCGGTGCCCCTTGTCACACGATGTCACACCCCCCATCCCCCTTAACGTGTGGTTTAATTTAAGGATGGCTCCTTATTATGATTTGAGCTGAAACTTGAAGTTTGACGTCAAATTCAGGGTCTCAACTAAAAGCGGTGACCACGATGGCTTCCGGCTACGACCACATCGACGTAGACCAGCTGGTTAAGCGCGGCATCAGCTTCGGGAACACGCCACACGTGCTCAACGATGCGGTGGCCGACATCGCCGTCGGGCTGCTGATTGGAGCCGCCAGGAGATTCAAGGAGGGGATACATGAAATTGAAAAGTAAGGGCGCGTTCACATAGAACGTCCGTTTTACTGGATCTATTATTTCCGTTGTGTGTGGGATTTTTTACTGGATCCGGTATACTGGATTCTGTGTGAAATTGCTCATACAACTACATACGCTAATAACATATCCGTTTAAACGGATCCAGTAAAACGGATTGCTGTTTATTTTGTTGGATCGGTATTTTTTACTGGAACCAGAATACTGGATTCTGTGTGAAATCGCTCATACAACTGCATATGCTACTAGCATCCAGTATTCCGGATCCAGTAAAATGGACGTTCTATGTGAACTCGCCCTAAGTGAGTAGTAGATATTCGCCGGTTCTAACTCACTTGTAGGGCGAAAAACTCGTTTCGACCGGTTTCACCGGCTACTAGTCGCGAATGAACTTTATATTAAGTGATATGAACTTTATATTAAGTGATTCGCGGGGTAATTAACCGCGGATTAACTTAATCCGCGCGCCGATTAAGTAATTCGCGGTTTAATTAGGCGCGAATTACCTTTATCCGCGGATCAATTAATCAATTCGCGGTTCGATAAACCAATTCGCGGCCGCGAATTAACTTGATTCGCGCTTCAATTAAACGATTCGCGGTTTTATTACGTGTCAATCAATAAAACCGCGGATTAATTAATTAAAGCGCGCATAAAGTTAATTCGCGACTAGTAGCCGGTGAATCCCAAACAATCGAGTTTCGCGGTATATGCCGGTTCTGGCTCTGCAGTAGTAGGGATATGCCGGTTCTGGCTCACGAAAACTCGATTCTTCGGGATACACCGGCTACTAGCCGCGAATCAACTTTATTCACGCTTCAATTAAGTAATCCGCGGTTTTATTATGCGCGAATTTTCTTTATTCACGGTTCGATTAATCAATTCGCGGGTCGCTTAACGGTGAATTAATTTTATTTCTGGCTTTATTATCTCATTCGCGATTTTATTGACTTATTCACGTAATTCTTCACTTTACTTAGAAAGCAATCAACGGTATCTCTACATTCTTTTTTTATCGCTTGCCATAATGGTCGATGCATCCGTTCCTTTATCCACAATACAGATAAGGATATCTGCTAATGTTTCCGCCCACATTCCGCTCCTTCCATATAAATTTAGCTAGCATGGCTCAAAGGACATCATTGTGACAGTGAAAGTGAGCCGAGTCTACTATATAATGGATGTGAGTATTTTCTTAATTTCTTAATTATCTGTTGAAAACTTTTAATTTCCTGTGTGCACACGTTCTAGACATGTATGTACATATTCATGCCCGCGATATCTGTAGGTGTTTCGGTATTTTTTTTTTCATAATATTGTTGTTCTCATTTTTATGATTTGCTAATTATCTAGTGAAATCTTTTCATTTCCTATGTGATATCTGTAGGTATTTCCATATTTTTTGCATTAATTGTCCATGTATAATGAACCAGCTCTCGATAACCTAATAATAAAGTGTCGTAGTATAAAATTAACCTGTATTATGTTCTCTTTCAGCAAGACACATTCAAAAGCTACTATTTTCCGGACACGCCCGAGGAACCTGACGATTCATTAGTTGTTAATATGAAGAAAAACAATAATATCAAAAGAATAAATGACATAGACATGTTCTTTGAGAAGCCCAAAAAGAAGAAAAAACTCGGAGTACAATCTTCATATGTATCAGCAGCACGTGACGACGGAGTCTCTTATATTTCCTCCAAGGAAGATGACGCTCTCACCGCTACTCATCTCATAAAAATCGATGTCTATGATATGAATAAAATACGCAACATCGAACCTATTAATTATTGGAAATACTCCGATGCTCGAGTAAAATATTATGTGCAATCAGAAGATGATAAGCGTTATCAAAGTACGCGGGACATCATTTACAACATTACAAAGACACTCGCCGGGAAGCACAATTGTTCAAAATATTTTATCGAGGACAAACTCCAAGGAATGTAACGCTCTCACCGTGACTCATCTTATAAAAATGTATATAAGTAAAAGCAAAAGAAGAAATAACATTAACTAGAAGTATCGCGCCCCCACCCACAGCATTGGGCATATAAATAACTAGAAGCTAACAACCAGAAACTATTTCATAAGATATATACCTAACGAATGTGTTCCAAGTTAGCCGTAATGGATTCCAACGATCAAATTGAGTCTGAACTTTATAAGTTATGTGGTGATATAGAGTCAAGCATTATGTTTAATGATGACAATGATGAAGAACTAGTGAAAATTTGTTGTGAGATTGAAACAAATATCATGTAAGTATAAACAAACTTTACATATAATTTTTTTGGTCTTTAGAAAAGAAGTATAACGTAAAATAAATATGATGTGGTTTTATATATTTTTATAGCTCTTAAATTGTATTGTTACAGTCAGTTAGGTGGAGGATCCCGAAAAAGAACCAACAACATCGAAAATAATACCCACAAAACTAAAAGAGTAAAACATGAAGCTTCTACTTCGTCTCATCCTTCTGCTGCACAATCTGATAAGGTACATTGTGATGTATGTGAAATTTTAGTATGTAAGAAGTATTTTACAAATCATTTAAAAAGTAATCGGCATAAAACTAAAGCATCAAAATTACATGGTAATTTGCAAAACGTTCATGTTGTTGAATCAGCGTTCGGACAGAGAATAATATCGTATAAAATAAATAGTAAAAGTGATGGATCTTTTGAAACACCAGAGATATTTTTAAATTCAATTCATAATGACATTCAATCATTAATTGAAGAATCTATTCTAAAACATACCGTATTCAAAGTAAATTTTGTATTGCATGCTGATTTTATTCAACAAACAAAAAATATTTCCAATTCCTTCGATTTTCAAACAAGCAATTACATTATATTTCAAGGCGATGATTTAAATATTTTTTTTTCGTCTTTACGTGACACTTTTATTAATAAAATTAATACATTTGAAAAAAAAGATAGCGGTTGGACTCTGAATTTTATTAAGTCATTAGACATGAATGTTAACAAATTTAATCCCCTACGAGGTTCGTCATATATTGATTTACCCAGAGACATTATGGTAAAAAGAGCAATTATTAATGTTAAAAACGTAGATGTTTTATGTTTAAAATGGGCTTTGCTTTCTGCTTTGTATCCAGTAAATAAAAATCCTGATCGCGTTTCATCTTATAGCATGCATTGTAATAAACTGAAGTTTGACGGTGTCTCTTTTCCAGTTAAATTATCCGATATCTCAAAAGTGGAAAAGTTAAATAATATTAGTATCAACGTTTTCGGTTTAGAATTTGATAAAATCAATAAAACTCATTCTGTTGTAGGCCCTTTATATTTTACAAAATGTCGTAAGGGTATCCATGTTAATTTATTATTGCTTTCAAACGGAAGAAATAATCATTATTGTTATATAAAAAATATGTCGCGTTTAGTCAGTAATCAAATTTCAAGTCATGAACATGCTATTTATATTTGTGATGGATGTTTATTACATTTTCCTAGTCAAGTAAAGTTGACAGAACATCAACAGCATGATTGCTTTCATATTAAAACAGAACTACCTAATTCTCAAAAAACATCAAAAAATTGGTTTGGACAGTCAGTTTCTAATGATAAGTTAAAATTTGACAAGTTTAACAAAAAACTTAAAACACCATTTGTTGTATATGCAGATTTTGAAGCTTTTCTAACACCAATCGAATCATGTTCTAACGATCCATTAAAATCTTACACAAGTAATGTCCAAAAACATGAAGTGTATAGTTTCGGTTACTACATAAAATGCTCCTATGATGATAACTTGTCAAAGTATGAAACATATTGTGGCCCAAACAGTACACAAGAATTTATGATTCGTTTGCATAAAGACTTAAAATTTATATGTACCAAAAACAGTACTGAGGTAGCTCCTAAAGCATTATCAAACGATGATTATATTAAGGTTTCAACATCGGATACTTGTTTCATATGTGAAACTCATTTAAACGGTGAACGTGAATTTAATTACAATCCACAAACCGGACATTTTAGAGGCGTTGTACATAATATATGTAACTCGAAGTTTCGTATACCGAATTATATTCCTGTAATTTTACATAATCTTAGCCATTATGATTCTCATTTTATTGTTCATGCTCTTAATTTTGTTGATGGTGATATCGAAGTTATACCGCAGACGAAAGAAAAATATATTTCATTTTCGAAAACATTACAAATAAATAATAAAATTGTTCAATTGAGGTTTATAGATTCTATAAAATTTTTACCATGTGGCCTTAGTCAATTAGCTAATAATTTGATTGATAAAGAATTTATTTCTTTAAAACGTAACTTTCCTATTAATGAAGACTTCAATCTTGTGAGAAAGAAGGGTATTTATCCTTACGAATTTATGACATCTTTTGAGTGCTTAAACCTAACATCACTTCCAGACAAAAATCAGTTTTACAGTTCGCTGTCAGATTCTCATATATCAGATAATGATTACAACCACGCTAAAAATGTTTGGCAAAACTTTAACTGCAAAAATATGTTCGATTATTCCAACTTGTATCTTAAAACTGATGTATTACTTCTAACTGACATATTTGAAAACTTTAGAATGTTATGCTTACAAACCTATGGTTTAGATCCAACTCATTATTATACTGCTCCAGGATTAAGTTGGGATGCAATGCTAAAAATTACAAAAATAGAACTTGAATTGCTTACAGATATAGAAAAAATATCATTTATTACAAGGGGTATAAGGGGTGGGATATCTCAATGCAGCAAACGGCATGCAAAGGCTAACAATCCATTTATGGAAGATTTTGATAAAAATGTATCTACTTCATATCTTATGTACTTCGATGCTAATAATCTATACGGGTGGGCAATGTCTCAATATTTACCATCAGGGGAGTTTGAGTGGGTTGATATAAAAACAGATTATAGTGCATCGAACAATACAGAATATGGTTTTATTCTAGAAGTAGATTTAGAGTACCCCATAGATATTCATGACTTACATTCTGACTTACCCTTATGTCCTGAAAAAATATCTGTTGGGGATTCCAAAGACGTTAAACTTGTCCCAAATTTATACAATAAAACTAAATATATCATTCACTATAAAAATTTACAACAATGTATTAATCTAGGTATGAAGTTGAAAAAAATTCATAGAATATTGAAGTTCAATCAAAGTTTATGGTTAAAAAAATATATAGATTTAAATACAAATTTACGTACGCAAGCTAAAACAGATTTTGAAAAAGATTTTTATAAATTAATGAACAATTCTGTATTTGGAAAAACAATGGAGAATGTCGAGAAACGAGTTAATGTAAAATTATTAACTCACTGGGAAAATGTAGGTAAAAGTCTTGGTGCTCAGGATTTAATTGCAAAACCAGAGTTTCATAGTTTGTCTATATTTTCGGAAAATCTAGTTGCGATTCAACTTAAAAGAACAAAGGCCCTTCATAACAAACCCATCTACTTAGGTTTTTGTATATTAGATATTTCTAAAACACTTATGTACGATTTCCATTATAACTACATGCTACCCAAGTTTCCAAACAAAATTAAATTACTATACACTGATACGGATAGTTTAGTTTATGAAATTATTACCAACAACTTTTATGAAGATATCAAGCCTGATTTGCCTGAATGGTTTGATACATCTGATTATCCCTTAAATAACATATACGAATATCAAAATATAAATAAAAAAAATTAGGTATGTTTAAAGATGAAAATGCTGGCAAAATATTAAGAGAGTTTGTAGGGTTGAGATCTAAAATGTATGCATTGGATATTGACAATACGTTTTTGGCAAAAGCAAAAGGTGTTAATAAAAGTGTTACGAAAAGTTTTAAAATGGAAGATTATAAATCTTGTTTATTTAATGAAAATGTTCAATACCGTACTATGTTAAGATTTAGGTCTATAAAACATAATATTTTTACACAACAAATTAATAAGAAGACACACACAATGATACCAAGCGATATATTGTATCGAATAATGTTAATACGCTTGCTTGGGGTCACTATAAAATACCCATAGATTAGTTTAGTTGTAAATGTCTGATTTATAAAAAAAAAAGTCACGTAAATATCTAATGTTAAGTTATTTTTGATTATTGTATAACTACTTCTAATATTGTACTTAAGATGTCTAGCTATTAGTAACATTGTTTTATTTTTATTCTTTTTATTATTATTATTATTAATATGTGAATGATTGTATATTGTATTTCTATTTTGTATTTGAAATATAGTTTTATTCTTGCACAAAATGTTTTAGTTTATTCCAACACCTTTAACCAAACACACGTGAGCTTAAAATGTTTCATTTTATTCATCCTTTTACTGCTATAGTTGCAGGTCCTACTGGATGTGGAAAATCAATTTTTGTCACAAACTTTATTAAATATATGGAGGATATATGTGACACCCATTTCAAACAAATAACATGGTGCTATGATGAAATGCAACCTTTGTATAATTTAAAAACTGTTAATTTCTATCAAGGAATACCAAACCTTAGCAGTTTTGATGGATGTGAACCACATCTGATAATTATTGATGATTTAATGAGAGAGTCAGATGGTCGCGTTGTTGATATATTTACGAAAGGAAGTCATCACAGAAATTTAAGTGTATTCTATATAACACAAAATTTATTTCACCAAGGCAAAGGCCAAAGAGACATATCTTTAAATTCCGGTTACATAGTTTATTTCAAAAATCCTCGCGATAAAACACAAATTAAATACTTAGCACGACAAGTATCGCCAGATAATTCGAAATTTATGGAAGATTCCTACAAAGATGCAACAAATGAACCACATGGATATTTATTAATAGATTTGAAACAGGACACAAATGATATGTGTCGTTTAAAATCTAAAATATTTCCATCAGATGGGCATTGCATCGTTTACATTCCTACAAAAGGCTTTAAGTATGGTAAAAATCAACAAATTACTATCATTCACAAATGATGCATCGACGACTAAAGACGCATAAAAGTTTACTAGCAGCTTTGCATACACTTAAACCCAAATATCAAAGAGCTCTTTTAAAATCGTGTAATGAAAAAGAAATTAATTGTATTTGCGAGTGTATTCATAACGTACTCCAGGGCAAAATTGATCTCAAGGATAAGGAAAAGAATAAGTTAAGCAAGTACAAAAATATACTTCGGAAATTGGTTCGCAAAGGTGCTACGAATTTGTTTCGGAAAAATCTCATAATCCAAAAAGGTGGTGCTTTTCTCCCTATTATATTAGGTTCAGTTCTCAGTGGATTAGTAAGTTCCCTCATTTAAAATGGAGAATGCTAAAAGAATGTTGCTTGTTGAGCCAAGTGTGATAGAAAAACTAAAACAACCAAGCGCAGGTGATACTAACTTGTCCCGATTGGATGCTGATATGAATAATATTTTAAAAAGAAATATCGATGACCGTGAAAAGTGTATTTTATATTTACAAACACTCCGAAGATATCTTAACTTTACCAAGGAAGATCGCCAACCTTATCATATACCAATTATTTCTGAGGATACGAATACATTTGATGATTTAATATTGAGCTACAAAAATAAAAACTTGGATAGTAAACGTGTAGTCTCAATTGACACACCAGACAAAGAACTACTTCATAAACAAAATATTCCAGAGAAAAATAGTTATACGACTACTGAAATTCTCGATCTCATTCCAAAAACATATGCAAAAAAGGCCGTCTTGTTAATGAATTTGCTATCTTCCAATGAAAATAAAATTAAGTGGGATAATGACGGAACTGTGATTATAGATAACAAAAAGATTGATGGAAGTAATATTATAGATTTAGTGAACGACTCATTGAGACCGTTAAAAAAAAGTGATCCTATAGGATGGGAAACCTTTGCTAAAGCTTTAAAAGATATTCGAGTTCCTCTTACTTATATTGGTAATCCCAAACGGTGTGAGTTTATAAGTGGCATGCAGTCACAGTTAAACTTTTCAACGCCTGAAGAAGAATCATTCTCTACACCAACGAGTGACAAACAGAACAAAAGAAAGTTAAAGAACAAGCTGGAGTGGGAAAAATGGGAACCTTATTAGAAATACATAATCTCTATTATGATCCATCAAATCCCGCAGGTTATAGTAGTATCGACAAACTAACGAAAGCTATGAAAGGAAAAATGAAAAGAGAAGATGTAAAGAAATGGCTGCAATCACAAGAAACCTACACTGTGCACAAACCTGTACAGAGAAAGTTTCCTAGGAATAAATATATCTTATCAAATCTAAATGAACTTTGGCAAGCTGACTTGAGTGATATGAGGACTTATTCCAGGTACAATGGTGGATATAATTATATTTTATGCGTCATTGATGCATTCAGCAAATATGCATATGTCAGACCCATGAAAAGAAAAAATTCAATAACTATTAAGGAATGTTTAGAGAGTATATTTACTGAGGCTAACATAACACCAACACACATACAATCTGACAAAGGAACAGAATTTATATCAAAAGATGTACAAAGATACATAAAATTGAAAAATATAAATTATTATACAACAAATAATCCAGATATTAAAGCTAGTATTGTTGAAAGATTTCAGAGAACTCTTAAGACGAAAATGTGGCGTTACTTTACGTATAAAAATACATATAAATATATCGATGTTTTACAAGATTTAGTTTATTCTTATAACCATAGTTTTCACTCTAGCATTAAGATGTCTCCTTGTGATGTAAATTCAAATAATATTATGACAGTATGGAGAAACTTGTATGATACTAAAAATAATAATTTCTCGTCAGGCAGTGTATTACCAAAGTTGCATGTAGGTGATTACGTTAGAATAACAAAAAGCAAACACATTTTTCAGAAAGGATACGAATCTAACTGGAGTGATGAAATATTTATTATATCTTCCATAATAGATAGAAACCCTTGGCCTGTATACACCATAAAAGATCTGAAAGGTGAAAATATAGAAGGTACGTTTTATGAAAAAGAATTACAGAAAGTATATTATGACCCCACTCTACATTATAAAATAGATAAAATAATACGCTCTCGCTATTCCGGTAACAGAAAGGAAGTGTTAGTGAAGTGGAAAGGTTATCCTCACAAATTTAATAGTTGGATTACATTTTCCCAATTGAAAGAAATATGAACAACCAAAGTTTTTATTTAACTTTACTTAGTAATAGTTCCATGGAATATTTTCCAGATAACAAAACTACATATTTTTCAACTAAATTACCTAAACCCATCATTTTGGAAGGAGAATGGTCCGTTGGAGTAGTTGAATTTCAATATCCTTGTACTATGTTTACCGTTCAAGAACATGAGAACGTTATATATATTACAAAATGGATGCAAATGCCTGGTGAAACAAAACCATACCTTACATACTATAAGACACATATTCCTGCAACAAACTACGATAACATCAATCATATTCTAAAGGCATTAAACAACATCAAGGAAAAAGTAAGATTTCGTTACGATGAAATTTCAAAGTTTGTGACAGTTACAATACTAGATGAGGCGATTAAATCAGTAACACTATCACCTAAGTTATCTTTACAGTTGGGATTTGAACCCAATATAAACCTCAGAGATAAGAATATTGGTAAATGTCCTGCTAATTTGCATTTAGGTTTACCTTCACAGTTATTTGTTTACTCTGACATTGTAGAACCCCAAATCGTAGGGGATGTGATGACCCCTCTTCTGAGAATCATACCATTAGATCCTTCAAAATACATATATGGTGCTAATAAAATGCATGTTTTCTCTCCACCTCACTATATATCTGTTATGCGAAGGGAATTCGATACTATTGAAATAGATATAAGAACAAGCACAGGTCAAAAAATACCATTCCAGTTCGGAACAGTGTGCTTAAAACTACACTTCAAGAAAATATATGTATAATGTATTTGAAACATAATTATAATATGAAATGCCCATATGAGGATTATTATTCTCATCAAGCGGGATCTGGTATTGGAGTAATTTACAAAGGAACACCGTATCAAAGAGGCCATGGAATCGGGAGTTTTCTAGGAGGTTGTTTAGATCTGTTTTACCATTGTTATCTAGTGGTGCAAGAGCTATTGGTAAAGAAGCATTAAGCACCGGAGTAGGAGTTTTGTCTGACATGTTTAATGCACAACCCATAGACGATTCAATTAAAACACGTTTAAAAGAAGCTACTACTAATTTAAAACGAAAAGTAGATAGTAAAATTGAAAGAATCAATATGTCTAGTTCGGGGTATAAAATCAAACGAAAACGTTTATCTCCTTCCATTCCAGCATTGGCCACGAAAGTGAACACTACAACAAAGGCAAAAAAGAAATTCAGAAATATTAATGATATATTTTCTAATTAATTATGTCTTTTCTACATAGTCATTCTTGTGAGTGTATTAAATCAGAGTTAGATTTGTTTGCGCTACCGTCCACACAGACGAGCATTGAGAGTGGAGTATGGATACATTACAAACCTATTTCATCGCTGGCTGATGATGGACCCCTAGAATTTCAAGTTCCTGGTGCAGGAGATGACTATGTAGATTTGTCTCATACCTTGATTCATATAAAAGCGAAGATACTTAATCAAGACAACTCCAAGTTAGCAGCTGCTACAGTCGTAGCTCCAGTTAATAATTGGTTGCATTCAATATTCAGTCAACTTTATGTATACTTAAATCAAAAACTTGTGTCACCGCCAAATAACACATATGCATATCGTGCCTATATTGAAAACTTGTTGAACTATGGCCCAGCAGCCAAAAAATCCCATCTTACTTGTGGTCTTTGGTATGGAGATACAGCAGGAAAAATGAATGAGACTGACGTAAAAAATGAAGGGTTTATTAAGCGAGAGTTCATGTCAAGAGAGAGTAAAGAGATTGAAATGATTGGGCATCTACATGGCGATTTATTTAATCAAGATAAATTTTTAATTAACGGCGTTGACATGTGTGTTAAATTAGTTCGATCAAGAGAAAATTTCAACCTAATGGCAGGGTCAGTAGATTTAAAGTTTAAAGTATGTATTACAGATGCTGGGCACGGGTTATAGTTATGGGTTGTGATGATGATGATGATGATGATGATTACAGATGCAACGTTGATTGTTCGTAGAGCTCGGATTAATCCAAGCGTATTACTTGCACATCAAAAAGTATTAGCGTCTACCACTGCTAAATATCCCATTACGCGAGCTGAAGTAAAAGTTTTAACAATACCATCAGGTGTTCAAGGTAAAACCCTTGATAATATATTCCTTGGACAAGTACCGAAAAGGTGTATAGTGGGATTTGTGAATAATGCTGCATTTAACGGAACTCTCAATAAGAATCCATTCAATTTTGCAAATTATGGTATCAATACATTTTGTTTATATGTCGATGGAAATCAGATCCCCTCAAAGGCATTGCAACCATCGTTTGGTAGTAATGTCTTTACTAGCGCATATCATACATTGTTCTCAGGAACAGGTGTACATTTTCATAATGAAGGCAATGGGATATCCAGAGATGAATATGCTAATGGTTATTGTTTGCTTGCATTTGATTTAACTCCTGATTTATCAGCTAACTCTATGAGTCATTGGAATCTTATCAAACATGGTAGCGTAAGATTAGAAGTTCGATTTGAGTCGGCTCTAACTCAAACTATTAATTGTATTGTTTATGCAGAATTTGATAATGTAATAGAAATAGATAAGCATCGTAATATATCAGTAGATTATAGTAGTTAGGTTTATTATTTTTGTATTGCTTCAATAAATAAAAATATTCAATATATGATATTTCAATGTTTTATTTGCTACACCCTCTTTAATCTTCCTATTTAAAATAAATATCATTAATAAAATTGACATTGTTGTTGGGACTGCAGAGCTGAAAAGCTGTGTTATCTACTTATACCATGGATACCGTGGAAATAAAACAGTACTTAAGTAAAATTGATATGAGCATTGAATCTAACGTATACGCAGCTAATCGTTTACCGATACATGTTCATACTCCTATGTATATCATAAGTAACTTAGATGTTGATGCCAAACCTGGATCGCATTGGGTAGCCATACATATAGATGGGAATGGATTTGGGGAATACTTTGATTCATTTGGTCGAGCACCTCAAACATATCATAGATCTTTTTTGAAAACGAATGCAAGGATGTGGAATTACAACACTAATCGTATCCAAAACGATTTCACAACCGTATGTGGAGAGTATTGCATCATGTACATATATTATAAGTATCATGGTAAATCAATGTACGATTTTCTGAAACTGTTTGATGACAACACAATTTGTAATGATATAACAATTGATGAATTTTTTAATACATTTTTTTAATAAATAACGTGAACAAATTTACTGTGGATTTTACAATGATAAATACCTCTCATTTAGTTTACATATTGTATAAATTGGTTTATCTCTCTAATAACTTCTATTTTCTCTAAAACAATCATTATCATTTTTGTAGAATGACATAGTAGGTATATGAAATAATACAAGAAAATTGCTTAAAAATAGTTTATTTTTAATTTAGATACAAAATCATTTACAGAATTGTAGGGGAATATGAGATAGGTCGCAAATTTTCTAATGCAAGTATTTGTTGGGATTCTTCTTCTTCTTCTTTTGCCCAATCGTATGACAGAGGGTGTATATATTGCGGTTGTAGGACACTTCCAATGCACGGCGAGTACACGTTATTAGACATAGATTGCGAGCCGCGAGCAATTCCTTCCTGAGTACATATTGTACAAAAAGCCATCATAATTTCGACTCCGTCCATTACGTCTTCACCATCGTTGGACGTTACTGAAAAACGATGCGTTGGACACGGTGTAAAGTATGGCTTGATGTCACAATCTTCTATCATGTTCTCGGGTAACTCACCGGTGATATACCAGAATCTGATATATTTAGAGTATTTTTTCAATATAGTTGATTTTCCCCACATTTCTATAACTTGTTTTAAAAATGACATATTTCAGCTACTAGTTGAAGTTTTTGAATGAATGGTACTGTATCAATGCCTGTAGAAACATTTATATACCCAATGCCGTGGGTGGGGGCGCGATACTTTTAGTTAATGTTATCTCTTCTTTTGCTTTTACTTGTATAAATTTTTATTAGATGAGTCACGGTGAGAGCGTTACATTCCTTGGAGTTTGTCCTCGATAAAATATTTTGAACAATTGTGCTTCCCGGCGAGTGTCTTTGTAATGTTGTAAATGATGTCTCGCGTACTTTGATAACGTTTATCATCTTCTGATTGCACATAATATTTTACTCGAGCATCGGAGTATTTTATTCATATCATAGACATCGATTTTTATGAGATGAGTAGCGGTGAGAGCATCATCTTCCTTGGAGGAAATATAAGAGACTCCGTCGTCACGTGCTGCTGATACATATGAAGATTGTACTCCGAGTTTTTTCTTCTTTTTGGGCTTCTCAAAGAACATGTCTATGTCATTTATTCTTTTGATATTATTGTTTTTCTTCATATTAACAACTAATGAATCGTCAGGTTCCTCGCTGGTTGTTAGCTTCTAGTTATTTATATGCCCAATGCTGTGGGTGGGGGCGCGATACTTCTAGTTAATGTTATTTCTTCTTTTGCTTTTACTTATATACATTTTTATAAGATGAGTCACGGTGAGAGCGTTACATTCCTTGGAGTTTGTCCTCGATAAAATATTTTGAACAATTGTGCTTCCCGGCGAGTGTCTTTGTAATGTTGTAAATGATGTCCCGCGTACTTTGATAACGCTTATCATCTTCTGATTGCACATAATATTTTACTCGAGCGTCGGAGTATTTCCAATAATTAATAGGTTCGATGTTGCGTATTTTATTCATATCATAGACATCGATTTTTATGAGATGAGTAGCGGTGAGAGCGTCATCTTCCTTGGAGGAAATATAAGAGACTCCGTCGTCACGTGCTGCTGATACATATGAAGATTGTACTCCGAGTTTTTTCTTCTTTTTGGGCTTCTCAAAGAACATGTCTATGTCATTTATTCTTTTGATATTATTGTTTTTCTTCATATTAACAACTAATGAATCGTCAGGTTCCTCGGGCGTGTCCGGAAAATAGTAGCTTTTGAATGTGTCTTGCTGAAAGAGAACATAATACAGGTTAATTTTATACTACGACACTTTATTATTAGGTTATCGAGAGCTGGTTCATTATACATGGACAATTAATGCAAAAAATATGGAAATACCTACAGATATCACATAGGAAATGAAAAGATTTCACTAGATAATTAGCAAATCATAAAAATGAGAACAACAATATTATGAAAAAAAAAATACCGAAACACCTACAGATATCGCGGGCATGAATATGTACATACATGTCTAGAACGTGTGCACACAGGAAATTAAAAGTTTTCAACAGATAATTAAGAAATTAAGAAAATACTCACATCCATTATATAGTAGACTCGGCTCACTTTCACTGTCACAATGATGTCCTTTGAGCCATGCTAGCTAAATTTATATGGAAGGAGCGGAATGTGGGCGGAAACATTAGCAGATATCCTTATCTGTATTGTGGATAAAGGAACGGATGCATCGACCATTATGGCAAGCGATAAAAAAAGAATGTAGAGATACCGTTGAGTGCTTTCTAAGTAAAGTGAAGAATTACGTGAATAAGTCAATAAAATCGCGAATGAGATAATAAAGCCAGAAATAAAATTAATTCACCGTTAAGCGACCCGCGAATTGATTAATCGAACCGTGAATAAAGAAAATTCGCGCATAATAAAACCGCGGATTACTTAATTGAAGCGTGAATAAAGTTGATTCGCGGCTAGTAGCCGGTGTATCCCGAAGAATCGAGTTTTCGTGAGCCAGAACCGGCATATCCCTACTACTGCAGAGCCAGAACCGGCATATACCGCGAAACTCGATTGTTTGGGATTCACCGGCTACTAGTCGCGAATTAACTTTATGCGCGCTTTAATTAATTAATCCGCGGTTTTATTGATTGACACGTAATAAAACCGCGAATCGTTTAATTGAAGCGCGAATCAAGTTAATTCGCGGCCGCGAATTGGTTTATCGAACCGCGAATTGATTAATTGATCCGCGGATAAAGGTAATTCGCGCCTAATTAAACCGCGAATTACTTAATCGGCGCGCGGATTAAGTTAATCCGCGGTTAATTACCCCGCGAATCACTTAATATAAAGTTCATATCACTTAATATAAAGTTCATTCGCGACTAGTAGCCGGTGAAACCGGTCGAAACGAGTTTTTCGCCCTATTTTCGCCCTACAAGTGAGTTAGAACCGGCGAATATCTACTACTACTTAAGTGCTTGCTGTACATAAGCGGCATAAACATCTTGAATTTGACAAAACAATTTTTTATCGAGTCGTCCACATCGAATGTCCCGACGCACGGCGGGTATCTTCAAAATGCTATGCATTATGCATGTTATCCATCCCTTCGACGTAAACACCCTTCCGGTACGGACGGAATCAGAAAAAATCGTGAAATTGTGACTCTTCAACTAATAGAAACTTTTGTACAGCGTTGAAATTAACCCTATTTTTATACATTATCTTCTGAATTCTCAAAAGTTTATCGGATCTGGTGAACATTATCTGTTTTGTGGGTTACAGCGTTTGCGTTTTTTTGCGTCGATATTCAATATCGTTAACCAAAATACAAATTTTCAGTGGGAATTGGAAGTTTGGTGTCCAATGGAGGCTGGGTCAGGACATAGCTGGCAGTACAGTTGGGATCGTTGGACTGGGAGGCGTTGGCCAGGCGGTGGTGCGGCGGTTGAAGGGATTCGATGTGGCCAAGTTCCTCTACTGTGGGAATAGTGACAAGCCAGAAGGTAGATTGTTTATAGCGACAAACAAGAGGTTTCCTGATGGTCCTCCTGAGCGACTATCGCTTAGTCGAGGTGATTCGTCATCAAGAACCTCTACCAGACGTTTTTTTTGGTTGGGGGTCAAGTCTAACGATTCTGACATTAGAACAGCATTAATGTTTTTGTCGTTTGGTAGGATTTGGTTAACTTGGCATCGTGTAAAAAATGATTGTAAAGTCGGTTTACGGACGATAATTTTACGGGATAACGTCATAAGAAAACATTGAAACCAACCGCTTAGGCCGACCGTGCCTCTATCGCTTGTTCCGCGCTGCTTGCACGCTCAGCTCAGACGGAACATGACAATGACGTCATACTTTTTCGTGCGGCTGCCAGAGTTCAACAATTTATAAGACGTTATCACGTCAAAAGATAACTTAAAGTAGGTAAGTAATAAAAGAATATTATAGGGATCAAAGAGACTGATAAAGGCCATAGACATGATAATATGATTTGATGTTATCGCAATATTGTCTCCAGACATTTTTTTATCATCTAACTAGTAGCTATCACACACGTTACGTAACACTTGTGCACAATTACACTGTGCAAAGTCCAATTTTTCGAGTATGAAAATGCAATAAAAGATCTTTTCCAATTTAAAAGATCTACACTGTCTGTAGTGGACTGTGGCCTTTAAATCCAGGAGTTAAATGTTACAATACTCGTATTAACTACCCGCGCTTCAGTAAACCGATGCCTTAGTACCCACACTCGAGGAAATGTTTAAAAGACATTAATTTAATGGACATCTTTTTTGGGGATTGAAATAAAACAATCACTACCTAAACGTTTCCCCAAGCTTATTTTAATACATTTGTGTAAACCGCATTCAAATCGGTTACGATGTTTCTGTGATTTCCGGGAACAAAAGAACAGAGAATTAACGGACAAGCATTTTGAAAAATTATTGTTATGGGCATGTATGTAGGTACTAGGGCATGGCTGACCGAGATTGCCTGTAAAGTAAATAAATGCTTGTCCTATTGTATTACTGTTCAAATTACTTTGTTTAATTTTTAATGCATCCCATCATTATGGTCCCAGCCAAAGCGTTGAACGTGGAAAGAGTTACCCAAGAGCAGTTGCTTCGTGAAAGCGACTTTGTGGTACTGTGCTGCCCGCTCACGCCGGACACCAGCCATTTCATCAACGCCACCACCCTGAAGATGATGAAGAATACCGCCGTCCTGGTGAACATTGGACGAGGGGGTAATTGAACTGCAAAGTTATTGATATAGTGATCCCATCTTTTCTTCGTTTTGAAAACCTATGCCTTGGTACCTACCCTCATCCGAAACCTTTTTAGTAAGAAGTGCTGCATGCTCGTTTGATACTTTAATTCAAAAAAAAACCTAACCTACCCTCGGTCACAACATTTTATTACTATTTTGTCATACAATGTTTAATTAGTATTCTTTTAATTGAAATACTTACATAGTCATGCCTTGATGAATGAAATAAAACTACATTTATAACCTACTAGCGACCCGCCCTCGCTTCGCTTCGGGAAATCGGTCCATACAAACTTTCAACCTCTATTTCAGCCTCTTCATCCCTTTTTTTCGCAATAAAAGGTAGCCTATGTCCTTTCTCAGGGTCTAAAGATTGTCTGTGCCAAATTTCATCAAAATCGGTTGAGAGGTTTAAGCGGGAAAGCGTAACAGACAGACAGACAGACAGACAGACAGACAGACAGACAGACAGAGTTACTTTCGCATTTATAATATTAGTAGGGATAATATATACAATTTATAACTTACCTACACTTACAATTTTTGTCTGGGATTCGAACCCGAGACCATACTCAGCTGGCAGGCTACCTACCAAACAAAAAACTAACTTACAAAAAATTACAAGATATTTTTTGTAAGGTAGTTGACACCACTGAATTTGAATCAAAGATTCAATCTAATTATTTACAGCTTAAATAATTTCTGTTACTGAAATAATGTTCGTATGGCAGGATTAATAGACCAGGAAGCTCTCTACGAGTCATTAAAAGAAAACGAGATCTTCGCGGCGGGCCTGGACGTCGTCACGCCGGAACCCTTGCCCAAGGATCATCCTCTAACGACGCTACCTAACTGCTGTAAGTGCCTTTTATAAGTAAATTGCCGACATGCAAATAATTAAAAAAAAATCCCCACACAACACACACAACACAACGAACAACAACAGACAAAAAGACAAAAATTATAAACTATCGTTGTTTTGGGTTCTATTGCGTTAAAGGATTTCTCGTATAGCCTCCATGTTCAGACAGCGATCAGTTACAGATTTGTTATATACTAGTAAACCCGCCCTCGCTTCGTTTCGGGAAATAAATAAGTGAAGCTTACACAGTATATTGGTGAAAACCGCACCCAAATCGGTTTAGCCGTTTCTGAGATTAGCGCGTACAAAACCATAGACAAACAGATAAAAATTATAAAAAATATTTGTATTGACGTTAATAAACACCCCAGATAATAATTATATAATAATTATACTTTTTCTCATAATTATAATACATCTTACACGTACAGACGACCAGTTACAGATGTATTATATGTATAATTATAATTGTATAATTTACAATGTATAATTCCAGTTATAATACCACATCTGGGCAGCGCCACGGTGGCCACCCGAGACGCCATGGCCACCATATCGGCCAACAACATTGTGCACGCGATTGAAGGGAAGCCCATGCTGTACCCTATTTGCTGATTGTCGGACATTGATGGACCCCATGTATTGGTTAATTCATATAGTTTTAATGCAAAATCATTATATTAATACGTGAAGCAAAAACTTTGTACCCCTTTTTACGAAAATGCGCGGACGGAGTAGTATGAAATTTGGCACACTTATATTTTAAAGTAGTGCAGAATGGTAATATTTTTTAAAAGTAACGCTTAATACAAATAAATAAAATATTACACACACTAATATAAGTTAGTGTGTCTATTCACACTGACATACGTTTGACACGACTTCAAAAGTCGTATTTTAAACATTTTACGTTTAATTAAAATCGTTTGTATTGAATAAATTTGTATTGAAGAGTTGCAGTTAAACAATATGGAGACTGTTCATTTTAAGACTACGTATTTATAAAAATGTATGTATGCCAATAAAAATGTATGCCGTGAGAACTTGGTAACTGAAACGTATGTTGAATTCTATATATTTATTATTGATTGTTGAGAAATACAAACATATTCTATTGTTTTATTTTGATGTGGGTTTTATTTTATTTATCACTAGTGACCCGCCCTCGCTTCGCTTCGGGAACTTATTCCATGCGTTTGCAAACATTTGGTTATATATTTTGGATAATTCACACTATATCTTTATAAATTGTAGCCTATACTTAGGTATGTTATTCTGATGTGTAAGCTATATTATTGTAAAGTTTCAGCAAAATCCATTCGGTAGTTTTTGCGTGAAAGAGTAACAAACATTCATACATCCATACAAACTTTCGCATTTATTATATTAATAGGATATTAAACTAATACCCCATTTACTTATAATAGGTCAATGTAATACCTGGAAACATTTATCTTATAACAACCTTCTACCTACCAGGCAGGTAATACCTACCTAGGTAAGCTACAAAGCTGTCAATCAATACATTATTCTCGGTAAACAAAAACGAGGGAATTAGCCATAGTTTTTGTCTATCTGATAAATACAAATGGTTTTAAGAGTTTTGCTTTAAATTTCTCAAGAACACCTGCCACTACAAACAAACAAGATTGACATTGGCCGTATCTATTGAACCGCGAACCATTTTTTAATTGGAATTAGTCCATTGAAAAGTTACATGTATGGTTGCGTTTGTCAGAGGACGCAATTTCATTTTTTAGATGCATTTTAGATGTCAAGAGGGGGATAATGACATTATACAAGTTATATTGATTATACAAGTTTGTGGGGTCGCCTTGTCCCGCGCACGTCATCGTGGAAACAAGGGTGCAGATGGTTTTTATAGGATATCTGGTAAACTATTGGCTATAAAAATGTAACAGCTCAATGGACTAATTATTTATTAATATTGTTGTACAATGTTAATTTAAATTGTACCCTATAGTAAATCAGATTTGAAATTAGAATTTGACACTTAACAACCTCATAAATTATTTATATAGGTACTTAACCACATTTTGTAATCATAACTCAATGTGGTAGTTACTTACCAACACAAGCTTATCTCAAGCAAAAACATTACGACATGCCGCATACTTGATTTACGCTCAGTTTCTATTTATAGTTCACATTCACAAATCTGAATCCATTGATTCCAGTCTCTGCTCACTTGTGGCTCGCTGACCTCGTCACCGAAAACTTTGCTTAATTCTTTTGCTGATGGCAATTGTAGTTATCTCCTAGATACAATCAAATGGAGTGTTGATTGTCAATAAGATTGTTTGATAAGATAACCTTCGTTACGTAGACAATGGCTTGTTGTACCGTTGTTGTGGCATTCGCGAGTGTATTGCTCTGCGTGAACGTCGCCTCTTCTACGAAAATGACGAAAAATTTAAAAGTTCTCGTGTCGTCAAGTGACTTTCCGGATAGCGGAATGCAGATTTTGGAGGAAAAGTAAGTGTTTATTCGGTTTAATTTTTATTTTATTTACTGGTTTTATTGCTTGGCGTTATTTTATTCTGTTGATTATTAACCTTAAATTATATTTTCAATTCCTTTTCATTATAACAATCCAATGTTTCAGCGTAGAAAGATTTTTTAAAGTTCCCTTATGGCACCATCATGGATAATTTCCGCAATCTAAAAAAAACACTTGTTGCAACGAGTTGACACTCTGTGCCAATACTGCCAATGTTGTTTTGCAAATGTTGAGGGCGCGTTTTTTAAAAGGAAGAGGTTATCTTATTTTATTTATTTTTCTTTAAGGGTTATCTAAGTAGGTACTCTGCACTAATCATGCAGCTATTTTTAATAAAACATCATTAGCCCAGGATCACAAGTGGCATGAATACGTACAAATTATTCAACTAACTATTTTTCTATAAAACATCTTTGATTACAAATTTTCACAAGTAAAGCAGTTATCTATAGTTCTATGTTCTATTGGCAGTTTTACGGTAGTGACGTCTCCGTACATAAGCGCGACGGAAACCGAAAAAAATACCGAGTGGCTGTTGAAGAATGTCCCGGGAAGTTCTGCGGTCGTGTGGGTCTCGCACCCGCCCATCAGCAAACAGTTCCTGGATAAAGCTGGTAAGTTGACTATGGAATTAAAAAGACGTTACATTAAATTAATTAAAATATAAAACTCGGCTGCCTGATGCCCGCTGATAAACACTGTTTGAAATCAGCCTCCGCTTGGCCTCGTCATCATTAGGACAATTAACAAAATTTGACTGTCCCACTTTTTGCGACGTAGGTACTTACTTCTTTTTTACTTATATCATTGGTTGGTTTAGTATGTGATATACCTATTTATCTTATACTTAGATGTAGGGTATAAGTAACTTTGTTTATATTATTATCTGTGTTTATCATATTTAGCTGCGGCATTTACTCTACGAATAAACATTTTTCTTCCTTTAAAAATGTGTCCAGTCCAATCAACATATTTGTGATCCAGGGCCCCAACTGAAGCTGATCGCGACCGCCTCCGCGGGCTACAACCACTGCAACGTGCCCGAGCTGAAGGCGCGCGGCATCAAGCTCTCCAACACCCCCAACGTGCTGAGCTCGGCGGTGGCGGAGATCGCCGTGTCCCTCTTACTGGGCGCCGCCAGACGATTCAATGAGAACTTGGCGCAAGTCCGCAGGTACACTTCAAATATTACGGCTTCCTATTAACCCCCGCCCACCTCGACGAAAGCTATTATTTATAACAACGTGGTTTCGTCAATGTTTCCTTATTACGTTATCACGTAAAACTATCGTCCGCTAACTGACTTTACAGACAAGCGATTTTTTAAGGTTCTAAGTATTGTCAACAAGTAGCCCTAGTATTTACGGGGTGTCCGTCCGTCCGTATGTCTCTCCGTCTATCTGTTTGGTTGTCTGTTCGCCTGTTCGTCCATCCGTCGGCGTCGGTTGGATGGGTGACCGCTAGTGGCAAATATTGAAGTCCCAGTTGATATCGTATAGCAATAGTTAAGGTATACCTAAGTATCGGGCATAAAATCTTCCCACACTTCTTCCGTTAAGTAAAATAATATAACTAAACAATTGCTCACAAATCTGGTTAAACAATCTGGTTGACTACATATTCAATGTCTGATTTAGTGACATCCACGCAGATACTGATAAGGTGAATACTACTATCACTGATAAACATTTGAAGAATAGTTAATCTTGACTTTTGATGCAATGAGGATTTGCCGACTGTTACTGAATGCGAAGATGTTGACATAAAATAAAGTGCATAAATAATTTCGTACCAGTCAGATTTATCGATATTGAGGCAGGTACTTAGATAGGTATCTACATGACTTTGTCTATAGGATCTTATCCGATCGAATCTTGGAATCCTACCTACATATGTACCTAACCTAACCTAACCTAAGTATTGTATACAAGTAGGTATATATTCGCAACTTTGAGTATCCGTAGCTACCTTATAAGTATTGAGAACTCAGTCAATGCTTCAACAAAATTCAGATTGTCACGTATCTTGTATCTTTGACTCTGCTTCAATAGGTAGGTAAGTCAATTACGAAGTTATCATCTGCACGGCTGAATGAACACAGAAAAACACGTTTAAATGTTTTAAAAAATTGTTTCATGAAGGATGAAGTCTGACTCAGGCGATTACATAACAAATTACGTTGCTTACTTATATCATCAATGTAATTTTTATGAACTGACTAAGCGGAACACAATTGCTGTAAAAATAATTATTACACGGTAGAAACAGTACCTACCTACTTGGTACCGTGACGGGCGGAAGTAGGTAGGTACATATTAGCGGCCAAGAAAGAAGTTTAACTTAACAGTAACTTAAAAGTAAGATTGCTTATTTGTCTGTTTACAGCGGAGAATGGGTAATAGGCTTCCAGGCTGGCTTAGGGCTGGACGTGAGAGGGAGTACGGTGGGTATTGTGGGACTGGGGGGCATCGGCCAGGCGGTGGTCAAACGACTCGCCGGGTTCGAAGTCGGCAAGTTCCTGTACACTGGCCACAGGGAGAAACCTGAAGGTAAGGAATATAAACTATCTTGTAGGTAAAAATGTGTGCGGCTAAGATTTTTAAAACCTTTTCCTGGTGCGATACGGGGTTCTTTGGACCCGACAGTAAACGAACAGTAAAACAGGTGCGTTACGAGGTTTATTTGGCCCCGTAAATGTTAAAGATATAGCCTTCGCCGCACTCAATGAGAGAACAGCGTTTTGGCCTAAAACGCGCACGGACGGAAAGTCTCGTTCGGGGAAGGCTATTTTAACGTTTTCTATACGTCATTATCTTATTAGGATACCTTCGGGCGGCTTAAAATTTCCGACACTTGGGTTGGCCACTAACCCCTCCACCAATCCGCACTGGAGCAGCGTGGTGGAGTATGCTCTAGGCCTCCTCAGGTACGAGGAGAGACCCGTGCTCAGTGGTGGGCCATTAATGGGTTGTAGCCATATGTCATTAACTGCGATTTTGCAACATTAATTTAGTATAACTTTTTAATTTCCACAGCAAAAGACCTGAAGGCAGAGTTCGTGTCTCTGGACCAATTGTTGTCGCAGAGTGACTTCATTGTCCTCGCCGTCCCCCTGACTGATGAAACGAGACACATGATCAACGAAACCTCCTTAGCGAAGATGAAGAAGAACGCCATCCTTATCAACGTTGGTCGAGGAGGTAGGATTCAAGAGTACCTGACTGTTATTTTACTAATTGGACGAGGAAATATACATATTTGTGTGATTAGCCCTTTATATGCCATGTATAGTGATTTATATCAGCACCTTCATCATCACGATCCATAATTGTCCCAATCTTGGACCCGGGTTTTCTCTCACGTGTGTCCAACGTGCTGGCCGACTGCGGATTGGTAAACAGTAAATTCACACACCGATTGAGAAGATTAATAAAGGAACAGAGTGCAGGTTTCCTCACAATGTTCTTCTTTCTATTTGACAGACCTGGTGGACCAAGACGCGCTGTACAACGCGCTGAAGAACGGAACCATTTACTCCGCCGGCCTCGACGTCACCACTCCTGAACCGTTGCCGAAAGACCATAAACTACTCACCTTACCAAATATTTGTAAGTTACCCGTTATGTACCCTAACATTTTATCATCTGAAATTATTAAAATCGATCACTGAAGATTGAAAATTTTATCCAGGTCGAAAAGTATAAATATAGGTATCATTAATCGATCCACAGATTGAAATATTATAGCTAGATAGTAATATTTTATTACTTTGCGATATAAGGTATAATATTAAAGATTAATATCGCTATTCCTGTATTTCCGGTTTTGTTGACTCACCAGCGTTGGTGTTGCCAGTCTCGGTTTAGCCAACAAGCAATTGAATTATCCGTAAATTCTAGCAATTAATGCCTAATACTTCGTGTAAAATTCGATTACTTTATAACCCTTATTTATTCCTATTTCCAGTCATTCTCCCGCACATTGGCAGCGCAACAGTACGCACGAGAAGTGACATGGCAGTCCTTACCGCCAACAACGTCGTCAATGGGCTCAACGGAAAACCACTCGTCACTCCAGTGTTGCCATAACTATTGGCGTTAATAAATAATGAAAAAAATGTCTTGACATTTTGTGAAATGTGTACAGGGTAATATCTCTCCTAAAAACTGAAATAATTTCAAAATATTGTTTTTTTAATTAAAAAAAACGTGAATATAATTCTTCCTATTTTTCTTTTTGATATCCAAAGTTAATAAAGACGTATATGATAATAATCAATAGACAATAACTGCTTTTAATTTCCTATACATGTGTCTTAATTAATTATTAATACAATTATAATAAGTAATGAATTAATCATTAATAGTATTTACAGTTCCAAGGAATAAAAACTATTACATTATATTCACAATGTAGCAAACCTTAGATATAATAATAATATCAATATTAATTGTAGAACAAAATATACTAGTGCCCACAATAATCAACGAAATTTCGAAAGACCGAAAAACAGAAATTACTTATGCCTGTTTTATTGTTTGGCAGCAGAAAAACATTAAATGGCCGTTGTAGCACTTGGGCGGTATCTAACTCCAAATAGAACTATACAGTCATGGATCATATTTGTAAACCCTACACTGAAATGAGACACTACACTTCCGTGTTAATAATCCTAATAAGCTTACATGCTTGAAGCAACTTGTTTCATATCAGAATTATGTTGGTGTTGCCCTCATCAAATAATTATGAAAAAGTTGTACAAAATATACTATGTATGACCAACAGATAATTCCGATTTCAATTTAACCTCTGATTTTTTTTAAATGATCTAATAACTTTATTCATGCTATGAAAGTGCTTGGGTTAATATGACTGTTGGCTTCATCAATTAATCTACGTTTAAGGCATTGTTGAAATCAGACACATTGTCAGTTGTCTAGTGTGTGATCCAGCATTAAAGTTGACTGCTATTCCAATCATAAAATTTTAGCTGGGTTACACCGGTGCCCACAGTGAGCCTCCTAACACTCGGCAACTAACTATAATTATGTGGGTTTGACCTTATACATAAATGAATTGCTAAAATCCTCAGAAAAGCTTAACACTACTCTGCATCCTTATAGATTCTATGTTTTACTTATCCAATCTTTGCATGCATTGATCCATAGTGTAGGTTTACAATTTAAATACTCTATACTATATAGACATAGAGTATTTAATTTTATATAGAGTCTATAGTAACATAATATCATACATAAACATAAATAATTATGATATATTAAATTCAGTATAAAGACAGACTCATAAATCTCGTTATGTTTTTTGGGGCACTCATCACGGAGCATCAGCTACAATGGCTGCCAGGTCCTTGAGGAACGGCTCTATCTGGCTTTCCAGTGACAGTATGTGCCCAGTGTTGCAGTTGTCACTTCCAATGAATGTGATTACCAGCGGCAACTTGTTCATCTGTATTACCTGGAATTCATGATGATTATTTATTAGAACAAAAGTCAATAACTATATAAGTTCTTTTTTAATTAAATTAATCTTTTCTTTGATCTTAATCTTAATATATCTCATGCCTTACTGAGTGACTGGCAGACAATGCACAGCCGATACTACTGATAGCAAGAATACATGGGGAATGTAGGGGAGCACTAAGAGAGGATTTTTGGCAATTGGCAGGTGAAGCCGCGGGGAAAAGCTAGTCTTTATACAAGTTGTGTATAGTGAAATTATCGTATGGTGGATTTAGCAATTTCAATCTAAAAGAGGGAAGATTCTCCGAGTTACAGGCTTATAAAGAACGACTAGATTTAATTCTTCTACACTGCTCCAGTGTGCACTAATGGTAACTAGCCCAGGTTCATTAAGCTCAAAATCGCTATTAAAAATATTCTATACCTTCATCATTCAATACCTTCTCACAAGGGTCTCTGGGGTCTTATAATTTTTTTGTTACTTGTACAAAAAGATAATGAACATCAGGCCCCACGGATCAAGAGTATTTACAATAAAATACAATCTACATATATCTTACCTGATAGCTGGAATACATTGATATAATTGTTTTGTTTCTACCAAGTCCAAGCTTGCTGGCTTGGTCAGTCGCCATACCGAATGTCGATATAAAATTAGGACGAAGAGCCAATTGTGGGGCCCTTTCGGTAACAGATCTAACAACTGGCACTCCATCTCTGTCCGTAATTAATATACAATGCAGACCGTTCACTCTAAAACAAGTGTAAAAACAAACTATCACAATTTTGGTTCAATATTAATTAAGTATAGAAGCCATATAATAAATCCGTACTTTTCTAGTAGATGGTTCAGATATTTACGCAGGTCATCAACCATTTTCTAAGCTTCTATAATTTACTTTTGTGAACAGAAAATAAAAACAATTCGCAATTTATGAAAAAGGATTATACATTAATGTCATTGTCATTTGTTTATAAAGTTGTCAGTTGTCACATTTGCCACTAGCGTCACTTTCAATGATATGTCAGTGTCTTTCAAAATCAGCCTGGACATCTAACCAGAGACTACATTTATGATGGGTTACTGAGTAAAAAGTAACAATTTCCTTAAAGACTGGAGTTTTAAAATACATGTTGTGACTTTCTGTCGCAATTGAACTTTTATAATTATTATTTTATATCATTATTTTATTGTTATTTGTTTATCTAATCTGAGTCTAAGGCACTTGACAGTGTTGACTTGTTGAAAAAAGAGAAATAAAATTGTCTACGGCCAGACAGGCAAAATGGAAGAATTGGATTGATTGACAACTTCGCGATTTTCGTAATTTTATTTTTGGGTTCGTAAATGTTTCGTGTCTTTGTGTTTCATTGATGTGTTAATTTTAGATTAATAACACAACAAGAATAACGTCCGAATAAAGTCAGTACAAAATATTTCCACGGGATGGTGCAACTGATCGAAAAATAGCTTTGGTATGATGATAACAAAAGATATAAAAATTCAGCCTTGTCTCGTTTTAAGCTCTTTTTCGTCACATGTGTACAATCGGGATTAACAAGTCATGAACGTTCGCAAGCGCAAGGGCCGGGGGACGCATACGTAACTGTGTGAGAAAGTGATTTTAAGGATTGTGACGTCACTAGAAAGAAAAGACAATAAAATCGCGGTGCGAATAGAAGATGTTTGGTAATAGTTGTCGGTGAGTGGGAGTCTAGATCGTGTAGCAAGGCGAGGGGCACAGTTCGCGGCGCAGGGGGGTCCTCCGCGAGGATGGGCGGCGATGTCTGCCCCCTCCGAAAGCACCGCGACCCCTTCCCCGTGTGCATGCACTAACATATCGCTTATGCAATTGTTTCACGAGCTGAAGCAGAAGTTTCCCGGCGTTCCCGATCATGTTGTGTCCAACACTATCGAGTTATACTGTCACGACAAGCAAGCCTGTGAGAAACACTTGCACAGCGAAGTCAAGGCCTCCCTAACGCACGCCTACCATGCATCCTCCTCAGCGGCGGCCCGCCAGCTCCACGAGCTCAAGCTTAACCCACCAGTCAAATGTCGCAACCAGCCCATAGTGAAGCACGAAGTGGTCAAGTCCTCGGTCCTTAAAGCTCTTACTTGCCAAGGCCCTCAAACAGCAATTGTAAGTACCAATGCAGTAGTTGATGAAGACAAACCTAAAATCAACACAGATGCCAATCAAAATGTTGTTGATATTGATACAGATAAGGAGACAGGACGGCCCAATTCTCCGGTTGCTGTTATAAATATTGATAATTGTTTTGCAAAATATAATGCAGAGTCTCCTAGTGATTTGGAGTTGACTAATGACAACAAGAATGAGGAGCAGAGTGCATCTAAAGAAAGTGTATCAGTTGAATCTAATCCACCAGAAGGCAGTACTGAAGAACTAGAAGGTACAAATTACAGAATATTGAAGAGTAACAAAATAAAAAGCAACTTAAATGAAAGGCTAGAAGCTGTGAAAGAGAAAAAAACGATCAAGAAAGAGACACCACAGCCGAAGCCAGCTCCAACAGAGAAACGCCAACGGCCAAACACACTAAACTTTATAAAGCCTAATCCAGATATTGCATTTAAAGAGTCTTTAAAGGAGCCCATAGACGGTGAATGCCGAACCATATCTCCTGCACCATCGGCTCAGAAACAAGAGCCTCAATGTAAGGAATCCAAGTCGGCCGCATATAGACCTGACCGAGGGTACCCATTAAACTTATCTGTGAATGTTAACTGTCATATGGATGTAAGCCGTGGCTACGGTGATGCTTGGTTAGAAGACTACGACAGTCCAAGAACTATAACATCGGTGAACTTAACAGTTTGCACACCAACATCAAGCATGGCTAGCCCAGTGAGAGAAACTAGGGAGGATGATGGAGGGTTTGAGGGCCACGTCACGGTGACAGTTAGTCCAAGTGCGACGCGCCCTTCAAGGCGGAGGGCGCCGCCACCGCCGCAGCAACAACCACCTTGCTCTCGCATCGAGTCTCCGAGACCTACGAGGACAGCTCCAGAACCACCAGGATATGGTAAGTACAAGTTTTTATGCCCTATCAGTATAAACATGGAAATCACTGGTAACGCACTGCAAGGCAAGGGTCTTTTCTCATTAATAATCCACCATCCTGTGTTAATTGGTGGAGAATTATGGTCAACCAAACCAGGGTACTGTACAGAGTACAGAGTCTTCCATTCTTCCCTATTAGCTGTCACATCTACAATGACTCCCTTATCTTTCATTTCATAAATCTATCTATGTTTTCTTCGACTGTCCTCGTCCTCTTTGTCCATCAATTTGTATCAATCTCTAATTAATACAAAGTAAAAAAATAATAATGATTAGCCTAGAATGCCTATAAAGGCTAAAACCATTTTGGTGTTGATAGTTTCTGTTGATTGGGTCAATCATAAAATTTCATTCATTCATAAAATGATTCAACTAATGTCCTTTTGTTACAAAAAATCTGACCATATTGCTTGTGATTTGATATGTTCACGTGAAGCAATTTAGTTGTTTGATTAAGAAATAATATAATTGTGTATTTTTCAACTCTGCAATACCAATATCAAAATGGTATTATGTTATCAATTTAGAATGCCACAAAGCATTGTGTCACACTCGCATAAGAATCTATAAACAGTGAGTCATTGAATTGACTTCAATTTCATTTAATATTTTAATGAAAACTAAACTTGTTTAGACATTAGGAGGGGAAAACCCAATAAACCCATAGTTTAAAAGTAAAAAACCTCTTAATATTCAGTATGCTTGTGGCAACATAATTATGTATTTATGCTAATGCTGGGTAGAAGGAAACTGCAAAATGTTTGCTATATACTTACATACTCATAGAATTTACATATATTATCTTTAAAAGGTTGCATAAGAACTGATGGAAATTAAAATTACATTCGTAAACATAAATTATGTCAGCGCTGAGAAATACATGAGATATACACCTATGTACGCAGCGAATTTTAGTTCTAACTCTTGCTAATGTTCCTTCCTCATTTTCTCCCACGTTAAAATGGTCTTTTTCGTTTCCGTTTCGTTAATAAATTACTGCTTACATTGGGAATCAAATCTATTTTCAACCATTCTTCTTTTACTTTGGATGTTACCTTTATGTTTCCAATTCATTAAATTATGTATTTTGTTAAGACGCTTTATGTCATTTTTCTATAATATCGGCGTTCTGAAAAGTGTTATCTTTGATGAGAAGAAAAGGTGAAGGAAACTCATAGAGATAGTCATAATGACATAGCGACATATAAACTTTCAGACCGTTCCCTAATCGACCGGCAAAAAGAGCGTCTATCCCGGCTGGCGACTGCCCTGGCCCAGGAGAGGGGGCGGCTGTCGCAGTTGACGAGGGAGACTCAGATCCTCGCAGCGGCGCCGCCCACGCCCTCCGCCGCCCAGCGTCTCAAGGACCACGTAGAGCGGCTCAGGGATGAGTGCGATACGCTTGCCAAAAGACTGGAGATGACCGGGAATGGTGAGTGAATGTGAATGATTGATTTAATAATGTAAAAAGCCGACAAGCAGATAGAAAATTGCAAATAGACCTACCCAGCTAATTGAACCATAACGGCAAGCCATAGACAACTGTCACTACAAAGGCTATGGCGCAAGGTACCTCCTTTTGAATATTGTTGGAGACTGCTTTGTACCACCCAGCTTAATCCGACGTTACTCATCAAGTCATTCATAATGGTAGATTACTGTGACCGCCTGGCCTAAAGAAGAGTTGCCATCGAAAATCGACCGTAAAACGGAGAGTTAGTAATTACGATACCCGCTTCCTTTTCAAACAGCAAAGCGTTGGTGATGCTTTGGTCTAGCTGATATTAATATGCGACGGTGACCACTTGCCATCGTGGCATCATGGCACATGGTTACCTTTATGTTTTCTCGTTGGCTCATTTGGCCGTTCATCCACTAGTCCTTAGTTACCTATGTAAGGAAAAACAACAACTGTCAAAGATTACTGAATGGTGTTTGTATCTTGTTTTACACATTAGTTTGAAGTTACTTATCTCACATACATATCTTATCCACGAGATTAAGGATTTCTATGAAATGCATCACGACATTTACGACGATATTCTCAAACTCTCAAAAGAACGCTAAGAAAGTTACGCCCACTTGCCATTTCATATTTTCAAAAATATTCGTGTGTTAACTTTTTATCAGAGAAGAAATCTACAATAATAAAGTTCCTATATTCTACAAAAAATGTACAAAAGTGCAACTAACTTATTGTAGATTATAACAGACTACAAGAAAATGCAAAAAATGTATTTTTATTATGTAACTGTGTCATTTATGTAATTTGTTCATCATAGTAAATGAAATCTAATCTCCCCGAGATAGTAATTTATATCTACAAAGGAAACCAAATACGAACTGATTAGCCTTGAGATTCCTGCACTTAGGTAATACATACATATTATTGTTTATATTGGTACTAGCAAGCGTGTGCAACTTTGTCTTTATAAAAGATTAGAAATCTATACATATATAATAAATATGTAACTGATCGCTGTTTGTACATAGAAGATATGACAAAAACTTTTACTGAGGGTCTTTATTAACGCAATAGGACTTTTCTTCCTCCTTCCTTTCCTTCCTTAAGTAAGTACTATGTCTACTATTTGAAAGGTCTAAGTAACACAAATGCTTATACTTAATTTCGCGGCCTTAAGCTTTGGTCAAACAGCGGACGGAGCGGGACGGCAACGCGACACTGGAAGTCACACTGCGGGTGTGATGATTCTGCTAGCATCGCGTCGGCCGACCCGTCGTACTCAGCGCGATTTCTCGACCATTTCCAAATGATCCCAAAGATGATATCGAATGATTTCAGACGTAGAAGCTGTACTGCTCTCGTTTGTGTTAACAAAAAACAGCGTAAACGAGTATGGGTGCATGAAATAAATCGAAAGCGTCATTTTGTAAACGAATGCAACACTGGCGTCACGTCGAACGCGACTTGCTCCCGTCGCGCTTGCTGTTTGACTACTCAAATGAATATCCATACAACACAACATAATCATCCCGCCGCACTCCTGTTGTATTTTCGCTGGACGCGGCGGCGACGTGACGTGAAGCGCCAGGCGCGACGGCCCTGTGTGACATATTCTATACTTGCTAATATGTTACAACTCTTCACGTCCCGCTAGCGTCGCGTTGCCGTCCCGCCCCGTCTGCTGTTTGACCAAAGCTTTAAAGTGGTGTAAGAAGATATTCCCGAAAACCGGAATAGACTCACCGCGAGTTTCAAGGCAACGTAGGTTAATACCTTTGTTTTATTTACTATTTACTTTGTTGTTTAATTAACCATTTCAGAAACGGACGAATCGAACAGTTTCTACAGTAACATCTACGGTGGGCAGCGCGCGCCATCCGCGTGGCAATGTCACATGTGCACGTTCCGCAACCACCCGCTACTGGACAAATGCGAGGAGTGCGATATGCCCAGGATATTCGTAGGTACGTCCCCGGCAACCACCCACGACTCGGGCTTCGGCTCATTTAGGGACAGGAACAGACGTGGCGCGCGAAACGACGCCACCGATGTCAGTGACCCCCCTCTCCCCAACATGGTGGGCGATTGCCGCGCTGTCAATGTCTAATTTGACAGATTATTATACGAGTGCATTTTTAGTGCTTGACGGACCTTCGAGTGGTTTTTACTAGTTTAAAGTCAAGAAATGCAATTATTGGCCGTGTACTGTATAAAAACTTTTTAAAAAGAAGTAAAATTTCGAATTTTAGGCAGTGAACTTTACCGAACTGTGCCTTATACCGTGATAGTGCCCGAACGTAGTGTTCGATAACAATGAGCAAATTGGACTTTTCCAATTACCGTTTTTGAGGCTATATTTGATGGATTTGAAGTTCAGTGTTGTGCTTTTAAAGACTTAACCCTGGCATGTTATTGTCGGCATGCGAAGATTAACCATAAATATGTGTTTAAAGAATTTTCCAACTTAGATGTAATATTTGTAAGTGTTGTGTTGGAATATTCTTGATTTGTATTTTTTTTGTTCCTGTTTGAAAGATGAAGTGTCGAATATTCGCACTGATTCTTGCATGTGTGTTCGTTCTTTATTTTGTATAGTGACATAAATTAATATTAACCACAGGTATACCTATTTTAGAGGTTGCGTACGGATGAATTGGATACCTTAGGATGTCGTCATCTTGAGAGCTAGTTAAAACACACTAAATTTTTAATAACCTTGGTTTCACCTACTGGCAAAGAAGATGGAGTGACAATAGGCAATATTTAAAGTCCACATGACGTAAGATTATCTTATTTTTCTCTCGCCAGAACAAATATTCTGTACAGGCGTAAATTCTATTTTGGGTGAAATAAGTCAGTTGTAAACCGACCGTCTAAAATGTATATATAAAAAAATATTTTTTATAACATTTATAAGCAGCCTTGGACATCGTCCTTTCAGCCTTACAGAGAGTCAGAGAACTACAGTGTTCAGTTTCGAGTTGGTCAATACAGATAATAAATAGCTCTCAATCTGCCGCCATTGCATATCATAAGTTACCTGAAGTACTGGTACATTTGTATGAAAGAAATAAACATAAAGTTCAGCGTATTACTGTTACTGATTAATTATACTTGATTTTTTTTATATTTTGCGAAGTATATGATATTTGGAAAGAAGCTAAAAGATAACTTAGTACTTTATTCATATTTAACTTTTATTGTTGAAAGAAATTATTAGATTTAGGACCATAAAATTGTTTAAATATAATTTATTATGTTACAATGTGTAAATTCTAGCCTGAGTTTAGATTAATGCATCACTTGTTGACTGGTCATGTTATGAAACATCACAAGATCTCAAAAAAAAAAGACTACTTAAGTACGCGCCTTGCCAAAAATGTGTCCGTTTAAAACTAATCCTGGCCGTAATAGCCAGGAAGGGAAATTAACTATTTTTCTTGCTCAAATTGTCTTTTGCTCATTTTTAAATATTAAATTTCAATTTGACTCAAATATGCACAAATCTATAAATATTTTAATTATGTTTATAAAATATAATGTTAAAGCCGTTCGTTATAATCCATATAATTTCATCACATGTAGTGTAATTTTATTCTTTTTTTATTTTATGTATTGGCATAATAAAAAGGTGATATTGTTAATAATCAATCACATTATCAATTTATAAAAATAGTTTGTGTTAAATTTTTTATTTTTAAATTGTAATATTATTGAAATTTATTTTACACTTAATTGAATGAAGTTTAAGCATACAATTTTTACAGTATCGAATTTAACTGTGATAGGAGAGTCGTCCTTAATTTTATAAAATGAGATTTTATTATTGTCCTGTTATGACTTCATTCACTATTTATTATTATTATTATTACGAATACAGGAAGGCAACATAGGGTTTACAATAGTTAGAATATTATACTTCTTCATATCGTTAAGTAGAAGACAATTGAAGTTATTGAATACACTTTTGCAAAGAGATTAGAAAAATATTGGTGTACTGTTTACAACCTTATTATGCACGAAGTGACTTATGCAGGTGCCTTCACGGACTACGGAAATTAGTAGATGTAATGAAATGTGATTATTGAGTTTTTATGTATATGAGAAAAAATAAAATGTTAATTAGTGAAATAAAACATTGACTTTTTCTGTCGTAATAATACATAGTTCCTTTTAATCCTGAAGTCATATTAAGTATTGATAGTGAAGGTTCGAATGACTTGTCGGCAATACTTACACTAAAAGAGAATTTGAAATTATTTGGTAGTTAAATTTCACTGATATTATTATTGAAAATTGTCAATGATAATAGACTGTTACAATACCGAGTACTGTAGTTGTAATATCTGATCCGAGTATCTTTCGAGTAGAAGCATGTAATTGATAATATTTTACAATTCTACATTTATTTTTAACTTCACAAATTTTAAATTAAAATTGAATAACGTTGACGATACTTTATGAAAATATTAAAAAAAATATTTTGTGTTTTGATGCACCGCATTTTATGTTTAAGATTGTTTAAAAGAAAAGCAATAAAAACAAAATGCCAAGAACATTTCATAACTCCTTTGTATAGTTTGTGTGAGTAATTATTTCGCAACTATTTCCTTTATTGAAAGAAAAAATTTGAAACAAATAATCCAAATATAAATACATTTTTGATTGCTGAAAATACAGATGTAGATGCAAAAAAATAGTTTGCGATTGAATTCGTCTATTTAAAAATTTTGATAGCTTTAATTACTTAATACCAGTTTGATGATATAGTTGCTGTTGCATTAAAAACACGCGATATCTTACGAGAGGTAAGTAAATTTTAATTTACCAATTGAACCTGTGTTGTGGAATGCTCGTTTTTTAAATGAAACTCACGCTTTTCTAATTTATTGCACAATTGAATGAATCACCTGACTATTTATTGACATGTTTTAATGTTTCTGTACAGTTCGGGCGCCAGATGGAATAACTGTCCGCCTAATGCCAGGTCGTCGGAGTAAGTATATTATAAGCTAAACTATTTTGGAAAAGAATTTTGTACAATTGGCTTTTTATTGGCTTAACTCAATTCAAAATTTTTAATTTCCAGAAATAGTGCGGTCGTGGGTTTTATGAGATGCGAGTGGTGTTGTGCCGAACGTTAGTTATTAAGTTAATATTTTAATCTATCTTAAGTGCAGAAGTGTGATAACAATGACGTATCTGTGATATTCGCATTTGGTAGTTAGTTTAAACTATGATTTTAGTTGATGATAATTTTTTTATTTCACACATTCCAAAAATAGAGGTAAGTGTATGAGATTTTCTTGTTTACAAAACATTGGCGGTAGTCGTAAATCTTATGGTTAAGAAGCAATATACCGCTTAAATTTAGAAGCGACTTGAGAGTGATAAAATGAGGATAGCATATTTCAAATAATCTTTACTGATGACCCCATTTATTCTATAACTTTATTTTTTTCATCTTTCCTATTCTCTATGAGTGCCGTTGTACCAAGTGCGAATAACGGACTGTTATTTACATTTTAACACTGCTGCACTTAAGGTGGATAGGGAAGAATAAGCTAGAACACAGTTTACAAGTAATTAACTATAAATAAAAATATTATAACATATAATTATCTATCATAGTTTTGACATAATAATATATAGCATTTTGCGTAGGTGAATCATGGAACTACAAAATATAATGTTAATTTAAACAGAATATTTCCGAGTACGTAACAAAAGTATTAAACATTCTAAAGAATAATCTTTAAAATTTATAAGAATTGCCATAATCTCTTCATTAGCGCAATACTTAATTGCGACTTGGGCATAACATTATTAATCTTCCACCTTTAATAAATTCATCGCCATTGTTTTAATCAGCTGGCTTGAGTTTTGTAGAGCTCCTAAATAATAATTATTCCACATAATTATGTTGTTTTAAAAATATTATTGTTACCACAAAAATGATTGAAAGTGGTGACCATTTGCAAACCTTAAAATTAAAAGCAAAAACAATTAAACAGGGAATCAAACTTTAGTACTAGATGTCGCTACTAGAGTTTGTGAATCTTGTGGCCTGACATGACAATGCTTTGTTTAATTTATTTGGATAGTAAAAATAGAAACTCATTTACAATCTTTCGAAAAAATCTAAAACTAATAAATTAATAAACATATGCTTTAAAAATAAATAAAAATCTTCCTACGGAACATTTAAGATTATCTTTTGAGCATTTCAAACCTGAAAGATTTCTAAACATACATTAAGTTGGTTTAGAAATATACTTTAATGTATGTTTAGAAATCGTATATACAGCTAAATTATACTGTTAATTAATTCAGACTTGCGTTTTGCCTTCAATAAGATTATAGCTGTTTTTATTTGCTCTATGTAACTAGAACTTCTGAATTTTCGAACTATCACAAAATTAGGTTTTGCGCGGTTATGCTGACTTGATTTTCATCACTCATGACTTCAGTATTCACAACCTGAGAATAATTACTATAGAAACCAAGTCCGCGCGGCCATTTTGACTCCAAACACCGGGCAGCTCCGTAGTGTTCAATGCCAACGCATGCCAAACGTGCCTCGCGAAAAAAAAAGAATTATGACAATTTGTCCAGTTAAATTTTGTCACAAAATATTTGAAAAGCTATTTATGTATTATTGCTAAAACATTTGATTAACCGCAGCCGAAGTTCGGGAAAGTTTCGGTTTAGTGCTTCACTTTAGACAGAGCGCTTGTATGAACATGAAGACTGTCTTTCTATAGCGTAATTATTCTAAGTTCTCAACATAAAATTGTGAAAAGAAGCAAACATGAATTGCCGCGATTTCATGATGATTTACTTCGTTTACAGAAAAACAAATAAGTACTGGTACATAATTATATAAACAATATGGAATATTTAATTTTTGCTCATGTAATCAGTAAAATTTTAAAATTAGTTCCATTTCAAGATGCGTAGAGAATTAACAGAATCTGTAATGCACAAATTGATTGAAGTCAACTCTATTAGAATTTTTAGAGTGATGATATTTTAACATTTTTACAAGATCCATAATATTGAAGGTAAAATTAAGGAACTTATTCACATACTTACATTTTTCAATCCATTCTACCGATGTTTTGTATATAAATATGTATTTAGTATTTGATCTATCAATCAAACATTTGATCAACGAGTTTTATATCGTGTTCGACATTTTGGATTATTAATTTAATATTGACCACACTTAAAGTTTTTTTATAACTACATTATTACCACAGGTTTAATGAAGGGTTGGTCCCAATATATGATAAATAAATAATTTTATTTATTATTATTCATGCCACAAAATAATAGATATTGCCGTGTAACAACATTGTATGTATTGTTTAATTTTTTTTCTGACCAACTGCAAGTAACAAGACGCCATATTTGAAAATTGGAACTTCTGTAAATTTGTTTTTGTAAGGTAATGTCTATAATTTAAATAATCGCCATAGATGTTCATTGAACATAGTTCAATCAACTAAAGATAGAAGAGAAGATACTAAAAGGAAAAATTACAGATGTCTTGTTATAAATGAAAATTTATATAATCTTTCCCTTCTATTAATTTTATCTCGCTTATATTTTTTATATCTAAACTATTCCCTAAGAGGATTAATTTAATCTCAATAAGGTATGTGGCTGATAATGTCTATTAGGGTACATACCTACCACCTACCTACCTACCTACTTTAAAAATATTCTTTTTACAAAACTTGTACTGCTTGCTGATTGTAACTTTTGTATCAAATAACTCTGGAATATTGAAATAAGTATGAAATGTTTATAAAATCCTATAAACCTGCAGTATTTCCTATAAAGTTTTGGCTTTTTTAATTGGGATATACTTACCATTCATTAAGATTCTGTATTTATATTGATTATAAAACCAATGTGCTATTTTTCATGTCATCGTCACTTTTCTATGGTCGTTAATATTGAGCGTTATTGTGAAAGATGATGTATTGTCATATTTTACAACGTCAAATAAATGTATGGCGGGAAAGAAACAAATTATAAGTATGATTTGAATTATAAATTTAATTATTTGGACGAGAATATTTATAAGTTTAAAATGAATTGCGAATCTTGTAATCGAAGATATTAATTTAAAACTCTTAGATGTTATTTTACAAGTCTCCCTGTATTTATTGGTTATATAGGGAGAGCCGTAAAATTTTTCCTGTGCCTTCGATTCTTTTGGAATTGCTCACATGCTAAAATTGTTAATTGTGCATTATGACGCACAATTAACAATTTTACACGTTTCCGGAAATAATAAAAAAAACAAAAATGTATAATATGCATGTAAGTACGGTACCCCATTTAAGGTGTTCGCACACCTACCGAGACTAATACGTGGCAATCGGTGCCGTATTATGCTCTAACAAATGGGGCTTTCTACTGAATGAGTTTACAAATATGTAATTGATTTACGATGATAAAATGTTAGTAAGAAATGGCGTATCGTGTTCCCTTTGGGAGTCATAAAATTGAGCTGGACTCAAAAGTATGTATTTTTTATTTATTGAAATTATTCTAATATTTTTTCACGACCATGATTCTAAAATTTGCAGGTTGGAAATAAATGTTGAGAGTTGACACAAGTTGGTTAAGATAAATGCGCCGGGAGGGGGGCTTATTTATATTCAGGTAAATAATACCTACAAGAGATTTTTGTGTATTTTGCATGTGCTATAAGTATATAAAGAATATTTATATTTATTATTTCTACCAGGTTTATAATATAAGCAATAAAATTCATCAGCTACCATTCTTTTTGGCTCTCATGGACCCCGTGAGAGAAAATGGCGCAAAAGGGAAGAGACACATAATTATGTTTTATTAGAAAACATTTTCGATGTGACTAAAGATGGGTTAAAGTTTCTTGTGTCCAGTCTCAATTTTTAAACCTCTATTTGAATATTATATTAGACGTAGCATTCGTTTTAAAAGTTGTATGCAATGGATTTTTATTTCAACATTTGATATTTAACTAAACTTAAAAATATGTTGTCGAACCCCTGAGTACAGTCATGTACCACGAAAGAAACTTCCGGATAACAATTTATAAAAAAAATCTAACCAAGTATCACATACATAAATCGCCAATATAAAATAATACTGCTATTATTAAATAATTAGTATTATCCGGCAAACCCCAAACCTTTGCCGTGACTAGGAGGTTTCAATTTTCGCGACTAGCGTTTACTTGTGGCAAACTATTGCATTTACCTTTTAAAATGTTGTTACAAAAATATTTTATTAGGTATCTTAACCTTATAATTTATTTTATTCTTCCTGTATTGCTATTTTTAGCAAATTATTTAAAATGTTATTTATGTATCATTAAACACTGTGATTTCTAGTCGATGGCGATTATGAAATAAGCATTTCTTTCTGTGTAAAAATAAATTTGTGCTCACTTAAATATTATGTATGAAGTAGTCGTTCTATAAGAAAATCGACTTACAGATATTTAATTTTAGATGATCTGTGCAAGTCTAGAATTTACATAATAAGTAGTAAGTACCTAATGCTCTAAGCTTTGTACATCTACCCGGCATACTTTTTAGGTCATGTGATTATGGGACTATAATGGTTTTTTTAAGTTGTTGACGAAGGAACATGGTAACTGGTTCTCCCATCCATGACATCAGCAATACGAACGGTTCCTGTGATGTGTTATCAGTGTCAGCCACCTAATAACACAACTTTAGACCACGTCATTCCAGAGACGCGACTCGAACCACATTAGTCTTAGGTACTTTTAAATGCACTGAACCGAAAGAACTAAGTTTGAAACAAACCTAAGGATAGGTAATGGTAATGTTAAACATTTTCTCAGTAAAATAAAAAAAATTGTAAGGTGACTCGATCTGGGTTTCTGGATTGAAAAAAACGGGGGATAGACTTGCACGGACTGATGTTGTTATACGAGTATTGTATTTTCACGAGTCTAGCTTTTATAGATACTTAGTCAATATATATCCGTGTACTTATTTTTATTAGCACATGTATCAAAATAAACTTGTTATTGAAATTTGTTTAATTTATTTGGTTTTTATTGTAACCCCGTGTGTCGTATAACATATCAATTTTTGAACATCAAGTATCGTTTACTTCTCTAATCACCATGTATTTTTTGCCTATATGATAGTTGCTGTTGGCCCTAGCGGCTTCACGCTGACAGAGAGCAAGCCTGGAAGGGCTCAGCCAAAAGCTAAATTGCGAAGGGGGCAGTGACTCAACAGAGTGACCACCCACTTCGATATACAAGGTGATTTTTAATTCACTTGCTATACTCTGGGACATGATAGAACATGGTCATAGGTTAAAAATATAAAGTCAAAATTCTACGCGATAATTATTTCAAAAATGGGCAATCAAGATTAACTAAAAATACGCGGAATGTATGGCTAACAGCTGTGTAGGTACTAAAGCGGCCCGCCAGCGGCGGCTTAGCGGCCGGGTTAATGACCGTGTTTATACCGCGCGGTCAAGTATGTCTACATAATCGGATTGTAATGGATAATTACGTCAAAATTTAAGCACCCTTATTTATTACATATTTGGAACGAGAATCGAATACTGAGTACCCCCTATTAATATTCTAACTGACTAAAAAATCACCTTGTATAGTCTCTTTCGCATTTATAGATAATATTAGTAAGGATAGTAAGTATTAACTTAGCTTGGTGTAAGTACTGAAGCCCAAATGGCTAGCTACTACTCTCTTGAGTCACCCACCGAATGACTTGTCATGTTCCGGCTGGGGGCTTGCCAACCAGTTTTTTTTTACTTTCTTTTTGTCTGGCATCGGGTGGCGATCTGTTCTTTTGCAGATTAATTACATTAAAGAAAAACCTTTTTTGCGAGGCCCAGCACGTGCGAGGCTTTCGGGGGTTGCCGACCACTGCACTCTGCTGACAGTACAAGTTATAATAGCTAACGTAAGAAAAGGTTTAATAATTGGGGTAGGTACCTAATATTAACAAAAATACAAAATTGCTTTTATATATACAATGTAATTCATGTAAGTACCAGGGTAAGGCCTTTTTTGTACAAGTATGAAATTTTTTCAAGTGTAAAATTCCCATTATGGTAATACATGATAAGTTGTAAATTAAATTAGTCATTGATTTAAATTAATAGGAAATACAATGTATATCTCAATTAATATTTTAATGTATAAGCTTTTATGGACACAAGCTCATTGTAACAACCTTTAAGATTCATAGGTGTGACCTTAAGGGTCCGTTCACACAGACCGGCTCGGAGAGCATCAGCCTGCTTTTTTCTTTTCACACAGACCGGGTCGTATACGCTTGGAATTGGCCGGAGTGGAGCCGCCAACTATTTCACATAGACAAGCGCAAGCGAGAAAGAGCATGCAATCAGAGCCATATACTAATTCAAATGTATTTCTATAAAATATATACTCACATTATTACATTTCTATATAACTGAGAAAAAATAGTACTTAATACTATTTGTCACATGAATCCCTGCTATGGCTGTAAATAGAACTTAAAATAACATAATCAATGACCACACGACTATATACAGTATTAATGTTCTCTCGATGAGCCTAAATTAATGAAATGATTACAATACAAAACAGAAAATGAGGCCTATATAGCAGTTCCTCGTTCCAAATTCTGTTTAATTTCTGCTGTGTGTTCCCCATAAAACCTCTCCAACTTTTTGTTGAACTTGGCATTCCTCTCGTTAATGTAGTCAATATCAGCATCATCATTATGGATACGTCTCCGAGAGTACCTGGCTCTCTTAGCAATCTGTCCTTCCAAATCGTCCACCATTTTATCTATAGCATCTTTTCGGTCCTCATGCATGCCGTGAATTATGACATTGGGTCCTCCATAAAAAGCGTCTCCATATTTCTGCTTCTGTTTCTCATACTGTTCCATGTCCGCTGTGGGCATGTTTTTAACAAGTCTGTTGTATTGTCGGACGGTAGCTTGTTCGTATGTTGAAAACCCTTCATCAGGGTTCTTCTTCTTCTTCTTTCGTTCTAATCTTTCAGCCTCGGTTGCTGATATGTTTAGCAACTTCACTCTGTCGTAGTCTTTACCTTGCTTTTTTGCTTCTTCCCGTTTCTGTTGATCATCAAGAAGCCACTCGGCTTGCCGCCGCTTCGCTTCGTAGTTCGGCGGCAACTTATTCCTCGCTTCCTCGGCTACGACTTCCTGGTGATTGTGCGTTCGGGCCTCATTTCTAGCAGAGTGTAAGGAACGCAATCTTTTCATACGTTCTGCTTGCTTCTCAGCAAATGTCATCTCTTTTTCGGCAGATGGTGACACTTCCGATACCTCTGGTGCACTCATCTTAGAAAAAACACGCGAATTGTTTCTGTTTATGACAACAACCGTAAAAACCACAAACTACGTTTAACAACTCCTCTACCTTTCGTATTATGTTGTGTTAACTTATTATGTTGACTTTGACTTGGAATGGAAATTTATTGATTTGACAAATTGACATACAAAAATTACAAAATACAAATTATGAAATTACCCACGAATTATGAAATAAGGAAATTACAAATGCGAATGCCATTCACTTTGATATTTTATTTTGATTTGATTGAATTGATGTCATGTCATTTAATTTACTCTATGGAAGTATGGATGTCATCCTCATCAATTATTATTGACTGCAGAGAGACATGATTGTCTCTGATTGACTGTAACATCTAATTTTGCAACTTTTTGAGTTTGACAATGACTTTGACAAGTTTGGTTTTTAATTTTTAATCCACAGAATGCTTTCCGACAATACAGTTTTTTCGGATTCTGCTTATGTTACAGAACACAAAATGCTTTCAAATTACATTTTAGTTTATTGATAACACAGACCACTTAACCTATAGACTACGCTTTGAAAGGGGTATGCATTCGCCAAAGTTAGGCAGTGACATTGCATAACAGCCGGCCCCGCCCCTTTTCACATCTCATTCCGCCGCCGAGAGTCGAAGCGAAAGCTGTCATAAGCTGTGTCAGTGTTCCCACGAAAAATATACAATTAAGCTGATAAAATGCCGTTTTGTTCAGTGAAATGGTGTGGAAAGTGTAGTAAACATCTAGTCTCAAGAAAGATGGAATTACATTTCACCGGTAAGTCATGATTCCCTTGATAATCATTAAAATAATTAATTATCAATAATAAAAATTAGATGACACATAGATTGGCTGACTTTGACGTCTTTTTTCACGTCACTTTCTTTCGTAGTTAAATTCACATAACGCTATTGCGCTCTCACAATGTCAATTGTAACTAGTGACGAGAAAATGTGACGTAAAAAATAAGCTATCGATTAAATGTAAACAAGGAGATAAAATGTACCTACCTAAATTTCAACTACTTCATATTTATTTTAAAATTTTTAGGTCACATGTTTTTATTTTTGTTTATGAAAAGGGCTCAACTGTGTCTTCGTATTACTAGTATTGAAGTACGTTTTTAATTATGTAATATTAATTATGTATTACGTTTAAGGTTTCCAAAGTGCTCTGAAATGAAACAAAAATGGATCAACGCAACTAAACGAGACGACAATTGGTTTCCTGGAAAAAAACACGTAATATGTTCATGTCATTTTACGGAGGATTGTTTCCGCCCTATATGTGGAAATCAGCGTTTACTATTCGAAACTGCAGTGCCTACACTAATGTTGCCTTGTTTGGTAAGCTATTTATTCTAATACCTAATTTTTATTCGTTTTCCGTTCGTCTTAATTTACATCTAGGTATTTTTTTTATATAGGACAGGGGCAAACGTGCAGGCGGCTCGCCGGATGGTAAGTGATTAGCGACGCCCATTGAGATGAGTCTGTTTTTACTTTTGCGATTTTAATAGCCATTGACCATTATACTGTGCCAGATGTAGATACATGCACAAATTGCTTACAATACAGCTTAGCTGTCGCAAAAACAATGTTTTTGATGATTTAACCATTCTGTTATACCTGAGTACTTATGTTCTTTTTCCCCTTGTCAGGAAAGTGTTCAAAAATTCGCGACGAGAACTGAACTCAATTCCGGAAACAGCTTTTAAAAAATGTTTTGATGATTGGATTATTCGTTGGCGTAAGTGTATCGTTTCTGAAGGAGCATACTTTGAAGGCGATAAAATAAATTTGGATGAATAACAAACATTTTGTGTATTATTGATCTTTTCCCATTACTTTCTTGACAGAGTAGAATGAATATAACTTATTATGATTTTTTTTTATTTTTCCGTGACACCCATAAACTCAGTTTTTATTTTTATTTTATTTATTTAGACCCACCACAACATAACAACAACACACAATATGACAATAATTTCTGATATGAACTTCAATTACAATTACAAGGGTAACTAAACATAGTACTATAAAAATTCTGTTATACTACATTTAAATAAAATATAAAGCATGTGTGCACACTGCAGATATCGATAACAAGAGATGTCTTGCCCAGCACTAGTGATCTATCATTAACATTGTCAATTTTGGCGCGTCATTGAACGGGCCAATGTAAACTAGCCTACCTCCCCCCGCAACCCGCCATCTTTTAGCGATTTTGTAATCGTACTAAAGTTCGTAAAAGCGTCGTCTATAGGTTAAGTGGTCTGTGATTGATAATTATGTACTTAGACAGAGAAGAGTAGAGATTGATATATAGTCTTGACGAATACGCAACCGTCACGAAAATTAAAATTATAATTTTGTACTGTGATTCAAATTGTTTTTATAATGAATATCGTTTGATTTGAAGAGTAAATGTTATGTGAAATAAATAAACAGTAGTTTTACTCAACCTTGATGTAATGTTTGCTAATAATCTTAAATTAGGTACCTAACTACCAATCATTCTGTATCTTAAAGTAATTAGTACGACTGTCTTAAATTCTTAATACGTATTAAGAGAGACTACGTAGTGTAGGTTCTAGGACTCTATAGGACTTTAACATGATGCATATGCCAATTATGGCCAACACCAGACTGTACTTTATAGACATCGCCGACATAGGTAAAGACTTAAAGAGTATTCGTTTCCTTTAACTACTCTGTACTGTCAAGTGTCAACAGTGTACTCTGACTTTACATTAAATTTTGACATTTGAAGCTAATTAATAGTAGGTACTCTACTCTTGTAAATACAACTGCTCAATTCTTTTCTTAGTCTGTGGTCATTCAGTCAGTCGGTATTTTTGGACAGTGACGGTTGTGTTAAGTGTGCATTTAGTTTTTCTATAAATCCGAGTGTTTTTGGAGTTCACGATGTCGGATGAAATCGCAGAGAATGGAACAGCTAACGGGGACGTTCCGGAGATCGAGCTGATCATAAAGGTAGTTATGAACCACGTGTAATTTTATACCTCGCGGGCCAACATTGCGCGTAGATACTCCGCCTGCGCGGATTTTGAAGAGTTGGCAAATGCAACAAACATGTTGTAGTGTTTCATATTCATACATATTTATGATGTTCCATAAGTTAGGTTTGTATGACAGGTATCGGTGAATAGAAGTGTGTAGAATGTGCCAGCCTCTGTATTCATGAGAGTACAATATTGCTGCACTTAGCCACTTACTATTGGCGTTATCTGGGTCAGCGACGGCTGTTTTGTTACCCTGATGTTTCTCACACTATGATGTTTTCGGTGGGATTCAAAGTAAAATAATCAACACGAAGTTATGTAAGATTCAAGATTCTAATGAGGTATGTTTTATTGCTGAACAAACATCTATTTCCAAATGGAAGCCTGCATGACTAACTGTTGAAGTTTCTCACAGTTTTTATCTATGTACATTGCGCCAACATACATACTTGGTGTATGAGAATAATGTATTGCTACACATTTCAGTACTGATAATTAATATAATATTTTTCTGTCAGTTAATGAAACAATATTCTGTATTGATCACAAAACGAACTTGTCCATTTTGTTACTTTACAAATAAACATAAAAATCTTTTTAACTTATTTGGCAATTCAATTGTTCAATCAGTTTTGATACATTGTATTTAAAAGAGATTTAAAACAGAATATTAAATTATTTATCCTACAATTAAAATGACACAATAATATAATTTTTATTTTAAAATGACTTTAGTTAGTAAAATAATTTATATTAGGTATAAAGGTTTGTAGATCGTATTTAAATAACTCTTGGAGCTCCCTTTTAAAATCTACTTTTCATTAAGAAAAGAAAATAATAAAATAGATTGTAAATCACTCCTTAGTTATTTGGCATTTATATATTTACTACTCTGTGAGAATATAATTAATCCTCATTAATATACAATTTTTATTTTAAATTCTGCATAATAGCCAGTATGTGCTGAATAATTTTATAATAGTTAATTGAAGAGTAGGAAATGAAGGTTTGTTTTAACTAATAGAATTTTTAATTTGGTACTTAGTTATTTTATGAAAGTAGGTAATCTAAGACACATTAATCATTGTAAATTGCTACAATAATATAACATAATTATATTATGTACAATTCAATACAATATATTGTATTATGTGCAATATATTGTATGATGGATAATGTGCAACTCAATACAGGATATATTATATCCTCTTATGTAACTCAAGTACATCTTTATTTTTATATTCTTTACTTTTAGTATTTGTATTAAATCCAATTATAATCCACCATTGCACCACATGCGACATCAAAAATCATGTTCGAATCACAATAAAAATATCCTATTCCAACTAGAATCCAGCAGATAAATACACTACACTTCTGATTATGCAGCTGTTATTATAGTTCACTTAACAGAGTAAGTATTCAGTTTGTATGTCATGTAAATTGCCATGAATCTCTCGAACAATTGCATTCAATGACAGTTATTCATCTGAAGGTTGAATGGTGCTGGATGCATTGTGTTGTGCAGCGAGAATTGCTTAGTAACCATATGCAAGAGTAATATTTGCATAGGAAGTCTGATTAGGTTATAGTTTTACTTTAATCAGAATTTTGCTTCAGCAATGCTAAAGTTTTCTAATTATTATTATTGCTTTCCATTGATTGTCTATCAATAGAATGTCAATTCAAATGTGACTGCAAAACTAGTCATCATATCAATAGGCTTATCTATAGTATCTATAGTAATGAGAAATTTTGTATTTTCTTATCTCTATTGGTTTTTCATTAGAATGCATTACATTCCTAAACTTAAGAATACATGCAATGATTGCAATGCAATAACATAAGTATGTTATTGAGTACTATACGGAGAAAGGAACTTTGATCCAAGCATGTGTCTCCTTTTATTCTCCTTTTTTAATTTGAAAAGCTCTTTTCTATAAACTCTATTTATTGCGACAACCTTGTAGCCTTGTAGTTGGACTGTACATAGCAGAACTAAAGAACTAACATTATTTAAAACAACAATTACAATCGAAAAACACATTAATCTATTTTTATGTGCATGAAATGGGTACCCACTGGATTTGGTTTGGACACGAGCCAATGAAGGAAAACGTAATAATGCAATAATTATTTGTGCCAATGAACGAATACTAATAAGTTGTTTTGATATGTCACTAAGTCAATGCCACGGCATATCTAAACGATGGGAATAGGAGTAAGAAAATTGTTATCACCAACAGTGCCCCAAGGTGGTCAAATATTGGCGTCAACCCAATAATGGCCCACTACTGCACGCTGCTCCAGTGCATATTGGTGGAGGATCAAATCTTACATAGTTCTTCCATAATTATGTAATTACCTAATTATTCAAATATTTTTTGCATTTTTTGGCGTATGCATTTTGATTACTACATTGTAGAATTTTAGGTATGGAGAATTAGCGCAACATATTTTACAACACACAACACATTTTTAACATAATTACTAATTTACGACTTTTAAACTTATAGGTAGTGGATTGTGCTCATTTAGCCGTGACCATGATTCATGCAATTCTTGGGTCGAAACATAAACATCTTAACTACCTTGATCATAATAAAATATAATTTAAATACCTATTTTACTGCCGATCCTACGTAGGTACGTCCGATTTGAAGTAAGTTATAGCCAATGTGGATTAATCCAGTTTGATCCTGATGGTAACCACGTTTGATAGCATTTTTAACGCCTGGCTATATTCTAACATCCTTTGAATCACTGTGTAATGCTTAAGTCGGTCTCTAATGTTAGAGAGCCAGAAAATATAGAAGCCCTCTTTTTTATTTTTTGGCCAGCAATGCATTGGTGAGGTCTTTGATGTTTTGTCCATGGGCGTCATCCACTTATTGTTGTTGTTTCTACTATCGTAGGTGTTTTCAATGTCCACAAAATTAGATAAAATCAACTCAATACGAGCGTAATAGAAATTCATTCCGTCCTAAACGTGAGAGTTAATTGATATTTTATCTGGCAACATCCAGTGGGCGTTCAGTAATCATGCCGCCGAAAGCTGGTGTCCCCTGCTATTAGACAGCACGCGACGTGTAATTGTACTGTAGGCTACGACTAGCCGCTTGGTAATACTTATCTACTAAAATATGTAGACATCTGCTGCCAATTGCCAGTAAATGAGTATTTAACGTCCTAGTATGGTTAGCAATTATCTACCGAATAGCTTAAATGCCAGCCTCTCAAGTTAGAGTTAGATTTGTGTTGAGTGGATTCCGTACTATTATTATAATTATGTGCTACTAATATTTTACTGGTATTTTTCATTTTCTTGTACAAGATTGCCTAGTTTTTTTCCAAAAATTTAGGTAGGTACTACAATAAGCTGTAAGTTCGAATTTTTTTTCATTGTGGCTTTGTGTTATAAATAATATATTTTGTTATACTTCCTTTTTTCCGAGTCTGCATAGCCCTATGTATCAAACGTCTCGATGGTAAAAAGTGTAGCAAATGCACGCTTCGTGCCTCCACATCGTAAAATACAACACTTTGTTTTGGTCGTTCATCAACTAGATGTAACTAAAGTTAACTGAATTATATAATTTTAATTGGATTACGAGAACACGACGCCGGTAAGAGATATACGTGTTTTCTCCCCGAACAAATGTATTCTTCCAACGCAATTGTGCAGAGGCGTTTAGTGCGATAATCGTAAAGAAACACTTGTCCGGTTATAATTTTATATTAATACTTTTATCTGAATTGTTTTACTAACTACATAAAAATTTTACAAGATAAGATTGATTTTGATCCCGTTACAGTTTTATTATTAATAAGTATAGATAGATCCAAATCGGGTTCAATAGAACAAAGTAGGTACACCATTAGTTTAGTTTGTTCTATTCAAGTGTCGCTGTTCTTGTGAAGTCCAAATGTGTCCGACATGCAATCAAGATGGTTTCAACGCCTTACTATGAGCACTTCTACTTGGAGGTCTTGGAGCATAAATACAGAATAATAGGACCAAGTCAGTCGTACTATGACGATATGACGATCATTTGATTGATCGTTAGAAGCGTGTGTCTGCTGACAAAGTATTACCCAAGATAGGACTTGTTAGAAAATTACTTAAGTGTCCACATCCTCGGCGAGCATTCCGTGCGAGAGAGCGCATGCGCGTTTGAAACAGAAACTAACGGGGAAAGTGACGGCTCACGCGATCCACCGGCCCCAGTGTCCGGGGGATGCTCGGGGCCCGGGTATTGTTGACTGAGGCCCGGGGATTGTCGGCTGGGGCCTGGGGGCCGACCGGCGACTATTAGCATGTCCATCAGCCGCGCTTTTACTTGTCATCAATTAAAAATGCCAATTTGGAAATGACTTCAATTAAAATACGATTTGCGGCGAATGTTTGAGGAAAATAGTTTTTATTTTACAAGGTTTTGGTCGTGGCTTCGTCTGCGTTGGAGTCAGAAAACCACAAGATACTGTTAAAATTATTCCAAGGGAACGTATTTCCAAACTGATAGGCGACGGTGACCATTTACCATCAATCATAATCATAAAGAAAAATTGGGTCGTCTGACGTTTTATCGTCTAGTTATAATATACTTTAAAAAAAATATTTTATGTTGTTCTTAAATTAGTAAGGGGCGTCTCATAACCTACCCATTGAGTTTTCTACACAATTCTTCAGTTGTACAATAATGGCGTAAGTAAACGCAGTGAAGAACTTGTCCGCCTACCAACAGTTGTGTGTTAAATTTGAATCGAACTCTATGCCATGGAAATAGAATTAAAATTCAACTGTAACAGCTGCGTGCTTGACACTGGTCCCAGATCAGTGGAAGTGTTGACCTCTCGTCGTGTCCTCTGAGTTCTGAGTAATTTCATATTTTTGATTGTTTAGCTGTATAGTCTCAACTCTCAATCCCCATAATAACCATACTCATCTTGCAGACATTACAAACACCCACGGCCTGAGAACAGTGCGTCACGTAAAAGTCTGATTCAACCGGGATCGAACCTGGGACTCGTTGAAGAACGAGTCAGGTCAAGTGTCTGAAGAGACAGACTCTGAAGTGGACTATTGGGTGTCTATTATTTATTTCTAGTAGTAGACAAATCCTTATCATTAGTCTAGCGAAGCGGGCAGTTGTCAGTGTCCATCCCAACTAATACCCGACTCAGGTGTTTCAGCTCTAGCACCTGACACAAGCTATTAAGCGTATTATAGTGTCGTTGTGCCGCTTGCAGCTGGAATTGCCTATTTAGCTGTCTATGGTCCCCCATAACTTCTGGTTTTATTTAATTTACGACCACTCTAATGATGCGGCTTCTAATAGCCAATAAGTGGACGGACGCGCATCGTCAAACTGTCTGTAGAGACCGGTTGGCCATCTTGATTACGAGTATCATCTTTTTAATTTTAACTAACTGTTATACTGAACCTCATTAAGTACGTACATAGTTAGGCAAAGTATTAATCTTACCTGCCGAACAATGCTGGTTAATTTGAGCGCATATATTATGTTTGCAACCACGCAAACCTATGTATCTGGTACACCCTAATCTGTGTATCTAGCTTTACGGCTATCCGAATATAGGAGAGATGGATGACTGCAACTAGTAAAATGTTTACTGTTACCGTAACAAGAAATCTCTAAGCACGTATTCTCAACAACAAATAATCTCTAAGCACGTATTCTCTAACAACAACAAGTATTCAAGTAATAACAAGTATTCTCTAAGCACGAATGAAGTGAAATAGAATAATACAAAAAAGTTTAAGTATAGGAACCGCAATACATAAAGCTGACAATGGTTTAACAATGGGTTATTTAATGTGTAAGGAAATTAAATAATTGTTATCTTATCCTTCGCTAACAATGGAGCATTAATATCTAATTACATCACAACCTTGGCAACGTGTCAAACGTCGAAATGTCAGTTAATTTACCTGCAATTTATTTATTTGTTTATTAACTAGTGATACACTGAAAAATAACTTTATAGTCTCTTGTAACCGGACCTCGAACCGTTTCGGTAAACTTGATCCTTAATATAGCACGATTAAAGCGACGATATTATTGTCAACTACAGAAATTTGAGTTTAATTTTTTTTAGTGTTAAAAAAGCCTTTTATTTCTCAAATATTACCCATAATTTTATTTAGTGCCCCGTTTAAAGGTGTACCTAAGTTATTTTTGTCTATTTATCACAAATGTTAAAAGTATGTCAATTAGTCATGCAACTACTTACTCAATTAAAAATTAAATTAATTAATTATATATTTAACGTTAGCTTATACTTATACATATTTATGTTTTCTTATATAAAATGATAGCAGACATTTGATTTGTAAAACAAATACGATTATATTCAGTCGTTACATAAACTGGACTAGTTATGTAAATCTGACACAGATCTAGTAACTGTTTCGTTTATATAACTTTGTGTTGATCGATATTGTATTTATTATGTCAAATGTTGCCAAAGTTCAACTAAGCTATTTCCCATCGAGGATTAGTGAAACGAAGCGAAGTCTACCATTTGATATGGCAAACTAACCTTTATCTCCACACCATAGTGACAAACTCATGAAGTGCGAGTTATGGCATAGTGGTACAGTGAAGGTATCCGTAAAAAGTCCGTAGTGATGTGGGAGTCAAGAAGTGAATGAATAGACTTTTATATTAGTGCGCTCAACATCACTTACCATCAGGTGGGATTGTTGTCAAGCTGTACCTTAAACGTACAATGTAAAAAACGGTACAATTAATTAGGATTTACCAATCTTACTTGAAAAAATTGTGAAGTGCACGATTGCCACTAACTCTCACATATCCAACTACCGACCATCTTGATTGATCGACTCTTATCATTTCCGATCGACGCCAGCCGCCTTTTTATGACCACCTCTTTTTTATACAAATAGCTAGAGAATTTCTTATCACTGGTGGCCCCCATGGACATCAATAACAGCAAACCCATCGCTGATGCCTTGTCGGCTAGGAATAAATATTCTTGCTTTACGGCTAGTTTTTCAGTAGCCAGTTTACCCTAACAACACATCGCTAACCTAATACAGTGAGTAAATGTTTCGCTTGCTCTCATGATAATTTTATCATCACGCCGTTTCCGAGTATTTACTTTTATAGATTTCAAAACATGTTTATTCTTTTGCTTCGTTTATACAACAACTTTGTAATGATAAGTGTGGTCTATATTTAATAAGATCGAGTGAACGGGTTTTGCGTAAAGTCCCATAAGATTAATTCCAAATCAAATGAACGGTTATCTCGGAAACGTGATTATGAATCTTTAGAGCAAAGGACTTGAAATTCCTCTTCATCTTGGACCTTGTTCCTTCTATTAAAGATCTCTGAATCCTACCATCTAATTTGTTGCCGATTGTATTCGTACTTGTCTGTAAAGTTCGTCACCTGCCGTTCTACGTACCATCCTTCTAAAATCGACTGTAAAATTACGAAACTTAACACATTTAAGACCCAGAGTAGTATTTCAGGGTTTCCAGCTTAACCGGCAACGAGTCGTTGACCGCTCAGTATCAGAAAGTAACAATAAAAACTGATCAATCCAACGTTGACGGCCATGTAACAAGTCTCGTTCGATTTGGACGGTATCGTCGATGTTGAAACGCAATGATATCACGGAAACAAATCCGACAACTAGTTCAGAGATATCGACACCGCCCGCTGGTTTCGATGCAACACTTACATAAATTCATGTTTCTTTTTGTGCATTTCGAAATAAAAACAGTGACAGCTGGATAGATTTGATTTTTCAAAGTTATTTACTTATTACAAATTAATTTATTGCAATATAAGTAAATACTGTTATTCGTTTCAAAGGATAACATTACAAGCATTTTTTTTTCATTACACCATCACAATTATAATTGAATGAAGTTTATCTTTCTGTATGTCTCCATGTAAATGTTAACTATACCAAATTTCAGACTTTAACCAACCAGCATATCTATTCAGACTCTTGTTATAATATTCCTGAAGGTCATAAACCTATAGAAGAATGTACTACACACTGAAGTATACTGCTAATGGTAGACGAGGCTATCAATTCAACGATGTCTAGTGCTGTTTTCTACCCTTAGTTAGTGCACGTACGCACGATGCGGTTGACCATAGTGCGGCCAGCCGTCCGGTTGAGTCTGGATCGTGGGTGCCATGGACAACACAAATACAAGATACAATACACACACCCAGACCGAGAACAGAAGTTTAAACTCGTCATTCACACGTTCTGTCTTGCTGAGAATCGAACCTAGGACCCTTCAGCGGTCCGGCATGGTCACAATTACGCCATACGGATCGTGCAATAGCTATAACTAAAACTACATTAGTCTCTTTGTTACTACTATCTCTGTCTAATTTTAGCACTAAAGTTCAATGGCTATATTTAACCACATAATCAAATGAGTTCTTGGAGAGATTTGAGTAGAAAAATCATTACGAAACCCGTGAAAGTGACATCAAATTAGAATAATGTGCATTAGATGCTAATAATCGCATGCTGGTCGCCCCAGCCATCGCTGCGACAGCTGATTCGTGACGCATTAACGAAATGTCGCATGTGTGCATTTAAATATCATTAACGCAACTCATACGTGTCCCACCGCTTGCGCGAGTCTCCTCTCACAACTTTTACAACTTCTAAGTACGACCGAACCGAAAAGCGCGGTAAGTCAGATGTCATAATGTCAAACTCTCGCTAGTGATGGGGTTAAATCGGCGCGATCATAGATTCATAGTGTTGCGCGTTAATCATCGTCCCGGTATTCCATCTAACACTAGCTAAATGGATTTGCAGACTTAGGGCCAGTTTCACCGGTTACGGATAAAGTTCCGGATAGCCCTAGGAATTTATCTGCCACTTAGTGACTTGACAGTTGACGGAGCGGCAACGTCGCTTTTTTGCGTTTCGTTACTACTACGTAAATTATTGTCATTTGAAAATTATTTTGAAAACTTAATTAATAAAATACTTTTTGTTCAAAATAATCCAATTAGACTTTTTTTAATATTTTCAAGTATAATTTTATCATTATAGAACGAAAATAGTAGGATTCATAATAATATGATTTATTACAGTTCAAATTCCTAATGTGTTATAGAAACGCCACTTGAAACATTTTTTTATCCGTCAGATAACGCCTAACAGCCACTTGAACTGGCAGATACCTTAACCAACACTTTTCTCTGTCACTTCTATCAGATTACCTGAGATGCCAAAAGTTGTAGTTTATCTGGGAGTTGAGTTCCTAGGGCTATCCGGAACTTTATCCGGAACCGGTGAAACTGGCCCTTAACTTTAAACATTAAATATGACCTTTTTAACCATCTTTGAAAACATGATGGAGAACTTTTAAGTATACATTCTTAAGATACAGGATATGATGTTTTCTATCACTGAAACAAGAGGCTTTGTTGCTATAAAAAAAAACTACCGGATGGGGCCTTATTTGAAATAAATGTACCTAGTAATAAACAAATACTACTACATTTGGTCAATACAGATAAAAGGTCTTTTATCATTGCATTTTTATAAGTAGAAAATACTACAAAGCACGTAGTTGGTAAAGCAATTACTGCAACACAAGTAAATGCATATAAATTATGCTTTTCTGTGTACATACTCGTAAAACGGGCTCGACTAAACTAAAAGCCACGCGTTCATAAAGTTAAAATGTTCAAATCTTAATTCATTTAGCACTACTATGGCCAAGGTGTAAAGCATTATAGGGACCATTACAAAACGTTCAATTACCTTGCACATAATGGTTTTTATAAAGGTGAGGACAGGTGCAAATATCGAGGGGGAATTGGCGCGTGGTGCGCACGCGCAGGCTAGCTCGTTTTTATTTGTCCTATATTCACAATTGTTATTTAGATTGATAGGACCATGCTCATTATTACGGTTAATAAGCCACAAATATAATACCTTTACAATTTTCAATTCAATTTGAATCACCTTGTACATTTTCTCCGATACTTTTTATTATTAAGTATAGATTTCCATAGATTAGTCAGTAGTCGAGACTCCCTCTTCGTTAATATTAATAAGCCGCATAATGATGATTGACACTCGGACTAATAGAAAGATTATTGGCACACGAAGAAAAATCACTTTAATGAACATCTGAAACGTTTTTTTTTCACTTATGGTAATTATTATTAACAGTTAAATTGTTTTACTTCAAAAATCATGTTCACTCGTAACTTTGTTTGCTTCTTTGCGGCTTTTGAATGATGAATCACGGGGCCAAGTAGGATATTGGAATGGTATTAAAAAATCGTCTAGGTCACTGAAATATTTTTTCTTAGGTACTGAATGAATATTGGATCATTAAAGATTTAAAGTTCGAAGGTACACATCCATTCTCGCTTAAATTTTCTAATAAGTACCTATTAATTCCTGTTACGTCAGATTTTTCAAACGTCGGAGATTTTTTGATATTTCTTCCTCAACGCTCATCTGCAAAAAAATCCTTGATGCTTCCAAAATTTGATGCCTCTATACCCGCCGGTTCAGACTTTACATTATCATTATTTAGAATATTATTAAGTAGATACAGCGGAATATAACTCGGATATACGGACACCCCACATCATCAGCCCGAGCCTCGAGGCAGGACGTGGCCACATATGGCGGCGGCAGCTGTCGTCCGTTACGCGTCGATTCTGCATTCAAATTTGACGTTTCAACAGGCGCGGTTATTAAATGTCACAGGAACAAACCTCTTCTTCGATATGTGTCCTCGTCTTCGATATGTCCCTTCGGTTATTATAAAGCGTGTCTTCGAGTTTTTATTCCATTTGGATATAAATATGCGTTATTGCGTACGTGGTACTTAGCGTGTCGGCATACTTAGATATTGGTTTGACATTGACGTTTTGAACAGGATTTGCCGTTAGAGGTTTAGCTGTGCTATGTGTGTCATAGATAATCTCATGTCATAAGTAATAAAGAAAATGTGGATTAAAGGATACTTAATAGATTTGATTATATCTGTTGTTACTGGCTGACTCAAAACAAATATTGCTTCTGACTGAGCATAGAGTAAGTTTACCAGACTGCTTAGACAAAGATTTAGTCAAATAGTACTCTGTGACTGATTAGAAAATATTCTTCTAGGGCGTTAAGTTTGTTCTCCCAGGATTCGTAGGAACTAGGAAAGATGATGTTAATTTTGTAGTCTTACTAACTTCAAGTACGACGAGGATACTCGTACTATGCTCTGTTTAAAACTACTGTCGTTGATATTGTGCTTATACTAACTGCTAAAGCGGACTGGGGTTGCTAGTAAAGACAAAATACCTGCTCCACCGAATGGAGATTACTCGGTAGAAATTTCAATTGAAAATCTAAACGCGACATTTGTGGAATTGATGCACAAGAAACAGATAGAGGGGGCGTGGTGCTATCGTCACGCAAGTATAATGAAGACGTAAAAACTACACAGAAAAGGTGTTGCCGCCGCGCCAGCAACGTGCTTGTAATTATTATTTTACGGAGAGAAATGGCTCCGAGAGCATTCGGCCAGTGGGCGATGTTATCATTTGCGTATGGTTACAATGTTTGCACGTAAATATGGTTCAAGTGAACCGCCTTCGCTTCGCTTCGAGAAACAATCCTTACATTTACAAATCGTAGGCACCCGTACCTAGTCGTTGCTGTACATTTTTGTCAGGCGCTTCTTAATAATCCATTTTTAGGACACGGTTTTAAGAGGTCAATTAGTTTTATTTAAAAGCAAAGGTAGGTAAGGTAGGTTCAGGTAACCATCTCAAAGTAAAAATAAAGTTAATGTCTGAATTTTCAAAATTAAAACAGGCATACAAACAACCTCTCAACCTAAACGCATACAGATTCACCGTTTTGTCGAAGGTCAAAAAGCGGTAATATTGGAATGCATAGTTTAAAATTCACTTTTCCTACTTCAGTAGACGCAGTTCTTCTACAGCTATTATATGATATATCAGAATACATGTGTCTTCTGAATTACCATAGCGCTGCATAGGGCCAAAACCGATTTTAAATTGAGAAAATAACGACAGTGTTCTATAATCAAATTGACAGATAATAAATCACAATTGAATCCTCGAATTAAATCACATTACACGGATTTGGTAACGCGACGCGGGCGCGCCGGAGACGACATTCGAATCGCGATCGTTAGGTCGCGGTGAGGTCGCGATGAGTCATCGCGTCGCGAAACCGGATTCGCGCTCACCAGACTCCACTACCGGCTAGGCTGCTTTTGCGTGTTATGTTAGAACTTTATAACAGCTTAAAATAAATATCTTGTTTATTATACTGGCCCTTAAAGACCCGTTTTGCTGATGATCCTAGCTCAGCTAATCTAAGATTTAGATTTCTGTATGTTTTGTTAGTTTTCTACGCTAAACAATATCGTTTTAACACTAAATGAGTATCGTATCTGAATAAATTTAACATACAGCGGTTTTCCCATTTCTTATTTTTGTCGGATTATCCCGACTAGTTTAGGGTAAAGTAAACCATATGGAACAAGGTTCTTTTTTATTTTCATTAACTAAAAGTCCTATAATATATTATGTTAATTTATATCATATAAAATTTATCAGTGACAAAAAATGATAATTCAGATTAAATGTAACTTGGTGCTGATAAGCAGTACCGTACATCGACCGACAAACGGCGCACTCACATATTTTGTGGGTATTGAAATTTACATGCTACATGCTGTGCCGCCATATTCTGAGCGTGTCCCTCCCAAAGATAACGAGATAACGGCTTGGCCGATTAGATTAGCTGAGTTTGCATATGTAACTCGCTTACTGATTACGACAAGAAACTTTAACAAAATACACGCTATACTACCGAGCTTCGCAAGTTTAACGTTTTAGGTAAAAACCCGAAAAACCAACAGAAGTGCCAGTTGACTGTCTGTTACGATCGTTTGATGGTAAGTGATCACTGTTACCATCAACGTCTCTGACACCTAATCAATACTGATGCTTCGCCTCTGAAAGTTTTTTTATTATTTATTTATTTCTATTTTAACCTTTATCGTAACCTAAAAGACTAGTTAGGTATTTGCAGAGGCCACACTTAATGTCGGCAGGAATTCTTTGACCAACAAATGATAAAACATAAATTGACAATGTTTATTTATAGAATCAAAAAAAAACTTAGAAAACTAAATTACATATTTCCAATACAATTGAGTTCTCGCTAACCATCCAGTATTTATTCAGATGCTTACAAACCAGCCGACGTTCAGTCAATATCCGTCCAATGTATTTACTTCAAATTAAGTGTACGCGTTAAATACACTTGAACACGATATGCTACAAGCAGGCGCCTTATCAATCTTTAGTTTATCAACAACAATTGTACCGATAACGACAATCGAGACACGTAACACGAACTGATGTGCTTAATGAAATAATGAGTGCGGTGATCGTGAAAATGTATCTGCGTCATATAAATAAAACGACTCCGACATAATCACTTGGAGCTCGGATGGTAGCATAAGAATTGTTGCTCAATGAACGAGGGAAATTAATGACTGGCACAGTAGCAATTTTGATGTCAGTTGAGTGAATTAAATTCTCCTGCCTCATTTGGCTGGCTTTGTCGCGCTGTCGTTCACAGGGTTAAGCACATGCACTTATGTGTTTTTGCTTCGCGTTGTATGCATTCATAGCTTGTGCAATGCTGACTTGGCGTTGCATTCGTTGCGATATTGTTGTTAGAATTGTTACTATGTGACAGTTTTATATTTATGTTGCAAGAGATGAATGAGGGGAGAGAAAACTGAATACAGAGAAAATTGACGAATGAAAGGGTTGAAAATTAGAATTGCTACGCTACGACATCCACAAATGACTGAATGAATGAATGAAATGTAAATAACCAAGACAATGTTGATGACTAATTAGTAATTTAAGTTTTTGTACAGTATCATGGTTGAGTTAATCTCTTCAGTCATAGTATCGCCGTCATTTTTGTATTGTTAGTCATTAAGGTAGGGGGCTGCCACTTTGATAACTGTTATCTTAAAATATTTTGAGTTACAAATAATGTATTTGCAGAAGACCAGAACGTAAAAACTTTAAAATATCACAATCTTAAAAAATATGTCTATATCACACGGTACTTTATGTTGGAAGTCATTATAGTTACTTTCCCTAGTTTGGCCTTTTTGTATCCTGAACGATTTTTCTCATGCGATGTTCCGCCTTTCATTGGTTACCGTTACTGATGACCAGAATACAGAAGCTCAGACGCGACCACAGATAGCAAAAATTTTGCCGCTGCGGTTGGAGTTGAAGAACTAACTGTCGGAATGTTGATTTTCTATGCACATCTAACGGTCGAATCTTCGACGTTGGAATTGTGACTCTTCTTATTTGACTCAGTGACATCGGTCAATGCCCCTAATTCTAAATCGGCATAGGCTGACCTGTTACAGGTATCTTCGAGATCAAATACTTTGTAATATCTGACGTGATTCAGGTTTTCGGAACAATTTATAGGTTGGGCTTCATATAATCATGATAGCATAAAAATGATAAAAGATTACGGTTGCGTTATGTTTATGGTAATGTTGTTTTTGATAAGGCCGAAACGCTGTACGTATTTTTTGATATTGAAATGTTGCATTTTTTTAGACTTAGCGTGCATTAGTCAGAGGACGCAATTTTATTTTTTAAATGTCAAGAGTGGGTAAGTGCAGTCTAATACAAGTTTGTGGGGTCGCAACTCTTGTGCGGGACGCGGAAACTGTAACTTTTCAATGGACTATACATATATACTGTATCTATAATTTCCTCATTAAGAGATATTCTGATTAATATTCATTTCATACAGTTTTTATTAGCAACATTCAATTGTTTTTGTTTTTTAAATAATATATGTTTATCGTTTTTGTGGCTGCGACACGACGTAAATATTAATATTTCATTAAAATTATAATTAATTGGAATCCCTATGTAAATTACGCAATGCACCTGCTATTTAAATTATGCAATGTACTAAGTATTTGCACATAATTAATCTTACTCATATTATATAGTAGTTTCGGGTGGTGTTTACTACGAATCTACTTTAATTGGAGTAGTTTGTTCAGGCTATATTTTTTTGAACCCAGGAGAAAGTTTTACAATGTTCTCTTGGAATTTACTTAGGTTTAGGTGGAATGGAAAATGATAAAAGAACTCACGTATTTACAAAAAATAGGTTGGTATTTGTTCTTCTAATTATCCTTAAAATCGACTTCTTGTTTCAATACCTGTTTATTTTCTAACGAATAATTTCCTATTTATTAGAAAATATGTTGTAAGGATTGAAAAATCCTTGAAAAGAAACAGAAAAATGCTCGTGTATGTAAATACGTGTCTGTATGTCGTCTACAAGGCCTTCTCAATTATCATCACTTGGAAACTCACTGTTAACGCGACTCGTGACTAATAGCACGTCGGTGACAAACACGACCACTACTTACAACAATTCAACGTATAAGACAGAAATTATACTTATTTAATATTTATTGGAGATTTATTTCTAGGAAATACTGTATTTCCATGGCAAATGTTAATAAGATAAATACATTGTTTTTGTCATCTTTGGCACTATTTTTTACAATGATTAACTTCTCATCTTTATTCGAAAATGTGCTACATAGCTAGCTCATTTCCTCATAAACATTTGAATAATTTCTTGTTAGTTTCTGTTTTCTGTCAATATTGTCCTAATTTAATTAAATACGTAAGGATATTATGATTATAAAATACGTCGTGTTGTCAGATTATCATAATGCAATAGTCATAATTAAAGAATCACGCTGCATCAGTGCATCACCTTTATTTAAACATCTGAATTTAGCTTAAGGCTTAAAGTATAAGAATGTAATTCAATCTTGAACCTTTGTAATCAAGTTCAAGGGGGAGATGACGTAATAAGTAGTTATTGTGAAGGCTGAGACGCTCTTGAAATACAAGTATAAGTGGCGAGTTCATTTACAACTCCTTATTGTTGCATATTTAAAATAACTTCAACTGTTGGTTGATGACGTCACCGGTGGCCTGGGCCTCGACTCGACTGATGTACATAAGTGATAAACATTTGGAAACATTTAAATATGTAACGGTCGCGTAATGTGTAGCTGTTTTGTCTTCATTATCCACTTAAAGCGGTCTCGAAGGACCGGGTGCATGCGGCAATTACTCGCTATCTACTGCCATTTATTATTTTTAAAGTCTTACAAATTAACGAACGTGTGAACCTACCCGTCCTCAGTATTTACGTATTCATAATTGGTGAAAACAATAATTGATCCAACAACTGTTTTAAAGGAGAAAGTGTGTAAATTAGATACGCGCGTAAAAATTATCACTAGCCATTTCCGTGTAACAATGACGTTTTGTATGAATGTTGTAAGAGCGTAGTAGTGGACGTTAGGTGTAAAGATCTGTTCTGTAAGTGTAACACTATTTTTCTTGTTACAGGTAAATATGACGCCATTGTGTGTGGTGTGGTGCGACGTCGACGAAGGTCCGGTTTGTTTAATCGACATGTTTACGAGGTGAATTAATCCCGTTACACTCAAGTAATGTATCACCCACCGACCCAGTCCTCTATTTGGTATTCATGTCATTCTCTGTTATTTATAGCAATATTTTACTTAATAATCCTTCTCATGTTGTCATATGACAGAAATTGCCTACGCTATTAAAAGCATAATAAAGCCATATATCTTTCGGCAATTATGGCGTACAATTATGGATGGAATACTCTCACGTTTTAAATTAAGTTTGTTAAAATTGGATCTAAATTTCGCTTCTGCCATTGAAAATAATGTGGCTATTAGCATAATTATAGAACCGTGTGTGGTAAATTCTTCTTAATAATCGTTGTAATATCTTCTAATTAAGTATAAATAATTAACTGCTCCAGTGATCGTCCTTGACGACGGGTAATTAATTGTCGATGTTGACGCTTAAAGTGAATATGAGAAGAATAACCGTATACTTAATTGAATTGTCTAATCTAAAGTTTTCCATACATATTGATATTGTTTGATTCAGATGCTAATTCGGTTTGTTATTATTTAGCACGTCATTTCTGTTGGGAGGATGATTCATTTGAAAACCTGTATAATGGTTTATGTCTTATTGCCGAACGAAGGGTCGCAGTTTCAATTCAAAGCTACCTAGGTTGTTTGGTTTGCTTGCTTCGGTTGTTCGATGTGTATTTTGCACTAAACACAGGAAACTCTGGTGCGACTGTGTGATTGTGACCATGTTTATTAAATAAATCATGAATTGTATTATTGACTGCAGAGGCTTTCTATATCAAAAGCATGGCGTCACGGTTGCCTTTAACTCAGCGCCACAAAGTATTTCCAATGGTTCTTTTGAGCATGATTGAAATTATTATGCTTATTGCCTATTGTTGTAAAGTAAACGGCAACATAAAATTTTATTCTCGCAAGTAGTTATGTAGTTATTTTAATGCAATTGTCATGATTATTTTATTATTGTGATCGTCATGTGTGGCTATAAATAATTTTAACATCATTACCTACATGAACGCGGCACATTATCCTTAATTAATTGAATACTGTAACTCGCTATGTTGTTGAATTTAAATTATTTTTATCGTTATCTTAAAAAAGTAAAAGGTCTTATTTTAATAATTCATATTTATTATAATGCGTATTTTATATAGAAATAATTGCTAATCAGTTTGATCATATCTTTTTGTGCAACGATTGAAATAAAATAAACACTTTTATGTGGGTAACAACAATCTTTGCTCCAATGCCCAGAGTGTATATGATCCGTGTCCGATATTGGCAAAGAAACTGACGAAAGGTCAGCCATTATATAATCGATGGCCTCGATGAGATTCAGATTATAGATTTTTTGCCATTTTGTAAACAGTGGCAATAAAAATGTTATTAGAAATTGATGTCACAAATTATGATGACTTCTATATTCTAACTAGTTTTCCGCTCGAGGCTTCGCCAGCGTGAAATTCTTAATTTCCAAAAATCCTTTCTTAGTTCTCACTTGCGTCACTTGAGGAACCTATATTCTTTGTCGTATCGCTCTTGTCAGAGCGGTCGTGGTCGTCACATCACTGCGTGACTCCGGAACCTACGTATCTTTATATATATAATTCTTCTGTGAGTGTGTATGTCACTGAACTTCTCTCAAACGACTGGACCGATTTTGATGAAATTTTTTGTGTGTGTTCAAGGGGATCTGGGAATGGTTTAGATTCACAATTGGATCCGATAGGTGGCGTTGCTGTCGATATATCACCAAAACATTTTTTAATCATAATGCGGTACGAAGTACGCTGGGACAACTAGTATACTTACAAAGTTTCAAGTGAATACTTTGAAGAAGTAAAAGTTTTCATTTTAACCCCTTTTTTATAACCTTAGGGGGCGGGGGATTTCCAAAAATCCTCTCTTAGTGCTCCCGTACACTCCACAAGGAACGTATATGCCAAATTTCTGCTTGTTGCGTTCAGTAGTTTCGTTTCGATTGTGCGTTGTCTGTCAGTGACTCAGTAACGCAAGAGTTTTATATATATTGATTAGCTGACTTCGAATCATGCAAGTCCGTCTAAAATATTGCCGTAATACAAGCAGTAATACAATAACTAGCTGACCTAGCAGACGTTGTTTTGCAACGTATTAATCCGGCTACCGGGTGGATTTTAAACACAGAGAAACATACTTATAAATTAATGGGCAATTAAAACATAAATAAATAAAAATAATGTTGAATGAATATTCACAATGAATGTCGCAGTGATCTGTCTATCATTTAATACTACAAATATGTATGTCTGTAGCTTGAATTACTTATCGACAACATCTGCGAAGATAAACATTTTTCTTTAAATTTAATGAAGTAAAGATAAATATAATTTTTTAGATATTCATCAAAATGTAGTCGTAGAAAAAATAGTAGAGGATCGATTCTGCTCCACATTTTAAAGGTGATGTCTCTTTTACACCTGCCTGGCGTTACACCACCCTTCTAAAACCATTGTAAAATGTTACCAATGTGAATCTAAATCTTACAGACTCTGGTATAGTAGAACTCCCCCTTTCCTCCTTAGAGCCAGTAAGGCGTTCATTCTATATGTCAGGCAGCAGGCAATAGCTGTTATTACTTGAGACCCTCAGTCTAGTTCTTCTTCATTCTCATTTTACTGAATCCCCTGGTCATGACCTAAAAGACTTCTCCCTTTAAAATGCTCTTTCCAGTTTCTTCCGCATAGAATTGTACACTCTTGTTATACAAAGAACCAAAAAGCAACCAAACGTGTCACCGGATTGCAAGTTCTCACAAGACATCAGTATCACCAAAGGCATCTTGATGCCTTGGATCAAGACGAAAGAGAGAGAAAAAGAAAGAAAGCAAGGTAATTTAGCATATATAAAAATGCCTCCCGGTTAGGAACCTTCATCAAGGCAATATGTTGCCCTATTTCCATTCACGTGCCCCACAATTATCTTCTTTCTTTGCCAGTAAGCAATTTTCCATAAGAATTTTCCTATATCCTTAAAATCTACTTTGAAAAAGATTAAACACTCGTAACATAATTAAATAACCAACTAGTGCATGTCGATAGTAATTGGCAATAATTATTACTCCGTATTCTATCTAAGGAAAGCCATCTTTATGGCTATCGAGTGCTACCCATCATTCCTTCACATCGAATTATGTTTCTTCGATACATATAATTATCGGGACGTTTATAACTCTAACGCATCTGCCCCATACACATAATTTGTTGGATAATGGGTTTAGCGTGAGGGCCCTGAGCGGCCCTGGGTAGATAAATAATCTATCGTAGATCAAGGTGCAAATGCACGCGTCGAAATATAGTAGAGATAAAAGTTGGCGACACGACAAAATTACCAACTTCCACCGGAAAGTCCGCTTGTCTTCGTCGACGTAAATAGTTTTTGCCTTTTGTAGAGGTATGGGTGCGAATTTTACTTGCGCATATTTTGAAATGTCTGTAGTAGAAACAATGGAGGTGAAATTTAATAATGTGAATATCACCAATCAGATTTAGGTACGACAATGGACAAAGTACCTGGTAAGAACCAATAAATTCAAAATTCAGTACTATTTGCCATGCGCTGTAGACCTTTACTTTTTAAATGTCTTTGTTTATCATTGTTGTTTCTAAAATTACTTGATCAAGTCAATTTAAACTATCAACGATAAACAAACAATAAATTAAAGTCGATACAAATATTATACATCACTGAACATCACTTGCAAACAGGCGCAGCAATTGGATTTGTTAATCCGATCCAGACAAAAATCTGTTCACGATGTTTTTATGTAGGAATGTTGGCCTGAGTCAACCTATTCACCGCATTAGATCGGATCAGCACACTAGGCAGAAGTGAGAGTAACTAATAGGCTTAACTCATAACAGCCAGAGACAGTACCCAGTCGTTCAATGCTTACACAACTCGTTTGGTGGCTTATCGATTGCTTGATGTCAAGGTTTCTATACTGTCCTTTCTACGGTACGTTGCCAAACATGCGCTTTTGACTTTTGAATATCGCGGCAACCTTTTGTTTCAAATGCTTTCCATGTAACCTATTTCTCAGTCGCGATCGTTGCATCCAACTGTTAAAATCTAAATCGTTGCTTAAAATAAATTGATCTGGGTTAACTATTTGAAGCTTTAAGTAGAAACCAGGTTATTTTATTGATTACAGAGAACAGTAATGATGTTTGACATTGAAGTGTTCATGAACATTATCTAAAGTATTAAAATGTGTGCAAGTGATCAGCGAATGACCTCGTTCTACCCCAATGTTCTCAGGCGGATGACCAAACCGCTTCACTCAGCTTGTGTTAGATGTCTTTAAATCATTTCACGTATTAATACCATCGTAAGGCAAGGTCGTGATGTCATTGTCGTCACTGCATGACTATAATTGTCCAGGCTGAGATCATCACAATTTAATATATGAGAGGGAAATAAGGTAATGTAAACATTGTCTTACACATCTGCAGGAAGCTAGGGAATTTCGAGAATTCGTGCGTCATTAACTTAAGCAGGATAATGTACATATAGGAGTGCTGTCATTTTTACACCACATAATTATGGTTTTAGCTGAACGTCTGCAAACAGTGATTTTTGTATATTACTCTGTGTTAGAATCTTAATACGCCAATTGATAATTTTTTCCATATCAACATTTAATGCGCCATCTTGCGGGTAGGTACTATAAAGAACTACACTTATGTTAACTCAACGTGCATTGTTTGTTTTGTTCCAATTCCGATGTAAGTTCTATGGTGATATCACTATTACAATTAAGTGATCCTACGGCCAATATTTTTTTTTTCGCCGTCTACCGTTATATTGATAAAAAAATATATAGATATTTTTTATCAATACATTGCCGACTATTGCGTAATACTATGTTTATATTCCCATGTTATATCTTACAAATGCTAGATTCAGCACGTTTGTCTTCCTAGTCGTGCTTGTTACAGTGATCTTCATCCGTATCATGTTCATAAGTGTCCAATTAACATACAAAATAACACACTGTTTCTACTGCACTTACTATTGTGTCATAATCATTACTATAAAACATCGTATGTATGAGAAAACTAGATTACTATGGTTTCGCAATAGTCGTCATTCTAGGAGTTTGTCAGAGTTCTTTCTACTAATACGTGTCTTGTTCACAGATTCCTTAACCTTTTATAATGCTCAGATGATATTATGCTTCACTTGTAGGTACTTGCAACATAAAAACACCTTTATTATTAAAGCCTTGTTGTACGTAAAGTACTAACAATAACTGACAGACACAGAACAGTAAATTTTTTTTTAATAATGAATTGATTTAAGAGATGGGTTCAAAGGAAATATTATTGGAAAATACTTACAATTATAAAGCGGTGAGAATTGCTAAAGTTTAAGTAGTTAGTAATGCTTCATTATAAAGGAGTAGCAGAAAGAAATTCATTCATTTTTTTTTTCAAATAGCAAATTTCACGTATGTAAAAATTTACCGTACCGAATTTACCGTATCGGATAAAATAATGATGAAATTTTTAACACAGTTTCGAAGTAATTCACTATGGATACATAACGTTACTTTTATCAATACACATCCTGTCGTCTAACAGATAGAAAGTAATTTAAATGTAAATGTAGGAATGAATTTACACAATAATAATTTGTTTTAAAAATACTAACACTATATTTAGCGTTTGCGCTATTTAGAAACACAAAGCTCAGTAGATTAGGCACGTTGTTAATAATAACATAAACGCTGAACATTAAGCAATTTCGTCATAAGACTGTACTAGGCAACACTTTTAAGGGCAGTAGTAATTCATCATGTCAATGTAACTCTATACAAGGATACGTTCACCATGTGGATGGATTAATTACCACACGAACTGGCTCACATTTTATGGGACAGAATGTCCTGTCCTGCATGGTTTTTAAATAGCACACGTACTATTCATTGCAGTTTTTTTCATTCCCATAATACTGGTTCTTTAACCTTTACAATCTTAATGCGTACAGTTAGACAAAGAAGTGGCTGCGGACTCGTGCACAGAATTTAAAGTGTCCAATTCGTTCCATATGTATCTGGTATCTTTCCTAATTAGATTGTTCCTCGCTACGAGAGTATTTACAGACTTATTTCTCGTGCTGCGAAGTGTGCTATATCGGAACAAGAAAAGAAATGCGTCATAAACGCATTCGTTTTGATGCGCGAAGAGTATTATTTCTTGTAACGAAATTTTTTCTGGTGTAGAACACGGATAATTATGTCAATTCCAATTATACTTGGACTTATGTGATCATAAAACCAAATCTATTCGTATGATTGATTTAACGTTACATTTATTTTGTTATTTGGGTGTCGATAAAGGGCATTTACATATATAATCTGATTTAGTTTTTATGCATGTAAATAAATATTAATTACAGCTTAGATACACTATGTACCTAAATATAACGAGAGAAGTAGATCTTACTTATGTTTCTCCACTCAAATAAAATCGTATAATTGAGTTAATAATGTAATTAGATTATTCATCCATTACACACCATACCCAAGCTGTATATGCGTTCTGGTCTAAGTCTTACGGCCTTGGGCATATAACTGAAGCTACAGGACGCCGGATGAGGCAATGACGCTGGACTTGCAATCAGCCACACCTGTGCACTTCCGGAGGTGCAGCTTGTAGTTGCCAACTGTCTGTCAACGAGCGATAACTTCCACTGCTATTTTAATTTGGCAGTACAATTCCTGTTTTGCACCAAGTATCCGTTTATGTTGAATAATTTGAAATTATGTAGTTGTTTTATATTTGTTCACAGACTAATCAATTTTACTTTTTTAGCACCATTTTACTGTTCTTTTATTCCAGCTGTAGTTTAACGATTACATGTCGACATAACAGACGCACAGGATTTCGCAAACAAAATTAAAATTAGAATCATTCAGATCTATAAAATTTCGATTTCGACCTTGACAGGAAAACTGTTTTTATTATGCAAGCAAAATGAGTGTGGGAGAGATCTAGGAATAGGAAAATCATTTAATCATCATGAAACCAACCACACACAACTATCCAATAAGGTTATAGGAAGAAATGATATTTAGTACAATATTGAGTCTAGCGATGATTCGAGGTCAAAAATTCGTAAGATCAACAAAAAAATTCTTATTAGAATAATGAATTTAATGAATAAGTAAGTAGGTGACCCCTATTTTATTTTCATCATCAATATATCAGTGAGAGTAAAGAACTATAAGCCTGTCAACGCCCCCTAACTATGCGGAAGAGAACGAATCGGCGCAATAGCATCGCGAAATTTCACTGTGTCAGTCACGCAACTGTTTTTATGTTTAGCATCACTAAGTTCAGAATAACAATTTTATTCTTGTGTTTAAAATTTTTCCTGCTCAAATGCATTAAAGCTTTTGGACTAGCTCAAGTTTGTGTGAAAATTAACGCATCACCTGAAATAAATCTCAAAATAGGTCTTCCTTTATGTTATACCAGTTTAGATCAGTTCATAAGCCGTCAGTCTCGTAGGTAGCATTAACGACAGTTATCTAACGATAAATTATTATGAATGATTTAATGATTTCTCATGTATACAGTAGACGCAAATGACACAGAAGCAGGATATGAAGTTCTGCAGATTCAGATTTTAAATTTGACGACCTGAATAGACCATGCTGTAACACTTCTGTCTACAACATTCATCAAACGTAACTGGGTAATACTTATTCGGCAATAAATATAATCTAATGACGTTCGCTTATTCGTGTAACAAGATCTAAAATCTTCATCTGTGATTACGATCTATCAAATTTGTTAGTCTGTTTGTTAGCAATAAAATGTGGCACGTTTGAAAAATGGCCAGTAAAGCAATGAAGTGTTTGGATTTATGGACGAAAGTATCGAAAGTTACACGATAATCGTAAATGACTTAGTAATCGTTAGACCATCAGTAGAAACAATTACATTTAACTGTAAGTTATTTATTACTTAACAATTAATTTCATTATGATTATAATATTGAAGTCTAATCGAAGCTCGAAAGTATTTATGTTATTGGATGTTAAATATCTTCCGTTTTAATTTTGTCTCATTGGGAACCATAAAATATTGTCGCGTAAATTAAAAATAAAAGAAAAAGAAATTTGAAAATAGAATTTATAAAATGTTTTCGACGCTAAATTAAAAGAAAACCTTTGAATTTGGAATGTTTGAAATTGGTGGTATATAAGGCGATTCCGGCCAAGGCAGAGTCAGTCGAGTCTTGGTAGCGAGTCGGGAAGCGCGCCAGTGGGAAGAAGACATAGGAATAGTGAAGTGCCGTTTCGCAGTACAGTGTCGCGAGTGTGAAGTGAAGTGTGCAGGGAAGTAAAGTGTACAGTAAAGTGTATAGTACCGTGTCGTGTGTTACCCTTTTACAGTAAAGAAATAAACATCATCTATTGAAGCCGGCCTTATGTTTTCCCATCCCCTACCCACGGCTGTGACAACTGGTGTCAGAAGTGGGATGGGAAAGATGCCGATCGTGCCGAGGAACGAGAGAGGGGTAACCACCAGAGCGGGAGCTGCAGCGGCAGAAGAACAGTCGCAAGAGGGGCCTAGCACCGGAGACGGCGCCATGGTGACTCCGGCCGTTTCACCGCCTGCGTCAATGGACATGGGTGCGCTCCTGCAGCAAATGACGGCCATGATGCAGGAGCAAGCTCGCCGCCAAGAGGAGCAGGTACGTGCAATGCAGGAGGAGCAAGCGCGCCACCGGGAGGAAGAAGCACGCCACCGGGAGGAAGAAGCTCGCCGCCGGGAGGACCAAGCGCGCCGCCAGGAGGAGCAGCTGCGTACAATGCAGGAAGAGCAAGCACGCCGCCAGGAGGAAGAAGCACGCCGCCAGGAGGAGCAAGCTCGCCGCCAGGAGGGGCAGCTGCGTGCAATGCAGGAGGAGCAAGCGCGCCACCGGGAGGAAGAAGCACGCCGCCAAGAAGAGCGTTTACAGGAGCTTCAGGACGGCCTTAGCAAGGATCTGGTAGCCGGGATCCGGGCCAACGCCTCTAGGATAGAAGTTGTGAAAGAGGAAGTCAAGGGAGAAATTACGGAAGTCAAGGGAGAAGTTACAGAAGTCAAGGGAGAAGTTACGGAAGTCAAGGGAACGCTTCAACAGCTCAATCAACGAATGAAGCTCCTGGAGGTCGGGGGTTCCGTAACTACGTCCGTAGTAACTTCCGGTAGACATCTGAAGGTTCCTCCATATGATGGAAAATCCTCTTGGGCTGCCTTCAAACTTCAACTGGAGACAGTCAAAAGGACCTGCTGCTGGAGTGACCAGGAGTCGCAGTCAGCGCTGATCCTAGCGCTACGGGACGAGGCTCTCTCCGTGTTGGAAGCACTCGCTGGTGGGAAAAAAGAGGTCTCTTACGACGAACTAGTGAACGCGCTGGAGGCTAGATATGGCGACAGTCACCTGGAGCATGTATATCGAGCGCAGCTTAAGGATCGCATTCAACGGGTTAACGAGACTATACAACAATGGTCCGTTGAAGTAGCGAGACTGGTACGCAAGGCATATCAGTCGTCGCCGTCCGTGGTTGAGGATATGCTTCTGCCAGTATTCATCGACGGAATACGGGATTCTGAGGTCAGGGCCACCGTACGACTTGAACACCACGCCACCTTGAAGGAAGCAGTAGCTCATGCTCTTGAGGTAGAAGCTGTGCGACATGACTTGCGTTCTCCGAGGCAGCGGGAAGTTATAGCAGCGGATAACAATAGACGGCGACCGTACAATCCCATGTGTTGTGAATGCGGAGAACGGGGTCATATACGTAGCACTTGCCCTAAGCGTGAAGGGAACAATTTCCGACGACAAGTGGATGCGGCGGAGGAAAACTGGAGAAAGCCATCGCTGGCTGTTAACAGTAAAGCTCCGGAGATAGTCGTAAAGCGGACGAATGATGGAAACACTCTTGTGATAGACGGTACCATCAATGGACAACCTTGCCAATTAACGTTGGACACGGGAGCTTCGCGTACAGTTATCAGCAACCTCAGATTTAAGGACATCGGAGGGCGGTACATTCGAACGAGAGGAAGCCTCATGTTAACGACTGCTACCGGTCAGCGTATCTCAACCCAAGGTGAAAAAGTTGTAGCTATCAAGATTGGAGACACACTTTATTGGCAAAAAGTCATTGTAGCGAACATATCCGATGACTGCATTATTGGCTTGGACTTTTTACAAAATCATCAGTGCAACATTGACTTGAAACAAGGCGTTCTAAAACATGGAAATGATGAAATTCCAATGAAGGGGGGCAATTTCGGAAAAGTGCTATGTTTGAAGGACACCATCCTAAAACCAAGATCTCAGACATTAGTTCCTGTTAGACTACCGCAGAACGATAGAGGAATACAGCGAAGATGTGCCATCATAGAGAGAGGAGTCGTGGGCTCACCATGGATACCGGCCAGGACTTTAGTGGGAAGCGGCTGTGTTACGATGGTACCTGTATTCAATCCTGATGACGATGAACAAACAGTGGAAAAGGGAACGGTTGTCGGAACCTGTGATGAGGTGGCCTGGCTAAGGAAGTGCGAAGAAGGACAACAGCGAAGAGTTCCGAGTCAAGAAGAAAATGTGGCAAAGCTTTTGGAAGAATGTAAAGATAATCTTACCAAGCTGCAATTAATAAAAGCAAGAAATTTTCTATTACGTTATACCGATCTTTTCTCGAAAAACGACCAAGACATTGGCAGAACTGATTTGGTGAAACACAAAATTGATACGGGTAATATAGCACCCATACGACAGAGACCACGACCTGTTCCGTTTGCTCGTGAACAAGAAGTTGAAGACATGATTCTAGAGATGAGGAAGAACGGCGTTATAGAACCTTCGTCAAGTCCATGGTGTTCACCGATTGTATTAGTGAAGAAGAAAGATGGATCGACCAGATTTTGTGTGGACTATCGGCGAGTGAATGATGTAACGAAAAAGGACAGTTATCCATTGCCCAGAATCAATGACACCCTGGATTCACTTTGTGGAAAGACATGGTTTTCCACCCTTGATCTGAAAAGTGGATATTGGCAAGTTGAAATGGACTCCAAAGACAAGGAAAAAACTGCGTTTTCGACTGGAAAAGGCTTATGGCAGTTCAAAACCATGCCATTTGGATTATGCAACGCGCCTGCTACATTTGAGAGATTGATGGAACATGTGCTGGCAGGTTTGCTGGGAGAAACCTGCTTAGTCTATTTAGACGATATCATCATAATGGGCCGTGATTTTGAAGATCATCTCAAGAAACTTGAAAGTGTGTTCACAAAGCTACGGGGCGCAAATTTGAAGCTGAGTCCGAAGAAGTGTTCATTCTTTCAACGTCAAGTGGATTACTTGGGACATGTTATATCGGAGCGAGGTGTTGCAACTGACCCATCCAAGATAAGTGCTGTTAAAGATTGGCCGACGCCGACGGATAAGTCGCAAGTGAGAGCCTTCCTGGGTCTGTGCTCATACTACCGACGCTTTGTCAAAGGTTTTTCTGACATAGCAAAGCCATTACATCGCCTAACAGAAGAGAAACGAGCATTTTCTTGGGACGAAGACTGCAAGCAAGCTTTCCAGAATCTCAAAATGTGTCTATGTGAATCACCTATTCTCGGATATCCTGACACAGAGGGAAGATTTATCGTAGACACTGATGCAAGTAACACTGGAATTGGAGGTGTTCTTTCTCAACAGAGAGGAGATCAGGAAGTTGTGATTGCCTACTTCAGCAAATCTTTATCAAGGCCGGAAAGGAATTACTGCGTAACTCGCAGGGAATTGTTGGCTGTCGTAAAGACCTTGCAACATTTTAAGAAATATTTGCTCGGTCGTAAATTCTTAGTAAGAACAGATCATGCCGCATTAAAATGGTTGCTGGAATTCAGGAATCCCAAAGGACAAGTGGCCAGATGGTTGGAGCAACTGCAGGAGTATGAGTTTGAGATTGAACATCGTGGTGGAAGAATTCATGGCAACGCAGACGCCCTATCCAGAAGACCATGCTCTGAAGACTGCAGGCATTGTAATCGGCAAGAGGAGAAAGAGGAAATAAAAATTCAACTTATTCGAACGGATTCTATCGATTCAAATTGGAGCAATGACACCATGAGAAGAGCCCAAAAGGATGATAAGGATCTTCAACCGCTCCTAGACTGGCTGGAAAGTGGAACCCCTAAACCAAAATGGTCAGAAGTGGCCAAGTACAGTACGGCCACGAAGAGTCTCTGGGCACAGTGGGAAAGCCTGGTACTCCACAATGGATTGCTCTGCCGCAAGTGGGAGACTCCTAAAGGCAAAGATTGTCATCTTCAGATGGTGATTCCAAGAGCAAAAGTGAACGAGGTGTTGAAGACTTACCACGATGGTTCTTCAGGAGGACACCTGGGAATAAGAAGAACTCTCACCAAAATCAAAGAACGATTCTACTGGTTGCATTGCCGTGACGATGTGGAAGACTGGTGTCGGCGGTGTCAGAGTTGTGCAGCCGTTAAGGGACCGCAGACTAGAAGCAGGGGTGCAATGAAGCTGTATAATGTTGGGGTTCCTTGGGAAAGAGTGGCTCTTGATATAGCTGGACCGTTTCCAGTCACGAATGCTGGAAATCGATACATTTTGGTAGTGATGGACTATTTCACGAAATGGCCAGAAGCGTTTGCACTACCCAACCAGGAGGCTATCACCGTGGCAACGAAGCTTGTTACTGAGGTGTTCTGCAGATTTGGCGTACCACTAGAGATGCATAGTGATCAAGGACGGAACTTTGAGTCGCAAGTATTTCAAGAAGTTTGTAAAGTGATGGGAATACATAAAACTCGGACGACGCCTTATCACCCGCAATCTGATGGAATGGTTGAGAGATTTAATCAAACGTTGGAACGGCATCTGGCAAAAGTGGTGGATAATCATCAGAAGAACTGGGACGAGTATATTCCACTGTTTCTCATGTCCTATAGGACTGCGGTTCATGAGACCACAACAGTCACAGCGGCGTATGCTAATTTTGGAAGAGAGCTGCGACTGCCAGCCGATTTGCTCTCGAGTGCTCCACCGGATACACCAAAAGAAATAACTGACTACGCAAGCGAACTACGCAAGAAGATGGTTGACGTATATGAGCAAATCAGAGAAGCAGGATATAAGGCCAGCGAACGAATGAAAACCTGCTACGACCGACGGGCCAACGGGCCTAGCTTTGAAGAGGGAACCCTGGTCTGGTTACATAACCTCGTTAGACGAAAAGGGAAGTCTCCGAAGCTTCAACCGAGTTGGGAAGGGCCTTATAGAGTTGTGACTAAGATCAATGACGTCACTCTCCGAATTCAGCGTACTCCTCGCAGTCCTCCAAAGATCGTACATGTGGATCGGTTGGCACGATATCACGGAAGCAACGATGATCGGGACGATCATGTCTTGAGAGGGGGCAGTGTCGCGTAAATTAAAAATAAAAGAAAAAGAAATTTGAAAATAGAATTTATAAAATGTTTTCGACGCTAAATTAAAAGAAAACCTTTGAATTTGGAATGTTTGAAATTGGTGGTATATAAGGCGATTCCGGCCAAGGCAGAGTCAGTCGAGTCTTGGTAGCGAGTCGGGAAGCGCGCCAGTGGGAAGAAGACATAGGAATAGTGAAGTGCCGTTTCGCAGTACAGTGTCGCGAGTGTGAAGTGAAGTGTGCAGGGAAGTAAAGTGTACAGTAAAGTGTATAGTACCGTGTCGTGTGTTACCCTTTTACAGTAAAGAAATAAACATCATCTATTGAAGCCGGCCTTATGTTTTCCCATCCCCTACCCACGGCTGTGACAATATTTTAAATCATAATTATTAATAATTGCTAAAATTTCAGACGGCATTCAAGTTAAACTGCTTTCAAAAAATATTTCTAATAACGAGACGCAATTATTGACGAGTTTCACTGGACGGCTGTTGACTTTTTATCGGATTACGAAGATCGAAGAAATTCAAGCCGAGTAAGGCAAGTGGTAATTAGAGAGGTGGACACACTTTCACGGTCGACGGCTGGTCTCTGATCATGTGCAGGTCCGTTTCACTGTCGTGGGTCACTGCACTTCTAGCTTTTAGAGATAACAATGTAATGTAGGTATCATCATATAAATGGGAAGAGTTAGTGGGACCCTTATCATCCAAGCAGTGCCGCCAACTTCTTGGCTGATTAGGAACCTTTTCCCTGGCTTATTATCTGTCACTTTGCTCTAATGTGATTTTTAAAAGTTAATGCCCCCCGACACAGCAGTTGTTTATAATTTTTCACCACAATTTTCGACGTACGAGTGTGACCATTAAAATATAAGCAATCTATAAATGTCATTAAATCCAAAACCAGCCAGATACAAATTAAAGAGTTCAGAGAATGAATGATACGTATTTTAGTACGAAATAAAACGTCCTACTATAAACTTACAACATGAATAGTCAAACATTACCAAAAATATATCAGTTTATAGTAAATCCTATTTAAAAGTTTCTTCATGCCAGATAAGTGTTAACTGATGATCATGATCGGTGTAGAACGATTCACCGTCAAAGTAAAAACCTACATTGATAATTGCTCTCTCATTATGCCACTGCAATTCAGAGATATGATATTGATAGAAAACAAAACCATAAGCAACATTTATATTTTTATCATCGCCGATGTAATGATAAAGTTTCATCGTGAAACAACATTGGTAATCCAGTCACTTTCAATTGTTGGGTTTAAAGTATAACGTGTAGGCGGAACGTAAAAACAAACCCACTGGATTTGACAAATTGGTGGCCGGTGGATGCGCCGGCGCACGCCGCCGTGACGGATTATCAACTTTTTTCGCCGCCATCTTGGCAAAAATGGCGAGTCTTGCGATGTGCGGGAGATGTATGAGCCGCTTTCGTTTTCATGAAACTGAAAGTGGCCGGTGTTCGGAGGTGTCTTTGACTCCGATGTTTGTTTGCCACGCCTGGTTGGATCTGTGCCTCAAGTCTCATCCTATCGTGTTAAGTGGCAATGTTGTAATTTGGCGCCGCGATTTATATTGTTTTCGGTCTATCTTCATTGGGATGACGTGTCGCGCTTGGCTGCCCGCCCCTCGTACATTGTTTCTCTATCGCTCAGCGTGCTGGCTCTTGTTTAACACTGCATAAAATTAAATATGGATTGCATTTGCACGTATCGTTTTTCTTTTCCTCTTAATACGCTATGATAAAATCATAATTATCGCCATTATCTCTCTGCATCAATCTTTATATTCCTGTATTTGATTTGAGTAGTTTGTAGTTTTTGTGATGATTTTATTTTAATCGTAGATCTCAATTTAGTATTTGCATTCTCGTTTTGTTTTTCTTATTTGGTTGTACGTTCCGTCTTCTGTGCCAGTTTTTGACACTATCGACGAGTATTGTATGAACAGTCTTTTATGATCTTTCGCTAATAAATTGAACAAGTTTTAAATATTAGCTTTATCGGTTTACTTACTCAGTATATTGGTTGCGATTCAATTTTTACCATAATTTCAGGTATAGTTTCTTCAACAGGACGATATTCCTTAGTTCGCTCACCGGGAAAAGCTGTCTTAGAAGAGTCACGACTGGACGGATCGATTTTTTCTAACCTCTTTACCGTATCGTATTATACAGAGAATCGTTAAGGACATATTCAATTTTGCTTGAAGGAAATTACGATGCTTCAGATTCATAAAATTAGAATAAAAATTTAGGTAATTAGTGTTTTGTTCACAAATATGTTGTAGTTGTTCTTTCTTCCTTCCTTCGTGGTCGGCAATGCATCGGTGTTCCTTTGGTGTTTCTGATGTCAATGAGTTTTATGACCACTTACCATCAGATGATGTTCGTTAGTTGGCTATTGACCAAAAAAAATCACACAATCATATTCGCATTTTAATCCATTAGAGGCGAGCGCGCTAATCAATTTTATGGTAACCATTAGTTTTCTAATTCAGTACACATACACACATTGTACACGAGTAGTACGTCACGTTGTTCGACGTCGGTGTGTTCCGCGCCATCGCTTCAAGTTTTCTATTCTACTCAGTCATCGGCTGTAGTGGTTCCATCATCGACGGACTGATTTAGGATATGGACAGATTGGTGTTGGACATAATCACTATCTTCAATTTTTGGTACTGAAATGTTCATGATATACTGCTTGCTGTAGGTACGTTATTTGGTTGAAAATCATTACATGATTTGTTACGCATTAACGCAGCAAAAAGTAAACGTCACAGTTCCTACCTGTGAGATCTTTTTTAATTTATTTTTCCAAATTTTTATACTTTTTAGCGGGGTACACTTACACTCTAAAATACAAATTACCATACATAATAAGTATTTATACATAATAATATGTTATTAGCAGCTTGTTTTATTATTTTGTAATTTATTTTCCTTTTCCAAAGTTAGTGTTTTTAACGTTTTGAGCTGCAGTAAATGAAATTTTAATTGAAGGTGATACCTAATCGAAAGTGCAGTCAATCACCTAATAAAACGTTACTTTCATTGGCTGTCAATTCAAACACTTTCAATGTTACCTATTTGGGTTTATCCCCCGGGCATTCCTCGGCCTGGCCACCTTTCGTTCCGCTGCCAACTGTGGCATGCAAATGAAAACAATATCCACATCAGATATAAACATAACTCGATCATCATTCCGCGTCATTAGAGTCCATATTAGCTCCCTCTCATATATCACAATACCACAGACTATACAATAATAGATTGTAACCTTCGAGCTATTTGTCAACTGGACACGACAAGCGTTGTTTATGTGATTATGCAGCGTGGCCATTTAACCATAACCCGTCCATGTTGCAAAAGCGGGGGAATTTATTTACAATTCCAATTAGAAAATGGTGTCTTCTCTCCACGGTTCGTTTCTAGTTTTCATCAAAGCTACTTTCGATTTAGGTTACCGAGTTTATGGGAGTTTGGATAACGGGATTTCTTTTGTAGGTTATTTGAATTTTACGCATTCTCCCTGATGTTTAGTGATCTTTCCAGTCTTAAGCATATGTACATACATACTTTCATGTCTTACTTTAATAATACTAGTCTCATGCCCAAATGATTAGCGCTTGTAACCGATATCTGATTCTGTTCAGACCAAATAGCCAGATTCTCTTCTCTCCATATAAAGCCACAGTCAAATTAGAGAAACTACCATAAACGCGGGCTACTACAATATTGCATCTTGTTTATCATGTTCAGGTTTAGATATTAATTAACATGACAGGATCGGTTTAAATGCCAGCTGATGTACGTGTGCTTTCTATCGAAACATAACTTCGTTTGCGTTGAGATGACCGAGCTGTAGCGAGTTGTCTACATGTAAATATATATTTTTTTAATAATACTATCTTAGAGTCTGTAAATTCTAGCTAGTTATACCCAATGATACTCATATTTTCTATGAGCGACATCTCAAGATCCAGCTTGTCCCAAAATATTTAGTCCACTGATACGTTATTTATACTTCATTCAAAAACAAATATTCAATAAAACTTTATGACTCTGGATTTACCGATTTAAAAATTAATGATCCAACGGCCGCGATATTCTTCCTGAATTTTTACTTTCCAAATAATGAACGTTTAAATGATTGCCACTTCACACTTCGTAGTGTTTGTAAAAGAAATGATCATTAAGAGGAAATGCTACGCGTCATTTTTCCATACAAACGTTCTCGACTAATCCCTCGCTGGTTTTTGACTCCAGATCAATAATTTTTTCACACAAGAATAATATCATCATTATCTATGTCGGTACGTTTTGATTTTTTTGATATTTTTGTTTTCAAGTTTGAGGCTACTTCAAACAGCGCTTAAAACGGCCAAATAAATATGCCGCAAACAAACGCCTAGTACACAAATTGTATAACAATTAGCACAAAAAGCTAAACGGTCCGACACAGAATATCTCCTTCCCATTCAATTTCCAAAATTTCGTTAAGATTGCTTTAGTTTTGGCGGGGGGATTAGTCGAGAACGGAACCTCGATTTCGATGATTTTTGCCTCGGGTTTTTACACGCAGCTGCAGTTGTCCCTATCGCACTGACATACACGCCGCTCGCAAGCGCGACAGAGATATTGAGTGAAAAAATCCCAAATTTGAAAACGGGTTCGCGTGGTATTTCCTCTTAATGTTGAATATAATTATTTAGTATTCAGTTATGATTGCTTTAGTTAATTGGTTTATTGAAAGTTACTAAACGTTAGGTTATGAAAATTGAATGTTGAATGTCAATTATGATTTTAACATATTTATTAAAAGGATTTGAGAACTTTCAGAAACTTATTTTCAATAATATCTGGTCTATTTCTGTGTAGGTACATTATTATGAATATTATTATTAGTATATTCAGTATATCTATCTTGATCTAGAATTCTACAAATATTATTTGCAGTGACACCGAAAATAATGAAAAGGTGCAAGTAAAATATAGCTATGTTGTAATATAGTATATTAAATATAAATATACCTACTTTGATAGCAATTCATATACTTAAATCAATAAACTCCATCGAAAACTGAACAGTACATCACGAAGTATAGTTAACTTTGAAGCAAACGTCTCAGCTTCGTCTTCACTCTAGTGTACTGTAAATAATTCACAAGCCGTAGAAAGCTGTAAGCACGAAGTTATTGCATGCAGCTAAAAGCCCTTTGCCCTCGAATCGTAGACAAGCCTCTGAGTCACCGTTACGCAGATGTTGAGACTTTGAGAGTGTTTGACCCAGTCTGTGTTGGTGAAATCAAGCACAAAAGAACTGCTAGAAAGGCTTGTGTAATTGTTTGCTTTCGTATTTCTGAAGTAGATTGGGACTACACTGTAAAAGTACAATTGTTATTAGGTCTCGTCACAATATTGTTACGAATATTTTTTGTCGTGTACTGTATGTTTGGGCTTTGAATTTTTTTTTCTTGAAAAGTCTTGTTGTCTCGTTTCGTCTCAAGTTTATAACCGTAGTTTTTGAATTTCGATTGTTATTGATTATTTCCAATTGTGCTTTCATGAACGACAAACTGATTAGACTTAATATTTTGGAAGAATGTTATTAATGTTTAAAATAATAATTATTATTTATGTCATATTTTTGAAATATTTTAAGTATCAACACACCTCACTTTGGTGGTATTAAAATCTAATGTGCAAATTGATGATTGATTATTTTGTTCTATGTTATGTTATGAGTAAATCAATTCATTTTAAAAGTACATGAAGAAGCAGTAAAAGGTCGTTTAATCTAAACACGTCCATCGACCACCACAATTTGGTTTCACCTCAGAACATCCAGTCGGTTAACAACGTGTTTAATGAATCATGGCACTCGGTGGAGCGTTTCAGTGACACTGGTATTGGTACAAGATCAATTGCATTGAAAGCCGACCGTGACACGCCGTGCATACCACCATGTACACCAGCTGTGCAACTTTATACTAGTGGATACATATTCCGTTAGAAATCATTTTTATAGGCACATCTTTCGTTACCAATCGATTCTGACCAGCTCTTCTCGATGGTGCTGTTGCAATCTCGATAGATACCTGTTTTGGTAATAGGTCGTTTTGATATATTGATGAGTTGATTTCTAAGTGCCCGTTAGGATTTATTTCCTCAGGCAAACCTATCGTTCACAGATGATATCGATAAGCTTCGCTTGCTAGAACTATTGTAAACTCTATATGGGTGACTTCGTCTTTGGTAATATGATTATTTTTTCATGAAGTTTCCTGTGTAAAGTTCGTGTTTCATTTGAATTTATTTCTGTATTTCAATACGAAATTATTTAGACGACTTTATCTTGCTAAAATTATTATAGTTATGGGGTATCACTGACGTGAGCTTATAAATATTATCATTTGCTAATAACACACCTATATAAAATATTCTTATAAGAATAGCCATAGACCAGTATAAAGCTATAAGCAAGAGTCTTAAATGCACATGAATGTGGTATGAGTCATTGTTATTGCACTCAAATATTTCACCTCCAGTCTTAACTAGCAAAACACATGTATCGACTCATTCAACTGACAATTTACATTTATTTCACGCGCACATACTTAGTAGTTTAGTAGTAAAGCCAGACGATGCCATGCAAGTCTACAACTGATCCGGTAAAAGCTAAACGATTGTCCCTACATAATCAGATGTCACGTCGCGACGACGCGGACGTGTCGTGAGCGGTGTCGTGTCGAACGCGAGTACGATACGAACACGGAGTGTGTAGCGACTTATGAATAATAAATCACAGTTTCCATGTTTATTGCCTTTTACAATACAGTCATGTTTTATAGCTCTGTAGCCTGGTGGTTGTTGTTGGTTGTTTTGTTGTATTGTGTTGTTGGTTGTTGCTCCTGTCTGTTGTCAGCAAGTCCTCGTGTTCGAATCGCCGCGGCAGACAAGTTAGTTTGACACTCTTTGCTGTGGGCGTTTCTAAACGTACGTGCCCGGTTTCGGATTAATTTTATAGGTCGCCAGGTCGCAACCCGACTATAATTACGGAACTAAAAAGTAGGAAGACGTTAGACTCTCATGGCCCATCTGTTTTTATGTCGGAGTCACTTTTTAATTACTGTAGTAACATTTAAAGAAACCAGATCCTGTAATGAAATAGTACTGCGTGAAAAACAACCGTTCACCATCGAATCCGAAAGTTACAAGAGCATCACTAATCGGACACGAACAATGGTGCCGTGCTCTGCGCGATATAAGACGTTGTATACGAACGGGTACGGTACGTATTCGTCAGTGTTGTGCCTAATTAGCAAGTCTAATTAAACGTCTCCGCGAGATCTTCGTCATGACAGCAATTATGTAACGAGATAGAGTGCAAGGTTTGTGATTGTAGATTAAATATCAATTAGAAATGGCACGGAACGCTGCGCACGCGCATATAATTATTTACTTGAAAATGTTGCCACGTATACAAGTTAATTAATTACAGGTATTGGTAAGTAAGTAGTAAATCTTAAATTAAAAACTTATATTATCCGTAAACAATATAGAGTGAGACAGGAAATTATTGTGAATCGCAAAAAGTTTTGTAATTTTTTTTCCCGTTTCCCTGTTGAATACTAGTAAATTTTATATTCGTTTTCCGTGTTCAAGTTCGAATAACTAGAATTTAATACACACGAAGCTCTAGTTTCATACGATAATAATTAATTAAAATAGTTTGTAAACTGTTTAGCCGCTTCGATGGACGAAATTAGAGACTATATCTAACTGAATGAAAATAATTATATTACCTTGTTTAAGGAAATGAGTCCCACAAACAGATGGAAATGTCGATGTAAAATCTTCTATTTAAGGACCACAGGACTTAAGAGGAAATGCTACGGGTCATTTTTCCATACAAACGTTCTCGACTAATCCCTCGCTGGTTTTTGACTCTAGATCAATACTTTTTTCACACAAGAATAATATCATCATTATCTATGTCGGTACGTTTTGATTTTTTTGATATTTTTGTTTTCAAAAGTTTTAGGCTACTTCAAACAGCGCTTAAAACGGCCAAACAAATATGCCGCAAACAAACGCCTAGTACACAAATTGTATAATAATTAGCACAAAAAGCTAAACGGTCCGACACAGAATATCTCCTTCCCATTCAATTTCCAAAATTTCGTTAAGATTGCTTTAGTTTTGGCGGGGGGATTAGTCGAGAACGGAACCTCGATTTTGATGATTTTTGCCTCGGGTTTTTACACGGAGCTGCAGTTGTCCCTATCGCACTGACATACACGCCGCTCGCAAGCGCGACAGAGATATTGAGTGAAAAAATCCCAAATTTGAAAAAGGGTTCGCGTGGTATTTCCTCTTAACAGGTTGACATTATTTTTACCTTAGGAAGTAACTAGCGAATTATGATATTAGATTCATTGATGTTCGATACTGCAGTAGAAATCAAGGGGTTTTATGTGCGTCTTCGTCATCAGACCCATTGTTTCTAGTATGTCTCGTATGCCATCGTATTTTCATTATTCTACCCTCAGTGCCTTCTACGTTGATTTTGCAACTATAATTCTCGAGGCCTCTGTTATGTGAATAAATGTATGGATGCATGAATGGTGGACTTACACGTTTGTTTTATAATATCGGTCCAGCGGGTTAATGATCACCGGATCACCCACTTTCCATAAGTTAGTTACGTAGCAACTGTCAAAAATCTAGACAGAATGATTAGATTAAAAAGCAACGTCTGCGTGATTCGAACACTATGTTCTTAATAATGATAAATAATTTTGATAATTGCTCTCTTGTGAAGTTATAATTTAAACTGTTAATTTCAGTAAACGAGCCGTCAGTTGAGAACTCGTATTATTTATAACTAATCAGGGCTGTCACACACTTTAACATCAGTGCAACACTGACATAAAAGACCGAAAACTTAGAATTCCCGTAGATTCGGTGGACTCAGATCTTCAAAAACTGTTATTTTACTGTTATAAAATTACCTGTAACTAAATATATAATGTATTTTTAACACAAAAATAAAAACCTTAAACTATTTTTAAGATGTTATTAATGTCGTTGTACCTATAGTCGTGGACCTAAAATGTGCTTAATCCACGGTGAGTTAAAAATAAAATCAAAAGACGATTTTTCTCTTGTAAATAATGAAATGCTTTAGATGCCCCTATTCAATAAGAACGCGGAAACTATTCAAGACGCTCACACAGCAACACAGTTGACCGACTACACTGACTGACATTCCCATTTTGTGTAACTGTATTTTTGCAACTTTGCCGTTGACGTAATATCTTACGTTACGTTACAACTTGAATTTATAGTTACTATGCCATAGTATGACGAAAAATAGCTGTTTGACAACTATAGGTAATGTTATACAAATACATACATGATACTGATACATACTATACTGGATACGATACTGGTACATGATACTTGAATGAAAGGATTTTGAATACAAAATCCTTAAAAAATGGGTGTACGTGTCATATATCCGAATAATCGAATACGATATATCGTAAAAAGCATCCTAGTCTTGTGAGAGCCCTGCCTACATTGTTTGGCTACATTTTTTACTTACATATAAATATAAATAATATTGTATGAAATAAAGTATGGCACCTGTTAAATATAAATGTTAATATCATTAAATAAATTGATATTGTCATTAAGTTATAATACGATTGCAATAAAAGTACAAGCAATGTGGATAAATATATCGCAATGTTAAATGTATATATTTAAGTGCCCTACAGTAGCCGAACTACTTTATTATCGTTAATGGGCGTAAATATATTTGCGTTAACTATCACTCGACAAGCAATCAATTCTCCATGTACCTTGTATTATTTTTTTATTAAGCACTAATGAAGAGGTTAACTTCTTTATTTGAATGAAATATTGATTGATTTTTCTTAAGCGCCCGGCAATGTTATTTGCATAAAATATTTATTGTAAAAACAAAATTGACTTCGCACCCTAATGATTTACAGAAGGTTTTATAAATAAAGAGATATTAAATAACAGATATCTCACAAAGGGTAATCTCGAAGAGATAATTGAAGAGCTATAGGTAGATCGTGCTGCACCAGTAGGTAAATCATAGTTTTAAACATAGACTGTTGTCTATAAAAACGCTAATTCAAAAAAGTACTGCTGGAGATAAAGATGGTCAGTTGGACAGAAATAGGGGTTTAGCACTACTTAAGTTGTTGTAATGGTCAACGTTACTTGATACAGATGGTCCGTGATGGTCGAATAATAGAATGCACAAATTTTGATTATCTTTATTTTTATTTCCAGGCTTCGACAATCGACGGAAGGCGAAAAGGCGCGTGTTTGTTCTGCCAGGAGTACTTCATGGACTTGTACCTCCTAGCAGAGCTCAAAACTATCAGCTTAAAAGTGAGTACTTTCCGCTAAATCAATTTGTCTAGAATCAAACAGTAGTGGCAGTTAAAGTTGATGCATTAGAAAACGAATACAATTCCGTTTTATTTAATTTATTGAACAGTGCAATTGCCCTGTGACAGAATCGTCGGTAGCAGCTTTTTTATGTCAAATATACGATCAAACGAGCTACCTGATAGTTAGTGTTAGGTAGGCAGGCTAGTGGAAAACCATTTCATGTATGAGTACCTACCATCGGGATTAAACTGATACAGAGCCCAGCGTTCTTCAATTAGACAGACCTGACGGCATACTCCCGTCCAGGGGCGGGGGGCAGGCTTGGAAGTCTACATAAACGGATGTCCTTCAAAAATCAAAAGACTATCTTTACTTTTTAAGAAATGGCGAATCTGATTTCATAGCCAGAAAGTGTCCTCAAATTTTCATCTCTCATATGTCTCATAGGTGGTTTTGAAATATCAAATGGTTAACTTGACATTAGTATTCCACAAATGATTCCAGGTAACAACAGTAGACATGCAGAAGCCCCCACCAGACTTCCGCACCAACTTCGAGGCGACACACCCACCCATTCTGATCGACAACGGGCTCGCAATACTCGAGAATGAGAAAATTGAGCGGCATATCATGAAGTCAGTTCCCGGTGGTCACAATCTCTTCGTGCAGGTAATATTTCTATTTCTTCATTAATTATGTTCTTAAAAAAACTTCGATTCTCTCGATCTCTTTAGCATTTGTCTGTGGTGAAGGTTGCTGAAGCTCAAAGGAGGAGTAATTAAATAATATTCACGCTGGTTTTCTAATGGAATTCTTTATGTTTACCACTAAACGAATGTTCTTTTTGTTTCAAAAGAGATCTCATACGTCTTCTCATTAGTAGGGATACCAAAATACTAATAGAGATTATTGCTAATACCGTGGGAAGACTCAAATAATTATAGCCACGACATAATTCAAGGAGCACAAAAATGAAAAAACATCGAAGTTTTATTGGCCAAGAAAGAAATAGTTTTTGACCTTCATTCAGTAAAAACATAATGCATCTAACATATCATCCAACAGAATCATTTCATGAATGAATTGCTATATAATCCATGCAAGCTTCTTCCATGACAAAAAGATTGTACCATTTACTAGAATAAAGGCCCTAATTCTTTCTAGTTCTTTACTAGTGCCCTTTTACTAGTGCCCTAATTCTTTACTAGTGCAAAAGAGCAATTGTCTGCACGCTCTGATAAGCGGCCAATAGACGAATTCATGAATTTGCACTGCTAAAAATATACAGGAAGAGCACATCAAAACTACAACGCGAAACTCCCGAACGGCTCTAAATCACTTTCACTGCTCCGTGGCAAATGGTTCGGTCACACACAAGCTGTAACACGCAACCGGGTAAAAAGAAACCAGACAAAAACTCAACTGTATTTAGGAAACAAAATATTTAACCGTTCATTTTATTTATGTTTTTATATAGGCAAGTTTTATTGATCCGAGAATTTTTTTCAGTCAATCTTGAAAGGGATTATACTGTTCGTTTTTACTTTACAGACTGGTCGTTAACATATTTTGCTTACGTTGGTAATGGATTAAGTTTTCTAACACGTATGTGTTAGTATATCCTAATCCATCTATACATGTATCTAATAAGTTTGTACTGAGAAGTCTTACTTAAGAAACTGTAAAGATCAAACGACTTAAAGCTTAGCAAAATAAAAATTAAACTTATGATAATTTATGGACTGTTGGATTATAAAAGTCCATAATCATGATCAATGTTTAATTCAAGAACATTCTACAAGCCTAAAACAATTTAGAAAAAATTGTAATATGGGTTATAACGCCTTAATATGAAACTAACTAAAGTTCTCATACAGGTAAACTTTTCAGCTGATTATTCTCAGGCTCATTGTACACATTCTATATTCGATGCGTTTATTTTCCAGGATAAAGAAGTAGCGTCGCTGATCGAGAATCTGTACTCTAAGCTGAAGTTAGTTCTGGTGCGCAAGGATGAACAGAAATCGGCCTCGTTGCGCGCGCACCTGGGGCGCATTGATGCGCTGCTGGAGCGCAGAGGAACGAGGTATTTGTTTATTAAGTAATAAGATGTATTTAATAACGAAACAAATTACAAATAAAAGATAAAAAGAAAGTGGCCCTGAACGGTACCTTGCCACACACCAAATTCTCCTTTAGTCAGAGCGAGAACTCAGAGGTGTTTATTTTCTCCACGATTATTCTATATGATTAGTAGCCATACTAACTTATGACTACTATTTAACTTTATCATGTTACCACCATTTCCAGGTTCTTAACGGGAGACACAATGTGCTGCTTCGACTGCGAACTGATGCCGCGTCTACAGCACATTCGCGTTGCCGGAAAGTACTTCGTTGATTTCGAGATACCGGTAAGTTGTCATTATACCATCGCCGATGTCCTTTAGCAAAGTGACAAGTATACAAAAAAAAAACAATAAATATGTAAACTGAAGGAACCGGTAAAAATGTTAAGTTTAATTTTAACTGGCCTGGTTTTGAGTGGGCTTTTGTTGTTCAGTCATAGACAATGAACACCAGTGTATAGATTGTAGTGAATCTATCGTAATTCAAAAAGAAAGAAGATTAGGTTAGGTGGGGCTTATGGATATTTCTATATATTTAACATGAAAAAAGGGTCTCAAATCTTTGCTCCTATATCTATTATTCTAGTGTACACCGATACTTTTATATCAATAAACATAACCCACGGTGTCATGTCATATACACTTGCTAATTTGTCATGTAATAAATTTTATAATATTGTCATGTAATGTTTGCTTCGTTGTCATGTTTGTGTACAGACGACCGATACTTTTATAACAGTAAACATAACCTACGGTGTCATGTCATATAAACTTGCTAATTTGTCATGTAATAAATTTTATAACATTGTCATGTAATGTTTGCTACGTTTTCATGTTTGTGTACAGACGAGTTTCCGCGCGCTCTGGCGTTACATGTACCACATGTACCAGCTAGACGCGTTCACGCAGAGCTGCCCCGCCGACCAGGACATCATCAACCACTACAAGCTGCAGCAGGTAAATGACGTTATATCAATACAATATTTAACAATATGTCATATTATTATGTATCAGTATTATGGTATCTAGTATACGGTGTATTAGAATTGTCTATTATACTATGTTATTTAATTTGAAATGAAATGAACTAACCTTTATTTTTGGGTAATGAAACCCGCTGTATTTAACCAGCTGTATTTAAATGTTAGTGTATATGAAATTTTATCAACCGGCAGCTATCGAGAGGATTCTAGTAATGGTTTTCTTCGCCGAGGGTGATGACAATTACTAATATGTAATTGTAATTTATAAATAGATGCAGATGAGAAATTCGTAAACAAATAAATATCAAGCTTCACTTACTCGATATAGTTATTATTCTGACCCTGCGTTTTATGGATCTTTGAAACGAATTTTGGTGGATATCGCCCTTTTTATTTACTATTTTCCACTGGAAATAAGATTTGTTTGTCCTTTTTACTATTCAATATTATTTTATTATTACAATAGAATAATTACTGATACTAATATTTTTGACACTTACCATAATTTTCAACTAAGCGGTTTTAGATACAGCGGGCTTTATAAAATTATTATAAATACAATTATTCATAACAAAGTAAATTACTATTCCCTGAAAATATGAAACCTTCCCTATTGCGATGTATTTATAACTGTAATTTCTATGTATGTCCCACTGTATTGGGGGAGTCCTCCTAGTATTTTCAATTTCTTCTATACCTTTATCTTTTACCACCTTTTTTTGAACTTTACCACCGCAGTTGTCGACAAAGGGTTTGATGTTGTCGCCGACGCTAACGCGGTCGCCGCGCCCCGTCGAACCGCCGCCGGTACGTGCGGTGTGATGTCACGTCATCTGTCTCGCTTATAGTTCCCGCCAAATTTTAGGACCGCTCTGAACTACGCGCAAGTGTCAGTTTACAAGCACGCGCTTTCGTCCTTTTTGTTTAGGCCGACAAAGCATTTGTGGTGCCTTCAGTGTTATGGGGTCGCTTGTATGCTCATTTGTCGGTTACTCATATTGAAATAAATATATCTATCATCATATTATATCATCGCGGTATTATAATAATTATTTGAGTTTCGACTTGTGACAAAGTTCGGATTGGTCCAAAAGATTGGCTGGAGCTGTATATTTTTACAACATGCTACTGATTAGAGGGTGTAATGTCACATTGATAGCGACTTCATGTAGAGCGAACATGACGAATGTAACTGTCAGAACACGGAACATGACTTATCAGATCTTAAAACATTTGCGTCAAAATAATATATTAATAACATTGTTAAAACGTGCATTGCATTGCTCATCTTAATTTAAAGTACTATTAAAATAATTTTTGAGGTAGAAAACCCACAGAACATTTATTAGCATTTGAAATATGCTCCGAGCACCAATCAAAGGATAGAATGTCATCTTGTATCCTAGTAAACTTGACGTGTTAGAAAAATAGTGTTGATGTCACATTACAATTCCCCATTGGTCAGTGCCAACACGGCATTTCACATATTATTTTCGCGTTTAGACAACGCTTGTTAGTTTCAAAATAATTGTTTTATTTACTAATGGCTGAAGTTACCATTGTACTGACCATTCGTGGGCAACAATAATCTGTTTTATTTTCGATAGGGACTGTCGACTGGGCTAAATCACTTCAATCAGTATAATAATCATTTTAGCCTCTCATTGCATTATAGATACCTACTGATGATTATTTGCAACAATTCATCTCACACTTTGCATAGACATTAATCACAGGGTCATTTGTCAACATTTTGTATTGTATTTTTATTGTTGTTTATTGTTAGTTTGGTTTTTATTAGATAGACATAATTGCAACAAAAACATTGTTAATTTTCTACATTAAAATAATTTGATGCGATATTTTCTTACTCCATCGTAATATGAAATCACCAGATTGAAAATTACAGACTGTATTGTGTAAACGACGAGATGCAATGATATATGTTTTTAATTCCAAAGTCTATACCTTTGTTTTATTTTATTTATTTAGGATCTCATATTTTTTAGCGTTCTGTGATTCATAAATTATGATCAAAAGGCATTGTTATTGTTGTCTATCTCAGTAAAAACTAACATGTGATTTTTTTTTTACTTGGCACTTGTCGTCGGAATATGCATTGCGTGTGATGAAAATGAGTTTTCAAGGGTTGTGGTTATTCATAGGATTTCAGATGTTTAACTAAACTAATGCTTTTTCAGTACTTTATACTCTTAATGACTAATCTTAAAACACATTGCGACAGTTTATTACAATGTTTTAAAGTTACCGAAACGGTTATTGTACGCCGCAGGTGTTAGGTGTTAATTTGTTAACATTTTTGTACTAAGAATTCTAATGTGTAAATAAATTATAAATAGCATGAAAATTGTTATAATATTCTAACTATGAAAAGCAAAATGTATATTATTTTTTGTGCATTAAATTCAAAGGTTATGGATCGAAAAGAGGACTCGATTAAATAATATGAGATTAAATATTGTTATCTGGTTTCCAGGCACTCAAAATGAAGAAGCATGAGGAATTGGAGACGCCCACGTTCACAACGTCCATTCCTATCGACGTGAGCGATCTCAACAGCGCCGAATAAAGCATTTGACACGACGCCGAGCGAAACCGAGCCTTGGTACAATAGGCATTAAGTTGATTATAGATCACTCGGGAAGATGCCCCTTCACAATAAACCCGCCTATATTTGACTAATTATGTACCGAGGGCCCTATTTATAAGGTCTTTGCTCCGTAATCCCTTTCTGTAAACGCCTCTATGACCAGTGGCAGAACTATTTTTATAATTTTGTATAAATTTTATTCATTTCCAATTCGTGACTTAATAGCGTTAGTACTTCAGTACATTTGAAATCTATGAGATTGTCTATGGTTTGGTGCAATCGAAATTTTACTTTGCGTATAACGTATCATTTTTTTTCAATAGTCGGTTGTCAAAGTTGTAAGTTAGCGGCAACGCGAACATTTAAAATCCTTCTGACCGGACCAGTTGGGGACGTTAGGACCAAAGTGATCCAAATGACACAGGCCATTCAAGTGACATTTTTTTTCTAAATAAACTTTTTAGACACGCAAAAATGATTCGAATTATTATACCGTTATGGTACAAAATATAATTTTCGATCAGCATTACATGTTAGAAATATTATTGGTTGTTCGTGTGTTATGTCAATTTGGTTCTGATATCTTCATTAATGGTTTTCTTTTTTAAGATGTGAGTTGATTGTGGCCATTATTTGTTATGTTTGAGAACTTATTTATCAGAATGACAGATAATTAATTGTTTAAATCAGGCAGAGGTGCTGTAGTGACAATTGTCCCTGGCACAGAATTTTTATTAATACAAAAAAATAGACGATACTGCTACAACAAAAATATGTTTGCAGTTTTAGAATAAGTTTAGTGTTCAAACACAACGAATAGGCGATCAGAAATATTTTTGTATTATATTCACAATTTATAGATTGTAGATGTAGGATCGGTTTACAGTATTTGATTTCTTTGGACTTTTTAGATAAGTTTTTAGGTTACAATTTCACCGCCATTTTTATTTTAATGCCTCTGCCTTATATGGTTCAGAAATCACAATGTTTTTTTTTTATTTGAAACTGATTGAGCGCTCTTGCCTGCCTCGTAGTTACCTATGTTTCAAGGTGGTATGCCTTAAGTTTGTGTACTTATTGTAAGTGATTTGGATTATTTCAATTATTTTCCTAAAATAAATGAGCACATTGATGATCCATGGATAGGTAGTGAGGCTTTAAGTTGAACCACCTATTGATATTGACTAAATACACCTGACATCGAGCTATCTTCTCAATGAACCATAAATATTTATAATAATATGTTATTTCCCGTGTATATGGGAGATAGTTTGAAATGTATGCTTATCATAGAGCCACATTCAAAAACCCCAGTATGATTAACTTATGTTATGACTGCATTTTTATTCTTCAGTGTTTTTCCAAATGTGGAACTTGTGATGGTTTCATTTATTACCCATGTGGCTCAATGATAAAATTGCAGACAGTATAACAGGGCGAGAAACCAGCATGTCAATTGGACAATGTATAAAAATAAATAATACTAGATTTTAATGTAAATGATAAGGAATAAACCTGGATAAATATTATTATTTTTTTATTTGCGTTTTATTTTTATTTCCTTTCTTTTGGCTTTTTTGCTTATTTAACTGAAAGATTTTGAGGATGTACTTGTTTATTTATTGCCCAGCCATTAAAATTATTTAATCCTAAAGTAAAGCTTAGCAACAAGCCCTAACTTCCCCAAGGTCTTATGATGATATTATTTTAAATTACATACATTTTAATTCTAATATTAATGAATAATTTTATTATGCATTGTGCCTTGCTTAATGATAATATTTAATTGTGCCTAATAGCTTTAGTTCTTGCTCAATTGAAGAATTGCAATTTCTTAAATCACTGATATTAAGATTGCCAATGTGAAGTCTAGCTTTTGTACTTTGAATAAAAACATGTTGAGAAAAAAACAGTGTTTAAATAACAACATTATTTTTAATAAGTTATCAACATTTTTATGTCTGATATTTTATTTAGTATACCAGCTTTTTGGATTTAAAGTGTGGGTTTTAAAAATTGGTGTAACAAATTACATTTCATCCTTTATAATTATCTTTTTCTTGATCCATTCATTTCTATAAACGTCTCTTGGTAACAAGGAGCTCAAAAACATATGTGTTATGTATGCTGTGATGCCCCATATTTTATACTCATCGGCCACATACACTGGCAAAATGAATCCATTTTTGAACTGGGTGTAGTACTGGTTTTTGGTGTCACATAATATTTCTATGGGAACGGTGAATACTTCCATTACTTCATTCGCATTGATTTGAAGGTCCTCCTGTCTTAAATCTGATACACAGCCTACTACGGGAGTAATCATCATCTTGTAATCTCGACCCGGCACGCTAGGGCCGTGGCCCCATACGTCGATTTTTGTCGAAGACAGCCCTATTTCCTCCTCTGTTTCGCGCAGAGCTGTTTGTATAGGTGATTCTTCGTTATCCGTTTTTCCGCCAGGGAAAGCCACTTGACCGCTATTAGTTCTTAGGCTCGTAGACCGCACTGTGTACAATAAGGAGGTGACATCGTTCACACGACACATCGGCACCAGCACCGCAGCCGACGCCTTTGGGATCTTCCCAGGCTTGGGCACCCGAATGTTTTTAAAGTTTGTCATACATCTCTCACGGCACGCAAGTGAGAACAGATTTTGAAAAGTACAGGCCGAACTACTCATATTATTATGTCACTGGTAAATTTTTCCAAATGTATTGGGCGGAAATATTACATAAATTAGATAAATTTAATGTACGTATGGTATCATTGAACTGATTTTAGGTTTTTTAATTCAGCGAAGTGACTTAAAAATGACACTTAATTTTATTTAACAAAGTCAGCCAGTACAAAATAACATGTTTAAAAATAAACAAACAATTAAACTAAATTCACAGACCACTTAACCAATCTGTGACTAAATTCTACAATGTATCCCCGGGTGAATTATTGCGAAATCAGTCATTAGGTATATATTTTTTTAGTGTTTAGGTACGTACCTACTTGACCTACTTACTTCACTTTCAGAAAATTCAGAAATCATTAAGGCAGTAAGTAACTAGTGTAACTACAGTCAAGTCTGTCAAGTCAGCTGAGTTCTTGTACTTTGTATTGTCTTCGTATTTCTTCTTGTAATTTGTAATGTCATCCATTCATTAAGCTTCTATCATTGCACTGACATTGTCAGTGTCAAGTGTCAATGTCAGCATCACTGCATATTGGGTGTATTCCGATATACAATACACTGCGAGTACTGTAAGGTGTGAGCCGTGTGACGTCAATTTAGTATTCTGCGAAGCTGGTCCTCTTATATAGTTTGCTGTACTGTGTTACTGACAAGTAATGGTAGTGGTACCTACGCTCTGACAAGAGCGATACGACCATAGATTATACAATACGACTATGAAAGTATGAAGAAGTACAGTTTAAAACGGAACGCAGTTCAGTATGAATGAGTATAGTTTAATGTCAACTGTCATGTCATCCAAATTAGAGCTGTCCAGCCTGTCTGGTGTTTGTCTACTGTCAATGTGCTGTCTGTCTGTCATTATAAGTCAAGTCACATCACATCCATCAGCTGAAAAGTCAAAACATATTTTTTACTGGTGTTTTCAAGATAAAACAAATTGTATTTAAAATGTGAACTTTAAACCCAATAAACGTATCACACACGTGCGATAGCTACATAACTTAGGGCACCGAAACTATGTCCCTTTCTCCGCAAGTATTATTATCGAAAGCAGTCCGCGATAGATGTGTAGCGAATTTTAAAGATTTGCCCAATTTCGGATCATCGTCACCAAGTAAAAGTTTACAAAATGCGTCAGTATTGATACCCATGTGTGTACGGCATGGGAAAGTCCATATCTTGTACACGCTGCGTTCATCAAATTTAAAAAATCATAGTGGCCAAGTGTCATTTCCGGGCGGGAAAATGGATGGAGATGAAAGCATAGTAGACACCGCTCTGAGGGAGACTGAAGAGGAGATTGGTGTACCTCGGGATGCAGTGGATGTGTGGACTGTGATGCCTAACTTCCAAGGTTTAAACAAAGATCTTATCATTACACCTGTTGTCGGAGAAATAAAAAATTTCGATTTTGACAAATTAATACCAAGTAAGGACGAAGTTGAAGAAGTTTTCACTGTTCCCATTGATACTCTGTGCAATACTGACACCCATGCTCATTGCATGTATGGCAAGATGCCAATGCCTTTATATATGTTTGAGAAGCATAAAATATGGGGAATCACAGGGTTTATCACACACATGTTCCTTATGAACTTCCTGCCCGGTGATTTGTATAATTTTAACTTTAATGGACCCACATTTGATATAGAGGAGTTAAGACTATCTAAGCTATAATTGATTTCAAATTAACAAAAGTAATTTAAGTTTTATTGCCAATACTTAAAAGAAGCATATTTCTTTTAAGTCAATACATTGGTTGTTTGATTAAATTTAGAAATGACAGTTACAATTTAGAAGTAAATAAGTTGCTTCCTAGTTTATCCAAGTAGGTAGGCAGGAGAGAAGTCATTGGACATATTCATAATAATCAAATTTCTTTAATGATTATAATTTCATTAAGCACACATTTAAATATGTATATTATTGTTATATTTTGCAACTTTGTTTATAGCTTTTTTTTATCACAGTTCTGTGTATTATTAACATGTTAACTGCTGTGGATTGTAATCCTCGCTTGTATAAAAACATGTATGTTCTCAACAGCTAAAATATCAATAGGATCTGATTGAGTTGGTAGCATGAAGTTTAAATAGATAACGGGTTAACTGGGTATAGTCAAAAAGGCACAAAAGATGAAAAAACAGTTAATGTTACATTCCGTCGACCTATTATATTGCTGAATATTTATGGTAGAAGTATTGACCACAAATTTTATAGTTGATTTTTTATGTGATTTAATGATTTTAATATTGGTACTCAGCTAGAGGAGCTAGTCAGACAGGTTAAATATGTCACCACCATGCTAGCACCGTTTGTATTGAACTGAATAGTATAACAGAATCCAGCTTCTTCTTCTGAAAGCATTGTATGTCAAGTTATGGCTCTATTTTCAATATTTTTGTATTATCAAATATGGATATTATTTATCTAATCAACTTTTTCTAATCTATAAAGATTGTGATAAAAAAAGTAATTTGTATATAAGAACAGTTTTATTGAAAGACAATGTTTAAGTAATTAAATAAAAAGTAATGACATAACTACATTATTTTGTACTTAAATATAATTTATTTACAAGAGCTGTTTCATTTTAATGCTGTCATATTAATCCTTTTTAATTTATATAAATGTATCCCAGTTTCAATATTGCACCTGATCTTCATTTGGTTTCTTTACTTTATTTGGTTGGTATTACATATTAATGATGCATACTTTTAATTTCTACCAATTTCTGCTAGTACTGTTGTTGCCAGTTTAAGTTATCAGGAAGACTGAAAAGAAAATATTAATAAGCAAGTAGAATTTATAATCTTAAACACTTAACAATTGTTATTAATTGGGATTATATTGCCTAAACTGTAGACTAGAAGTGGTATTAATAATTAACAAATAATCAGTTACAAAATATGCCATATCTATGTAACTTGAATCTGGGGCCCGAGCAGAAAACCGACATTGAAACCACTAAGCTATCCTCACGTAATGACACGTAAAGAATCAGAAACTATAATAGAATTATCAATGTTTGCCGGGCAAGCAGCATGCAATGCACATATCTTAACTGGCTATAACTACAATCGAAACCAATAAATCATATTATCATAGATTTCAGGATCCCGTGATAGGGAGCCAGACCTGGCGCAATTTCCTCAATTGTTAGTCGTGGTTTGAACTTGAAGTTGCGATTTACAGTGCTAGCCTTTGATCAACATAGAGCGAGATCGTCATTTTGCGCCCTATGTCCGCAGCGTACACTTCAAGGTTTATCAATAGGCGATATTTGATGCGACATCTCAGAAGTGGTGCTTTCAAAAGCTTGCCAAGGTTGACGCAGCAACCTAAGGCCGCTACTGTTGGTATTGGCGCCCCTTGCCGAGAAACGAAAACGTTCCTCTCGGTCTAACCTAGGGCGGGCGTCTGTTCACACCGAAAAAATTTCAATATGAACCCAGTTACCTAATGTTTAATTCGTCAATCCATTACTTCAGCTCCTCACACCTGGTCTCCGCAACGACGAACATCTCAGTGCCAAACAGCTGTCGGACATGTCGTGCTTGGCACGTGAATTCGCACATGTTATTGTAGCTGTTACCATCGGACGCGCACAGGGGAAAGTATATCTTGGCGCACGGACATAATTTATGGGCCGCCTGGTTGGTGTTTGCGGTTTCTGCAGGATGTTCTTGTTCCGGCGGCTGATACGGCAGACTGAGGACTGACGCGGCCGTTAGCACTAGAAGGGAGGCTGTGAATAAATAAATTATATTTACTTTACAATTAAATAGGGATATGTTACGGATATGTTATTTTCTAATTACGTTAAACTGTAATTTTGTCTACAGGAATGTCCTCAATAAAATAATCTGGATGAGATTCGAACTCGGAACTCTGCAACTACTTAGTTATTACGGATATTATCAATAAAGTGCAAGCGATTTGAAATGCTTTCCCATAACATAAATTTGTTAATTTATACAATGATAAGTTTTATGTTCACAGCCATTGACTTATTATAACTATGGACATCTAATCTCATACTAAAATCGCGAAAAAAATGTCCCAGTCAGTTGTCATGTCATGTCATGCAGTTAACAAGGTAATTGAAACACTAAAATCATTACATCACGGTTTAATTTCGATTGCAGTCGTGAACGCGGAATTGTTGCTCTCCTTGCGGTTTGTTGGTCATTTGGCTCGGACATTTTTTAGCGCGGACCCGCCGTCCATAGTAATAATAAGTCAATGTTCACAGCTCTAGAAATAAATATAAAGACATGTACCTAACAAAAGGGACGATAATGCGATATCATAGACCAACTCACGACCGACCATAATTATACTTAGCTCATAAGTTTATGAAAATGCCTACCGATGTACCTAACTCACTTACTCAGGAGAACCTCGGGTAAAAATACTAAGTCGTTCCCATCTAAAATGCCTTCTCGCTTTTTCTACCGACTTTCTAGCCATAACATGCGAAACAAATCGTGCATAAAATAACAAAGGAGAATATAAAAAACAATTTAAATATTACCATAATTGATTTTACAAACTACATTGTAGGGTAGTAAGTTATACGTATCACTTACCAACTTTGTAGTCCATGGTGTTTGGTGGAAAATCGATTTTCGTCTCGCAGCGTCTGTCAGGAGGATTGTCCGCGAACGAACTACTTTCACCGAGCAACCGCCTTTACTATTATATACAACTGTTGATTTCTTTATCTAAGAGTTTCCGTTCGTTTATCCAGCGTGGATAATTAAAGTAAACGATGCATGGCCTTATTCTTCGAGTGTTAATTCGCAATAAACGGCAAGTACGCACTTAACATTGGCAATGTGGTGTTGTTACTCGATATGGGCAATCTTTTGTTAGACTCGATGATCGCGGTTCGCATACGTTATAACGATTTGAAGCTACATAATTATGTATTCCCTGTTACGCATCATTGTCCAAACGTAGGATGCATAAAACAATTACGCGCTGATATTTCTTACCATCAATAAGTAGTTACTCCGGTTCTTCACCTACTGCTGATTTAATATTACGTGAGATGCGCCGGTACCTATTCTCTGGTTGCCCTATCATTAATTAATAATGATATTAACGTTGGTTACATTATAAGTTATAACTATTGCAATGGCTAGTATAGCTATTTCATCAATAATGGCCTGGAATACAGGCCAAAGCTTAGTTAAGGTCGCAGTCTTTCACAGCACACTGATGTGTATGACTGAATTATATTGCGGTAAGAAGTAAATCTGTAAATAAAGTACCATTAAGTATCGGTACGGTTACAGTACGATTACGATATAAGTACGGTACTGAAATGGAGTTTTGAAGTTAAAGTTGATGTCGGAGTCGTAGTCAAAGTAAAAAAAAGTGACGAATCTAAAGAACTTAACGCGCAGTTTCATATTTTCAAGTGAATCCGGGCTGCTCCCAAAGCCTTCTCCATGTGCGCTGAGGGTACATGTAGAGACCAGTGAATACAAAATTACATTACAGAATATTTAATTTTTATCCCAGAGTTAATGAAACATATCGCACTGAAAAAAATAAAACATCGACATAGCCAATCTCAACCCTAACGCAGGTAATTAAGTACCTACAGCAATTGAACTTTAAATTCCGTAACAGGTTTTAGATAAAGATAGAACTTAGAACTTGTATCTATCTTAGTCTAGTTTTCGCAGTGATGTACAGGTAGGTATAGTCAATGTAGTTTATAATAAACTCGGGTATCATAATCAATCCAGGCTGCCTCAATTGCAATCAGGTGGCTCGTCGTGGCCGGCTATTATAACATTAAAAAAACGGAAGTTAGTCGGATTTTCCAATTTTCACTTTACACACTAAGTACTTACTAGGCTTCTCCTATTAACTGCGCTTTACCGCCCAAGACTATGTACATAATTATGTATTTCACCGTCTGCCATAAGATACATACCTAAGTACCTTATCATATATGTAATATGATGATAAGGTACACTTATAAAACTTGTATACAGTGTACTTACAATATATTAACTGAAACGAGTACTCACGACTTTTATTATTTTTACCGATATTTCAATTCTAAATATTAAAAATCGTGGTCCGTGATGATAAAAGTTTAAAATCATTATGGTACCTACAATATTATGTTACATGTGTTACAGGTGTGAAAGTGGAATAAACTGCATGCAAGTCGGGGGCAAAGGCTAGTGATTTAAGTACATTAATTAATCATCATTAGGTTGTCACTTTATTATCTAGCACTAGCAGGATATTGTGTTCAAATGATTTCACGTTAGCTATGGGCAATTACTTAGAGATGATATTGATCATCGCAGACGCTCATACATTAAGTAATATGTCTCGTTTAGGTACACATAATACAGCACACATTTAGGACATGTTACGGTCAGGTAACTAAATATTATATTAGAATAATTAGAATTACGGTTTACTACTATTTTTGTATTCGATGCGCATTTTTCTAAGTCCGACAATCGGGTAGATTAATCTTTTGGTAAATGAGATCACCATTACCCATGGACATAGCGACTCTGATGCACTGCCAGCCAAGTAAAAGGCGGGGCCCAAAGAAACCCTACGCAAACACTACCTTTGAAGGAACTCCAACGTCTCCAACACTGCGACAGAAATACGTCACGATCACGATACATAAATATGTAGGTACATCACAAAAACCATAGTGATTGATCAGAATGCGAATAATTTTTTGTTGTCGATTACAGACATCCCTAAATGTTCATGATAAGTTGCTGGTAAACTAGTAATTTGGTTATCTTATATACCTATAGATATCAAACTCAAGACTAGTTCCATGTTATAGTGGTTTTATGTTATAATGGCAAAACCATTACTTATTATGATCATGGATTTATTAGAGAACGATTTTTATACAGGTAGTTATGTACATAATTGAAATGTAAATTGTTGTTAAATTAATCATTTTGATTTGTCGGCTTGTCGGTTAGGTAACTACCGTGCCAATTTTCGTAGAGCTGGCAGTCATTAAACTTTTTTAAACCTTTGACCGATAAGAACTTCCGTCAAATAGTCTACTGAGGCAGTGGAAGAAACATCGTAAAATTCGTAAACCAATCTTTTCAGTGCAAAATAAATGCAAAATTAACATGAACTTAATGTTACACTGTTCGTTTTCAAGGAACTGCCGCGGACTGTTTTCCTCGTTACTACGCTGAAAACGATGTTTATGTTATTGAGCAATATAAGAAGTATTCTTTATCCAAACAAATAATATTATGTTAGGTACATAATGTGTTTAAAGTTTAAAGATAATATTATAATAAGTTACCTATAATAAGTACCTAGGTAGGTATGTATTTAATGAGATATGTCTCACTATTTTTATTGCTTATTTTCATAGATAAATTTTCTAAGAAATCCATTTGTTACATATTATCATAGGTAGGTATGTTTTATATCGTTATTGTACCTATAACCTAGGTAGACGACATCTTTATATTGATCACAAGTGAATAGATCAATAGAAGATCTAGCTTAGATTCTTCTTCTGGTCTGAAAGATCGATTTTAAAACAGACCTCATTATTTCGTTACCCCATTCAACGAGTACTGCCGGATTGAACGTGAACGCCGATTACATGTGGTAAGGTACTAAGGATTGGTCTGCTGCACACGTGGTAACAGCCGCCACCCATCGGTTTAATACGTATCTATCTGCCCATCCAAGATAAGTAGCGCATTTAACCCGCCTGCATGGCTTCCTGGCACATGACAGTAAATGGACCGCAAAATCATGTTACAGTCGCGTACATTACAGTACAGTAAAAATAAAACGTGCAGTAAAAAGGCGGCTCTCACGGTTCCTTTTCGGCCGGCTACAGTCGGTGATATGTATGTATGTTTGTTGTTGGTGATGTCTGATGATGATGATAATACTGGTGCACAATGGTGATTATTTTCCTAAGGTCGCTTGTGGGCTTGTTTATTGTTTGTCGCCTATTACATAAAAAGATGCCGTGCAATGTCAGCGATGCTCATTCATGCGAAATTCATATATCCGCCTGAAATGGTGCCATGACATGATCGTTTATTGTCTGTATTGTTAATTTGTTTTGTATATAAACTGTGTCTACATGTTCTTATGAATCAATAAGCCCATGCAAACAATTCCGTCAGCAACCTTCATCGAGTCGTTTGGTGCCGTCGCGCGTCGGAGCGACTTGTGACGCGCGTGAGCCCATGACCAGCCACAGGCCGTGACCAGCCATATGTTATATGTACAACACTATGATATATAGGTAGTCTTTGGGCACAATCGATTTGATGTATCGATCGATTAACTTCAGCTTCACCCGTCAGATCGGCCTGTCCCATCGACATCAAAGGTTCCATACTTGCACGATTGGCCTCGATCGGTTTGACTAAAATTCTGAAAAAGACCAGCGACGATTGAAAATTGTTACTTTAAATTCTTACTTGCCGGCAACGCATCGGTGATGCTACAGTGCTGGCGATGCCATGGGCGGCCGTGACTCGGGGCTCGACTGGTCGTTCGTTTGGTTATTTTCGTAAAAAGGAAGGCTGCTATTTCCGTTGTTCAGCTGGGAGATAATTAGCAGCAAAGGTTGACTTGGGCTCAGTGATGGATGGAGTTTCTCGAGAGTCCAATGTTTGGGTCAAGCAAATTTTTTATTTTAAATACTTAAGTAGATTTTTTGAAAAAAATGTAGGTAGGTAGTTGAAACTGAAGTGCTACAACAAGTCCATGTTATGAGCAAACGACGAAGCGCACGCAAACAAACATATAAGTATGAAATCATATAATGTACAGACAGTCTTGTAATTGAATTCAATAAATAAATAACCTTACATAGCTCACGCCACAAAATTAGTTTGACGTGATATTTAAAATGGAAGTTCCGTTAAGTTAGAGGTTGGTCGTCACGGCTACACACTTGTAACCGACTTCAAATTATGTTTGCTGCGGTGCTTGCGGTGCGATCGATCAATAGATATAATATGTAGGTGATCGTTTGTGATAATTATTATCAAGGGCGCCTGCGCTATGGATGGTGCTCGATGATATTGTTATATAGTAAAAAATCTTTTGAGACTTGTCTCGTCAGATGGCAAGAATTTATGATATACTAGTGGACCCGCCCTCGCTTCGCTTCGGGAAACATGTCAATTAGTTACAGTTACATTTGGATTTTAGGCGTGATTTTTTGAACTTACATAACTTTTTTATTTCTCAACCGATTAAAATAAACATTAGGTATATGTTAAGTGAAGCTTACCATAGTATATGAGTGAAAATTAATTAACAATTAGTGAAAATCGCACCCAAATCGGGTAAGCCGTTTCGGTGTACCTATAGCGCGTACAAGACCACAGACAAAAATTCTAAAAATCAGTGTTTTGTAAGGATAATGTACTTCGACTACTAACACCAACAATAAGCACTGAAGCTGATGTGATCATCTACTTCCAAACCTTCAACATGTATGACGAGATAACAATATGTTCAAAGAGTGAGCGTAGCTAATTAATTAAAACAACATTCAGAATCGCAATCATTATCACTTTCATTACGTTGGTCAGGTTTACAATCGAAAATGATGAGGTTATACTTTTTGGCGATTTTAGACCCATTATTAAAAAGTGTTCTAACTAACAATAACAAGTACCTACCTACTGAATGACATAGTCGTGAATGAGTCAAGTCTTTTTTGTAAAACTCTAAGCATAAGCAGACATCCCCAGACCTTGTTAACCGTACCTTGGGGAGATACCGCTTGCGTCACAGCCACACTGCACAGCGCGTAATAAGTATTCAAGGGGACATCGCTAAATGTTCAACAGCGGTGCATTAGAGACACGACCAGAGACCATTCCCACGCAAATAGATACTTGATTAAACCGGAAAACTGGTGGAATCGGACATCGACAACTTTGATCTGTAACATTCAACACCTACCGATGTTAGATACTATTTACTATCTAACGGGTTCCATACGCCACATCGAATTCCATTACATCGAAGTTCATGACATCGAACACGTTACATCGATAGTTTATTATAACGAACTATCATCACATCGAATGTTTATTACATCGATTGGTCATGACATCGAAAGCTTTTAAAATCGAATGTTCATTGAATCGAATTTATAACATCGAAGCCTTATCACATTGATAGAGCGTGACATCGACAGCTTTAAAACATATAGAACGGACATTTTTTTTTGATATATTAAATGAAAGAAAAAAAATCATTTTTACGCTAACGTTTAATGTTATTCATACATACATGTATGTATGTATATGTCTGTATGTACATGTATGTATGTATGTACTTTATTTTATATAACTAAAAAAATGTCCGTTCTATAGGGTGTCCCACGGCGGATTTATGTTTTCAAAATTAAATAAAACAAAAACTATTTGACATATCGTTTTAATTAAAGTACCAAACGACAGAATAATAATGCGGATTTCATCTTTTAAAGATTATGTCATCCAAATGTCTTCCGTCGAATTGCACACACTATTCAAAACGGAGCCCCGTTTTCCGCGCCACACGCTGCAGTAAACTTGGTTCAATTGTGCTGATTTCTCGACGAATATTTTCTCTTAACTTCACAAGAGATCGGGGATTGTTAATGTAAACTCTCTCTTTGAGGTAGACCCGTAAAAATAAAACCATTGGGGTTGAATTGGGGGACCTCGGTGGCCACGGGATGTCCCCAAAGAGGCTGATCAATTTTTGAGGGAAAGCTTCCCGAAGCAAAGTCATCGAAGCTCTGGCCGTGTGTGCGGTCGCACAATCCTGTTGGAACCACGTGTGCGATGAGAACGATGGGTGAGCTCGCAGGTTCGGCAAAAAGAAATTCGTAAATAATCGCTTTTGGAAGTGCCAGTTGGACTGCCCTTTTCCGTATCGAAAGTCGTGGATTTTCACGTAAACTCTCTTCAACGAGTTCATTGTTATCGGGGGTCCTTGATTATCGACTGGGCCCCGCCCATGAGGCGTTCATAGCCGAAGCAGTTGCGCGGAACCTCTGCACCCAGGAACGAATTAAATTCACACTCGGTTCATCACTTATCCGTCGAATACCGAAGTGTGAACAAAATTGTCGACGAGCAATTACGTACGAATCGGGCCTTTTAAACATGCTTCGATGGCGAGCGCGCGATGCTCACTCTACCACTGCGACATCGTGATTAAAAAATCCGCACGATCACTGATTCCAACGATACCACCCTCCCTCCGAACCGTTCATTACTTTTTGAAATAATCGTATTTAAAAACATAAATCCGCCGTGGGACACCCTATATATGTTTTAAAGCTGTCGATGTCACGATCTATCGATGTGATAAGGCTTCGATGTTATAAATTCGATTCAATGAACATTCGATTTTAAAAGCTTTCGATGTCATGACCAATCGATGTAATAAACATTCGATGTGATGATAGTTCGATATAATAAACTATCGATGTAACGTGTTCGATGTCATGAACTTCGATGTAATGGAATTCGATGTGGCGTATGGAACCCCTATCTAACTATCACGAGCTGACATTGAATGACATTGAAAACTGACATTGAATAGGTTTGTGTGCCAGAAAGCAGTAGAACTGGTTACCGTAAAAGGTACCTAATCGAATAAAAAAACTGCAGTAATTAATCTATTTCACGGTTAGATTATTGTATTAACTAGTGCAAACATTAAAAAGGAAATACTTAACACGTCTCGCGATAAGGAAAATTTATAATTTTCACGCCTGCGATTGAGAATTGAGAAATTCAAGTTCGTTAGCATTACCTACCTGTGAAACAAATGGCTTAGGTAGGTATATTGCGTAAACTTTGCTTATCCGTGCTAAATGTATATGTAATAAACATCAGATCTACTCCAAGAGTATGCACCCCTATTTAAAATATATTTCCAGTTAATTATTTGAAGCACTGACATTATATTTTCGAAGAACAACGATTCAACGATTCAAGGATTCCACTTGAGATTCCGTGGGAAATCTTATGACGGTGACATTGTTTTCCAGATTCAATCCAATTACTGGTGTGGCCAATTTACCACTAGACGCGAGACAAATATATTTATAGTTCAAAGTAAAACAATCCTCGTTCCGTGAAATTTAGTATTTTAGTACGCAAATATTGAGATAGCGCTTTAAGCAGAAACAGCACGACAGTGCCGCATATGTTTGCGCGTTCGGCGTGTAGCCGGGGATTTACACTGTTTACAAAGAGCTTATTTCCTTAGCAGCTTGGGTAATTGTTAATTATATATAAACAGGTCCGTTGTGTTCGTCCGTCAGTCAGTGCTCAACACTCGTCTCTCCGGGTGATTTGAATACATTACAAGTCTTCCGATAACCTTTCATATTTTTAAGTTTAATCGCAAGGTCAAGAGCTCAACATGTTTTTTAAATTGGGTAAGCATTATCAATATTATTATGTAACGGTAATAATTATTAATACTATAATAAATTATATATTTAATTTTAGGATGCTAAATTCTAATTAAAATGTAGACTTTAATAGCGCAAAATATTTACGATTACGATAATATACTTAGGTTGGTACTTCTAATTCTAGGACATCAGATACTAAACTAGGCATCAATACATAGAAGTAGGTATCATTTTGTTGCTTCTAATTCCCATAAAGTTCATAAATAAAACTGATCGCCTTTTGTATACAACTGTACATCTGTTTAAATAATAAATACCTATTCATGATAATCTTAATGCTTACAGGCGCCCTGTTCCTGCTGGGCTCGGTGACGGTGAGCTCTGCGCTGCCGCCCTGCGTGTGCACCAGAAACCTGAAGCCGGTGTGCGGCTCCGACGGCCAGACCTACAGCAACGAGTGCATGCTGCAGTGCGCGCAACTCTCCCACCCGAAGCTGCACATGTCTAGAAGCGGCAGATGTGACGAACTCAGTCTGAGGCCTCGGAGGGACGTTGATCACACTGAACTGAACTGTTTCTGTACATACGAATACCAGCCCTTCTGCGGCACCGACGGCACGACATACTCTAATCACTGCGCGTTGAACTGCGCAAAACGATCAGCGCCGGTTGAGATCGCGCACCCCGGAGAATGCAGGAATAAACGCGAGACAGTCCAAGTTGCGGAGCTCCCCTCTAGGTGCTCATGTCCTCGTAACTTCGCTCCCGTTTGCGGTTCCGACAACAACACCTACGATAACGCGTGTGTTCTGGACTGCTTGAGTCAACACAAGCCTGAATTGCGTGTTCAACACGTCGGCAGCTGTGGGATCAAACCGTGTACCTGCTCTCGCGAGTCGATCCCTGTCTGTGGTACCGACGGGATCACGTATGATAATTCTTGCTTCTTGACATGCTCGAAGCAGACTAATAAGGATTTGGAAATGCTCCACCATGGTGAATGCAACACCGATGTGAAACTTGTTGATTCTCCGACTTGTACCTGCACGAGGGAGGGCAAGCCGGTGTGTGGTACCGACGGCAACACTTATGGTAACCCTTGCTTACTGAACTGCGGTCGTGAGAAAGATGACAGCCTCCAAGTAGACTACGAGGGTCCCTGCGACAACAGAGTAAAGGTCGTCGACCAAGCTGAGAACTTCCCCTGCACTTGCACTAGGAATTACAAGCCCGTCTGCGCCTCCAACGGGGTTACATTCAGCAACAAATGCCTCATGAGATGTGCGGGTACCCACCTCACGGTGGAGAGGGAAGCGCCTTGTGAAGAGTGAATCGTTTGTTCCAAATAGTAAACCGTACAAAGTGAGATACTTATAATAATATTATGTATTATTAATTCGTTATACTTTTTTACATGTTGATAATAAAATTACTGGTTCAAAAATTTAAGCAAATATTTTCCTTGTTCTGGTAATATAAGAACTAACGTGTTATGCGTGTTTACTACCAAATATGTGTCTAATAATTTCCTAAGCAGGTAGACACTTTTATTAGTGTACGCAAGGTATGCAAATGCATAGGTCGCTACATTATTTTCTAGGCTCGGAATGATATCGGTTCGAATAAAAATAAATACCAAACTGGCACTCAGAATAAGTAAGGAACTCTTAAGTAGGTACTCAAGTATTTAAAAACAATATTAAATAATTATTGTTAATGTCATATCGAAACCCGAAAAAGAACGAACACGGCGTTATTTTTAATTCTAGTTGAACGGCACTGACGATTTAGATTAAATAACCGAATATGTATACAAATAAATAAAATTGGAGTGTATGTTTGTAATATTAAACTAACCGCTTTTTACATATGGATGAATGCATATGGATGTATACACGGTACATAGGTATACCCAAATAACATTTTTATACAATTTTTGTCTGTCTGTCTGTTTGTTTTGGCTTATCTCTGAAACGGCTGAAAAGATTTTGACGGGACTTTCACAGGCAGATAGATGATGTAATAACGAGTAACTTTGGCTCCTTTTATTTTAGAAATTTCCCCGTTACAATTAAAATTCCACGCTGACAAAGGCAAAGGCACAGCTAGTTTAAAATAGAAATTTATCGCAGCCGTTATTCTCTGCTTATATCCGGACGATCAAGTCATTGGTATGTAACACATTATGTCTGTATATTAGATATGAATATTTAGTATAATATATCATTGGTGGTAAGTATGCAACGCCTCAATACAAAACAATTGGACATATTGTGATAGTAATATAATATTCCAGACAAACTTTGGGTGAAGCCGGCGTAGAAGGTACCTACATACTAAAAAGTTAAAAATTAAAGAAGACGTAGTGTTATAATGATTTATGAACACATTATGACTCACCGTCACTTATTTCATTACGACAGTCGAGCGGTCGAAAACGGTGTCACTTTTCCGGCCATTTCAGACCTATTACTGCTTAATTCAATTCAGATCCAGAAGTGTTCTGACTCACCATAACCTGTAGGTACCGCACTAAGCACTTAGCTAATCAATACCATGAATTATGCTCTGAACAAGGAATGTACGAGGCAGTGACAGCTGGCCTCTGGGTTCTGTCCTTCTCAATTTAATCCCGGTGATATTTATGATCATCAGGGTTTTAAACTCTTGGCTAGCTACCATCCTTCCTTTAGTAGCATCAATCGTGTTTCGGTTCCAAGGTCGAAGAATCAGTAATACGCAGGTCGTCTGCTTGCATCTTGGCTTACGACGTAACTAGCCGTAATACCGTTGGTGATGAGGATCAGGTGGTTCATCTCGTTAATCGGCTATTTATAATTTTTTTTTAAATACAATTTATCGTTACGGTCAATTATCATAATTGCTAGTTTTTTTTACACAAAATACAATAAGACTTTTGGTTTTGCAAAATATACGAAAACCACATTTGGATCTACCTATAGGTACTCAGCAAGGGTTCAGATTGTAGATATTTTACTAGAAAAGGAAAATAATTGTATTGTTGTTGTGCCCAGTACACAAAGGGTAACTACTGTTTATTAGGTTAGGTATGGTCCACAAGTCGAGGATCTGTTAATTATATAAACAGTGGCTGGTTGTGTCAGTCAGTGCTCGACGCCCGTCTCACTGGGTGATCTCAATAGTACAAGTGTCTCCGATAACCTTTAGTATTAACTGGATCGCAAGGTGAAGAACACAAGATGTTATTTCAAATAGGTAAGCATCCAGATTTAATACTTTTAGCAAACTTACAAAACATTAAGAATCGATTTGTAGGTAGTGTGGGGCAAAGAGTTGGCTTAGTTGGCTACCATTTTGTTACCAATCACGTAAATTGGTTTCTATTTCTAAGGAAAGATTATCCGGAAGTGTACCTAAAGTTAATCTCATGAAGTTGATATACCTATATTGGAAAAATACCAAATGAGGATGACGCAAAAATCCTTTTATGACGTTTTAAATGTTGCTTCGTAAAACATTAAGCTCCAATTTTTGGGGCACGGAGAAACCACATGTAATGCACAGAAAGCTATGGCACACAGTTTGGTGATGGATTTGCAGTGAAAAAATGATTGAGCATTTTATAAGGACGACGATTTACCTAAATCTTACTTATCTTTTTTTTACTGAACATGTTATGTAAGTTACCACTTGACTACGATCGACGATTCCATCTGATGGTAAGATGTATGATTGCAACAAATTGCTGAATTAGATCTCGACACAGATGAATTGTTGTTTCATTTGTGGGTCTCGAGTTCTAGAGCATTGTTATTTCCAGCACGACAGATTAGTTAATTGCTCATACACCGAGCAACGGTGTCCGGGCCGTGTGATCTTCTGTTTTGGCGATTTAGATATAACTATTTCATGGCGCTAGACCATTCTCATTTAGGTTTTGTGAAATTCCGTATTTATCAAACATAAACCTTGCATGCGTTGAAATATGTGCATAAACTCAGATGATTGTCATTGGACCGACCGACGTCATTTTTAAACCTAGATAAATAAATAAACATTCCATGAAAATAGGGGCATAGTTTGTTTTTCTTTGCATAAAATGGCAGTCATATCACATCATGACGCTGTTTTTGCCCCATCTGTATAACAATAATGCAAATTAGGTCCTGAAATAATAAAATCTGTGTAATTTTTAATAATATTGTAATACATATTTATGCATAATTTCATACGAACATAGCAAATTCATTTTTGTAGCATGTTAAGATATCCGGTAGCATTAGCTATCAATTTCATTACTAAGACCCTTGACCCTATAATTATTTCCGAGCGCAATGGAAATAATTATATTATCATCTATGGTTGATTGACTTGCTGTTACTTAGATTTAATGCGTCTCGACGAACGACGACGAACACTTACCATCAGGTGACTCGTCTGCTTTTACGTCAACTTTTCAGGCTAATAAAAAACTTACATAATTCTACCTGCATTACTTACAGGCGCCCTGTTCCTGCTGGGGTCGGTGACGGTGAGCTCTGCGCTGCCGCCCTGCGTGTGCACCAAAAACCTGAAGCCGGTGTGCGGCTCCGACGGCCAGACCTACGGCAACGAGTGCCAGCTGCAGTGCGCGCAACTCTCCAACCCGCAGCTGTTCTTGGAAAGAAGCGGCAGATGTGACGGGTCCAGTCTGGGACCGCCGAGGGACGTGCGCCAGACCCAACATTGTACAGCTTGCACACTGGAGTACATGCCGGTTTGCGGCACCGACGGGACAACGTACCCTAATCGCTGCTCGTTAAACTGCGCTGATGGACCAGAACCTATCGGGTTCGCGTACCCGGGCCCATGCAGGAACAAACGCGAGACAGTCCGAGTTGCAGAACTCCCTTCTCGGTGCACGTGTCCTCGAAACTTCGCGCCGGTTTGCGGCTCCGACGGCAACACCTACGACAACAACTGTGCGCTAGACTGTGTCGGTCACGACAAGCCTGAGTTACGGTTTAAACACGTCGGCGCGTGCGAAAACGAGGCTTCAACCGTCCAATCGTGCTCTTGCCCTGACGACGTGAGCCCCGTTTGCGGAACCGACGGCAACACCTATGAGAACCCTTGCTACTTAAGTTGCACCAAGGACATCAATAAGAATTTGGAGATACTCCACGTAGGTGCATGCGATAGCAGCGTCGACGTAGTAACTCACGAATGTGTCGGTTGCACGCTCAAGGTGAGGCCCATCTGTGGTACCGACGGTAAAACGTACAGGAACCCCTGTATGCTGAATTGTGCGCGAGAAGACGACGAGAACCTTCACATCGATTACGAGGGCCCCTGCGACAGCAGGCTCATAATGGTAGACTCACCGGTATGTGCTGGCTGCACCCCCGCGGTGAATCCGGTGTGCGGTACTGACGGGAATACATACAGAAACCCTTGTTGGCTGATCTGCGCGCGGAAGTCTCATGAAAACCTCCAAATGGTCTACGAGGGTTTCTGCGACGACAGGGTCAAGGTCGTTGAGGGAGCGGGTAAATTCCATTGCACTTGCACCAGAAATCACAAACCCGTCTGTGCCTCGAACGGGGTCACATTCGGCAACAAATGCCTCATGGAATGTGCTGGAGCTCACCTCACGGTGGCGAAGGCTGGACCCTGTGAAGGGTGATTGAATTTGCTGCATTGTACCTGATTAGACTCTCGATACGTAGTTAAACCTTTTAAACTCTTAACTCCAATGTCGGTTATGTAATAGAATTTTTATGTTAGTAATAAAATATTGGTTTATATTATATATTTTTTCTTTATAAAATCTGTTGTTTTCGATCAAACTATGTACATTTATCAATATCAATAAAATAAAGGTCTCGTGTAGATTTCCAACAGGATAAATATAGTACCTACCTAATTATGAAATAAATAATGCTTCGTCGCTCTCATCAGCGATGTATCTACTTGTCGGAAACGTGTAATTTACGGAGCAATTGTGTTCATTCATTATGTACCTTGGTTCATTCACTATGTAGCGGGCAAAGCCGAGGGGGTAAGCTAGTTCACCTATAAATAAAAGCTATGAATAAATAAAGAAGTAATCACAAAGATTTATTTCAGTTTTTTAACAAAATTAACAAGAAAAGGCATAGAGAACCAACCATAACGAGTAATACATATTATCAAAAACACTTATAATTTGAAAGAATTATTTATATGTGCCATACATTGACTTAATATTACTATGGACATCAGGTCTTCTATAAAAATCGCGAAATAAATGTCCCAGTTTCACATCACAAGAGTATATATGTTTACAAGGTAAATTGAACACTAAATCATTACATCACGGTTTAATTTCGATTGCAGTCGTGAACGCGAAATTGTTGCTCTCCTTGCGTTTTGTAGCTCTTTTGGTTCGGACATTTTTTAGCGCGGACCCGACGTCCATGGTTATAATAAGTCAATGGTGCCATAGACGTAATACATTGTTTCATACACATGATACACACAAACTGTGATAGCTTAGTGTACCGATATAGCCTGCTGCATTATTGATAGATAGGGTTGCTGTGTAGCGCCAGTATTCGGGCACAGCATATTTTGACAGAGTCAAGTTATCATAAGGTACCAACGAGGCTTCTTTGTGTGCGTGCCACAGCGCCGGAATGGATGTACAAACGGTAAAACATTTGAGTCGGAGGCCTGAGGAACGTACATTCCTTTGTGTGCGCATTTGGGCGGCGCAGCGACGCGCACACAGCCAAGCCTAGTTGGTACCTTTGTTTGAAGACAACCTACTGTTTTTTTGCACGTTAACTCGATCGAATTGCTTTGGTGAACAAAAACATCGTGAGGAAACCTGCTTATTTAAATTTTCTTTATAATATTCTCCTAAGGTTGTACACCCTAAGTGCGATAAGACGACTTAAGCCCAGCAGTGGGACAGTTAAAGTTTGAGAGGGCGTCTCATGGCAGGCGTTTATATGGTTGTGTAGAGCTATGGCACGCTTTTATGGGGAGATTAAATTACGGCACGTTCCTTAAAACTAATCACATCCACATGCCTCCACTTTGGACCTTTGCCCCTGCTGGGTATGAACCAGGAACTCTTCGCTCGGCAGATTGCGGTTGCAGAATCAAATTTGATCAGAGATCAACTGAAATACATAGTCTTGTGCACTTTAATCATAAGTCAAGATTCGCCAATAATTCGTCTCCTTCTTCATCAGCTAGAAAGGATGCGTCGATATCTTCTTCATTACTACAATTCTTCGAACATTCTTGACTCGCCAACATTTCCATGTCCTGAAGAAAACATTCCTCAATACCTTCAAGGATGTGATTGGAAGGTTCTTCACTTGATATTAATGATGATGAATTTAGTGAAGGTGTCTTATTCTCTGTATATTTCCTGATGTTGGTGCCGGGGATGTAGTCATTTTTGTTTTTTTGACTTCTCTGCGGTGATAAATATCTAGTAATACTATTATTGCTTTCCTGAAATAAAATAGACAAGTCTCATAATATCAAATCCAGGATCCATAATATAAGTAAATAAGGAATGCCAAATTGATCAAAGCCTTTACGTTGAGGCATGTCCATAACGTACACGCCTTGATCAATTTAGAATCAACAATTTAAATCATTTTAAAGTAATTACCAAAAAAGTTTTAGTGAACAAGGTTATCATCTGACAGGTTTTTTTATCAAAAATACAAACAAAAAATCTTAACTGAAATTTTTTATAAGAATAACTTTCAATAATAACTGATTGACGTAACAGACATTAAATTTATGAAAAATACAAAGACAAGCTAATTCTTTTTTTTTGAGGAGTCTTCATACCTGATGTTTGAATTCAGTGTTTTCGAGCGAGTCCTCCGAGAGGCCGACGTCGTTTAGAACCTGAAACAAAAAATAAGTAAAATAAAAGCTTTTGCGGAAATTTGAATGATGAATTTAAATTTCCGTTCTTGGTCTGGGTGTGTGTGTCCTTGTCTTGTGTGTTGTCCATGGCACCCACAACACAGGGAATCCTAGTGTGGGGCTGTGAGTGTGTAGCGTGATTTATTTAATTAAACTTAAAAAAAAAACAACGTCAGCCCCCCACATGCAGCTTGTCGGCGAGCAGCGGCCAGACGAGGTCGTCGGCGGTGCCGCGCGCGCGCAGGCAGCGCACGCGCACCGCGCCGCCGCCCAGCCGGTGCGCGCGCGCCTCCGCCTGCGCCAGCGCCGCGGGCGTCCACGGCAGCTCCGCGAACACCACGTGCGCCGCCGCCGACAGCGTCAGCCCCGCGCCCGCCGCCGTCAGCGAGAGCACCGCGCACCGGCACGACGGCGACGTCTGGAACCGCGCCACCAGCTCCTGGGGACGGCGCGACCGTGTTATTGGGGCGGGCCCACCGACCGCACAGCCAATAGACACCTAATGTTTGATTTTCCGTATTGAATGCATACTGGCAACTAGCTGAGGTAACACGAAGCGGGGTGACTGGCTGATTCAACGCTGTGATTGGCTAATTCAAGGTCACACGAAACGTTGGAAAGAAATAGATTAATTTGAGCAACGGGAAAGAATGAGACGGCACGAAGCAGACGGCAGAAAGGTGGCCACTCGCCACCAGGTAGCTCATCATTCGTTTGCTTACCAAACACACAGAGAGAGTGAAAAAACACTAGTGTAATTTCATATGTTATTGGTGTAACAGGAGGTTGTTGGTGTCGCAGGAGTTTCATGTACGGCCACGAGCACGTGTCGTTATCATTATACGACGACCCGGATGGCGCAATGGTTAACACGCCGGATCGCCAATCCGCGGGTCCTGGATTCGATTCCCAGCGAGGCGAAAATTTGAATGATGAGTTTAAATTTCTATTCTTGCTCTGGGTGCGTGTGTTGTCTATGGCTACCGCGACACAGGGAATCCCAGTGTGGGGCTATGAGTGTGTAGCGTTATTATAATGAGCGTCGGCGCTGACCGCTCGGCGCGCGGGCGGCGTGTCGCCGTGTATCGCGACGTAGGGCGCGGCGGCGCGGTCCAGCGCGTCGCACACGGCGGCGAGCACGCGCCGGTGGTGCGCGAACACCAGCACCTTCTCCGCCGTCGCCGCCACCAGCTCGCGGACGTACTTGCTGCGGGGGGACATACTATAGTATAGTACGACCGACGGTTCTAGGCTTTCGGATATTGTGCGCAGGTACAGTACTTTAGAGAGAAATAGCGACAGGAACACTGAGCGTGTGACTGAAACAAACAATGCTCAAAGTGACACCCCGCTCACCCCGCGCATCTTGCCACCATTTCGACCCTAAAATAGAAGTCAATTTTAGGGTCGAAATGGCTCACTCTCTTTTAGCAGGCAAGCTGTGATACGCTGACTAAGGGCACGCTCCGATAGCATTCACTCACTATTTTGGACGTAGAGGCTTCCACATAAATATTTATCAAATTCTGATCAAAATTTGTCTTTCAGTATTAAATGTTGATAAACTTTGTCTTTTAAACTAAGTAGCTAAATTACGTCAATAGTTTAAAAGTTATCACGATAAGATTGAACATTGAGACAGACCAAATTCTATGTAGGCAAAGCCGCAGGCAAAGGCTAGTGTTAGTAATAAAATGAAGGATAACAGACAAAATTGTGTTTTTTGAGTAATGGAAGTAGACCCACCAGACAGCCGGTATCCTGACTTGGGCGGACTCGCTGAACATGGTGATGAGGGCGGAGTGCCGGCGGGCGGGCGGCGCGCTCCGGTACTCCGCCGCCAGCCGGTCGAGCCCCCCGGAGCCCTGCGCGCTCCAGTCCAGCAGTGACTCGTCTAGGAGTACTGACTCTCTGCACCGACCAGAGATGAGGAACTTGTAGTCATGATTACAGATTACAATAACATCTGGAAGCCCGGTTTAGTTATATATTTTGAATAATTCACACTATATCTTTATAAATTAAAATTATGTTTTTCTGACGTGTTATGCTATATTATTGTAAAGTTTAATCTAAATCCATTCGGTAGTTTTTGCGTGAAAGTGTAATACATACATCCTCACAAACTCTCGCATTTATCATATCAGTAGGACAGTAGGATTTATCGAGTTTGGCCATCAAAGAGCTGCGAGCACCACCGACCTGGTCTTCTCCCCGAGGCTGAGCACCTGGTCCTTGGTCCGGCGGATGAGGAACCGGCGCTGCAGCAGCGCGCCCAGCTCGGCCAGGTGCGAGCGCCCCGACATGTCCCAGCCGAAGCTGGTCTGGTGGCCCGCGCAGTACCGCTTGCCTGCGGACCCTCACTCTATGGTACTACGTCTAGAACGTACTGCGATCTACCAATAACTGGTCTGACTGCGCATCGCTTTGGAATCATTAATTTGAAAACAAATTGCTAGGAACTTGGAAAATATTAAGGGGAAAAAACACAAAAAGTATGGGCAAAAATTCTATTATATAATTCGATACTGTTTTCATAAATAAAACAAAAAATATTGACATAATATAAAAAAATATAATTACATAATATAAGCTGTTCGATTACCGCAATAAATAAATAAAATAAGAATTTTAACTCGGTGACGCTAAGGAGAACGTGCAACAAACTAAGCAGTAATTCCACGCGCTAACCGTACATTGTGATAGTATAAACGCGGCGCTCCAAGGAGCACCGGCAACAAACCCACCGTACTCGGTGAAGGCGCCGAAGAGCCGCGGCGCGATGAGGTCGAGCTGCGTGTAGAGCTCGGCGGGGCGCGACAGCGCGGGCGTGCCGCTCAGCAGCAGGCGGCGGGCCGCGCCGCGCGCCAGCGCCGCCAGCGCCGCCGTGCAGCGCGCCCGCGGCGACTTCAGGTAGTGCGACTCGTCCTGCGACCGACGCCCGACCGGACGGAGAACACGCTTATGACCAGTCTAAGGACCTTCCGTTTTACTGGATCCAGTAAAACGGAAGGTAACATTCACACAGCATTTTGAGCGCGTTCACATAGAACGTCCGTTTCACTGGATCCGTTTTGACAGGTCAGTATTTCCGTTGTGTGTGGGATTTTTTACTGGATCCGGTATACTGGATTCTGTGTGAACACGCTCATACAACTACATACACTACTAGCATCCAGTATCCTGGATCCAGTAAAACGGATTGCTATTTATTTTATTGCATTACAAGGTTTTAGTGTAGACACTAATTATAAACATAGAACGTATCTTGAACGCACGCTTAAATGTACTCGCACTTACAACAATAATAACGCCAAACTTTTTACTCTTGAGCAGGTCGGTGTGAAGGGTGATGTTCTTGTAGCTCGCTATCACCACTTCCGTCTGGAAATTACGGTTATTTTATTAACAGGGGAATTGTGAAAACCGATACTTGATCAAATTCCCAAAATTTTTATATTCATGGAACAGTGTCGTCAAAACAAATAAATAGGGACGAATTAATACTTATGAAAAGAGATAGTTTCAAAAGAGAAATAATTAACATGTATGTACATACATAGTTGTCACTTATACTTTTTTAGAGGTATCCATTTCAGTCCTCAAGGGTCCGGTCACATCTAAGAGCAAATTAGAATGAGTCTCTTACTAACAATAACTAACTGGACTACTAACTATTACTAACAACAACTAACAGGACTAACTATCACTAACAGTCCCTGTCCCAGTCCTCATACTTACTAACAAACTAACCAACTAATGTTCTAACACCGTCTGCTAACCGGACTCACCATCCCAGTCCCCATATGAGTCTTGTTCTGTGTCGGTCACAGTTGTCATACAGTGGAAGGATGGTGTAATTTCATAAAAATGTGTATGTGGTCGTCAGTGGTACCTGACGGTCAGCTACCAGCATGGCGTCCTTCCTCGAGGTGAGCGTGACGGTACTGATGAGAGGAACCGAAGGTAGCAGCTCGTTGATTTTCGACTGCCAGACTTCTCTGTACGTGTAAACGAAAAATTATGTAACGAAATACTATAAATTACTTTTGATGTTGTACACACAAAGTTTCAGTATCATGCACGCAAATACTTAATACTAATTAATAATAATCCTTTGAGTATTAATTGAAGTTTATACATCCATACTAATATTATAAATACAGAAGTATCTTAGTCTGTCTGTCTGTCACATTCATTGTTGCAATAATAGAATGTAATAGTTTTATTATCTTTGGTTGCAAGGTTTGGTTGATTAGTAAAGTATCTTCACTTAAAATTTCGTTTTTATCGTAAAACCGACACACAAGGGTTCCCGAGGGCTGGTTAGCTGGACGCAATGCAACGAGTCGTGCGGTGGTACCTCATGGAGGAGGTGGTCACGACGAGCAGCGGCCAGTCGTGGCGGTAGTAGCTGGCCACGGCCAGCGCCTGGAACGTCTTGCCCAGCCCCATGTCGTCCGCGATCATGCACCGCCCGCGCCGGGCTATGGCGAATCTGAAATAAATTTTTAAATGGAACCTCTCATCCTGGATTCCTATATTTAACTAATCGTTAAACCGATCGTGTTGAGTTACCAGTAACGAGTCATTTGAGTAGTTCCTAATAATATTTTCTTACAGGAACATATTTTAGGAACCGAGCATTAGAGGACTTCGGAGACGGTTATATCATATCTGTTTGGTTGCGGTTGCGAAAAATGTTGATTGTTTAATAGGCATTTATGATAACCAGATTATATGTAAAATTTGTTACGAAACAATGACAATAACTAGTTATTGATAAGTATATAATGTAAGAGCTTATAATTACATCTATACTTCTATACTAATATTATAAAGAGGAAAGATTTGATTGTTTGTTTGCATCGAATAGGCTTCAAAACTACTGAACCGATTTGAAAAATTCTTTCACTGTTGGAAAGCTACACTATCCCCGGGTGACATAGGCTATATCATATATTATAAAAATGAATTGCTGTGCGTTAGTTACGCTAAAACTCAAAAACGGCTGTACCGATTCGGTTGAAATTTTTTGTGTGTCTTCAGGTGTATCCAAGAATGGTTTTGATTTACAATTGGACCCGGTAGGTGGCGCTGCTGTCGATATGTCACCATATTATTATTTGTTTATTAATTATAGAGCGGTACGAAGTTCGCTGGGGCAGCTAGTAGCTTATAAATACATACATACTTACTTGCATAGTTGGATTTTACTTTTTCAATTTTGTTTGTATTAGGTAGAAAATGACCTATGACCTCTATCAAGGATATTATTATTAAGGACTCCATCAACCATCATATCTGAGACCAATTACTTACTTTGCTGACTTTGTGTGTATCTTAAACCTATTAATTTGATAGCAATATCCAGCATTTCAGATAAAGTTTATATGTTAGCACATGGAAGTTAGGATAGGTGTACAATATTAATCGTATTTAATAGTATTTATTATGTTCAGCAGTGGCACTCAGACTGCAAATAAACATTTTCATTCTTTCAATGTAGTGTTTATAGCTTGAATGGACCTTACCTGACACCTTCCTGTTGAAATGACAGTAATTTCTGCCGCAACGTGCCTTCGATAGGGGACAAGTCTATTTGAGTAGGATCCACCATTGGTTCTTTCAGCACCTGTGACAAAGTTCAGAAATATAACAAAATAATTCCTTTTTAAATACTTGAGATGACCGTTCATAAAAATCAAATGACAAATACATTGATACGCCATAATCCTTAGGCACATAATAGTGTGTTATTACAGTGATGTTTTAATGGAATAGATGCAGTAATGACATGGTTCTAGTGTTACATTTATCTTATATAATTGGAATCTCGGAATCGGCTCCAACGATTTTCATGAAATTTAGTATATAGGGGGTTTCGGGGGCGATAAATCGATCTAGCTAAGAATCATTTTTAGAAAATGTCATTTTATTCGTGTTTTTGTAGTTCCAATTTAAACTGAAAAATATTACTCTTCCTGACATCTATTGGTGAATAATAATACTTTTTTGTGAGCAACTAATTGCTTTAACAACACAACAGCAGATGGCGTTGTTAAGTAACATGAAGTCAAAAAACACAATTTATAAAAAAAAAAGAACCGAGCAAAGCTTGATCATCCAGATATTGCTTTATAATGCTGACACATCAAATATTTGTATGCGTGTTTGTTTGTGTCTATATTAGCATTATTATGTCATAGGGAAATTGTCTGTACAGAAATGATGCATGTTCCGTTGTAAAAGATAAAAAAGGCACATGCTTTAACCTATTAAATGCCCACTACCAAGCACAGGTCTTTGCTAATTGTTAATGCGGCCTAGAGAATACGCCACTACACTGCTCCAGTGCAGATCGGTGCAGATATTCACAGTTTAAAGAAGTAAATCATTGTTTATTATGTTCTGATTTTAATTCACGTGATGAATTTGCAGAAATTTAAAATAAACAAGGTTTACCTGGAGAACATATGGTGGGAGTGGTCCTAACACCACATGGGGAGCCAGTGGAGCCACCTTATCCATCAGCTCTTGGTAGTGGTCAATTGAAAAATTCCACAAATTTGATTTACTATCTAAAAACAAACATGTAAGTTAATACCGGGTAATAATAATGCCATTAACAACAACAGCAATCTTTATTGTACACCAACAAACAAACCGCAGAAACAAAGTATTACATAAATAACACGGTACTCATTTATAATACCTTTGATCCTTAATGACCTAACAAATGAAAAAAATACATGAATTTTTAATGGCTTTTAGAAGCAACATTAATAACATAAATATTGTTGGTAGCTACACTAACTACTTACTATCTGATAACACGAACTACTTACTATCTGATAGCCTGTCTGTCTGTTCGTTTTAAATATTGCAAGCCCCCACACAATCCTAGCAAATATAAATTATTAATAAACCACAATAGTACGAGAACATACAATTACTCACCATAATTTTTCGATGGAATGCTTTTGAATATATTTATAAGTGGTGTGCAAAATTCTGAAGGATTTACTTCAAACCTGTGTTCTGATATCAAATAAACAGTTCCGCTTACAACTTTTGTTACAGGTATGGTGCCATTTCCTTGCGAGATACTTGTTGACGTCTTGGTGTATGGTTGGAATCTCCCATTGGCAGCGTTTCCCTTCATGGGACCAGGGCTGGGAGAACTCGGGAAATATTGTGCAGTTGTAACATTTGTAGGACTTACTGGTGATACATTTTGATTACAGGATTTAGCTCTTTTCTTTTCAAGTGCTGCCAATCGTTTCCGTTCTATCTCTTCTTTTGTACAACTCATTGTTTATTACTTTTAATAATATTAATTCTTATTAAAAACTGACATGCTAATCTTGTTAAATATCATAGCAATTGTTTCTTCAGTATTTTTACACTGAGTTAACATGAACATCAATGAATTTTTACATCAATAGGTACTATTAGGTACGCGTCTAACGGGGATGTACCTTAAAACAATGTCAACAATAACAATCATAAAAATTACCGTGGCAGTCTTTTGAAATATGATGTAGTAAAGTACTTAGTACAAGACATATTATTTAAATGGTGCTAACGTACTTTGTGATTAGAAGAAACAAAAAACAGTTTTAAAAACAGTTACACTCTTTTTATATGTTCAAATTCGAAGTCAAAACACAACCCCGTAACGTAACTTTGAGTTGAGTGTTTTTAAATTTGATTTAACAATTTTGACATTAATGAAATTAAAATTCTAGCTGAACTGAGTTGTCTTGACGTCTTGTCAACTCTCTATGCTCTTGTCTGAGTTTGACAATTTGGAGTTTACATACCTACCTAACGATTTATACATGACAAGTGACAACCAAAAGCTGTATAAGCTTTTGGTTTGACGACTAACATTTCGTTTTAAAACCAATGCAAAGGCAAACGACATTTTATATTATTTTAAACACAGCATAACAAATTGTCAAAAGCACTATAAAACTGGAATTTTATGTTGTTATGATAAATTTCGTTCGAGCAGTCGTGCCGTGCTCTAAAATTTCACAATTTATATTCTAAATTAATCGTCGATTATTAACGTATATCGGTGTTGTGTCATAATAATCATTAAGTCAAATGGATCGTGTTTTTAGTTTTAGATTGTTGAGTGGACTTTGCTTTGACATTTACTTAGTTTAAAAGTTCGAGATTGTACACTTTGTACAACTTCGTCACTCCTTTCTCTTTTATAATTTCCATATTAAGGACAATGTCTGAAAAAAGCAGCCCCGTTCAATACTTTTTGAGTGGTGGTTTTGGGGGTGTCTGTACAGTTCTAGCGGGTCATCCAATGGACACAATAAAAGTGAGATTACAGACGATGCCAGTGCCTATGGCTGGCGAAACTGCTTTGTACGCTGGCACCTGGGACTGCTTTAAGAAAACGATCAACCGAGAAGGTTTCCGAGGTCTTTACAAGGGTATGTCGGCACCGCTGACAGGTGTGGCGCCTATATTCGCGATAAGTTTCTTCGGGTTCGGTCTCGGTAAAAAATTGATAAAAACGAAGGAAGACCAAGTACTGACCAAACCGGAACTGTTCGTCGCCGGCGCCTTCTCTGGAATATTCACAACGTCTATAATGGCGCCGGGTGAGAGGATTAAGTGCTTGCTTCAGATCCAGCAAGGCGGTTCCGGGCCGCAGAAGTACAGTGGCATGGTCGACTGCGCCAGACAGTTATACGCAGAGGGCGGCATCAGGAGCATATACAAGGGTAGCGTGGCCACCATACTGAGAGACATGCCTGCTAGCGGCATGTATTTCATGACTTACGAATGGCTGAAAGAGGTTCTGGTGCCAGAGGGCGCTTCTGCGAAAACGAAACTTTTGGCCACGGTGGTCGCCGGAGGCTGCGCTGGCATAGCTAACTGGCTCGTGGGCATGCCTGCTGATGTACTAAAGAGCAGGCTACAGACTGCACCTGAAGGCACATACCCCAATGGAATGAGAGATGTCTTCAAGCAGTTGATGGAACGAGAAGGTCCCCTGGCGCTATACAAGGGTGTTACCCCCGTTATGATCAGAGCATTCCCAGCCAATGCCGCTTGTTTCATGGGCTTCGAACTGGCCATTAAGTTCCTCAACTGGGTTGCACCTAACCTTTGATAAAATATGATTTGCTCATGTTTGAGTGTAGAAGTATTGTTCAGTAGTAAATAAGTTTAAATGAGAGGTTGTCTGTAAATATCTGTAATAATGATTTTAGAGAATTCCAATTTATAGCCTCAAATCTTGTTGATAATAATATCAGAGGTTGTTGCCATGCTACATGACAATTTATATGCCTGACAGCTTTAAAGTACACAAATATATTTGTATTAAATATATTTTTTGTTATTAAAAAGCTTTATTTTACCTAATATTTCATTATTATTTCTTTCGCATGTTGATAATGTCTACACTTATCCCGTTACGTAATATCAAGGTCGCCTATTTTGATATTGGCTGCTTACACAAAATGACATGATGTTTAGATTATTCTGCTCTGTGGGCTTTGCAACTTTACTGATATGATTATATATGATATGAATTGATGATTTTATTGATAAATATTACAAGAGATAATTTATTTTACCGAGATACATAATATGTATTTCAAATCATTGTAAATAGACAGAGGAACCACTCATTTACACCTTGAAAACAGTGGTTGAACTTTAATAGTATGTATGTTACTGTGCCTTATTAATATAGTGTCATGTTGAATAATACAACAAAGTTAGATGTATGGTTCTATTCCTGGTAGATAAACATAATACCTCAAAGAGTAATTTTCCTTGTCACTAAGATTTATTTTATAATAATAATGGTTTAGTGTACACTATAGGATGGATATAATTTATGATGACATTTGTACAAAATGTAAGACAATACGGGTCCAAGTCTGATAATTTTAAAAAGCTTTTAATATTTTAAAAATTTTATTGTGTTGTGTTGGAATAGTTTGACACATGTCATTTTGTCGAACGAATGTGCCTAACTATTCAAACTCAATGCATTTGAAACATTTATAAATTACCAGATTTGGGCCCATGTCATATTAATTATAAGTTACACAAACTGGTTTTACAAATTATAACAGAAACCTGTATTGACAATATAAAATCAGTAGAATGGATTGCAATTAAATGCAAACAATGCTCAAATAACATTCTTTCATAAAATGTTATAATATTAATTAATATGTATATTGAGTATACTAATTAATTTTTGACGTGACAACGTCTTAAATTAGGTTAGCTGGGAGTCACTTATGAAAAATAGTAACGCTCGGTAACGTTACGATGAGTCACCGAACGAGAGAGAGGCCCGCCGAATGCCTTGCGTCTCTCTCCCACTCAACTATGATCGGTCTGTCGCGCGCGCAGCACTAGAGAATTAGGCGCATTGAATCGGCGCGTTAAGTTTAAGTTTACATGTACAATGTTTTAGTAAACAAAATATATTTCTATAGTTAAAATTTGTGCAATTCTTATTTTCATTCAATTCCTTGTTCCTATTGCGCAATTTAATTATATTCATATCAATAAATATTCTACCGAGAAAAAGACGTTGTCACGTAAAATCTTCGCCCGTAAAACCGACTTTACAGGCAACCATTTTTTTTTTTAATTTTTCATACGATGCAATATTATTTTTTTCATAGTGCCAATTACTGGTTCTGGTTGTTATGTAGCTGTAGTAGAGACTAAAATACTTGGCATGCTGTCTTCGATTTGTTTGTTCTGACAGTATTCATTAACAGATTAATATCAAGTTTTTGGAATTTTTTAATTATATTAATAAAATTTATCAATAAAACTCCCTCCGAAAGTTAACTTCAAATCTTCTGTTTTCGTGATAATCTCTTGATAGTCTACTCTTCCTGGATTTATTTTCTGTTGTGCTCTCAGACTTCTTTTTTTCTAAACCTAAACCTTTTCTATCCAGCTTCTGGACGGCTTTGACTGGGTACTTTTCCCCACAACCATTTCGTCCTAATCCTGACTCATTATCCCAACCTTCTTTTAACATTATTTGATATCCTATGTTGGATGGTGGTATCATAAACTTGGCTGGAATTTTTTTACCCTTGCTAGCATTTATATTGTGTATTGTTGACGATAGATGGTCTTGTTTATCTGGAAATACTTTATTGTTGCAAGTTACACACTTAAACTCCTCTTTTAACCTCACTGATGCGTTTCTAAGGGGTTTCGGTTCATTCTTAGTTGTGCTTAGAAGAATATCAGCTAAAATAAAGTTTTTATTTTTAATAACCAAGGTACGAGCAGAATTTCCAGCTTTATCTCTCACAGAGATGTCGATGCCCCTTTTCAATAGCTCTTTCACCACTTCTACAGAATTGGCCTGACATGCTATCATGAGTAAACTCCATCCGAATTCGTCTACAGTACTTATTTTATCTGGATAGGCATTTAATACTTCATTCAATGTGCTTACGTCATTATTTTGGGCAGTTAAAAACAAATTTGCATCGGACGTATCAATTTCATCAAGTCTTCGTTTACGACGACGTTTAGCATCTTCTGGAGCTGAATGAGCAGTGAAAGATTTGACTACGGGTGAATCATTTACTCTGACATCTCGAACCTCTTCCAAGTAAAGCCTCCTGGCTTCTTCACCATTCAATCTACTGTAAGTTGACGTAATCTGATTCGATTGTTGCTCTGGCGCTAGTGGTTTTACAAAATTACTGTAATCTTTGTGAAACATAGCATCGAAACGAATGTAATATAATTTTATAATACTGTACAAACGTGGTAAAAATGTAAATAAAATTATAAGATTTGTAAATCAATCAATTTCAATGCACTTCGCAAAAACAACAAAAACTTCACTTCAACTTCAAGACTTCAAGTTCAACAGTCAACTTCAAGTCTTCAACTCAACTGACAAGTGATAAACTGATTTTAACTAACTCATAACGTCATAACTCAACTCAACGTTTTTTCAACTTGACATTCTAGCCAAGTGACAATGAATGACGGCACCGACAGACTATAAATAAAGTACAGATCATTTATAAATTTTATGATAGACTTTTTTTACAGAATATATAACACAACGATGCGGCGACGCACGCGACTTCTACGAATCGTTAAAGTTGAAATTATTTAAGTACCTAAATGAAGTCGGTTAAAAATATTCGTTCTTTTTCATACATATTTTAAGCTATTGCATAGCTTTTATCGCGGGCCTTGAGCGTGGGGACCGAATCCAGAAATTCCGTAACGAAAAATATCTAACACCCCCAATCAGCGCCATCTAGTACCTTAATAATAAGGTATGGTACGTATGTTTTCTACAAACTAGATGGCGCTGTTTTCTGATATAACTATATAACTTCTAATAATTATAATTATTAGAAGTTATATAGTTATATGACTGGCGAAAGTCGGATTAACCACACTAAGAAGTTATATGTTGCATTACAATTTACAACATTAACTCCACTCAATACCTGAAGCCCGAATGAAGTACTCTTAAGTTTTCTACTATAACTACCTACTTATGTTGGTTAGATATAGATAATTGTAGGTCAATACCAACATATTAAGCGCAATAAAAGTCAATATATGAAATGACTCCACTTTTCAAATCTGGGTACCTAATATTTTAGTTGGTTTCGTTCTTTCATTCACCGTATTACGAGCAACGTATTATTGACAGTTACTGCGGTGCGTAGTTGCGTAGGTACCAGGCAGTAATTTAACTATATGTGGCCGCGCGGTGGTACTACCGGTACCATCCTCCAAATCAATTGTATGTTTTTTCAATATAATTTACATGATGGGTATTGACAGACACTACAGTAGGCACCTACTTTTTGTAGAAACATCATTTTACAAAGCGCATTAGGTAAGTACCTACTTTTTTATGGAGATGCTGCTGAACAAAATTCCGATTATTCAACAAATGATTTTTTTTAAGTTATGTTACCTTATGCTTGGCTCCTTATGTTAGGCATGCCTTTATATCCCGCAAAGACTTTAACTAGGTATCATTACGTTTTCCTGGCAGAACATTGGATAATTGCTGGCCGTACATCCGTTACGAAGACAATTTGAGTTAAGAAAATGATCCTTTAAATTCGCTGTACCTAAACGTCATCAGAAGTACCGCGCAGAATTGCCAAACGATTCTACAACAAAACCAGCAATTTGCGTTGATAACTTAATGACTATAGGTACTTTGCGAATAATCTTGCGGTTCGATGATAAGTTATTACCTACCGATCTATGTAGGTATACATGGTTAACCTATTAACGGTACACTGCAGCTAACACGTTTAATATGGTCACGTAATTATCAGCACGCTTAGTTAGTGCGGTATAATGCGGATCATGGGGCGTGATAATTGGAGGTCGTAGCGTAGATAGGTAGAGGTACCTCTTTAAAATATCACAGTATTGATAGGGATTTTTATGTTAAAAGAAAGCACACGAGCAGACGACCTTTTTTTACAGCCTAAGCAGGCTAACCAGCAGACGGGTCACCTGATGGTAAGTCGTCCCCGTCGCCCATGGACATTGGCAACACCAGGGGCGTCACCAACGCGTTGCCGGCCACGAAGGAAGCGATGGACCCGCTCATTGAAGGACCCAATGTCATACCACTTTGGGAACACCCGATAGTAAGTGGTGAATGTCGCCCAGAGACATGATGACATGAATAACACCAAACGCATTACAGCCTGTCCAGAGAGGGGGGAGGAAAGAAAGTAGGTAGGTACTTTCCTCAAGTCTCCAACCGGAACACGACGGAACAGTTACTAGAACTAACAATTACTAACTGGACTATTACTAACAACAAGTAACAGGACTAACATTCACTAACAGTCCCAGTCCCAGTCTTCATACTTACAAACTAACCAGCTAATGTTCTAACACGGTCTCCTAACCGGACTAACTATCCCATTCCCCATATGAGTCTTGTTCTAAGTCGGTGGCAGTTGTGATGGGCGGCAGCGGAAGTTAGTGCTGCATGCTCGTTTACCACCTTAATTCCATAAAAAAACAGTCGTTTGGCGGCTGATTTAAGGAAGAGAATGAGCTAGCCAGCCAGGCCAACTTCTGATCTGACGCTTCTTACAACACCCTGGCCTGCCGAAGTAGGATTGCGGTCAGTATCGTAGGCCGCCCCAATACGGTCGAAATTCCTCTTTAAAGTACATACCGAACTACGTCAAGCCTCTCCCTAAAAACGAACGTTACGTACGTTGTACGTCGATGCTCGCCAGCGAAAAAATGCTCTCACATTGTCTGTCTAAATAACGATTTTGGTATGTGGGATGGGGTCCACTAGAAGAGGACTCTGAATCATAAGGGTAAGTCAGGTAACTTATAAATGCATTACGCTCACACACACTTGCATTGCACCCCCGCGTTGGGCTTCCCTGCATCGAGGATACTCGGAACATTGACAGGAGCACACGATATAAATTATGTTAAACCATTACAAACAATCGATGCAAAAAAACATAATTTACTTAACCCATAGATAGTTGCCATACAGATAGTTGAATCGAACTTGTGACTCTATCGTTTGCAGGTATCATCATCATTCATCATCATCCAGTGAAGGATATGCGCTTGAATAAATATGTAACTGATCAATACATGGAAGATATTTGAGAAAACTATCATTGGGAATAATGTAATAGATCCCATGACTTTTATTAAAGATTTATATTGGGAATAAAAAAATATAAATTCCAAGTGAAATGCTAGGGCGGGTTTCTAAGCATTGATATAGCGGCTACATTTAACTTAGGAAAATTCATATTTTTTTATTCCCAACCCGAAACAAAAAAAATCATGATGATTGAATCGTTGCGTTACGACAACGTGAACTCCAAGAGTAGTTCCCAGCCAGAGACGTATTCATTCGGCAGTGTGACGTTGTTGACGTGGTGCGCGCCCGTGCCGAATCCCGTTTATTCGAGGCGGAGTGGCGCGCGCGGCGGACGATTTTCCCGCCAGTTGTTGGCCGACCGCCGCGCGACCCTCACTGCTACCGTAGTCAAGTCAGGTTGCTCCACTCCACCAGCTTGTACCACCAACTCGACATGGCGTACTCCTGGGACAACAGAGTCTCTTTCGTTGTGAGATATCTTTACGGTGAGTAGGATTTTCATCACTTGTTAGCTTTTATTCAGTGAAATAATTAAGTTGAAAGGTATACGATGTTTTTGAGTTTATTCAAGAAAATTCTATTTAATCTGTTAGTGTAACACCCTCGATCGATCGAAAGCAATTAAATAAAACTTCAAACGGTGGCCCAGAAACTTTGATACGTTACCTGTAATTATGTTAAATCGGACTCTTCAATCGGTGTTTTGTGACGGTAGTTTTAATTTATTAGTAAGTATAACTGTTTTCCAAAGTGTATCTATAATTATGTAGTTATTTGAAAGTTAGTTATTTAACAGTCGGGTCCTCGGGTCACTTTATTTTCACAATGAAGTACAATAGTAAACTAAGATTTAAAATTCATAGTAACTTGAATTAATAATGAAGCCTAGGCTAGGTCATGTACTACGCAGACCACAAGGGATTAGAGGGTCGGACGGAGGAGAGACATTTTTATTTGCCCTTACATTGGCGCGACAGTGTGCTTTGGGAATTAGAAGAAGAAAGTGGAAATATCGTAATTTTTGTGCAGAAACATTCTACATTAAAGGCGAATAGTATGGAACCTACATAAGTAGTAAGATTTTCTAAGAATTAGTCATAATTTTGCTTTACAAGAATTTAATAAAATTTGAATGTCAAGCTTCAGTGACTTAAGGTCTAGGACGATAATTGAAACTTTATTGTGGAATTGTGGATGTTTCAATTCAATCAAGATGTTGAAAGCCATAGAGAGTAGAATCATTTCAGCATTGTAAAAAGCAATGGCAAGGTTGCCTCGGGCTGAACATGGAAGAGGCTTTAGAGGCTTCTTTTAACCGAGGTTAAATAGGTTCCATACATCCCTATACCGTTAACATCATGTCACGTTAAATGTCATGATACTTTTCACTTTAAATAAAACCTTTTTTTATGTTTTCCCGGAAGCAAGGTTTAACGTAGTTCCCTAACACGGCTTGCAGGAGTTAACTGGTAGAAATCATCTATTGTCTATGGCCATGGGAACGTACCGGAAATACATCATCAATGTTGACCATGAGGTGTAATGCCATGATCTACATGTTAATCAGTAATTTGTGCCTAAATAAATATAATTCGTATTATCAGGCGTATTGCATATTTTTGGACGTACCTATTTACTTTTACAACATTTTTATAAAACGTTGTTTAGCTTATTATATATCATTATGCCTGTTATAATAAACAATTAAATAAGGAAAGGAACAAAGATATTATTTTTAACCAACTTCAAAAAAGGAGGTTTTCAATTCGACTGTATTTTTTTTATATTGCTACCTCAGAACTTTCGACTGGGTGAACCGATTTTGTTGATTCTTTTGTACCTATTTGAAAGCTGGTGCTTCCCGTGTGGTCCCCTATCAATTTGGCCCAGTTCTGGCAATGGCATCCATGAAAAAATCATATAGGTAACTCCATTGGTAACTCTTAAATTAACATTGTTTTCAAGTCGGTTTTTTTACTTGTAAGATTATTATATCATTGGAAAGGAACATTGTTCGAACCGGGTGTTTCATATCGCCTCGATTTTAAAGCTGTACACCTTGTTGCCATTAAGTAATGTTATTTATTATTATTGGCCCATTAAGTACTTTATCTATGGCTGTGCCTTTGAGTTTTATACACCTTTTTGATTAGTGTGAAAGCTTCTATATCGATCGTTTTCAATCCGGAAACATGAATTCATCAATTAAGTAATTGTGTTTCGGAAAGTGTCGCAGAGCCAGAATTAATGTGGAGCCCCCTCGGGTGGCCTTCTATTTGGGCTCTGTTGTCTCTGGTGTTATATGAAGCCAATGGGCGGCGGGTGACCACTCACCATTAAGTGACTTTTCTGCTCATTTATCAGCTATTGATATAAAGACTTACTAAACTACTGTTAAGTAGTTTCACCATGTTGTACTTTACATGTAGGTACTGGTAGGTAGGTACATTTTATAACTAATAAATTACATTACTGTGTAATTGATTTAATCCACGTATAATACTTCTAATTATAAAATTTTAATGCAGATGTTTTTAAAGTACGTAAGTATAATAAGCGGCGTATAAGTTGAACTATGTCCTTGAGTGCGCAGTAACACATTTTCGGGTCTCAATCGAAGTGGGGGACGCGGGAGCGGTACGTCACTCGCTCAGTTCCGCTCACACGCATGCGCACGCACAGTCGCTTTCCGTCCCTCTCCATCCGTAGTACCTGCGCAAACGGCAGCCATTTTGGGTCAACTTATGTGCCGCGATTTATAGGTGCTTACTTCATTTCGATTTTAGAAGTGTTGAAGCAAACAACACTTTAAAAAGTTCTGATTCTGAGTCATGAGTTACTTAAAGTTCAGTATTCATGTTCCTACAGAAATTTTAAGTTTTTCATCAAGCTTTATTGAAGTGAATACTTCTTTAGTATGTATCGTTGTGATTTGGAATTCGTTGAAACGGAAATGACGCAAATGAAGCATCGGCAAAATGGCAGCTGACGTAAGCATAGCAATACATCAATATTTGGATTGACAGTATTCGTTGTTATGAAGTTTTACGTCCAGCACAGAATTGCAAACATTTTGATTTTTTGTTGGAATCTTTGTCTAAGTTAGTTTTTTCATAACATGTGTTTCAGTTCTGGGGTATTTGCCTTTTATTTATCAATAAAACCTTATTGCAAATGTCAACTTGTTCCCGTTCCATTACAAGAGTGAATAGGCTTTTTCTAAGTCAGCGAGCTTTCCCATCTATGGGCTACGTTGCCTCTTAAACAACTACATATCTACCTGTTATATTATTAAACTAATCAAAATAAATGCATTTACCTAACTTAAATACACACACGCTAACATTGGGTAACATAGATTTTTCTTATGCCAAAATTAATCTCTATTATTTACTACTAGGTACTATTAGTATTTTAGTGTGCCTACTAACTGCCGTGTATTTAATCGTTTGCAAGTCTACAATGTCCATTATTTATTTTATTAATTGTGTCTAGTTGCCAGTAATCGTCATCTAGCCAGGGGAATTCGTCGCGCAGTTTCTTCATTACTACAATCAATCACAAGCCATTGTCACTACGTGTTTAAACGTTATCTAAATTTAAATTTGTAATTGCCATGAAAACTTTTCCGCGCCAATTTTCAGTGCACATTTTTTTGCTGCGTATGCCTTAATTCAATCTGAATGGAGTGCTATAACGGTTCCACACTTATAATTCGATTGTTTAGCCATACAATGTCTTTCATGGAACAATAAGGTTTGAAATGCATCGTTTAAAGCAGCGTTTCTTAACCTTTTTCAGTCCATGGACCCCTAGAAAATCAAACACAATTTCAACGACCCCCTTGATTAAAAAACACTTGAATAGATTTCGGACAATTTCTTTTAGTACCTACTGCAAAAAAATACTTTTGTATAAAAATTTAAAATACTGCACCTATTTATGTAAAGGTTGGTGCTGCTTTTCTGCAACTAAATTAGTAATATTTGGATTAAATGTTAGTACTTAGTAGTTGTAACCTCCAACGATCACGAGGCACGATCGGCCTTCAATTTTCTTCATTTTTTAATTCATGTTGATAAACTGACAAACGTGTTGACGAGCCACCGAGTTGATGGTGAACGGTCACCACCGCTCACGGACATCAAGAAAGAAAGAAGAGTAAAGAAAGAATGATAAAAAACTTGGCTCTCAAACCCCCAACCGGAACGAGACATGTCGCTTGGCGGTTGAGTCAGGCAAGAGGATGGTTGCTAGCCAGCCGGGCTCTAAAGCCTACCACCAGCCTAACGTAAGTTCGGAATTCTGGATGGTACAGACTCCAGCGACCAGAGAAAAGAAAGACCGGGCGCCGTGTCCTCGTCCGTTGATCAGCAGGGTTCACCCCGAGCAGGAGAGGTCTAACTGGACTCAAAGAAGAATGGTGCTCCTTACGCCCAGCGGCCTAGGCAAAAAACTCATCAGCGCCCCTCAAGCGGCCAAATATTATAAATTGTAGAAAGTAGAAAAAAAATTGGCGCCTCTACGGCATGCTTGGAGTAAATGTTGTATTTGAGACAAAAATGTGGTACTCAAACCGTTTGGACGCTAAATACGATGAAGAATTTTTAATTATCGTGCGCGCCCTCTTATAATCTCGCGCCACTAGGCACGTGCCTAGTTTACCTTAGGGATAATCTGCCACTGCTTATGCCCCAAATTGAATTGCAAAGGAATAATATCAATATAATTTGTGATATGAATTAGACACTGTCGAGGTAGATAGGTAACTATATACACCCGTTATTAAACGAAATAAATAACAAACAATTTTGGCATGGTGGCATAATAGCTTCCGTTAATTAATCTATTTTCGCTCAACAAGTGATATTGTATTGAACTTTTTAATGTCGGATTCTGGCAACAATGCTCGACGAATCAATTGTTTGAGCCTTGGTTGAATTATTAATGGCCATTACATATGATTTATGACGTGAGTGGCGAATACACAATGCAATTTATAATAATGGTCGCTTACAAACAAAAGTGTTGCGGTCATCGACAAATTACGTTAAGGTCAACCCAAAAAATAATCTCTGACGATTATTTACGACCATGAATATTTAAGTAGAGACATTAATGGAAAACTTTCCGGAATGTATGCAGGATTTCTCGCGATGATTTCCCTTTAAGCTGAAGCAAAGGAAGCAACTGTTAATTTAAGCACTGCTAGCCAAGTGGTTTGACCGCCGGATACCCAAACAGGGGGCCTAGAATCGAATCCTGCAAGCGCTTTTATGTATAAAAAAATATGTGCGTATTAGAAATTAAATCGGTATCACTTGCTTCGGTAAAGAAAAATATCCCCAGGAAACCTGCATATCTAAGAGTTTTTCCTAACGTTTTCAAAGGTGTGTAAAGTACATTAATCCGCACTTGGCCAGCGTGGTAGACTATGGCATGTAGCCCTCATATTGTGAGAAGAAAACGGAGCACAGCATTTAGACAGTGTGGGTTGCGAAGAGGAAGAAATTAATAATTAATTCCAAATATGCACATCACTTAATAAATTAGAGATGATTGCAGATAGGTATATTTAACATTGAACCAAGTCTTCTGAATATACACAAGAAAACCAATCTATCACTTGTGCAGAAATACCGAGTTCTATTTTCAAAATTCCGTCATAGACAACCAGTTGACATTGAAGCGCGTCTGATTGGCAAAGACCGATACCGATCATTATAAACCCCCGTCGGAGCTCGTGCGGTTGAAATTTACGCTTTAATTATCTGCGGCTTGTGGATCGGAGCTGCTTGCTTGCGAAAGGTGGTCTTGGCGTTGGTCTCGCTGCGGGTGTACCTATTGTCTCCCGCCGCCAAGTCTAAAGTTCTAATTTGTCGGTTGCGACACGGCGCTCACATTGCTACGATTTTTCAGCAGCAATGCCGTATTACTAATTGATGTCGAGTACGCCAAATTTTTGATGTAAGATGTAACCATCTTGATGATATCGCTATTACTAAAATATACTTAATTTGATAGGTCTTTACAATGTTGTGGTTTGTGTAGCAATATTACTTTATTCTTCAGAAGAACACTGAAAGTGACTGTAAATCCTAAAAATTGTGGTGTGTAAACTTAGGTAGTTGGCGATCGAATTCTCGTATATAACATTCTTACAGGGACCCTGGCCATGATTTGAAAGATAACCTAAGTAGTATAAGCTGTATAAGTTTATCTGTAGTTATAGGATCAATTAACTACTTACATAACTACATTAGCTCTAGAGTCTGTAGTTAAGTAATTGTTACTGTTTTCGATCCTTGAAAATAAATAAAGTTCTCCTCTACCTACTCTCCTAAAGCTAACCACCTTCGCTTTAGTATTAAGTTGTTGTTTATATATTCACCAATTCACATACTAATACATAGAATAATCGTAACACTCAGTCGATTATCATCAAACCATATTATGTATGTGACTGAATCAGCTACTTACTAAGAATACAATTTCGAAACAACTACGATGTTTCGAAAATTTTAAATAAACTTATTGAAGATAATCTTGCCTATCTATTCCATTCTTATTCGTAATTAAGTAGGTACGTAAATACAGGAAAATAATACAAAGCACAAAAACATAGTAGATAATACTTAGTTCCTAGTAATTTAAATAAACAGCATTTTCCATAGGTTAAAATCTAGGAACACCAAAGATGTTTCAAAAATAACTTAATCTTGTCTATCTTCTATTCTACTAGTAATTCACTAGTAATAAAAAAAATACAGGAAAATAACACTAGGCACAAAAAACATTAGCTAATAGTTCCTAATGATTCAAATAAACAGCATTTGGATTGAGGCTTCGATAATTTCGGCTGCGTTAATGGCGCATACGCAAATTATTTAAAGCGCTACTTCCACTAATAATGTCTCAACAAAACCATTATCATTTGTTAAATTTAACTGTCGGTAATTGACAAACACGAACGTGCTCGGTTCGATTGACGACTTCGCAACAGAAATAGACCGTGTAGTGATTTTAATAGCGGACTGCGTTTATAGCTCCGATTTATTTTTAGTGAGCAGCTTACTAATTAATTTGTAGTAGTAATTATTCGATAAAATGTTCTAAGTCTATTTCTGTAAACAAAAAGAGCAGGTTTAGGAGTACCTACCTAGCTGCTAAACCACAAAAGCACAAAATAAAGTTCTAACAGCGGATCTCTTACATTAAAATAAGGGAGTATTAACTACTCCAATATAATTATCCTACTACTTCGAAGCTATCTATACCCCTCTTGCAGAAACTATCGGAACTATTCCTTAGCTTAGAGGGTTTGGGGGCGTAAGAACATTCAGCATTATTTTATTTATTTTATAAGATTGAAAAGAGAAAGATAGCACCTATACTTGGTTCAAAATAAAAACCTGCCTAACTACAACTAATCCTAACATCAGGTCTACGTTATAAGTTGTATCCTTACCTACCTATATTACGTAGGCAAAACAGGAACCTACGTAGGCACTTTTCTTTGTCTACTCTACGTTAAGCGTAGATGTATGTACTTACTTAGTTGCTTTTCGTAGTAATTCCAAATTTACACATTAGCAATGATATAGCTATAATTCTGTACTTTGTATTATTTGTATACCTTAAAAAAGTACCAACTGAACATAACACGAGAACCTTTACACTTTCAGATATCGACAACAACGGTTTCCTGGACGCGCACGACTTCCAGTGCCTGGCGCTGCGGTCGTGCGTGCTGGAGGGCAAGGGCGACTGCAGCGCCGAGAGGCTGCAGAAGTACGAGCACATCATGCTCAGCCTCTGGGAAGAGATCACCAGGCTCGCGGACTTCGACAAGGTTCTTGACTATGTCGGTTACACGTTCACTATATTACACGCTGTAGACGCAACGCAAAGTAGCGCAACGTAATGCAAAGTAGCGCAGCGCAACGCAAAGTAGCGCAACGTAACGCAAAGTACCGCAACGTAACGCAATTGTAACGCAACGCAGAGGTAACGTAATGCTATAGGAGCAAAGCTTGCTTCGTAGATAGATGTGCTTGGCGCAAGTAAAAAGCACGCATATTAGAGATGTAACGGAAATGCGGTCACAATAATTGGAAGTAGGTTTTAATAAACAGCTAATATTTGTTTGAATACTAATAAATGGTGGCGTTAGATCAGTGTGGACGTCGGCGATGTAAGCTTTGCGTGGTTTCGAGGATTCATTTATCAGTCAGAAAGGAAACGTTAAAAATAACGAACAATATCATACACTAATATACGTCAAGATAAGTACCTACTTAATAGAGTTGATTGCTAATAAAATGATTACGCAAATTACGTAAACAAATGTAAATTGAAACAAACTTTTAGCTTCATTTTTTTCAATATTATGTTAGGTAGGTTTATTATATAAGGAGGCTAGCTGTATGACAAAAACACTTCGCTAATAATTCGTTTCACAAGTAGGTATGAACACGGGTAGAACTTTTCCGTAGAATTGTTACAACGATGAACAACTTAGAAATCAATGGGAGGTCAACTTTATAGTACAGTCAGACAACTGCGACTCTGGTTCTAAGTATAACCGTTATGCGTACGGAAATAAATACCAATAAGTAATTAAAAAACTTTTAATACCTTGTAAAACTTTTTAATTTTTACTCAGTCACAAGTCCGTCGGCGGTCACCGAATCTTTATGCCGCCAATATTATGCCTAATATATACATAATTAAGTAATTATAAATGCACTTACAGTAACACTTAGGTATACTAAAACGACATCAGTTTAAAACTCTACTTTTAAAATTAACTAGTTGGTAGTTCATTGAGATAATCTAACATGAATAACATTTAAATACTTATACCTACCTAACAACCTACAATAGGTACCTAGGTACTTTTAGAAAGTAAAGTATTAACACTCCACAACACAAAATATCCGACTAAGGACAAGCAATTAACAAAAGTAGTTATAGCTGGCTGAAAACTTTGGCTGCTGCAGCTGTGGCACACGCTTATCGCCATTTTGTTTTTATAATGTTACCGCCATTTTTTGACAGTTAATATTTTTTTTCAGGACGGCCAAGTTTCCGTGGACGAATTCAAGACCGCCGTTAAAAACAGTTGCGTCGGGAAGAAGTACAATGATTTCCCTCAAGCCCTAAAGGCCTTCATCGAGTCCAACTTCAGGACGACTGACATTAATAACGACGGCGTCATGGGTTTAGAGGAGTATAGATACGACTGTGTGCAGAGGATGGTCGTAGAGGACATCAAAGTTATAGACGACGCATACCACTCCCTGTTAAATGTAAGTAGTATTAAGTAACACCTCATTTCAGTGCAACTTACAATAAAAGTCAAACCGGATGTATTTCAGATGAGGACCATTTTTTTCGGGCGTACAAATAACAGATTTTACTAGTGTCTACAGTGTACAATAGCTTTAACAAACCGGCCGTAACAAAGTTGTTGATGGGTTGAATCCAGCCATCAAATACACAATAAAAGTTGAAATGTCTCGCGATTATACGGTCGTTATTTATGTTTTTTCTTTCTGTCCAAGTAAAAGACACGGACAAGAGGCGGTGAATGCTCATAGCATACCAACACAGCCGTCTGTATTGGTTATGTGGGACTCTTACCCACTAAACACCGCCTTGGGGATGACTTTGGCCCTGTGGCCTCTAACTAAGCCTTCATCGGATGCGACCTCGCCTGGAGGGACGAGGAGCTTACCGTGAAACGTCTGATGATAACTGCGTGGTGACGTTATACTTGAAACGTCTGTATGTCTTCTCTGTTATGGAAAATTCCGGCTATTGCGGTCTAACTCAAACTTGTCTCAAAGCTAAACATTGTATTAAAAAAACGTATTACTTATGGACGTACTTAGTAATAATTCTAAAACTAATTTCTAAGATCGCCTGTCAGAAAGATCAGAAGACCCTAGCCTATTTGCAGATCTGGATTTCCCAAGGAATTTTTCTTCATCCATTTAAGTGATTCATTTTTAATAGGCCCAACCGAACCTCAATCCTGGATTGTAGGAGGTTCAATTCAAACCACTCAGCTATCATATCTGAATACCTAGGTATTTATAAATAATCCAGTTTGTACACCGACATGAGATTACAAATTAATACATTTTGGCAGTAATGTCTCTTTGGCGCTCAAGTTTGATTAATTATAGCAAGTTCCAAGTTCGCGTTAATTTCATAGATCCAAATCACGAAATGTTTAAGGCGGGCGACCAATCCACTACCACTTAGAAATATTTCATGAAGCCCATAGTGTGCATGTGAATAGGTTTACTTACTTCCTCATCGCAACCCATTTAACCGTCCCGCTGCTGGGCACGGGTCTCCTTTCACAGTGTGGGGCACAGGCCATAGTCCACCACACTGGCTAAGTGCCGATCTGCAGACTATACACACCTTTGAGAACATTATGGAGAACTCTCAGGAGTGCAGGTTTCCTAACGATGTTTTGCTTCACCGAAGCAAGTGATAATTAAATTCTGATACGAACGTAATTGAAAATTAGAGGTGCGTTCAGGGGTGAAAGCCGGGCCCCCGGTTCGGAAGTCCAACATTCAACCATTATTTATTAAGCTTATTTATTTTTACTTACGTACTTATAATAATTATAATAAGTTAGGTAATTCTTGACAACAATCCTACGCTCAAAAAATTGCAATAATCACAGAACAGAGAGATGAGGCAATAATAGCCACACACTTACCTTTTCATATAAATGACATACACTGTCATGAGAAACAATAGGTGTTTTTGACATAATTATCTACGAATAGGATTTCTACCAAAGATCAGGAAGTAGGTAAACAAATAATGAAATGAGAAACATTACATTAAAGAAGCTTAATACTTGCGTCTCAATTAATCCATTAGTCTTTGTTCACTATAAAACCACTTATCTCCCTTTGTTAGCCACTGTTAACAAGTTATAATCGTTGCACAAATAACTAAAAGGGATTCCATCAATCAAAGAGGCACTCTGAAAAAATGTTTGAAAGCTCACTTTGTATCATCGTAGAATCTGAAGCGTGGATGCAATCATCCACCAGCAATAGCTCTCATTACGTGCTATTACGCAGCTCTCCGAATACCCCGGGATTTGGCAAACAATCCCATCGGATCCATGTCAATGACGAACCAAATATTAACATTAATGGGCATCGCCAGATAATGGACGTATTGTTAACAAGTCTAGACTTCTGTAACTCATTACTTCATAGTGCATTAATTACAATGGATGCATACGCTTTAGCATTAGAAATATATTTTGTAGTTTCTACTAAAACGACCTGCTTTCCGCTTCACACAGGAAACATGAACGATATGCGCGCGCAATAAATTTAACAGCGCCTCCGAGAACTATCCTATCTTTGTTAATTGCATTGTTATACCTACAATTTGCAAGAATGTTGTTGAACAAGAAACAGTAAACTTGTCTCGTGATATCGGATCCGTAAGTCCAACAGTGGGACAGTCATGGGTTGTGATAAAGTTATGTAGCCAAAGACACAAGTTGTATCTAACTATTAAACTGAGAAAATTACCCGGGGGTAAAGAAAAAAAATGGGGCGACAATGTCGGCACAAATGTCGACAAAAAACAAAAGAAATTGAGCGAATTAAGCCCTTTAATGCAACTTTTTGTAATTGTTATACTACGATTAGACATGCGGCGTACTTGCTCTGACGCTGTTGACGGCAGCTGGCGCCAGGTGGGCTCGGGGTGGACGAGTGCGTGGAAGTTGGGACGACCGATCAGTACCTATTATTATTCTTAATGTGATTAAATGGCCTTTCAGCCTTACATTACCTACGTACTCAATATGCAAGACTTGACGTCTTTTTTTAAGGGTTGGAGTTTAAAGTTTAACCCATATATAAATGGTTTTCAGTTCTACATACCTACTACATACAATAGGAACTTTGTTCCAACATCTCCCCTTTTTACAGTTTTGCGATGTAAGGGCCCATTATATTATTATTCCCCCTCTTTATCGCCGATGGTGCATTTTTGGGGACCCGGTAATCGTTGACGGGTTCCAGGCAGCACAGGGCACCAGACAAAACCACCAATAAAATCAGTAACCGTTTAAGGATAACAATAGGTTTTACAATCAGTTTCCTTCACCCAGTATGTTCGTATCTATTTCGCAATTGTTACCCTCAGTGGCTAACGAGGCTACCAACCTATCACACTAATGTGTCTGTCTCTAGGTACTCTCTATTTGTCGAGTGACAAGTGCGGTCCGACCGCCCGAGAGTGGGTCTGAGTCATGTTCTCCAGACATTTGTAACGTGAGGATAGTGTGATTTGCATCAGAAGTGGTGTCCACTATCAGATCACTTACCTACATAGATATAAACAATACCAGAGTTAGTAGAGCGGTTTGATTATGACCGTGTAGTATTGAACTCGTGATCGGGTGTTAGGCCCAGTTGGGCGCGCGCCAGGAGAAAGCTCGTTAACAAACCATCCACCGTAACGGTTGCATCATTTAATGCGAATATTCGTGTTTTATGGCACTGTTTTACCAAATTCCAGATTTTTCTTCACGCATTGCGTTAAATTTTAGACGAATACAATATTGCGGTAGAGGGCCTAATGTTTATACTTAATCATTAATAACAAGCTTATCCTTTGTGAATGTGTACGAACGAATGAATGCGTAGTCCGTGAAACCCTAGAGGTTCATTAATTAAACAACAGGGCGGATTTCGAAACGTGAGTTAGCAAACTTAACAAATAATTGGTTCATACCGGTAAGGACTACAGTCCTTGTATCACCGACCTCTTGTCCTTTGAAAAATCTTTGTAGGTGATTAGCGAACTCACGATTGCGAGGTCAAAGGGGTGAAAGGGGTCATGATCACCGAGTGACCCTTTGGCTTCAAAGGTCAGCGTCGGCCGTGGACCGTCTCGAGTCAATCTTGGCTACCGGCCTCATGGCAAAGACAGATTGCCGTGACTAGCTCGTCTAAATATAGGTACACAAAACATTTCCAGTCTAGACGTTGATGAGAAAATTGAACTTCCCAAAAATACTACTAGAAACAGTAAACTTAGGAACAATCTTGTTCACTTTTGCTACAATTTTGTATACTATTTTCAGGATGACGACAGGAAAAAGGGCGGCATCACCATGTCCAGATACCAGGAACTGTTCGCGCAGTTCCTCGGCGACACCAGCGAAGACTGCCCCGCGAAATATCTCTTCGGACCCTTGGGGCTCTAAATCATACCACTAGCTGCGTCTAGCCAACTTTAAGAGGATGGTAATGCAAGCTCAGCGATTATAGGGATGTACTGATATACAGGGTGTAATCGTTAAGTGTGAACAGGCGATTATTCCGTAACTATTACAGTTATCAAAAAACTTTAAACTGATATCGAAAGCACTTTACCTAATGAGTAAAATGACAATAATAATTTATTAAAAATAAAACGAGAAATATCCAAAAAAATTACATTAAACTCTCCCATACATTTAGTATGAGATAGTAGAAAGGTTTTACTTTATTTATTTAAAGTGGAATAGTACCTACTCATTTTACCCTTATCATTTTATAACTATGTATAATATGATATTGATGAATTTCAAGTAGATACACGTGTTGATTAATTATCTTACCACTTAAAATTAATAATAAACCTTGTTTCAATATCGTATTGATTTGAACTGGCTGAAAAGCAACATACTAAATAAAAACAAAAAGAAAGATACTCTTTGGTGTTCGTTCTAAATTCAAATTCTGTATCGCGGGTTCTCGTTCCCGCCAATTTATTGTGTTTTTTCAATTTGCGTTAGTAATCATAATTGTTGTATCTCTTTATTGAAAAATGGCATATTCCAATACAGAAAAGAGGGACATATTAAAAATGTACTACAAATATGATTGTTACAATAGGGCGGCCGTTATCGCCTACAGAAGAGAGTACCCAGATAGAAAAGTTCCTTCTGGTACGTATTTACGTAAGCTGGATAACAATTTGATAAATTATGGATCGTTTACCAGAAAAAAAAGTTCGAGAACAAGAGCTCCGGAATTTGATAATGACTTAGATAACAATATTATTAACTACGTATTAGATAATCCACAAGAATCAACGCGTTCGGTGGCGCGATTATTTCCAGTTACCCATAATTATGTACACAAGTTATTAAAAAAAAAAACTTTAAAGCATTTAAGATAAAACCGACTCAAACGCTGCACAATGATGATCCTGCTTGTAGACTGGTCTATTGCAATTGGCTAGTCAATAATTATGTCAATGTAAGGTCAATTTTATGGACCGATGAATGTAATGTTTCAAACTGCGGCATTTACAATAGAAAAAACTCGCATTATTGGTCAATTGACAATCCTCGCCAAACTATTGAAGTTAGAGCTCAGGTGCGATTTTCAATTAATGTGTGGTGTGGTATTCTTGGAGATCGGATCATTGGGCCATATTTTTACAGTGGAACCTTAACTGGACAGAGATATTTCACCTTTTTACAAAACAATATGCTAAGTCTCTTAGAACCAATTCCAGATGATGAAAGAAGGTCGATAATTTTCCAACAGGATGGAGCACCTGCACATAATACAAATGTTGTAATGAATTTCTTACGAAACAATTTTAATGGCCTAATAGCCAATAATAGTGCAACCCCTTGGCCTGCCAGATCCCCGGATCTCACGCCTTGTGATTTCTCCCTATGGGGATTTGTCAAAAACCACGTATACGCTGAGAGAGTTCACAGCCTAGAAGAGTTACAGAATCGTGTACGTCGTGCAATTGCTTTAATTACTCCGCAAATTTTAAGGAAAGTTCATTTAGAAACTGTAAATAGAGCTCGTTATTGTATTGCACAACGAGGACGTCACTTCGAACATCTGCTTTGAATACAAAATTTTGTACTTACTAAGAAATAAAATGTATGGGAGAGTTTAATGTAATTTTTTTGGATATTTTTCGTTTTATTTTTAATAAATTATTATTGTCATTTTACTCTTTGGTGTTCGTTCTAAATTCAAATTTTTTATCGCGGGAGTATAATAGGTACTATTCCACTTTAAATAAAGAAAGTAAAACCTTTCTACTATCTCATACTAAATGTATGGGAGAGTTTAATGTAATTTTTTTGGATATTTCTCGTTTTATTTTTAATAAATTATTATTGTCATTTTACTCATTAGGTAAAGTGCTTTCGATATCAGTTTAAAGTTTTTTGATAACTGTAATAGTTACGGAATAATCGCCTGTTCACACTTAACGATTACACCCTGTATAGTTAACCGTTTCGGCTAATTTAGCCGATAAATTAATCAGATTTAGCCGAATTATTAACATGTGAAATAGTACCCGTTGTTCACAAATATGCATGTTTATAAGCAAAAGTCGCAAAATGTCTAAAAATGTACTATTATTAAATAAATAAGCAATATAGTGATCTTTCTTTATCATGCGACTATAGTACAAAGTCGCATGATGAATTAATTAATCTCATATTGTTTGTAGATTGTTCGTAAGGTGAACAGATGCGGGCCAACACAAATCTTAGTAATAACTCAGTACATTCACTATTGAGCAGCCAGTGCAGATGTAAGGAGGTCCGAATATAACCCCATCTTCTTGTAACTGGCTACATGTAGGTACACGCATATCGGCCAAACATTGACACACCTATTTGTTTTAACAGCTGTCACAGCCAGCCCTGCTGTTTGTTATCTGTGGATAATCAAAATGATAAAGATATTCTTTACTATCATTCTTATACCTGCTCTAACGGCACAGAAAACTATCGATACTATGTTATCTATTTATAAAATAATGTTTCACAGAATGCCGCCAAAAATATATTGTCGCCGCATCGAACTACCGCTTGAAAATAGAATATCACAATAATAACTACGATGCGTTTTGAATAAAATTGTTTGAAATGTATTTTTATGTTGTGTTGTATTTTTTATAGAACTATTTTCTAAGTTTTACGCTAGAAGTATTATTCTATCACTTCCGTTTCCCGTCCTATAAGTTTAAGATTTACTTTAATATATTATGTGTGTTGTGTGAAAACTTGGGGTTAATTATTATTAATTTTAAGATTGTTTATTGAATTGTTATTGTTTTTATCTGGAATGTTATTATCGCCTTACCGTTTCTATTGTTAATGGTATCATTATAATTGTATATAAAACGAACGAACTTGAAAAAATATTTTACGAACTGTTTGTGTACGAGATATTATTATAATCTAAATGTGGGGAATATGTACGGGCAATGCTGATGTCACTCTCAATCATACAAAATGGATCTAGTCGTCGTTAATTGATATCGCTATTTATACAAAATACATACACAGATATTACGTCATCAACAGAATATATATATCAATTAAAAACATCCAAAAAGCCTTTTTGTATTTTATTTTTCCACTCTTTAAATTGAAACGCTTTTAAGTTATTTTATGATATTTATTAACACATATTGGAGATACAATACAATGTACATTTACATGCCTTTTTCAAGTTTACAAATTGCATGATATAAAATTTTGTGTTTGAATATACTTTTATTTACAGTAACATTTTGGAATTAGTACATTAATTAACAAGTTAAGTATAGTCAAATATGTTTAAATGTATTTTAATAAAAAGTTTAAACTAGATATGATATAATGTAGGAATGACTGTTAATTACATTAATAAAAGAAATTGACGTTACAAAGGCACATGCAAAGACAAACAATTTTCTTCGCATGCGAGGTCAACTCAACTCGAAAATGAAGTAAAATATGTAGTAAATACATATTTCACTTTCTGGTCTGTTTGTTTATGTTACATGATACAAATGTACTGTTTATTGCAGAAATATAATATTATTATAAGCAATAGAAATCAGTGTTAATGTTTTTTTAATAGTTTATTTAGTTAAGATTTTAATAAAAACATAAGACAATTAAATTATTCAGCTTCTCCATCCTAATCAATCGTCATCAAAGTTCATCCGTAAGTAATCAATCCTATCGATCTTGAAACAACTTGCTCCACGATAGTAATAATAAATTATGGTCCCGCTACAAATAAATTGCACCGCCACAGTTGCTTCTCCCTCAGGTTCCACCGTTCCACCACCGCCACCATCAAACCTATCGAAGTAAACCGGAGAAACAGTAAGTGCTCATTACTTCACCTCTTGAAGGACGAGTTATACTTAACTTCTTTGGTTAATCGTGACCAATGATTTTATTTCGCTTCATAAATTTAATATAAAATCTTGTTCCAAATCTTACTATGAGATCCCGAGATGATAGTTGAAGTTCGAGAAAGTTCCGTCGCGCAAGCTGTCCACAAAATAGTGCCTTGGCGATTCATTCATTTCCATCAGTCATCTTCCTTAAACTCAAAGTTCGTGGCAGTTGGCATCATCACAATGGGTACACAGATCTTTAAAAGCAAAGGAAATGATAGATATTGAAAATCAGTTTGGATCACTAAGCCTCATTCAATATGATCATGAATTATAATTTACAATAAGGATAATATCACCCTCTATTAATTTTGCATGCCTTATTTTAAACGTTTAATAGAATATCATTTATGTTACTAAAACGAAGATATAAGTATAGGAAAAACACAGAGTATAAGTTTTTCACATGTACCTAAGTACTTACCTACATCTCCATTCATTGTCTAATAATTTTTATATGTCTAACAGTATAGTCAGTCTCAAAAGTCTATGACCACATCCAAATATCAAAATTATCTTCATCTACACTGTAGCAAGCATAAGGAGTCATAATTTTATGATTCTATAGGAACAAATACGAGTATAGACCGTCCTTGTTGAATGACTTATTATGCTACGGTAGATATAAATTAATTATTGATATCTAGATTTTGATCTTCGATTTTTGCTAAACAGACTGTATCGATATAACTGTACCTACGTATCATATTTTTTTATATATTCAAAAGGCCAATTTATTAGCAAATTGCTATTACTAAGCTACTGTACAAAAACATTTTATCATGAATATGATAACATTGATAATATAACCCTTTTATGGTAAAAATAGTTTCAGCAATAAGTGTTACAAACAGGATTAAATATTATTACATTTAGCCGCATAAGCTGCATTTATAGTTTACAATATCAAAATTATAGCCGTATGTAATTTTTTAATTATTTTATACTAGATTCAAATAAAGTTTTACAAGCGGTATTTTCTACGCATGTGGCTTAGCCATGTTATTAATACGAGTATAAGCTTAGCCATCAAGTTAATAATAAATAATATAATAAATATTATCTAATAATAATAATTTTCTAAACTTTTTTCATAAAAAGTATAAAATCATGTTACATATAAAATATATCGCGTAGGTATAGTAGGTACTAAAGATTTTTTACCAGTTATTAATAAAAATATTTTGGTAATTGGGTACAATTACTTACCAATCATGTGGTAATAGTTCATATACCTATGAAATTTGATTTTAACACACAAGATAGTGACGTAAATTAACAACTGGTACCTATAAGGTAAAAGTACAATATAACCGGGCTAGTACATTATTCCGTGCCATTTTGATTTTTGTCGAATAATCAGAAAACAGTCAGTAAAATCATGATTTTATACAATACCTCAACTACTACAGTTTAAAAGAAATCGATATAACACGATTTTAGATTATAAATAATGATTCTAAAAGTCGTTTCGAGCTTCCGAACGAATTGACCTGCACTGCACTGCAGTTTTGTACGATTCTGTTGTTGGTGAGCGTAAGGTTACATTACAACTTTCATAAGGATTTCGTGCGCTACCGGTAACTTTATTCGATCTAAATTTGTGAAATTTTCATTAGTAGTTATTGACAGAAGGTCTTAGGTATACCTATTTAGAATTATTATTATAAAATATATTTAAGAGAAATTTTGACTGCCGGTAGGTATGTACACAGATCGAAGATGATCGAGGCGTGAATCCGTGCGGATTACGGATTAAGGGAAAATCTGACCGAAATGTTTTTGTATTTTATTACTTCCTGGGATTAAATATATTAATAAATATGTAAATAATATTATTTATTTGCTTCAGTTAAATCGAATTAACCATTTCAATTTAGAAAAAATATGTTCTTAATTTAGAAATTTTTGAATAATTCCCCAGTTTTATATGAAAATAATTAAATGAATTAAATAAAACTTGTATTTTAAATTTAATAATTATAATATTTTAAAATAATTATAATGTTTTAGTCCATTTAAATAAATTCTAAGTATAAGTATTGGTACATATATCCATATTTCTTAGCTTTCAATAATACGTACCTATGCTTTGAAGAACGCACGGAGTTACGTACAACGATTGCCGGAATAATGTCAGGAGCCAAATTTTAGTACGGATTAAGGGACAAACTGGAAGTTCAGCAAAATAACGATTTTATTTTTATATATTAAAGGCTAGGATACAAAATAATGTTCTATATTTTTCTTATAAAAGTAGTCTACAGTTTCCATACCTAGCACTTTCTACTTTTTCAAAAAACCATCCTCAAAGTAGAAAATGCCTTTATATCCCGGAATATGGTACACTTACCTTAATAGATTAGTATGGTACGGTAAAATATATCATCATAATTTATATAATAAATGGTAAAATATTTAATTATTAAATCAATACTAGTACCTATTCTATACTTATAATGTGGCGAATGTTTTGGCACTAAACACTATTTGTATTCTCCAAATTAGGTATATATTGTAACTATATGAAGAGGATTTTTTTATCTCTTATTTTGCTTTAGCGATTCGTGACGTCATGTGAGTGTGAGCTTCGATAAACTCAAAATTGTATGGTCTTGAACGGCCAATCTCTGATTTTCTTTGAAAAACGCGTTTTACCTAAAGCGTAGGTAATTTCAGTGGGTGTTCTGAAGCTGCATCGTATTGAGGTAATTGGAACCATTATAACTTATTATACTTTAAGGCCTAAATACACTCGCCACACCATAATCGATACAGGTAGGTACCTACATTTACAACAAGTTAATATTAATAATAACTTTTTTGCATTTTTGGTATTTTTATCGTCTATGTAACATTAGAATAAATTCCTTAGGCCCAATTTAGGTAAATAACATAGCCTGTAACATGTATTAGGTACATATTTAAAGCTTATCATCTTGGGACTTGGATGCATACTCACGCACGAGGACTCAACTGAAATGTTATTGAGATTTTTTTCATACCAGATGAAGAAATCTTAAACAAACATAACGGTTTTCATGATCGAGAACTCAATCATCTACCAAAACTTACACACTAGTCGTTAAAGTGATAAATGTCTTACAACGAGGGAATTATAACGCCGTTGCAAACTCCCACTACGGAAGAGTGAAATTGTTCCTAATTATTCACATTTCGTTGGTGAAGCCGCTAGATGCGGCGAGGGGCTCTGGCGCCGTGTCTAGACTGCCGTAGGTGTGCACCCGTCCAGACACCACTCGCCAGCGTCCCCGTCGTCGGGTTATGCCTGCACATAAGACTCATAGTAAAGCTTTTTTTAAGTGGCCAATACAAAAGTATCGTATTTATTGTGAACTAATTTTAGCGCTGATATTTACAGAATACTAACGAGTTTATGTCCCCAACTAGGGTGTGTTGTGTTGATGTGCGTTGTGTAAAGCGATAGCGAAAACGTTTTTTTTTTATTGATTTAAGGCAGCAAACGAGCATGCAGCACCACCTTCCGCTGCCGCCCATGACAACTGCGACCGACTTAGAACAAGACTCATATGGGGACTGGGATAGTTAGTCCGGTATATACATTGTTATTTAAGAGAATTCAATTGTGCCATCTGATTGGTTGTTTAGATACTATTACTTTTGCTTTTATTTAAGCGTTTTTTAACCCGGACTATGGTAAATGCCTACGTTAGGTACATAATATAAAAGATTCAGATATACTTATAAATTACTAAACTAAAAACACATTTTTTATCCTGCTGTACGCACCACACTATCCAAACTTTGCATTCACCTTTACTTTGGTGACAATCAATAAGCTCCAAAAAAACCAGAGCAATTACTGAAATCGGAATTAACGATCTTAATTTATATTGATCTTCTTAATCTGATTTATGTATGAACTGCGGTAGAGTGGAGCCATTTAATTAAACGGCTAACTGTAGGTAATAGGTAAGTATTTAAGCAGGCATTTAAGTATTTATTAGCATATTATTATTCGTCTTAGGATTGGCATTCAGCGATTTCAGCCGAGTAAGTACATAAATCTTAAATGAACTTATAGCTGTACGAAAATTTTGCGCCCCCTAGATACCTAACTAAATGAATAAGTAACATTAGATCCTAAATGCTTTAGAATTAGTGAGTCTCCATAATTACTCGATTGAAATACAAGCGCAATCGTAAACTTAATGAGTATAAAATAACTCATAAACGTATTTTATACTCAACAGATAAACACTCAAAATACTTATCCTTTAGCGATAGAATCTCCAATCAATTAGTACCGCCAGTTCTTAAAATAAAAGTAAAGTGCTATGTGCAGTGCTGGGTGATTGAATGTACGGGACATTGGTTTTGTTATTGTGTTCAATACTAATAATAATTTCTTCATTGTAGTTTATGTTCCACATAAAGTAATAAACCATTTTACCCCAGAAAATGGGTTCCATTCATTCCATTTAATTTATTTCTTCCATTAATTTCGCTGCCGATTCTTCCCATCCATAGGTTTCAAACTGTTGTTACTTTTTAATTCCAAAAAGCTATTTGCACTGGACTTAACTTTAAATTATTAAAAGCATTTATGCATCTATGATTGATTTAAGAAAGTGTATTATTAACATAGCAACTATTTATAGTAGAGGCCAGATACTTAGGCCATGGAAACATTACTTGTTATCAAGGACAAGAATAGAATCCATGCGAATTAATTTGAAATGTACAGAGAAGCCTGTTTAGGGACTCTTAATTTAATGTTGCCATGTAGCATCAAGAATATTACTTTAGAAGGGTGAACATTTTTATTGTTAATTTATTGCTTTCAGCAGACTTAATTATTCCGAATACATCCATCTGTAATTCATCATTGATTACATTTATCATGTAATTGATGGTTTATCCTATTATTTAAAAATAAATTGTAACTAAAATAGATAGACATGTAAGGTGACAGCCAACGAGATGAGATAATAACTATAAATTTCAAATGAAAAAAACTGCATCGCCTTCGGTCCATCCATTTGAGAGCTACGATGCCATAGACAAACACACACACACACACACACAGACAGACAGAGACCTCGACGTCAATCTTACAACACCCCTCTTTTTGCATCGGGGGTTAAAAAGTATTTTGTTACTGATTTCCATTAATCGTTAAAAAGAACGAATATTTACTTCAAATTAAAAAAAAAAGATAATTGAATAAAATAGTGTAGGAAGAAACGTGGCAGATTCGCCGTTCTAAATATTCTTATTAATCTAGTAGATGCTAGATATTAATGATATTTGTAGACGATTTTGATAAAGTTTTAAACTACTGAAGCTGTTTACATTAATGTATTATCTCATTTCGTTGACCGGTCCAATGTAGTAAGTATTATTTTAATGTATATTAAGCTGAAATTATAAGCACAAGTTGTAATAACTTCTTTACAATCAATCTTCACTCTATTGGGCAGCTGTGATATTTTTTGCAAAATATGTTCACTCTCGTTTAGAGATACTCTAACTCGAAACCCTACTAATATTAGTAAGGACTTTATTCATGCTTAGATAAGTTTTTAAATATTAAAGTAACTTGCTTTAGAATGCAACTAGTCATATAGTGTTGCGTCATTAAAATGGGAGGTAGTTGTAATTTGTAGCTTACAAGTGATATCTACATGAGTGAGCTGTGCTCTATCTAGAAGTGCTAATGTATACAAATTATTCTTACATCGTTTTGATTTTCGCTCAGTAACTCCTTTTTCAAAAAAAGAAAATAGTATATGATTACTTTCATGATCAATGCAAATATGTGTAGTTTACTTGTATATTGGACCATTTTATAAAACATTATAACTAAATATTTAACTGATTATGTTTGGTTTAAATACTTATTTACTACAATCAATTAAAATTTTTCCATACAATTCCTACCTAAATTTATCGTAACTGCACGTTTCTAGCCATAAGAAAATTAAAAAAATATGTTAATTCAATCAATACCCATCATCATAATTATCATTAAATAATTAGTATAATAATGCTGCCTCAAAACAAAAACCTATGACTATAATGATACTTTAATTTAGAATTTAGTGACCGTTATAATAACTTGTGCAACATGCAATGTTGAATGTCGATAAGATGTGTTCTACATTTCGTTAAGCTACATCGGATAGTGTTGGCAACATTAAATATCGAGGTAGCTCCATGCAGTACGACACCGAGGTGCGCTCAAACCATGCACGGGTGCTCTACAACTAAAAATAAAACAAAAACAAATAATTAAAAAACGTAATTTATTTCTATCCAATATTATTATTCAATATAAGCCGAAATTTGGTACATTCACCTCACCTACCCATTATATTCTATTAAGTTCCCTCTTATTAAGTACTAACTTTAAGTAGGAGATTCCGGAATTTGTGTTCAATTAAATCTATTACAAACGATCCATGTTAACAATACAGAAATTCAATTTTATTACACAATCTATGCAAAATTTGATCGCAACTATATCATAGAGGGCACCTACTAAAAGTACGGAAATCTCTATAAAAATACAAGATCACAAGACAATAACAGCTAATTTACATAAACAATCATCAGAAACTACTAAAAATACTATAAACGAATATTAATATATTGTTCTTAAATCCTTGGGCATTACAGGCGTACCTGCAAGAATATTGTCTCCCTTAAAAAATATTCATTTAATTTGGTACCAAATAGGAGAGATATTTTACCGACACCGAAGTTAGTAGTCCGCATTGACAATAGGTAGTGTACCCCTTGTTAGTCAACAGATAGTGAAAAAAAAATTAAAACGAAATAAATAAAATAAATAATACAATGTGCATTTCTAATCCTACACAGCGTATAAAATTATACTTCCAGCAGGAAATGTGATTATGCACGTTTGACCATACACTCAACAGAAATCTTCTAAATTCAAATTAATAATTTACTAATACAAAAAAAACTTGTGTTAAAGTATACTATTACGACTATTAAAATACTATCTCATAGAAATATTTCTATATAGAGTACTTTGTAAGTGTATGATTAATTATGAAAATAAATAACACAAAGATATGATGAAATAAATATGCAAATCACATTTCTGACTCAAATGCATACATCGGGTGATACTAGTAACAGAATGCACGGTACTAAGAAATTGACTCACTCTACCTACCGACCACAATCTGCCGTTACAAATACTCGCAGTGGATAGTTTTTTGCAACATTTTAAATTATTTGAAGACAATTGGTATACATTTTAATATAATTATCAAGTAAAATAAATATTTTCAAATTTCAAAAAATAACATAACGTTAAGTTTCAGTAAGTCAATTTCTCTATCACAATTTTTCCAGACATTTACTAAGTCACCATTATCCATAACATAATTTTAACACACATTAAAATATAATTCATATTCGAAAAATATTATTAATTATTGTAATTTAAATAAAGAAACTACACAGAATACATGCGACCACACACCGCATAGCGTTTCACATCGACTAATTGCAATAAATAAAAAAAATTATAGGAAATGAAGCCTTGTGCTTTAGTTAATAGCGTTCATTGTCGCAGCGCACTAGCGCCCGCCCGCTACAGACACTACGCGCCGTATGTACAGTGAGACGAGTCTTGTTCTTAAATAATAACTAGTTACGCGCCCACTCTTCGTTTGCTATTCAATTAGTTTGGGCATTATATAAATAAATTTTATGTTTCAATTTATACATTTCGGGGACAATTTTCCTTCTTAATATTTTTGCAAGTTACAAAAAGGCTTTGATTGCATTTTTAATATACCTTTACAAACCCCCATAATGACCTATACCTCTTATCATACGGGAATAGATTTGTTTCTCGTAATGTATTCCTTCTTTATATATTCCGGTTATAAGTCACAAATGGGCCAAATATCTTCTAAAATTGTCCAGTGGTTTTAGCGCGATACCCGAACAAACAGACAGACAAATAATCTCAATAAAACGTACATTAAAATATGCGAAAATTATTCAAAATCAATGTACAGATTCGTCCCCATTACGGTTGTATTAACAGTATAGATTTGAACAAAGAACCAGTCTGTGATATAAGTACTGCTGTATTCATACTAAGTACATTATAATTTGCGAGTGCTCTAACATCGACAAGCAGTGTTCTGTCGTGTTACGCTAAACATCGAGTAGAATAAATAAAATAATTAAATTAAATAGTTTAAATTCGAAGGAAATAGGAATGACCACAGTCAATTACACATCTATACACAGGACGACACATGCATTATAAATTATTATATAAATCGTGTTCGTTCACGGCCGGGGGTGCCCCTCAACCTCTCACTGGTTAAAACCGAACCCTTCAAAGGAATCGTAACGTGTGACATCATTACAGACATGTATATAACTACATTACTTAAGTACAATACGCTGTACACAATGGCAGATGTAGCTATACAAATTCATCTCACTTATCGCAGAATGCATTTAATACACATCCAAGTAATAATATTTTTTATTCTAAATTTAACTGGCCGCTCAGAGTTGTTTTAATAAGACCCGTGCCTGCATTGGCAGATTGGCACACAAGTGCCGTACAATGTCACATACCACGAATTCCCTTTACATTGCAATTATTTTAGAATAGAACCACATTCCAAACCAGGCGTTACAGCGACTACCGACACGTCGGAGCGATCCTCGCGACCCGCCCTGCGTGACGTCACGGGGGATCGCTCCACGTGCGACCTAAGTGTCCAACGTCCAACATCAACAAACAAAACACGCTAATAAGAATAATTAAAATAAAGAATGAAGCACAAAAACGAACTGCAAACGCCGATCACAATTGCCGATTCTCGTATGTAACCTATTCGGGCGCAAATCGGGCGCAATCAATACTGATCGCTTGAAATAAAGCGCCATTATCACAGCTACAAGAATTGCGAGTTTGGAACGTTTTGTAGGAAAAATTGAAGCATAAGTTTGGAACATCTTGTAGGTAAAATTGGAGCTTATCGCTCTCGAACACTTGAGGTATTGCGTATTGGAAGGTGGTCCTGGACCAGCGGTAGACTCCGCCCTCAACAACCACCCCGGCACCGGAACAACCGTATTAGTAATCGAAACGAGATTGAACAATGCCCTTCACATTGCAAATAATTATGCTTTAACTAACATCGCATGCCTCTGTCGACCTTATCGACGAATGTGTGACGATAATACTTACTTTTAATAACTAACATTGTAATCAGATTTATTTATGTATGAAAAAGAAAACGAACGTTACAAGCGGTAATGAAACAACATGACCAAATCGACAGCGACAGGCGACGCGCGGCGGTCGGCGACAACAATTCAAATCAAATAGCAAATCATACAAAGGAAAATAATAATAATAAAAAGAGAACTCAAATGTACACAATGAACCGATCTCATAGGATTTTGTAGCGTACGCGGATGCAAACAAAGTCCAGTCTCGCTCGGGCCAAGCTCACGCGAGAAGCGTGTCAAAGTTATACTGCCTTAATGTGTTGCCGTGTCTTACTCTGGTGAGCGACGTCTCGGCCACGCCCACCTCCTTGCCGCGCAGCCGCTGGTTGGCCAACTTCTGCTTGTTGATCGGCGAGCCTGCAACCAAACACACGCCGCTTGCCTCGCGGTTCAGACGTTTCAAACCAATATTATACAGAAACTATTTTTTTTACTATATACAAATCAGATTTTAACAAGTAAAAAAAAATGTACAAAAATGAAATGCTTAAAAAGGTTTAGTCGAAGGCGAGCCTGATCTCTAAAACGCAAGGCGCGTCCTCCGCCCTATTGAAGTCTAGCCGGCTAGGCTGATGGCTAGATTGCGTGCCTGATGGTACGCAATCTAGCCATCATCATCACCTAGAAATATGGGCAAAATGCTGGTGCATCTTGCCCTAATTTTTATCAGAGCCTGTCACAGCCGAAAAATCCTGTCTGATACAGCTAGGATCTTTTTAATGTACAGCTATGCACCCGACATTATTTCGGCCACATTAAACTGGCCAATTTTGAACGGGGAGTTAGTGATCACTCCGGCATAGGCTACCCGGAAAACTCGTATCAGAAATAAGTTTCCAAGCGATATACAAGCAAAAGAGGTGATAGTCTTAGCAACCGGCATATTTATATCATAATAAATGTACATATCAAAGCGTTATAAGAATAGGCAATAGTTCTACCTTCAACAGTCTGGATTCGTTAAAATGAATCATCGTATGCACGGCAACACCGCCAGACCAACATTTTTAATACAATTTAAAGCACTCACTGGAATTAGACACTGCAATAAGACTAAGTTGCCTTCTCAGTAAACAAATCACTTATTCTCACAAGGTCACAAAAACAACTAAATCAACTTAAAGTCATACAAAACATTAACATTTACTTTCTGGTATTCCGGTTTTCGTTGATAGCGACTGTTGTATACAAAGTTATAATATCCAATCTAAACTACACTGATGAATTATCCAAGTTAACGGTAACACAGTTAAGTTGCTGCTCCGGTTGCCACACATGCTTGGTTGTTTTATTAGTAAAAATAAATAAGATTTGCAGTAGTTAGTTCTGTTAATGTTAGCGTTTAATTTAAAGTTAAATGATTGATTGATTGTTAGTATGTGTTGAAAATAAAAATAAAATGAAATTGCCATCTGTTTCGTGTGATGATGAATACCTTTAAAATATAAATATCATCAACACACTGGACACACAACCAGTAACATGCACAAAAACTTATCTTTAAGCGACTAAATTCTATTGGCTGCTCTGAAACGTATGTGTCTCGAAGGCAAAACAAAGTGTGGATAGACTGGTACACAAACAAATATAAAAAAAAAGCATAAAAAATAGCATTGGACTTAACTACGAACTAAAATCATATCAAACCTATTAACAGAAAGTATTATCGAGTTATTTTAACTTTAAAATGGTCCAATATACGGGAGGTAGAGTAAAACATGTACAACAAAAATAAAAAATAACAAAAAAAAAACAAAAAAAAAACAAACGTGCAAACATAAAAATACTTATAAAATATGAAAGAGTATGTGTATAAAACCGATGACGTGATGAAACGGGACAGTGTGAAACCCTACACCAAATGATAACATAACAAAAATCCCCTCCATCGTAAACGACATACATCGTATTTCACAACGTACAAAGTAGTATACTACATACTTACAGGGTGAGTTTTACTCGATAATATAATTATTATACATAATTCAACACTAAACTCAAATTTCCAAGTTCCATATATTATGTATACTTTTCACTTTGACATTCTATTAAGGTGGGCTTAACAGTTGTGCCTCTAATTAAACATAGTTTTGTTGTTTGAATTAAGAGCTCGATTGAGAGTTTTTCCATCTAGTTTTTAAGATAAAATTGTTACAAGGACGAGCTCAAATTTTTATTTTATTTTTAAAGGCCCTTTGAAATTTTCATGTTTGAGTTTGTAACGCATACAAGATATAAACACACTTGACTCAAGATAAATATTAACAGACACAGTGCGGACAGTGCGTGTGAGTAATACTTGTAATGTAAAAGCTCTTGCTACGTAAAAAAAATGCTAAAAAAATATACTACGTACTACGCACACATATTACGTGGGTATGTGTGTTTGTGTGTTGTGCACTCACCAATGTAGCTGAGCATGACGGGCAGGAAGATGAGCCCGTGCGCGGCGCCGAACAGGACGATCCCCAAATACATGCGGAAGTAGAACACCTGCGACGACATATACATATAATTATAGCCACCAGTGCCAAAGGCAACACCGGGAGCACTGACACGAAAAGAACGAAACAGAATGATATGATGTCTTGTCTCACATTGCGTGCCGGTTTTTTTCTTGAAAAGCTTTTCTTTCCTTGGAAAGCACGCACAGTTACTAAGCAAATTTGACAGCGCACGTCGAACTATTCTTGTGCCATGTTGACACGTACCTGGAAGATCTGGCTCTTGGCGGTGGCGAGCACGATGATCCCGCCGAACTTGGTGAGCGTGATCCCGGAGAGCACGCTGGAGCCCATCCGCGCGAGCGCCGCCGACGCGCGCGCCACGCGCGACTCGCCCGCCGACACGCTGAAGCTGTGCACCAGGTGCGAGCAGAACTCCACCGCGATGCCCACCGCCATCACCTGCACATCACATCATACCACATTTATATTATCATTATGACAACTTTGTGTTCACTACATGCGGTTATTTCACTATATTTGCGGTTAAATTAAAGTGCTTACAATACAATTATATCGTCTAGAGCAGGGTTTCCTAATCTTTATTTCGCCGAGCCTCCCCGAACCGAAAATAATATTTCCATGTCCTCCTTACAATGTAAGACCTTGGGGGGTGAGCGTCACACGTCGTTTTGTGACTTGTTAATTTACATACGCGTCGTTTTTTTTTTCGAAAATGGTAACATGCCTAGTATGCCCCCCTGAAATTTATCTACGCCCCCCAAGGGAGGCGTGCCCTTCCGGTTTGGAAGTCCTGGTCTAGAGTAAAATATGTTTATATATATGGGGGTATATGTAATTGGAATCTCGGAATCGGCTCACACGATTTTCATGAAATTTAGTATATAAGGGGTTTCGGGGGCGATAAATCGATCTAGCTAGGAATCATTTATATAAAATGTCATTTTATTCGTGTTTTTGTAATAATAATAATACTACTAATACTAATTGCTTTAACGACACGACAGCAGATGGCGTTTGAGTAGTCCCAATTTAAACTGAAAAATATGACCCTTCCTGACATCTATTGGCGAATAATAATACTACTATACTAATACTAATTGCTTTAACGACACAACAGCAGAATAGATGGCGTTGTTAAATGAAAATCAATTGTTTATTTATATTATTTGTGTCTTCTTAATATTATTATTCGTACTTAAATATAATTTCCAAAAAACACAATTTATAAAAATAAAAATAAAATACCGAGCAAAGCTCGGTCATCCTCTAGTTATAAATAAAATGAGAAGGATGTTTGTGAAAAAAAAAATATCTTACCAAGTTGACGAGTGACACAGCATTAAGACTGATTCCCCACCAGTACATAAGACCGCCCAAGTTAACCACTATCATTGTGATTGTGATCACAACCACCTGCAAACAAATATATTTGTTGAAACAACCGTGTCTGTTGTTCATCACATTAGGCACACTTGGAGTGCTACATTTATAGCAGTCTCCACTGATAGCTACAGAGAATATAACGACAAACCCGCTTCTTAGAGGCCTTGAACATCATGGCATGGTGCGAACACCATTAGATAATATTATTTCACGGTTAACACGTACAACAAGCAAATTGCATTTTTGTGACCGCCTTCGTTGTCTTCCCAATGGCTGAAGTTTGACTGGCAGATTGGTGATTCCGTTTAACTATAAATTGTGTGTCAAGTCAAAAGTGATTACGATCCTATTAAGTTTGTGCGTTTTATTACCCAAGACTATGTCGCTACTTGCTATCGGCTGGCAGTGTATGTGTGACGATGATCATCAACATTATCAACATCGCAACCCATAACTGTCCCACTGCTGGGCACAAGTCTCCTCTCACAATGTGAGGGGCACAGGCCATAGTCTACCACGCTGGTCAAGTGCGAATTCGCGGACTTCACCTTAAGAACATTATGGAGAACACTCAGGTGACCTTACCATTTTTTTGAAGCGTGTGATAATTAAATTCCAATACGCACATAGGTTTTGCAAATAAGGAGTACGTACAGACTTTCAACCTAGACCCCTTTGTTTGGGAGTCAATCGCTCAAATCGCTTGGTTATCATTGATGTTGTACACATACCTCATAGCCCTGTACCTGTCGTGAGATATAATTAAGTTCAGTGTTTTTATTTTTCTGTGTCTTTTGTGTATGTACTGTTGCTTTTCATTTTTAGTATTATTTTATTTTACTAACCCCTAGAATTAAGAATAATTTTGTAATTACTAACTAATTGGCTATAATTGCCAGTATATTATAGCCCATATAATAATTACTATTGCAGCAACTCACCAGCGCGGAGAATAGATCGAATCCCATGAGCACGAAGGTGACGATGAATATGGAGAGCACCGACACGCCCATCGACTTGAGCGTGTCCGGCCACATGGTGAGGTACTGCTCGTAGAACACGTAGAACACCGAGTACGGGAACACGTTGACGGTGAGCTCGCCGCGGCCCGCGTCGCGCAGGTTCCGGTTCAGCGTGTCCGTCAGGTTGGCGGCGACGGTGCGCGCGGCGCGCATCGCCGAGTAGTAGTCGTGGCTCGTCTTCAGCACCGTGTGGTAGCCTGCAGTGGCGGCCGGCCGCACGTATATATTTATGTATAGCAAGGCTTTGTAACGATACCAAATTCACGCAATAAGTTTGGTTGTGTAACGTTATTTTTCATAGTGTTAAAATTTTTAGCGGTAAACACACTTTAGTAACGTTAAAAATTAAAGTTTAAAGTATCGGTAATTTTATCGCTATCTAATGCGTTGTTGGCCCTGAAGAAAGGGACCGTTCAAGTATTACTGTATGACGTAAGCAGATTTTTGGCAATCTTTAACCCTCCCATCCCGCTCGTCAGCAAAAGTAAGCAAATCTCTTACCCCTCCCCCCAGGCTTACGTAAACATTGGTATCGTTACCATTTACCGTTAAATCTTCGATAACGTTAATTTAGTTTAACGGTAAAAGTATCGTTACCATGCATAACGTTACCTTTGTTTTTAACGTTACCATCGAATGATGAAAATAACGATACCACATTTTTAACGTTATTTAGAGCCCTGATGTATAGTAAGGAACACCTTAAAACGAGGGTATAAAGCTGGAGCGCGGCCCAGATAGGCGTTCATTGGTCGGTTGTCGGTCGACAAGGTAACATCGCTCAAGAACCTTAAGCGTTAATGTTTAAACAGGTAATTGTACGGTGGGTACTCTGATAGTTGATTTTCGTTATTTTAAGTTTACTGATAATTATTTTGTTCCATATTTTCACTTTTATGTTTATTTGCTACACAATACACAATGCGCTGTGATTGAATGGATTGATTGCTTTCATTGTACCCAAAATTTCCCACGTCAAACCCACAAGAATTGACACGGGATCCACGACAGAGGAGTCGCCTCAGCCACATCTTTAACCATGGACAAATCCTCACCCTGGAAGTAGGTGGCGCCGACCTTGGCCCGGGTCCGGTTCACCATGCGGTAGTTGACGGCGTGGCCGTACGCCGCGTGGCCCGCCTTGGCGCAGTTCGAGTTGGGGTTGTCGTTGAGGAAGTACGGCACGTAGCGCTCGAAGTCCGCCGGCGACGGCCGCTGCTCGGGGCCCGCGAGCGGGATGTTGCACTGCTGACACGGCGGCGATGATTCTGTGTACGTGAAGACCATTTTAGAAACGAGAAACTAAAATAAATAAATAAAAGAAAAAAACTTTTTTTATTTAACTTTTTTTATACTTTTTTCGATTTACTTCTATGTGTTTTATACGTGTACATAAATTATAAAATAGATAAATAAAAAAAAAATACAAAAGTAGTAGAACATTACGGTCGTATTGAGACGGGCCTAGAATACCGAATCCAATACCTTGCCCATAGACCACGGTGTCGAGAAAGGCCACCCCTCTGATTGGTGGTAGGATTCGCCGGTATGGATTCCCAGTCGGGGCAAATATTTATGTGATAAATAAATGTTTGTGATGTGTTATTAATTAGTGTTATCCCAGTCCATGCCGCCCGCGACTCCGGGGATCCTATAATTTATGAAGATGTGTTGCGTTTGATAATCATCAGTTTTAATTTAAAATATCTATGTACACAGCTATCTAAAAGGTAAAATGTTATAATAAACGTGTATTTACGGAAGTCGTTCGGGCAGAAGCTGCTGTTGCCGGGGAAGTACTTGCAGCACGAGGACGCGCTCCAGTCGAAGTAGTCGTCCAGCCACGAGTTGGGCAGCTGCGCGAGGTACGAGTCGTTGGGCGAGCGGTACGCTGTAGAACAACGATCGCATCAAACACTTAACGAAACTACTAACTCAGCTTACTTAACGAAATAAAATTTACCAGAACATTAAACATTAAAATTAAATTATAAATGTTTTATAATACATACTACATTAAAACAAGAAATCAGTAAGTCACGTCACTTAATCTTCATACGCTGAAAAAGTCTGTTGAAACACTTCCGCACTTGGCCAACGTGGACGGTCAAGTGTGAGAGGAGACCCGTGCCCAGCAGTGGGACAGGTATGGGTTGCGACGATGACGATGACGACGAATACAAAATTCCAATGACATACTAAGACGTAGTCTACCCACTATACTACTACTCGCGTTCACGGACGCGTTCACATATAACGTCCGTTTTACTGGATCCGTTTTAACGGACCCTTCGCTACTGGAGATAATATTCACACAGCATTTTGGGCGCGTTCACATAGAACGTCCGTTTTACTGGATCCGTAATACTGAATTCTGTGTGAAATCGCTCATACAACCGCATACGCTAATAACATATCCGTTTAAACGGACCCTGTAAAACGGACGTTCTATGTGAACGCGCCCTAACCTAGTAACTAGGTGATGGTGCAACTGACCGGAGTAGAGCTGGTTGGCGACGCTGTCCGAGCGGCAGAAGCGGGTGCCGCATATCATGTTCTGCGTGGCCTTGTCCGAGTAGTCGAGCCCCTCCGTCACCACGAAGTACACCGGCGGCCCGATGTTCAGGTAGCGGTTCAGGTGCTGGAAGTACTTCAGCTGGAAGCTGTCCTGCGGCATCGACAGCTCCTGGTCCAGCCCGATCTCTATGTGGGGGGCCACCTGCGGACACACGTGGACGTACAATCAGCTACGTTAGGACTAGGAGTATGATTGTCAAATACGATGTTATGGCAGTCCGTACATTTATTTTTATTTTATTTTACCATACCTACTTTAATAACGAGAAGAAACGCTGGAAGACGGCTAATGGAAATATACATGGGCCGTAGTCATAAATTTATTTTCAGATATACTCTTCTTATGTAGAAGTTAAATCATAACAAAATATGAATTAGCACAGGACACTTGAACATAAAGTTTTGTTCACGGGATTACAAATGAAATTCCCGTTCATTAAAATCCGGGCCTCTGAGAACATTATTGAGAACTCTCAGGTGTTCAGGTTTCGTCATGATGTTTTCCTCGACCGAAGCAAGTGACACTTAAATTCTAATACGTACATACTTCCAATTTTCATAGGTGTGTGAAGTCCTTTGTTTACACTGTGTATATTTTTTTAAGTTCAACTTGTTCTTAGTTTTGTAAAATGGTGTGCAACAAAGAGTTTTTGTATTGTATTGTATTGTATTGTCCTCCAACCCGCATTTGGCCAGCTATACCCCTCACATTCTGGAATAAGTTGCCTGTAACGGTGTTCCCGGACGATTATTATGTGGGTGTCTTTAAGTCATACATAGGTAGGAGTACATAGGTCTTTTCTAAGTTAACGCGCTTCACCATCTAACGGCTACGTCGCCACTCACCATCAGGTGGGATCGTAGTCAAGCGGTAACTTATATTCAGTAAAAAATGAACAAACGCACTACTAGTCTCTACTACAATTTTCGAATGTTCCCCTCGATTTCCCTGGGATTCCATTATCAGATCCTGACTTCGTGGATGTGGGACCACCTCGGAAGTGCACTCTTTCGAATGAAAGAAGAATTTTAAATTAAAATTAAAATCGGTCCACAATTGACGGAGAAATCGGTGAACATACATAAAAAAAAAACACAGACGAACATAGAACCTCCTCCCTTTTTGAAGTCGGTTAAAAAGCCGAGTACTGACCGCGACGGAGGAGCAGAGCCACGCGAAGAACACGACCATGACGGAGGCGCGCACCTCGCGCCGCATCAGGAACGGCACGTACACGTAGCGGAACACGTTGTACAGCGCGCCGTCGCCGCCCGCCGCGCCGCCCTCCAGCTTCGACCCGCTCAGGCAGCAGAACACGTCGAACCTGCGCGCGACAACCACCGTCACTTACTATATACACCTTACGATACACATTTACCGTTTGACTGGTATATAATGCCATGTGGCCTAAGTCTGCCCATTGTAATCCTTAGTTTTAAGGTTGTTGCAATAAAAGATAAATAAATTTAACACAAGTATAAACTTTCGACATACCATTTTAAATTGATACATCTACTTAGAAATCCGTGTCAATCAATCTTTTAAAGGTCGATTTTTAGACTGGGTAACGGAATAACTCAATAACATCGACACAAACAATACGGCTTATTCCGTTTGTTCACCCAAAAAAAAAAACACCTTTGATTCCTTAGAAAGCCGCATCAATATACTAAAGGTCAACAACGCACCTGTTCGCGTTCTGGCGATGCGTGTCGACAATATACCACCTCAAGGTCAACAACGCACCTGTTCGCGTTCTGGCGGTGCGTGTCGACAATATACCACCTCAAGGTCAACAACGCACCTGTTCGCGTTCTGGCGGTGCGTGTCGACAATATACCACCTCAAGGTCAACAACGCACCTGTTCGCGTTCTGGCGATGCGTGTCGACAATATACCACCTCAAGGTCAACAACGCACCTGTTCGCGTTCTGGCGGTGCGTGTCGACAATATACCACCTCAAGGTCAACAACGCACCTGTTCGCGTTCTGGCGATGCGTGTCGACAATATACCACCTCAAGGTCAACAACGCACCTGTTCGCGTTCTGGCGGTGCGTGTCGACAATATACCACCTCAAGGTCAACAACGCACCTGTTCGCGTTCTGGCGATGCGTGTCGACAATATACCACCTCAAGGTCAACAACGCACCTGTTCGCGTTCTGGCGGTGCGTGTCGACAATATACCACCTCAAGGTCAACAACGCACCTGTTCGCGTTCTGGCGATGCGTGTCGACAATATACCACCTCAAGGTCAACAACGCACCTGTTCGCGTTTTGGCGGTGCGTGTCGACAATATACCACCTCAAGGTCAACAACGCACCTGTTCGCGTTCTGGCGGTGCGTGTCGACAATATACCACCTCAAGGTCAACAACGCACCTGTTCGCGTTCTGGCGGTGCGTGTCGACAATATACCACCTCAAGGTCAACAACGCACCTGTTCGCGTTCTGGCGGTGCGTGTCGACAATATACCACCTTAAGGTCAACAACGTACCTGTTCGCGTTCTGGCGGTGCGTGTCGATGGCGAGCAGCGCCACGAAGCAGGTGACCTGCAGCAGGAAGTCGACGAGCAGCGCGGCGCCCGCGTACAGCGCGAACGCGCGCACCGCCGGCATGTCGCTCAGCGCGCCCAGGAAGAAGCACACCGACTCCGACACCGACGTCAGGAACATCGACGGGCCCACCTGGCCCAGCCTGCCGAACGACCGTACGACTTGAGTCACCCGCAGTGCATTCACTTGCATTCAAAATAACTTACTCGTTTTTATTTATTACTAGCGACCCGCCCTCGCTTCGCTTCGGGAAACTTATTATCAAGTGCTTAAATATAAAGTTTCATGGTTCTTTAAGAGATGGCGCTAGGCGTTCTTATTCTTTAAGTTAGGAAGGTTCACCCCTAGGTGGCGCTGTGCTTAAAACCCGAAGAAATCCCATACAAACTTTCAACCTCTATTTCAACCTCTTCATCCCTTTTTGTCGCAATAAAAGGTAGCCTATGTCCTTTCTCAGGGTCTAAAGATTGTCTGTGTCAAATTTCATCAAAATCGGTTGAGAGGTTTAAGCGGGAAAGCGACAAAGACAGACAGACAGACAGAGTTACTTTCGCATTTATAATATTAGTAGGGATAGTAGGGATGTTTCTGGGCACAATAATTATTAGTAAATACTATGTTACATAAATGTGCGCGAAACTTTTGTCTCGCGCTAAGAATTACACTCCGATCTGTTGTCTCAAATGCGCCAAAAGAAGTATTACAATCAAATGAGAGTCGGACTCACGCCTGAAGGATGCTGCCAAAATGCTTTTTTTTATAAGTCCCCTTTAATTTCTAACTTTACGAATCAACCGCAACGCGAGGAAGGACTACACACGTGTCTAGCTTCACTTAGCAACAAAATAGCGTCCAGATAGCGTCCACAAACACGCTACGCACGAAATGACGTTGTCAAACAAATGAGCCCACGCATGAGAATGCGCCGACACAATGTGTACAACAAAATGTGTAACAACTCACGTCCTGCCGATGTGCTCAGCGACGCTCTCGTCGGGGCGGCGCGGCTCGCGCTGCCCGGTCTGCACCAGGATGAAGATGTTGTCCACGCCCACGGCCAGCACCAGGAACGGGATCACCTCCACTATGATCAGCGTGGCGGCCACCTGCGCGTACCCGAATATACCCACCGAGCACACCACCGACGCGAGTACGATCAACACGCCTGTAACACACGTCGCGCGAGGTCAGAGGAGTTGCGCAAGGAGTAAGCCGTAATCATGATTACATTTTTCCCATATCTATATACTGACCACGTAGACCGAGAAGGATATAGACATCGCGTGAGCGTGGCAACATGGGATAGAACGGGAAAGTACAATTGTAAGTGGCAAGAGAAGTTGGACATTAGCTGGCAAATTTGTATGTAAGCGACTGTTCTTTCCTTGAAAAAACCGCCACGCAGAGTGAGATAAAAAAATATTATCAATTGTTATATTATATTATATTGTTTCTTTTGTGTGAGTGAGATAGCTGTCATCCATAGGTCTATACCCTTCTCCGTCTACGAAAATTACTGTCAATAATCAGATTACTGTTAATATTCAGATTACTGTCAATATTCAGATTACTGTCAATATTCAGATTACTGTCAACATTCAGATTACTGTCAATATTCAGATGACTGTCAATAACAACGCAAGCGTGCGGCTCACCCCCGAGCCCCAGCGTGACCTTGCTGTCGACCAGCAGCCGCGAGTAGGTGGTGAAGCGGCCGAGCGCGAGCGCGATGTACGCGAACATGATGAAGTACGACACGAGGATGGTCGAGATGTCGGACTGGCTCTCCCTCTCGAGCTCGTCCTCGATCGAGCGCTCCGACGTGTACGCAATGTCCATGTACGGCGGCATCTCCGTGCTCGTGTAGTTCTTCATGAACGCTATGAACTCCTTCTCCCACTCCAGCGCCGGCTTCAACTGTCAATACAATGTAACGTTCATTGTTAGCTGGCTTTTACTGTCCCGCGGAGTGGATTTCAAAACTGATAATAATGCATTTTTTTATAATGTTTGCGTTAATCGAAAACAAATGTTATAAAATAATGTGACAGATATTTTTTATGTTTTGGAAATTTCGTTCTAAACGCCAGTGTTGTAATAGTCAAAAAGTAGTAAACACTATATTATAGTCAGTTTTGCTTTTCACTGCCAAAGTCTCGATGTTCCTAATTACGTGTAATTGAGCATTGCAAAGGCAACTACGTCAAAAACGAGTAAAGGTCAGATAGTATTTTACTTTAGCATTGCAATCTTAAGGTGCTTAATCTTAAGTGTATGTTAACCGTATTGATTATGTTCAACTGCGGCCTTAGAATAATAACACTATAGAAAGACAGTCTTCATACAACCGCTCTGTCTAAAGTGAAGCACTAAACCGAAACTTTCCCGAAAGCGACTTCGTTTCTATAGTGTAATTATTCTAAGGCTGCGGCATCAAGACTCGAATAAACACAATTATCAGTATGTTTCCGTGTCGTCACCTGTTCCTTGTCGTGCTTGTTGTTGACGATGAAGGTGAGGATGAGCGCGGTGGCCTCGTGGAAGCGCGCCGTGCGCGAGAGCGGCTCGCCCGGCGCCAGGAACCCGCCCAGCGCGATCGCCGGGAACATCGGCAGCCCGCTGTCCGACAGGCACACGAACGGGTTCCTGCCGTACGCCGACAACACATTCAATGGCTCGTTATAACAAAAATAATAGCAATGAAAAGTTACAAAACGAAAACTCCAATTTTCGTCGATTAAAATGTATCTACTACAGTATTCCGCCTTCGTCTCCGTCTTCAAGAGGAGAGGGAATAGACTTTATCTAAGCTAGTGCGCTCAACATTCCAAGCACTTCATCGCCACTTACCATCAGGTGCCATTGTTGTCAAGCACTACCTTATAAGTAAAAAAAAAACCTCAAATTTTTAACAGACTTCAAAAAAAGGAGGTCCTCAATTCGACTGTAAATTTTTTATGCGTGTTTGAGTTCGTTCTCATTTTATTACTTGTCTATGGTATGGAATGAACAATTTTTGAAATCAAAGTTTTTTTTGTAAAATTTATTCGATATGCACTTTACTAAGACTCACACTACATACAAGCTCCGATCATCATCTACCCGTCCGGCATTGCTATACGTACATCAGACACGTTATTGTGGACAATACTGACTTGGAGCAGGAGAGCACTTCGTCCAGATACGAGCCATCCTCGACCATGGCCTGGAAGTTGTCCTCGTCGTTCTGGAACCAGCCGAGCGCGGACTGCACGGTGCACTGCGTGACGGTGGGCGGGCCCAGGAACGGGGACGACAGCGGCGCGAAGCAGATGTCCTCTAGACGGGTGCCGTTGCCGCCCAGATCTGGACATTTACTTGTTTATTAAATCACCAACATTTTGCACTATGTACTTATACTCAATACTCGATACATTTATTGCTCAGGTATGTACATAAATATCATTATATAAAATGTTATTCACAACAGATACCCTGACAGATTGACTAGGAGATAATGCTTTATGTACTGTTTTATGGTGCATAGTGTTAAAAATATTAAAATTAACATTTAGTAAATTACTTACACGAGAAATGCTTCTACAATTTAAACGCATTTTTAAAAGAAGAAGTCCAATCAAATACTGACATTGCTACCCTGACCCTTACAGCAATGTCAGTGTTTGATTGGACTTCTTCTTTACCGTTTTTGCTTAGATACGTTATTGCAGTATAAAGTTATAATGATCTCGTCTCTTTAGCAGAATTAGGTATAATGCGATCAAAAATCCAAAGCCGAACTCACCCATAATCCGTTTCTGCAACCGGAGCACGTCGAGCATGAACGTGGCGTTGAACACCGGCCCAAAGTTGAGGGTGCCCGCGTCGGTCTCGTGCTCGATGGTCGGCAGACCCTTGGACGTGATGATGAGCATCTCGGTGCGGTAGAAGGGCTCGAAGTGGGAGTCGAAGTACTCGCGCTCCTTGCGCGCGGGCGACGTCGGCGACGCCCACAGCTCCACCGGGTTGGTGGTCACCTGCATCTGCGTCACGCCGTACCCCAGGCTGACCACCACGCACGCGCCTGGACGCCACCGACCGACGGTCAATTTTCACATTACGACATTGCGAGCGAGACGCTTGTGCTAACTTTGCGTGTTTGATTAGATTTTTGCTTAGAATAATTACACTATAGAAAGACAGCCTTCATACAACCGCTCTGTCTAAAGTCAAGCACTAAACCGAAACTCCCGAAAGCGGGGAATGATTCGGCTGCGGATAACCATATGTTTTTAGCAATAATACATAAATAGCTTTTCAGATATTTTGTGGCACAATTTAACTGGACAAATCGTCATAATTCTTTTTTTTTTCGCGAGACACGTTTGGCGTGCGTTGACATGAGCTGCCCGGTGGCCGGTGTTTAGAGTAATTTCTGACTCCAATTAAGGTGCTTCAAAACGGCCGCGCGGACTTCGTTTCTATAGTGTAAATATTCTAAGGATTTTTGGCTCATCGCTGGCAGGGCTCGCTCTAACTGTAGCGATTCAAGAAGTCACATGTACAAATGTCTTTAGATAAGTTGCAATGTAAGACTTTATTAAATTATCAACACACAAACACAATTAATTTTTTAATCGTCATATTCCAGAGCTCACCTCTATGATCTAAATCATGTGATCATTTTAACAATGTCGGGGTGAGGGGATACCAAAAATTAAGTACGTATTAAAAATTAAGATGACTATTAGACGACTACCCGAAAGAAAAATCTACTGTCGTTCAACTCCCTCACCGAGAAACAGCACGAGCCAAGGCCTGGAGGCCATGATGACGCCCCACCACTCGAAGAAGTCCTCGAGCCTGGTCTCGGTGGCGGCGCCCAGCTTCTCGAAGAACGTGGCGCCGCCGTCGGGCTGCTCCACCGCCCAGCCGCCCGCCGCCGCGTTCGTCGGCAACTCCGCGTTCGTCTCCGACGCCACACCTGATTGTAACAGGCATACATATTGAAACATAATTATGTATATTGTAATATAGAATCAGTTCGTTCAAATAGTATCGGTGTATATATTTTTTTTATGATACGGGTACTCACGATATGTATTTTGAAACGCCTCATAATACGTATCATAATAAAATGAGTACAATCCGCGATGAGTTAAGTTTAAAATCATAAGTATCGGTGTAACCACAATGCTTTACTGCAACCCTACCTGATAGTAGGCGGCGATGAAGTCGAAGATATTGAATGTTCTAACTTACAAAACTTTATTCAATATAAATGATAGTATCAATGAAAAATTATATATTTATACTTTTTAGAGACCGCTCTTTAAAACTACGTCACGAAATCATTAAAAAAAACGATACCATTTGAACGAACTGATTCTATATTACAAACACACAGATTACAGACTAGAACTAGACAATGCAAGCTCACTTTGTACGTCAAATATTAATAAAAAGTTCATGAAAATACATTAATTTAATTACCATAAAACGAAACGTGGTACAAATGTATACACTTACATTGTCTAGACTTCTAGAGCAATAATCACAAGACAAGTATAGTACGGCCGACGGTTCTAGGCCGCTCTAAAGTTAGGCTTTCGGATATTGTGCGCAGGTATTGTACTTTAGAGAGAGATATCGACACGAACACTGAGCGTGCGACTGAAACAAACAATGCTCAAAGTGACTCCATCTTGCACCATTTCGACCCTAAAATTGACTTCTGCGCAGCGATCCGACCAAAGTTCAGAGCGGCCTAGAACCGGCGGCCGTACTATACACAATGCATTTAATCGTACACTGGCTACGAGGAAGTATACACACGGCACACAGAAGAACATCGCAAACACAAAAGTACAAGGCGGACGACGTACAGACGATTCCTAATAAGAACTCGTCCAATCAGATCGTGAACTGAGAAAACTTCAACATTTTATTGGACATAGTGATAGCATAGATTTTTGAATAGTATATCTCAGCTCGCAAGACTAGTCACTAGATGTTACAACCTGTAACTTTATTACAAGAAGTCTTTTTATTTTTTTTGGTTTATTTTTATTTTTTTTGTTATAATGATCTTCGTCACGACCGTCTCTCAAGTTATCCAAGGTATCAAGGTACCCAACTATGATTTATATTCATAATTCGCAGTGATTAAAGTGTCACCCACGTTTTCCTACATAAAATTGCCAATTGTCGCATGTTGCAAGGAAGTCACAAGTAATGGTGTAGTGATAAAAATTACGCAATTTTGTCTTCGATGTTAATTTTTAGGACTGATTTCATTATATTCATATAATATATAAATTTATTGGTGTTTTATACATCTATATTAAGAAATATACATGATAAATACTTTAATTATAATATTGTTTGATAACACATTCAATTCATTCATCTGTAATGTAATTAAATAATATTTTATGCACACAACATTCAATTTCATAGGTGGGACATGGTGTTCCCTTGTTAATTATTTGATTTATTATCAAACAGAAATTAATAAAACCGCTGTTAAACCAGGCTATGTATATTTATGTAGTGGTGATTTCTGAACAAAACAGTAACAATTCCCATTATTAACTACTTTAAGCGGGGAAATCTTACACCATACAAGTAGTTTTTTTGCTTCATTTCAATTCATATATTTAACGTAAAATGTGGGTGACATGCATTTTTTACATAAATAATATAGAAATCCTTCACAACAAAAAATAAAATGCAACTTACATAAAACCCAAGGAGTATTATAAGCGTGCTGCAAAACACATACACACGTTACCAGCACCCCGTTTGGAGTTATGTGCGGTTAGCAGGACAAGCGGTACGAGCGGGACGAGCGAGACAAGCGGTACGTGCGGGACGAGCGGGACGAGCGATAGCGGCGGGCGGTGTATACGTACTGGAGCGGTGCGAGTGCAGCGGGCTGGTCTCGGGGCCGCCGCCGCGCCGCGCCTCCGCGCCGCGCGCCCAGCCCTCTGTCCCAAGCACCGCGTTAGACCCGTCACACCCTCACACCCTTATTTACTATACTATAAGTCTCCGGACAAATAAATCGAGTCACTTGCCTTTTTCAAAAGAAAAGACTAGAAATAATATTAAAGTCATTGTATTTTTATTTTCTATTTTTATATTATTTATTTTCTATGTATGCATAATACCAAATTTGAATCTTGAAATTTATATAATTTACTCAGATCAATCCAGGGAACTTTGAATTACACTGTAACTTGAAATACAATGTTTTATTTGGCGAGGGGGAGGGGGAGAAGCTCGGCATCAAGAAAGCTCATCGTGTGCATCCTCCAATAAAATTCGAGTAATATTAGGTTACACTTAAAAACATTAAAACATAATCAGGAACCTCAAAGTTACACTCTAATCGAAAGTGACCAAAGTTGAGCCGAGTACATGGGATCTGAAACACAAGTGACTCGATTCTCTCTTCGTAAAGAACTCTCCCACAGTGTGTCCAGACTTTTGATCAGGACCCGGTGGGGAATGCGGGGGGGAGACGCGTTGCCGAGACTTATAACGCCTAGCGTTAATAACGTACAGCGTTATATACTTATATACGTTATAATTTGGCTAGAATATAATTATACTGTGCAAGGCCTGCTAAAACGATGTAACGTCCAGATAGTGTCGGTCGTTCTTTCGTCTTCAAAACTAATAGGCCACTGTGAAGTTCTTAAACTGTGTCACTCCACACAGACATGCCTGTTTCGTAAAATAGTATATTTTATATGTGCAAACATGTGGCATATTGATGACATAGTACTAGCAAACCTGTGATAATAAAAATTGTCTTTGAAAATTCGTACAAAGCCCTGGTTGTGGTATTTTTTTACCCATGGCCAAATATATATTTAGTTTTTAATAAAAAGATATTTGCTGATAATAAAGTTTATACATTAAAACCGATATGTCTGCGTCGATTGACGCCATTAATTTATTGAATTAGTCAAAACAGACACGTCCAAGCAGATTAAACCTTTTGGATAAAATTTACCTTATTAAGGAACATCTTTATTTTATCTTTGGCTTGTTTTTAACAATATGAAATGATCAATTACGTTTACACTTAACGAGGATGCACTTGTTTTTACGTAAGTAGTGAAAAACTCTCACTTTAGTAAGGCATAATACTAAAATCAGAAAACAGGGTAAATGTTACTCTTCACATCTAAATGTGAGTAAAGAGTGTCATATTTAAAGTCTCTTTGGAGTATCTTTAAGTTTCTCTCGTCTAATCAAAATAATTAAATCAGACTGAGATAAATATATTCTTTTTACTAAACATTAACTCAACTATTTCCCGCCCAAAAGCCTAAATTGTTAGTGGTTAGTAATTTTCAAATTATTAAACCCTTCCCTGTTTTAATCTGTAAGTAATATCTTATAAAATTATATTACATATAATTATGATTATTATTTTAACAAATAATTTTGTATTGTAAACCAAAATACATGGTCAATAAATATTTGGTGTGTGATTAAAATGTGAAGTGACATTTCTGTGGTAATGAACATGCAATGTTTCAATGATCTTGTAATAATATTCTGTCTACGGTTGCGCGTGTTGCCTAGCTGAGAGCGGTATAGATGCTTTCTTCAACATAACGAATAATTATATATGTAATTAATTTATAAACCATGTACACCAAAGACTAATCACACAACGTGATTATGGTTCGTACACATTAGGTCGACGAAATGCGTGCACCTTTACTTAATTGGTTTTACCACCTCCAATAATCGAAAACATTCGTTTAAGATATTACGACTTCGTTACGATCGTTGTAGTTTTTAATGTCCATTTACCAATGCCACCCACTAGACTGATCCTAGCGCGGAGGGTGTGTAAGGTGTGTAAATTAAACGCATTTTATTATTTATTTATCTGAACCTCTAATCTAACGGTCGGCTAATTTCCTTCCTTTAACGTAGCCGAAACGGAAACAGCGAACCGGTTCAAACCGGCCCCGGCCAGACCGAGCCGGTGACAGTAGGCGCGACGGCAACTCACCGACCGCGCTCTCCTGCTGGTTGCAGCAGAACACGCCGCCGAGGAAGAGCGTGGAGAATATGACGAACACGATCGCCATCACGACCGCGTACCCGTCCGCGCCGGCGATGCTGAAGGGGCGCGCGGCGGGCGCGGGCGGCGGCGGCGCGGGGCACGACGCCGCGCAGTCGAGGCACGAGCAGCCGGGCGAGCCCTGCGCGCGGACACGACCGTATCAATACTGCAGATGCGTACCGTTTGTACAGCGCAACTTGTGCTTTTGGATCCGCTCCGATGACATTTGTATGTCACTATCCATGAAAAGTATGACAATTGGCTCAATTTGACTGCTCCACTCCCACTACAGTCAAATTGGGCTAATTGGCTTACTTCTTGGCTCCACTCCAAGGCTCACACATCAGAAAAAAGAACACTCACATCAGCTCCAAGGTTGCAAGGTCTGGTCGGGGGGTTGTACGGCGTGAAGCCGTCGACTGGCTCGTCTCCCATGACGTAGTTGATCTGGAAGGGCACCGGCGGCAGCTGCACGTTGCCCATGTTGGTGAACCACCGCTGCGGCGTGCACGCCGACGACCCGTAGTCGCCGCACATCAGGTCTAGCGCCATTTGGTTCGACGACGGCATTTGGACCTGGAGTTCATCATTCAATACGGTTACTATTGCGTTTGTAACGATGCGATTACGCGCGTTGTAAGAAATTAAAGCTCCTAAGATCTGATGTTCAAAATTCAATGCGTTATTCTGATCCGCTATTTGATCACGAGTGTTTATTACTAGAGGTAACGTTCAAATGATCCTGAATTAGTTAACAAATTGTTGAATTCCAAACTACTTTTATATTCGTATAAATATTGCCTAAATCTAAACTAGCATTGTATTAATATCTACAAAAAACGACATAATAACGTAACGACAAATGACAATACCTGTGCACACGAATTGAAGGTCCCTCCCATGTACGCGGCGCTGAGATGGTAATCTATCTCCATTATACGTTTTGTGGTACCTGAACGGAAACAATTACGTCATTAGACTTTTATTCATCCATAGCATTTACCCGAAGCTTTACTCTCGTTGTGCCTGGGGTAACGAGAGTTACTTTGTGCTCTTGACTGTGTATGTAAGACAGTTCGATTAGTGGTTCAGGCGGGAAGACGGAACATAAAAATCACTTCTGCATCTAATATTAGTATAGACTTCTGTGTGAAATTCAAATCCTCTTTATTGTACAACGTTAAGTTTTTCAAGAACATTAAATTACAGGTCTTTTAATTTTAACAAAGTTATATTACTAATAAGTATTTTCCAAACGACCTTCTTAGATTGTCTTCCGTGTCGAATTCTGCATTACTAAACGTGTCTATGATAAGAATTTCAAGCAAACATAATTATATATTAAAAATTGAATAACCTCCAACGAAGAAAAACCTGTAACGTGCTGAACAGAACTTCATTAATTAAATATAGCTAAAAATTTCAATCACGTCAGCTTTCTAACAAACAAAAAAGCAGCATCATAATCGGTGCATTCGTTTAGGTGCTACGATGCCACAGACACGTGAAACTTTACACCATTCTTTTTGCGTCGGCGCTTAAAAACGGGCACTCACTATTGAAGTCCTGAACATCGACCGGCTTGAGGAAATCGCTGTGGTGCGGCGAGCAGGTCATGCCGCATATGTGCTTGACGAAGTTCTCCATGCAGGTAGGGCAGCGCGCGAGCATGCTGGCCGCCTGCGTGATGCCTCTGTCCAGATTCACCAGCTGAGCCTTGTCGCAGCACGACACGCCGCCCGCCGCGATTGACGGGCAATACTTCTCGATGATAGGCTGAAAACAAATTTATTTATGTCATCTAACAGCCCAAAATAAAACAAACACTAGGCAGTATATCTATACCTAATAATAATTAACTTTTATTTAAATACAAAGATAGCCGACACATGGCGTCAGGACGATGTATCTCTTGGATTATACAATCCCTACTAATATTATAAATGCGAAAGTAACTCTGTCTGTCTGTCTGTCTCTCTGTCTGTCTGTGTCGCTTTCCCGCTTAAACCTCTCAACCGATTTTGATGAAATTTGGCACAGACAATCTTTAGACCCTGAGAAAGGACATAGGCTACCTTTTATTGCGACAAAAAGGGATGAAGAGGTTGAAATAAAGGTTGAAAGTTTGTATGGGATTTCTTCGGGTTTTAAGCACAGCGCCATCTAGGGGTGAACCTTCCTAACTTAAAGAATAAGAACGCCTAGCGCCATCTCTTAAAGAACCATGAAACTTTATATTTAAGCACTTGATAATAAGTTTCCCGAAGCGAAGCGAGGGCGGGTCGCTAGTACACTATACAATGCACTACAATATGACGTGATCTACGCCAATGCAACGCAAATCCAATTTCCACGAAAATGTATTCATGCGACTCCAGTGTACAATTACATCAACCAAAATAGGAAACCAGTAAACAATAAACATGTTGGCACATCTTAAAATAATATCGAGATAAGATTAACAACAACAGGATGACTCACGTGTTGTAATCATAATTACCAATCACAACACAACCGGCCGTTATCTCAGCGTGGTCTGATCAAAGACGGCATTTGTTTGGTCGGGAATATTGGCGAGCCCGGGAGGTTATCAACAGAGGAGAATTGACGCGATACTGTACAAAGTGCCGTGTATCTTGTGTGAAGGGAAATCTACGAGGGCATTGATTTGACGACGGAACTTCCACAGGATTGATTTAATCATTGCCCTTAATACAGCAATATGTGAGCTATATCAAACAGTAATTTAAAAGGGATTTGTCTTTGTAACTAGTAAATTGAAAGTTGTAACTAATTGAAATTTGATCGTAAAAGTTTTAAAGGATGAAGAAGGATTTTTATTATTTTTAACGTATTAAAATAAAAGCTTGTTTAAAAAAACAATTATTTATATATTCACTTTAGGAAGTTTTTATGCCGCCCGAAGTCCTCCGACATCGTTAACGACTGCTATCTCACCATAACAACCGGGACCGACCGGCTTGACGTGCCCTCCGAAGTACGGCAACGCCCAGGAAATTTTATGAACTACAAACTACTTTACGTGAAACGCGATGAGGGTGGATGCCTCGCTTTTATTATTTTGACTTAACCAGCGCATTAGGGAGAACCCTGTTATGTCATTTATAAGGTTGGAAATAAATAAAGTCTTATAGTTATGTTATCCTAGTATTCGCTTTATTCTTTGTGCTCCAATATCCTGTTCTTCTGGTGCAACATTACTTCTGTTTAAAATGATAGTACCTTGTGTTGTGTAGTTGTCAAAGGTCGTAGACTCATATAATATCACAAAATATTATTGTTGTACTAGATGTATTTTTATAGGGTAAAGTTCAAAGCTTCGCGTGACAGTGGACATTGAAATTAATCGATTGCTTTCTTGTGCCTCGTGATCAATCGCCCGTTCGCCCGAATCATGAACCTTTTGTGGTTATTGAATTGGTTTTACGTTATGTACTTACTAAATGACTGCTCCATTTAGGTTATAGAAAAACAATAATGATCGCTACTTAATGTTTACTATACCGTGTTTAATGAATGAAGTACAAGCGTTCCTTACATCCACAGTCATCATGGTGTACGTTCATACTTTACTTTTTCAGTTTCACAAATCGTCGCTTAGCAAATAACATTAGTCAAAAAGAATCTAGAAACTATGCAAAGCTTGTTTTTGAAAAGATTTTTTCTTTTAATTTTTATTTATCGCCGGACGAGCATTCATATGCTCAGCAAGCCCTTTCATTTGATACCCATATTGTAGGAAAGTACCTATAAAAAACTTAATCCGCCCTCTTTAGAAGTCCACCGTATTGGATGTAGAGTGACGTTACTTTACTTTTCACGTTACTCTCAGCAAGTCCTTTAATTTGATACCGATATTGTAGGAGTGCATTAAAAATAACTAGTCCGCCATCTCGTGTGGTGCGCCATGTGGGATTTAGAATGACGTCACAAAACTAACCATGCATTATCATCCAAACTAAACATATATATAAAATTTCAGCTCAATCGGTTGAAGATATCTGCTTCAATATTGAGTTGTAAGATTTCACCCGAACAAACATGGTTACATACATACATTACATAGGTACATACATACATTTCAATCTAAATAAAAGCTTTTAATTATACGGAAAATTTGGAGGAATAATAACATATTATTTTGATAAGGACAACTATTCAAAAGGCCTCCGTTGTTTCTAGAAAGAAATTTATCATTTTACGATTGCCGCCAATGACGTAAATAGTGTCTCGTTAAATGTAATTATTACTAGCTTCAGCTATAAACAATAGAAAATAATAGCGTTCACATAGGTACATGGTTAATTTGACGAGTTTTTATGAGTAGGTATATCGTTTTAGTTACAACTTTGAAAAACCGCAACAGCAAGAAAAGACTGGGCACAATTATTTAAAATGGTGACTTTCCAACTGCTAATCTTTGCTCCTTAGGTCTTTATCCACGCTTATAGATCAACACTCACATTATGCACACATACACTTGGTTTCAAATATCACTGGGCTTAGGATAACAAACGAGAATGTAATACACAGAACTCCAGACTCAAATCGGGGTTGTATTGGTAATGTTTTAATAATAATATGCAACGACAGACTGGTTCAAGGTAAACTAATACATATATAAATGGGTAAGGCAACCATCAGCTTAATCAAATTTCTACCATTAGAACACCAAGGCGATACGGCGGTGTGCGATGCATGTCAATAAAACCGTGGTAATAGCAACATTGCACAGTATTCCCGGAGGGGACTCGTCCTCGCCGTTACCACGCCGCGGCTCCGTCGTTACGTGACCGGATTGGGACGAGAGACCACAATATTAATTATACAACGACATGACATGTCATGCTTCATGTCATGTGATTACTGGATGCCCGTATCGTATGTTAATATGATTCAAAATTCAATTCATTCCCCATGTCTAGACATAGTATTCAGGAATAAATTATAGAAAGTTGAAATTGTACCAATAATAATAATTATATCCAAATATAATAATTGTAATCCGTCCTAGACCTAGCTTAGCTTCGGGAAACCTATGTCTTAATAAAGTATCCGTTATTGAATAAATATTTTAAATGGAATTCCTTAAATTGACATTGAAATTAACGGTACTCATGTGCTAATTATAAAATTATATACATATAAAATTGCTCCCCCCGTCTTGTATATGTATTGTACCTATTTGAAATTCAAATAAATTAAGTATTTTTGTTGGATACATAAGGGGGCATGAAAATATTATTTTTGGTTCGGCGAGGCTCAGCGGAATAAAGGTTGGGAAACCCTGCTTTAAAGTAACAAAATATTAAGGGTCGGTGGTAACCTATTATCAGATTCATCTGTCTGTTTATAGACTTTTAATGTAACAACGAAAATGTTGTATAAAGTGTAAACAAACATAAACATACATTACATAGACCACTTTGCATTGAAACCTGCATACTCTCTTTATCTGAAAATTTTATACATAACCATAAACCAAACGACCTTCACCATACCTACAATACATCTATTATGTTCACTGCCACAATGTTTTATTGCAGGTAGATACATAAACAATTGAAAACAATATCACAATTAAAAACCAATCACACGTAATGATAACCATCAAAGTGGCCAATGTTTTTGGTACATCATAGAGGAATACAATTTGCTTTGTTGAAAGCCACAAAAATACACTGTAAACAACAACAAAATCATTGTGTACACAAATAGGTACAAAATGCATGGCTAAAATTACAGATTGGAAATTCCAAATGCTGAATAAACGGAGTTAAATTTTTATTCATACAAATTTATAAACTATTGAATATTTTGTCGTCCGGTTTCCTGTTTATCGTAGTAATATTTAAAATTAAGCTGGCTAAATGAATTTAGGCACTACAAAATGTAACTGTATTTTAGGGTAGGTATTAGTTATCAAATCCTATTTCCGTTTCCTGTTTGATATGATAAGCCAGAGCGGAATTATTAACCCGTTCTAATTAACTATTAAATAACCGAAATTAGCTGAAAGTTTTCGTTATAAATAAATTAAAAAATAACCACATGTAGGTTTTTAGTACAGTTACAAAATGGTACATTTCAAATGATCGACGTACATAATTTGAAACAATAACCCACAGCATACGCACTATAATTTCTTATCAGTATTAGATACATAAATCCGTATAGTTTACATAGTCGAGTTTTCTTAACAAATTGATAATGTTATCCAGAACAAGTGGTGCCGCGTCAACCGATCTCACGATGGACGTAATTGATTTCAATTGCGTCAATAAATGCTTGTTGCTAACTAATGTAGCTACTCGTAAAATAAGGCGACTGACTGCTCTTACAATGTATGTATGTATCGTTAAATCATAACTTATACCGAGGCACAAATTGCTACCAACGGTCGCCTGCTGCGCAATTCACAGGAAAACATAATCTAAACTTATACCCCCGCAATATTATTCCCTGTGTCGAGGGTGGCATGGACAACACTATTAACACATCACTAACAGCCGAGAACAAACATTTACCAGTTACATAAACATCTGCCCCGTCCGGGATTGAACCCGGGACCTCAGCACCACTCTTACGTTGGCACCCATGACAACTGTGGTCGACCCAAAACAAGACTCAAATCGGGACTAGGATGGTTAGTCCACTTAGCAGAGGGTGTTATTAAAACTGTTTGTTAGTTCGTTAGTATGTAATGTATGTATGAGAACTGGGGCAAGGACTGTATGTGGAAGATATTTGAGAAAAACTTATAGTAATTTGTTAACGTAACTGATAATAACGTATAAGATTTTTCGTCCCCTTAGCTGTGCTTTTGTTTTATTGGATGCAAGTAACGTTTTGTGTTTTGTGAAATGTTTTGTGAAATTGTTTTCTCATTGTCAATATTGTTAAGCATTCACAAAACTCAAGCGTTTCTCAATGTATTCAATATTTTCTTGAAAACGGTACTTTGGGTTCGTTTGCAGTCCTAAAACCGTCGTCAGAACAACGTCATAATGTGCTGCCGATTAAGAAATACCTTCTTCAATTATTCCACACTGGCACTTAGCTACACCAACCAACAATGGTATTGTTGGTTAGTACCTACATACATACAAAATTATATCCTGCTTTAAGTCATAGGTTATTTACAGCATATACATTTCTCCATAGTATTCCCTATGAATTTTCACTGCATTGGCAAACAGCCCAGATCATTGCCAATTCCAACATCAAAACAAAGCCATAAGGTGATCAGCAACAAACACATTGTTGCGTATTTATAGTTTCATCTTTCATTATGGTAACTAGATATTTCGTTTTGTGTATTACATAGTATATCTTGGGCATAGGACTTTGTATCATGTCCATAAATTGGACCATTCTGCAATACATATCATTTTGCCAAGCAAGTTGATGAGTAATCATCATCATCACTGACATTAACAATAATATTAACGCGTCACAATTACAACCAATAAATATATTTTTTTATATGAAATTAAAATAATTTCACCGAGTCCCTGGGTTAAATTTTAGTAGAGTGAGAAGGATAGTAGTCTATCTCTGCCTTAAACTCATTCTGTCTCTTTTGAATTGCCAAACTGTCTTATATGACTACGGCTGGCACTAATAAACGTACAGAGATCAAAACAAACTAGTTTATTCCAACTGTCTCTGATCCTAGTTATGGAGGAAATCTAACTGTAATAAACAGTGTTTTGTTACTTTGGAACAAATCTGATTCGTCCTCGGCCTAGTCTCACGCTAATGGTATCGTCAAGGCCTGATCGCAATCGCCTCATGAAAGCCACAAAGGCTAGCTTTAAAGGGTCAGTAACATCGCTACTAGAGGAATAAATGACACCTCGACGGTTTTATGTAAACTGCCGACAACTGAGCTGTCGAGCCACTTAGTAAGTGATCACAGTCGCACATGGATTTGCATCTGTGACTAAATTAGAACAAGACTTTTACTAAAACTTACTAACTGGACTATTTTTGCAAATGTGGTTCCAAATTTGTTTATTTTGCAGATAAAACAACAACTTCACTGCTTCTTACAGCACAAACTAAATAAAACGTCAACTTAAACTTAAAGGCTCGTTACCCTAATATTATGAGTCACCGAACTACGTTTCTTACATCACCGCTCCAAATGATTCATCGTCAGTAATCTCCACTAAAGCTGTATTATTAAGAAAATCTGCGGCCAGGAATGGTAGATTAAATACTATAATACAGTACGATAAACGACATTAGGGATAAGCAGCTCTAAGGTTTTTGTCTACGAAATAATTTAGCAATGTTCCTTGGCTCGAGATCGAGTTATATACCACAGCATTGAAGTGGTATTATTGACATTTCTCAAAGTGATTAAATAGGAAATATTGAAATCCGTAGACGAACAAGAATTACACACTTAGTTTGCAGAAGTATGCAGTTGAGATGACATTGAGATTAGTTCGAAGAACCGATAACTATTGGGGGAGAAAAGTCTTTAGATGGCAAGCAAGCCCTAGTTGACAAGAGCATAGCAACACCGAGCTAAGGTAGACCTGATCTGAACAAGATAGAAGATACCTGCTCGATACTGGGGGTTCAAGATCGCTTGTGTCAAACAGTAGACCTCCAAAGGCGGATCTATGAAAGAGGCATCTCAAAAAGCGACCGGATCTTAAAATAACTTCGTATTTTACTTCAGTTGAAAATTAAAAGAAGAATTAACATGTAGATCACCCAAAAATATGTATTTTTTCTTTTTCTCCTTCTTTTGTTGTTCTTCTTCACAACCCACAACTGTCCCACTACTGGACTCGGGTCTCCTCTCAATTCTCTATATCTTCAATTTTTATATTAGCGTACTCCTAAACCTGATATTTACTACTTTGTACACAACACATGTTTCGTATTGACGTAGATGCTTTAAAAATAACCGCCTAATCGCATTACGAGGCTGGTATTTGCGTCGCCTTCAAGCCCCAAGTCGTTCAGGTTCAGGTCAAGTTCTCGAGCAGGTGGCATACCCAAAAGAGACTTCAGGCGATGTTGCCACTCGCACGCAAATGTCGAACGTTTGACCCAGTTCGTCGGCGGCCTTGCGCGCCAGGGGCAATCGTGTTAACACAACCTGCACGCCCCATGATCACACATCACACGACTAATGCGCACTGTAGTATGCAGACCATGACAAGGGCTACTTGGTCCACTTGAGACTGGAAAACATTGTCAATTTAAATTGAAGACATCATGCACACTTGACTTGAATAAGTCAATTTGGATTCAAGTTTTCTACTATACACATAGATGTAAGAAAAATAATAAATTCTTAAATGCGCTGACGTGTTTGCACAAACCGCATACCGGATATATTATTTAATATTTGCACTTTTTATAACTACGTAGTAGATATATTATTTAATATTTTCACTTTTTATAACTACGTAGTAGTATAGTACCTACGTAGGTCATTCAATAAGCCTGGCTGACTGGGGAATTAGGTAAACTGCATCGCGATAAAGCCTCGTCATTTCAACACTTAAAACTCAGGCGTGTATTAAAACGGATCCCTACAGAATTATTTTTCTTGGGTTCCGGGCGTTTATTATTTTTTGATCCCAATAGTGTAAGAAAACTATTAAATTTATGGTTAGCGCCGAAAATGCAGAAGTTGTTTATAAAGTACATTACTGATCTTTCGCATCAAGACTGGCAAAATTGTTAAGTTTTAAGTAATGAGATGAAAAATAAATAGTACTAATATGTTAAATTCATCTTGTTTATCTCAAATTGAGAGTGACCTACGTATAAGCTTCCGCTGCTTCAGATACTCGTTTGTCAGGTCGACGCGTGGAAAAACCCTAAATGACGCTTAAACAATACAACCATGGTTAAATTCATTCTAACACGTATTGCCTAGTTTATGATTAATGAAAGTTCTTAAAATCAACATCATCATCATCGCAACCCATAATTGTCTTACTGCTAGTTTGGGGTACTGGCCATAGTACACCTGGTCAAGAATTGGTGGACTTGACTACCTTTGAGACTAATATGGAGAACTCTCAGGTCTCCTCACGATGTTCTCCTTCAACGATCAACATCAAAGAATAAAGATTTTCGTACAAACTTTACCAATTCATGCTTCTTATCTAAATGTAGTCTGGGTGACGCATTGGCTGTGCGTCATATTGAATTTACAATTGATTTTTGACCAGTAATAAATTATGACGACATAATCAACTCTTCGAAAAAAAACCGAATCATATTTTCTTAGTTCAGTTTAGTCTGTATTTTCAGTAACTTCGCGATAAACAAAAAACCTATAAGGATAAAGATAAACCATGTACTTACGTAACGATGTTTAAAGTGAACATTCTGGTTATGACAAACTTTAAGGTCGTTAGTGACATTAAAACAAAACGTATTTGAGTGCGCGTACAAGCCTGACTCTCGACAATCATCCTTGAGGCAAACGCAAGGAAAAAGCCACATCGTATACGGACGGCAACACACGACGGTACTCTTCACAGCGCCATTGGAGTATAACGATTGGATTGTGACACAATGCAAATTGTTAACAAAGGAATCTAAACATTGAATATTTAATGCAATAATTTTAAAACTGCAACACATCTAAGGCAGCCAAATGGTATCAATGTCATTAACATATTTTTTAATAAAGCTACACAATCATAGGCGCACATTATGATTACCTGAGTCGTGGGTGCCATGGACAATACACAAGACAAGAATACACACCCAGACTAAGAACAGAAATTTAAACCCAGTATTCAAATTTCCACCTCGCTGGGAATCGAACCCAGGACCCTTGGAACGGCGATCCGGCATGGTAACCATTGCGCAATACGGGTCGTCAAAATGAAAATGAAATAAACGCTAACACACACATACCCCCACACTAGGATGCCACCATGCCTGGACCATGGCCATGCACCATGCATGGAGAACACAAATAAAACATCACTAAAACCCATAAACAAACATTTATCTGTCAACTAATATCTCTCCCGGCCTCCTCGTAAACATCCCCTGGAAACCTCGCTTCGCAGGCTGGGACACTCCTAACTACGAGGTCGTCAATTCATCGGGGTCGGATCGTCTCATAATGAAAACTTAATGACAGTAAAGTTGAATACGTAACCGTATCATATCTACTCATATCATAGATAAACAATTTGACAGTGAAGTCATTATTACTGCAAGAGCTTCCTTTATCAGGCATTGAGCTGATAAACAGGTGAACTACAAATATAGATGTAGATAAATTCTGCGAAGGTATTTCCATCGCTTATCTTAAACAAAGAATATTAGTATCTACATATATTGATGCAATAATATAGCAATTAAATTAAGTATCTATGTATATTCCCTTCCATTTAGAATAACCTATGAAAAACTTTTACCACCTCAAATTTCCAAATCGACACTACAATCAAATATAAAAAAATACCATGAGGGTATATTCCCAAAAACTTTACATAAGGTAATCTTTAGATAAATGATGTTCGACGTAAATGTGCCTTGATCATAGGTTTTTCTTAGCTGATATGCAACATACTACATAAACAAAAAAAATCCTTTAGCCAGTTATTTAAAGAAAATTATGAATCACTTCAAGAGTTCTACGAACATTTATCATCGGAATGTCGGAAATAAATTATTATATCACAAAATGATGGATCAGAGAAGCTATTTTAAGGGTTTAACTCAATCTTACGTTTTGTCGATCGATAATATTGTCCTAGGTACTACTTTATTATGCTTTATCATAAATGATTCCTCCACCAATCCGCACTGAAGCACCGTGGCGGAGCTCTGGGCCTCCTCAGTTACGAGGAGCCCCATGCTCAGTAGTGGGCCATTAATGGGCTGAAGTCATTTCAACTAAGCAGGGGGGGGCACTAGGGCGACGCAACATCATCGGGGAGTGGGGTCACCGTCGTCGCCGAACGCGTTACTAAACTAAGAATTTCATTTATTAACCGACCCCGAAAATCTTTTGAGCGCGCACAGGGAACGACGCGGTCAGCACGTCGGCATTGGCAAGCTCTTAAAGCGCCACTTAAAGAGATCTCACGCCACCTAACAGTTTGCTAGGGCCACCACTGCTACAAAGTTGGCTACATCCACATGTCACAGAAATCTAAAACTTACCTTGGCGGCCTCTTCGATGGGGAGCGCGGGCCCATCGTAGAAGCAGTTCTTGGGTTTAGGATCTTTGGTGCTATTTGTACACACGCCGTACCATATGCAGTGGCCTTCCGCTGATGCAGCTGGTATCTGGAAACAATATTTCTACTTAATACTTTGTACATGTCACGAACAAACTTTGAAAAACCGAGATTTTATCAAAACTTTAGGGGAGCTGCACAATTGAGAGATGTGAAAATAACAACCTGAGAAGTACTCAATGTCTCAAAACATTTAAAATCCTAACCTCAATAACACTAAAACCTGAAAGTTAAAAGGTAGGAAAAGCGCGGTGGGATGAAGGAGAGCGAATGGGGTAGGGGTAGCGAATGGGGGGGGGGGGGGGTAGAACGGTGCTTATGTAAGGTCGTCGGACCTCGTGCTGCGGTTGTATTTAAGTGAGTATTGAAGAGTCTTACTATTTCACTTCTTACTTACTTAAGTCTTCTTATTGATAGAAAGATCGACAAAGCTAAATACAGCGCCATTATGAATCGGTGACTTTCTAACATTTACAAACTAGGAAATATATCAAATGCTAAAAAGGCGTCTGCACATTTATCTGAAACTGGCGTCACAGTCAGACCGATTTAATTTCAATGAACACACAGTATATCATCACCTGGATTGTCGGAATAATTCATATCACAAAACGGTGTAAATGTAAAGCATCAAAATGATTGAAATTTTAAATTTGTTTGTGTTCTTGGAGGCTGGCAGGATACGGCCATTGATTATTCCAGAATCGTGAATTAGGACGAACGAATAGTAAAAAGTGTAGTCCGTTATGTTGGCGTCTACACAGAAATGAATCGTCTATGGACAATGTTACATTTTGTCTGAATTTGTTTCATAATTTACCATATTATAAATCAAGGTATTATGGATATTAGGTCCAACTCAGAGAGAAGATGGGTGCTGGCCGGTCTGAAAAAAAGGTCACAACTAACGTCTAATGTTTTAACATTTTTCTCGAAGGAAAAAGGGCACAACTAACATTTTGTGCCCTGTTTCCTTATGACGGCAGTATTGTTGATTGAAGGTTATGTCTAACAATTTTGGAATGAGAGTACTAAGGGACAGGTATCCCGAAGCGAAGCGCGGGCAGGTTTACTAGTAAGTAAATAATCCGATTCATTCGCGACATTGATCTGAAGTCGAGTTAAAACTTAAATAATTCATAAAATCGACTCGGTCACCAAATTGACTTTCATCTGTCTGACAGAATAATACCAGGAATAACAGTATATTCTGTGTGTAAGAGTATTCATATATCTTATCTAGCAACAAACTTATCCTCACTTAAGGTCGGCAATTTACCTAATCCATGTCCACAAACCTTGGTGATCAGATTGTAGATTATTGTTTACGATTAGTCGTGATCGTGCTCGTCTTTCGTGACTTGTTTATCAATTTATACGACATTTTTATTTATTACAAACGCTAAATACTGCCTAACGTACCTATCATAATGTTTTATGATAGCATAAATGATCAATAAAGTGAAATAATTTCAGAAACATTTATAACTATGACGTGTTATCATTTACACCCCTCCGATGCTAATACGTCATAGTTATAACTGGGCACGATAGACGTCGGCGTCGTATTGGTAGTTATGTACATACGTAGCAGTTGGCAACCTTTTTCGAGCACCTTTGGACACCATAGGTTATGAATTTATGATAGTTGCTTCTTCCTATAGTTAATTATGACTTAGATTAATACTCTCACATGCTCGTATAATTCTTTGTTGGGAAGAGACTTGCATTCTGAATCTCACAAAGAAACATCCTGAATCCACAGTATAGCCATTAAAATAATTAATAATGAATTAAATGCATGGTTGATTTAAATCAGTTATAATCAATGCCACAATCAACCACTGCCCGTCGCCATCGCCATACATGCAAGAGAAAGTATATGAGGCGCATAACGTCAGTTTGAAGATATGTAATTGATTAACAAGTTTCATGATACTCATACCATTTGGTTAGTCTTGCACCCCTCAGACTCACGCTTATAAATAATGCTCTTGACCGCACTGTAATAAACAATGCGACGGCGACTGCCGAAGACCCAGGCCTCTAAGCCCCGTTAATATCCGCTTATGTGACGTAGACGCGCGTATATGTACATACAGATTATCATATAACCGTATTTCTGTTCGTGACGTTTACATCATTCGCTAATAGTCAGTGTTTGCGAAATACGACAAATTAAAGCAACTTCAAAAACTTCAAACAATAATAATGTTTTCAATTAAGTGATAAATAGAGGCTGAAATTTTGTATGACTTATAATTGAAGTTGGCTTGGTTTTGTTAAAATGTGTGTTATTTTACATTATTGACGACCCGTATGGAGCAGTGTTCACCATGCCAAAGTGCAGTTCAAAGAGGATTCGATTCCTAACGAGGCGGAAATTTGAATGATGACTTTAAATCTCTGTTTTTGGTCTAGGTGTGTCCTTGTCTTATGAGTTGTCCATGGCACCCATGACACAGGGAATCCTAGTGTGGGTTTATGAGTTTGTAGCGTTATTTATTAACTAATTCCTTCGCCCGCGGATTCGCCCTCGTGGAATTTGGACTGTAAAAAGTATCCTATGTTACCTTTTACCTCCAAGAATATTTGTACAAAGTTTCATGATGATCGGTTAAGTAGCTTTCGCGTGAAAGCGTAATAAACAAACTTACATCGAAATTTATATTCGTTTAGGAAAGTTTAATCGCTATTAGTATGTGTTATTTCCCTCGAGTCTAAATTTTCTTTAAGCGGCTGGAGTATCCTATTTTGTGGACATTGACCTGCGTGAGGCTTTCACTCGAACAATGGCAATTTACTCGTGTTTCAGTCCTGTTGCGGAGTTACTATCAATATTAATAGATCAAACGTCTCACAATGTATTTATTCACAAAGTTTATTTACCTCCAGGCGTTTCAAAACTCATGTTAACAAACATTGGCCCCAATTGGTTAGCATGTTTGTTCTTCTGTAAATAATTTTATGTATGTGATGAATCTTCAACAACTTCTATGTTTCGAAAGAACTGAACTTGAAGCATTTATTCTTTTTTAAAATATACGGCAGATCTTATCTAATCAGCCGTTACTTTGCAGAAATGTAAAATAATCTTCAAAACGTGAATTCCCAAAAAATACTTTTTTGTATTATGCCGTTATATTACTAATGGTGCGATAATTATTATAGCTGGTACACATTTGCCGTTTTGAAATATGCACTTTCATAATTTACACAACGCTCGATATTAGAACTATGCAAGTAAAGCGCGCGTTCACATACATATAACATATGTAAACCTCTAAAAGACCTCTTAGTTCTTAAAACGCATGTAATAAATCGCGAGCTTAAAAACTCCCAAATGTGTAACTAAAAGAATGTGTAACTAAGGCAATATACAAAGTAGATTTATACCACCAAAGCACTAGCCGACTTGCGACTAACTGTAGTAGACTACAAGTCGCAAAGCACATTGAGATTGAAATTCGTGTAGAAAGCCTTGAGACAGACACACAGGATAATAAGAATACAACGAACTGCAGTGGAATGACGTCTGGGACCAAAATATCGGGGCGTCCTCATGAACGTGCGACCTCAAGCAGACGGAACGATGACACACGACACGACATATTTACGGCAGAAACATCCTTACTGATTCATCATCTGTACAGGATAACGATATATTTATTAATAATTTCTGAATGGGGTGGCAAGCCGGAAAAGCACATAATGCAAATTTGTATTTAATTCGTATTTATGGTGATATTACTTCCTGGATCCGGTTGGTAACAAAATAGTACCGCCAACGTTTCCTCACGTCCTACGTCACATCTTTGCTTTAAGAGTTAAGACTATTGAGTATTGACACTACAAAGGTGAAATTTTGAAGATAAGTTTATTCATAACCTCACCTTATTTCATGGTTAAAATGTATGTAATAACTTAACAAATTGAACTAAAAACACGCTATTAAAACTAAAACTAACTAAACTAAAACTAAACTAGCTAAGAGAATTATAACTACACAGCAATAAATTTTGTCACTGTACTGGTAACTTTTGAGGATTTTACTTGTCTGGAGCTAATTCTGAACGTAGTATACGGTCATGATTGTCATAAATTTGCATTGTCTTTGAAAACTAAATCAATATGCATAATTTCAAGTCCGTTGAGTACACGAAGTAGACGTTAGAATAGAAGTCCTAATCCAGCTTGCAAGATTTAAGCCCGAACATACATACAAACAATACAAGTTAAATAAAAGCTTGCAAAAAACAATGTAGAAGCACTCGATACCACTCACTGGGGGATAAAAACTTATATAAATGAATCGCACCATGATTTTGGCATACACAAAGTAGGCTAAATACTTATTTTCGTAAATTAAAAACCCTTAAAGGCACGTTAACATTTAGAAACTTTAGGACCATACTTAGTATATAGATTCAATTCCTATTGATTGAGGCCACTTTCACCCCTCGTCTCCCCCTTCCACCTCCCTCGCCGAGCGGCCACTGATGAAAGCCAGGTCAAACGGCGCCCGCTAAGATGAAGCAATACTTTCTAACTTAATATGACAATATTACTTTATAGTTTGGTGACTATATACATACGTTACAGACTATACAATACAGATACATAACAGACAATATATCCTATGTTATATTGATTTAGTATTTTTTGACTATCTTCTGTACCTAGAAGTACTAGAAAGTATAAAATTAGGTAACAATATTTATATTAGAAATCTTTGTTCAGTGTCCACTCCAGAAGACCACAATTTCACCAGGGCGATTATTCATCCATTATTCTTTGAGGAGCCGCGAGCCCTGGAGTGGTAAATAAGGGAAATGAAACCATCAAGCATTCACATGAATCATTGGTCCTAATTACAATGAAGGAATCCAGTTGGCAAATAGTGTTACAAGTTACATGTAAGTACACAAGCGGCACGCATGATTCATACCACACATTACGTGGCCACCATATAATGTTATTAATACTGTCACGGATTACACCAGCACTGTCCGACATTAGTAATATGTATCCTGTAGAAACGCTGGTAATAGTAATAAGCGGATACTTCTTATCATGACGAGGCTACAACTACAACTCAACTGGTTCAAAGGCATTTAAATAAAAAACAAATGTTTTACTACATGTAACTAATGTGTATGTGTACAACTGGCACATGAAAGATTAGTTTATTTTCGTCGAGTTGCGAAATTTAATAGCATTTTTTTTACGAAAAGTTTTTTTTTGACCCGAAGAAAACGTCTTATAAATCGATGAACGAAAATCTGTGTTCCACCTCCTTTTTGCGTGCCCCGTAATTAAAATTGTAAAAAAACTGTACTATGGAAAATTGTGTTTGGAGTTTAATAGAATACCTATAATATAGATTTTAAAAATTATGTTACAACATGGATCGAAGTTGTTTGAAATTGGTTGAACTGTATACAGTATACACAGACCAGATCAACATTACTCAGATTCATTATGTCATATATTTTATCTTGTTAATTCTCCCATTGTGTTGAACGAATTGCTTATGATTCAATTTATACTCAACAACAATGGAAAAACTACATTGTAAGATGCAACCGTTTCATTGTCTCATTTATAGCCTTTAACGTTAAAGCTAGAGAAAATGGCAAAATGGATTTTAAATGATATGATGATGAATATCATATGATCATAAAATCATTAGAATTAGTAAAGTTATTATTTTAAACACTCCCTGGAGTCTCTAATAGATATTGTTTAATGTCGATGACACGGACACACTCGTACAAATGAGATATCAATAATAAAATCGGAGAAAAGCATTAATTGTCACATCGCTGTTCTAGCTACGAAAGGAAAAGGAACCTGGGAACGTTCGACGGACAGAACTTCTTATAACAGAAAAACATTATATAGTCACATCTCTGTTCCTTCTGCGAAATGAGCCCGAGACCGTTCGATCGGCAGGCTATCCTACTACAGAGCGACAAGATCATAATGCAAACCAATTATAGTGAATATTTTAAAAATTTCGATATTTTCAAGTGTTCATTTCGAGTTTATGGTCTAGCACGTTCCAGTTCAATTCGTGGCTACTGAAGCGTTTGCTTTAAAATTTAAATCGAATTAATGACGGTTCAGTGAAATGACGCAGCTTTGTCGGTGGCCGCCGTGCGCGCGGGACGATCGTTGGCGGCGCGCCGTCGTCTTCGGTGCCTATGACGTGCCATGACGTGCTATCTGCATAATATGTATATACGGCCGGAAACACGACCTAGACCATACCATACGACTAGACCATAAACACGAAATTGTTAGCCTACATACAAGCAATTCTGATAATTCACTTGAAAATATCGAAATTTGTAAAATATTCACTGTGCTTTTGCGTATTCACCATCGTGCGGCTGTATAGACCAGGGTAGAAGCCTTTAAAAATGGAAAAAAGTGAAAAAACATAATAGTAGAATGAAACACATCGTAAAAGGAAGAGAATAGTAACAAAAATGAAAGGAAAAATAATGTAACGGAGGATTTTTGTACCTCTACTAGAACAACTGCGAGGAGCAGGATCAGCAGGAAATGGTCATATGAGGTATCGGGACGTGAGGTGAGGTGTGGTGAGCTGGTGAGGCGAGGTGTGGAGTGGTGAGGTGCAGGCTTGAGGAGTGGAGAGTAGATTGAGGAGCGGAGAGGAGAGATATTCAGTTGGTAGTCTTTCATAGGTTTCAGGTATTCTAACAAAATGTTACTGGCCGGCGAACAGGCCATCTACAAGAATAAACGGATGATTATGAAGAACAAGGGAAGGATGTCAATATTGTCATTGAATAGAAATGTATGGTAAAATGGAGCTCGTGTATTAATTTTCCCTTTTACAATTAATTTCGGGCGATCTGAGGTCGGGGAGGCGGGAGGGTGGGGGGGTGGTTTAAGGATCAAAAACGGTTTATCTCGATTTCCGGCAAAACTACAAGTCCGATCGAAAAAAGTTTAATGGCAAAGTGGTAGGTAATAAAAAGATCTACCCACAATTTTTGTTTTCACACTTTCTTCACATAAACTCAAAATGTATGTGAAAAATGCAAAACACCAAGTTTTTGGTTTTTCATTTTATCTTTTCCAAAAATTTGTTTTTTTTTTTACGAAATTTTGTGAAAAATTACCTTTTTTTGCCTCAAATACAATGTATTTTTTTTATTTACAAAATTTATTTTTGCTCTATGTATTAGTGATACTTCTCTCAGGATTTAGATCACAATACATTATAATTGTCCATTCCACCCGCGATCCATAAAATCTTACTGCGGACGTACGAATATGAAAGCGTTTTATTTATTGCACCATTATTGCATTTACAATTTAAATCGATATCACCATAAATCTCAGTCATACTCATATCTAATATGTATATCAAAGCATGTAATTGGAAGCGATACGAATTAATTTTGTTCCAGCGAACCGCAACATATCGGAACAGCTAAACAAATCTCGTGCCCACCGATACTATTTCTGGAATATTCGCAGTTTCACGACCAGCAAACCAACCACTCCACGGCCTTGTATCTCCGCATCGTGTTCACCAAATACGTGGAACCAAACACTGCCCAGTATTTTGCAAGACAAACGAGTTTGAAGAAAAAACGTCTACCCTGATGTATGCTGATGCTATTGGCTATTAAGGATTACATAAAATGTACGAACAGAGTTATTTATGTTTGTGTTAAGCGAGTGATTTGTGATGTGTGTTTTAATTTGAGGAGTATGAAATTATACACTTTAAGTATAAACAAATAATGCATCTCTTCTCCATAAATCTCTGCAGATAAGATCCAGATTTTTTTTTATATGCAATTATAATAATGCATTACTTTGCACATTCATATAAAGTTACTCTTTTCAAACTGCCATACTTGATGTTTGATGTGTACTTTCATGGTGTCAATGTGAAGTTACCCTTTACAAGATTTGATTACGGTCGAATTTAGAGCGTAAAGCGGGTACTAGTACTTATAATTTGGCGTAGTTGGTGATTCCGTTACTATGGTAACCTTGCTACGGTAGGTAATATTGAGCCACAGTGAAACGTGCTCGGGGTTAGGTATTTTAATATAATTATATTTCATACAATAGACTCCCAATCCAAGACTTTATTTACCTTATAAATCAAGGTGTTCGTTCTAATATTGATGCTACTCGTAAGTGTTCCAATTTTAAAATTTCCAAAAACAAATGACAACATTAACTAAGTACCTAGTAATCGGAACGTGACTTGATAGTAGACACTGATATTGTCGGTATCAGGAATTCGTTCACAATACGTTAAGTTTGTCCACTTTATCTTATTATGTGTCATCAGAGATCAGCGACCTCATCAAAGTCAATATTTCAAAACAGATACATTTGTCTGATTATCACAGCAATACCACTGTGGTTCTTGGAAGGAAAACTATGAATAATGCTTCTGGAATTTAAAATAAATCATTCCCTCGCACTAGGATTCCCTGTGTGGCTGTCGCGGGTGGCATGGACAACACAAATAACTCATCACTAACATCCATCCAATAAGTTATGTCAGATCGCTCTGGGCTCTTGGTCTATTTATACTATGTACAATGGACCTTCTCATGAATACTCTTCTCATTTTCTTCTTTCCTCTACCTCTTCCTTCTTTCGTGGCCGGCAACGCATCGGCGATTCCTTCGGTGTTACTCATGTCTATGGACTACGGTGAACATGCAAAAAAAATTGTGTGCGTATTATTTCTTCGCATGACTTACGCATTTTGGTCCCGTGGTATTAATGATACGTAAATTAGCTCAGCATTATTTTTACAATATACTGCGTCAACATTATTTGAAGTCTTGATGGACGTTTCACACAACCGACGTGTTCAATATTAACCAAGAAACCAAGCCACCTGCAGATTACAGAGTTGACTGTTCATAACAGTCATTACATTACAGACATTACATTTTTTACCTTTGATTAATGACAATCATGACGTCAACAAAACTAGACATGGCTTACCGTGTACGTATTAAAAGTTAACTTTATTTACAGTTCAATTGTTTTTATGTACGTTAATAGTATCAGGCGTTATTTAGCGAAACCCCATCTATCCATTCAACTTTACGAACTCGTAGAGTGAACTCGCCCTTTTGACGCTCCACTTCGGGGCAAAACCTTGGTGGTGTTGGTATGTATCTTGGTATAATACACTTTTGTTTATGGAAAGGAGAGAGGTTCTAAGCATGTCGGTCCCCGTCGTTAACGTTATCAGGTAGCAGCCACAGCCAGCCTTCCGGCGGCATAAACATATGCGACATTAAAGTTGGCTACTAACCCCTCCACCAATCCGTACCGAGCAGCGTGGTGGAGTATGCTCAAGGCCTCCTCAAGTATGAGAGACCCGTTCTAAGTAGTGGCCCATTACTTAATGGGTTAAAGCCCAGGCTAAACCTATGTAACTTCAGGTTTACTCTCTTGAGAGAACACATCAGTTCAACTATGACGCATTTAAATCATTTTAATAGCAATTACATTCTAAATTATATTTAAAAAAAAAACATACAAAAAGTTATGAACATTACTGGCACCGTATCGGCTATCAAGATCCGGTGTTTAGTTCATTGTTCGCGTAACATTGATTAACCTCGAGGTATGAACCTCATCAGGAAAGTGGCCGTGGATCAATACCAACAGACTGACTTGTAACGAGGATAAATTTCCCTGAATCCGGTCTCCGGAAATTGAATCTAACAGAAACGGCAGTAAGTTCAAATCATGTTAAACGCTCAGGAAATGTACTATAACTTTATTTAACAAATATGAGCTTTACTGCCCTAATGTTATGATTTAATTTACACTGGAATATAAAAAAATGTGCTGTTGTGCTCCATGCTAAGGGGAACTAAGCCAGGGTTTTCCGGTATACAGATGAGTCAGCATCGACAGCAGTCAGCAGTCCTTACAGAGCGGTGTCGTGTTGCCTATCTACTACACGTCGGATATCAAATGAAGCCAAACCAATTTTTGCTTATGGTAACTACATTTTAATATACCTACTGCTAGGTGCTAGGACTATAAAGGTTTCTTGATTGAATTACCTTTAGCGATTTCAGCTAATATTGGTGCTAATTTACAACTATGCTAGTTTAATCAATATTTGAAATAGCGTATTCTGTGACAAAATTTATAAGATCTAAGAAAACCTCTATTACTCACTTAAAACACGAATATTAGTTAAAACTTGATACATTTTAAATATAATTATTATTTTAAATATAATTATTACGAAGCAGCGTTCAAACGACTGTCTTCCTTGAAATGTAATTAATACAATAAAAACAGGCAACACAAACACAGCAACACCAAGTGCGCTAAACTTGATTGCGGCGAAGATACCGCCAAGGTCAGGGGCGCAGCTCCCCGCCTAGCCGCCTACTCCGCACCTCGTATATCAAAACCAGACGCGTCAGACGACTCATCCGCTGATAAACAAAACGATACCTTTTATTACGGTACTCACGATAGGTGCAGATGAGTTATGTTTACAATCATAAAAGCGACTACGTAACCAAATTTACTGAAACACCATTTCATACATAGACGAATTCGCCCAGCTTCTTGCTTTCATTTCAATGAAAACTTCAGCACGAATTAAAGCCAGTGATTGTCAATTGGTTGGACTCTTGAACAGGGGCCTGTAAAACATCGCGAGGAAACCTGCATACCCGAGAATTCTCCACGATCTCAAAGGTGTGTGAAGTCTTCCAATATCCACTTGGCGTGCGTGGTGAACGTACGTGATGTCAGAGGAGACCAGAGAGCCCAGCAGTGGGACAGTTATGAGTTGCGATGATGAAAAATTCTGGTAAGCAGGGAAAAATTCGCGTAAAGCGTCCACTGAACAGAACTCGCGACTGGAAACGTGAGAAATACTGACCCATTACTGCGAATCAGTCTCGTTACTGCTTATTACATTTGAAGCTGTTACAAGACATTGTTGAGAAGTGTACGTTGTGGAAGTTTCAAGTGTCTATCTCGAAGGGATCAACCCCTTTTTTAGGGTTACTTGTATAGGAACCCCCTTTGGGACCAAATTTTTTACGTTTTTATTATTTGTCGTTATAGCGGCCACAGTAACACGTATTCTGTAAAATTTTCAGGTTATTCCTACTTCAGTCCAAGCGATAGCGCCACACAGACAGACATCGGAGGTATATTATTTAATAGACGAAAATTTAAATGATGAATTCAATTTTATATTCTTGGTCTAGGTGTGTTCATGTCTTTGTGTGTTGTCCATGGCACCCGAGAGTGTATGTATATATGAGTGTGTAGCGGTGTTTATTAAATAACAAACTAACCGTATTAAATAATAATAATATTAAATGGAGACTGATGACGTATTCGCTAAAACCGGTTGCAAATATTTACAAACGCAAGGCTAACTACACGTCATAAGGTTGGTAACAGAGGCGATCTCGTAGTAGCATGTTAGTGTACCTACTATGTTTTCATTTGTAAAATAAAGGTCAAAGAAGTTCAAAAGTCTAATATTAATTCCGATGATCGGGAGTCGCTCGAACAGAGGCGAGGAAACACGAATTAATCCGAAGTGGTACCCTACAATAGTTAGTCTGAAAGTCGGCAAAGCCGTCCTATATAAAACCGCACGGACAATTTAAACAAAATCGAAAGCCCCTGGTTTATCCGTACTGTGTTAATTATTATCAATATACATAATAAAAAACTCTTACGTTATTTAGTGGCTGACAGACAACGCACAGCCGAAACCACTAAACACAAGCTGAAATTTTGCATGTATGTATATCCCTACGGGAGTGAAAACTGAGCAACGAAACGGCGTGAATTTTGGTATTCAGTTGGGATTGGAAGGGCTGGAAGTGACATAGGCTACGGCTATTTTTTCGCGGAAAAATATCAAATTTCCACAGGAAAGATGTAACTCCGATGGGAGGTTACACCTTGCATGACACTTTTCACTAAAACCGTCTCGGAAACTAAACACATTAAAAAGTACCTGAGTAGTTGAGTACCTAAGCAATTTAGAAAATATTTAGTCACCAATGTCAGAATATGCCGAGATGTAGGCATAAATTACAGGCAAATAATTCGTTGATACAGATGAATTATGAAGGTCTCACATCTACTTTGTACACGTGAAGGAAGGTAATTACTAATTAGACACCGCGAATTACCACGATATGAATAGACCAATTGCAAGATGGAAATTTCCAGAATGATAGTTCTTGATTCCTATAGACCTGAAGGTGAAATTGTTTTACAGAATTAGATAAAGTGTGATTGAATGCGTGATTTAAATTTTTTTTAGAAATACATTTTACGCTTGTAGACCTACGTCATTTTATCAATTTATTATTTTTGGTACACAGAGTACACATAATTATGTACATCGACTAACCTCTCCGCATGGTTTCTCAAGAAATCCAGAGTAAATCCAGTAAAACCGGAATTTTCGATTCGGTTTTCGCCAGTTTTTGCGGCACACATGGGTATTTTACACGCTCCAGAACCAGACATTGAATTATTCCAAAAAAACAAAATTTTGTTCAGCTAACATCTGAGCAATATTCACATAACTGACACTGGTGTGATATTGATATTGCCCATTGTTTTAAGGGGTTTTAATAGGATAACCTTAATATCACCGATAACAACAATCTATAAACCCTACTTGATATTTCTTGTAGGATTTTGGTTCAGGTAATTCTAGTATGGATCGGATAAAAAGAAATTATTTGGACAAAAGATATGGAAACATAACCAATCCTTGTTTTTTATCAGAGTATACAAGGCCGATTGAAGTAATCTTTTCAGGAAATCATAATTAAAACGTCTACTACTCCGATATCAATCAGTGGAGCCTTTTATAGTGCAGAAGTGTAGGGAAAAATCGAACAGAAATCTAGTGCTCGAACTTGGACCTACTTCATAGCCACTTAAACATTCAAAACTAGGTCCCAGCCCCATTGAGACAAGTAGTTAAAACGTTGCCAAATAGGTTACATATTTTCGAATAGCTTAAACTACTGGTTACAAAAAAATTATCTTTATGATTATTTCGTCAAAATATAATGAACATCCCGTAACCTAGTTCGTTGTGATCATGCCTGTGAAGCGAGTTCCGGGTTCGATTCCCGATCGGGGCAGAGATTTATGTTACTAAAATGTGTGTAATCGGGGCGTGGGTGTTGATGATGTTTTATTTGTGTAATCCATGCCACTAAAACAACAGCACACACACAGTAGAACCTCAGTAAAAGGATCAATAAAGTGATAAGCCGAAGTGAGGCGTGGAGAGGCGCGGTGAGCTGGTGAGGATATCTCCTCACCACTCGCACCTCGCACATCGGATAGATTAATAAAAACAAGGCAAGAGGAGGCTTCATGATATCAACGAAATTCCACGGATATTTTATTGACGCACATTTTACAATTAATGGAATGAGAATCAGAATGCATGTTGTAATGCTACTTGATGTCATTTCAATCACGACACACGTTATTAGCAACGGAAATACCACTTGAGACAAAAACGGCTGTTTTGTAACAAATGATGGCAGAGCTGACCTGACCATTAGGTAGACATAACGATATCTCTAGTCGTGTTATTTGGGTACTTGGGTGATTATATCAAAACATGCAATGTTGGCTGGCGTACGGGCTATTAGTAGATATTTTTTACACTCACACCCATGGACAATAGTCCTGTTAGTGGCTGTTAGTTATGACTAACTAACTAACAGGACTAACTATTACTAATAGTCGCTGTCCCAGTCCTCAAACGTACTAACGATCTGGCCAACTAACATTCTTAATAACTGGCCTAACCATCTTAGTCCCCATTTTGTTCTATGTCAGTCACAGTTGTTATGAGCATCGGTAGAAGAGTGGTGCTGCATGTTCGAGTACTATTATAAGTCCATAAAAAGTTGTTTTTGTACGTCAAAATCCTGTCAAATTGCATATTCTCAAATAATGACCCATAAAGTCTTGAATTTAGAGAAATAATTTCAGCGAATGATCATGTCAAAATATTGTCGACATAAACATGACATGAATGAAAATTACCTAAGTTACTACTCTCTTTCATGCGGAATTGGAGAGTTAGTTCGGTCTTATCCCCAAAACTGATCCGCTGTCATTTAATATTATTTGTATTTCCGGTCTGTTCCTCTTTTAAAATTTGATTTATTCCGTTCGGATTCCTAAAACTTGATATTAACTTGATATGTTATAGGTATTTAAAACTATTTTCTATTCCGGTTAATGGTAATAACTTAACATTTATAAAAAAAGTAGTTTCCTAAGACACTTCGCCCTAACATCTTGAAAAATGAAATTATTAACAGTGAAACAAAAAAAAAAGTTTTTCCGTGATTTATTATTAAAGATTTATAAAAACACGCAATGTGCCTGTTGATACCTACTTGATATATCAACAGGAAAACTAGACCCAACAGCTGACTGTCAACTCTGAACACGCGACATGTGAAGAGGAACGACAAACCTTGGGCGACATCACTGAGACGCTCCTTGCGGACTGCCTAAGGCCTAAGCATTCATTGCATCCTAATGTTTGTGCGCCTTCCCTTAGACCAGCGGTTCGTAATATATAGAAGCAGTTGAGTTGAGACCTTGCGGCGACAACAGGAAGGTTGTTCGACCCCACTATACTCACTCATTAACGCTCACTACCAATGTTAGGAATTTAATATGAAACAGCGGTGATAGCTAGATCCAGCACTATTTTGGGTAATCCACAATATTCACATGAACATTCTCATATTGATTAAACCCAACTGGCATTATGCCGCATAGTCGTCCATCGCCAATCACCCCAGTTCCTAATTATGTACCTACGTTAATTGAAAAAAAATTGAGAAGGGGCTATGCCAGCTCCTATCGAAAAATATTCAAACCCCTTATTTCGCTTTCTTTACGACCTGTAACGCGTCTATTGAACCCCTGGTGTCGCTTATATGTAAGCCAGGCGGTGTCCATCGCGAATAACGTAGCCCATGATTAATTACGTTCCTTGCCCTCTCGTTTGCCATGCCATGTGCTATTATAAAAAGTATTGTTGCCTATTTATCATGAGTTGTGTGACCGCCATACAACAGTTCGCCCCGGCGTTCACTCATTATCAGTTATTGAACGTAGATAATAAATCTGGCATACATAAACCAAGCAGTTGCGAGCTGATATTATATTCATTATCAAGCCAATCACTCTGAAACAATCTTAACATTTAATCAATCCACACAAAACAACGTTATAAAAACGTCCCATATTTCACAAGCTTGTGAAATACTAAACTGGTTTATCCACTAAGTAGTACCTACAGTTAAAACTTAAAACATGTTAATGACAAATCTTTTATTTCACAAGTGCGAGGGCACACTGATGACAAAAATGTTAAATCTTGTCTCATGAATTTTAATTTTAATGAATGACGTATGTAGGTCAAAAACTTATTGGATTATAAAGTCCACAACAAATTATAATATTATCTTTTGGATTTCCTACTTCTATAACAATCGACGACGACAACAAATTTTGACGAATCGTTAAGTTTCTTCTCCCCCGTTCTTACTGCACCCTCTGCTATCTGCACTAACCATCCTAATCCCCATTAGAGTCTTGTTCTGTGTTGGTTACAGTCGTCACGGGCGGCAGCGGAAGAATGGTGCTGCATGCTCGTTTGCCTTCTGCATCTGCCTTCTGCATCCTTAAATGCATAAAAAAACAAGTAATGATCTTCACTTGCTATTTGGTATACCAAAGTGGGTTTATTATAATTCACACCTCAGTTACTACAAGTAGACTATTACACGGCAGGTCGCGTGCGTATAACAGCGTGTACAAGGGCAACACACTAAAAACAAAAATCTTAAACAAAATAGAATGATAACCTGTTTTAATGACTGAAAAATATAGGTATGTCATAACTTGTTCTGGACTATAATAATACATTTTTAAGGTGACCACTACTATTTCAGCATCAAGCTAGCGATACACGCTAGGGTGTACGTGGCACGTTACCTGTACAGTTAAACTTATTGGGTAAACATAGATACATGCACAGTTATTGCAAATATACCAAGTAAAATATTAACTGTGGTATACCTATATGGACTTTCTTAGGTCAGCAATACACACTATGGTGTACCTGACAATTTGCCTGTGCAGTTAAACTTGAGCTACGAAGTGGATTTACACGCACAGTTGTGCAATACCAGTAAAGTTACCTGTATAGGTAAACTTGAATGTTTATGTCTACCTGTATAGTTAAACTTGAATGTTTATGTATACCTGCACAGGTCAAATTGAGTGTGGATGCCTACCTGTAAGACCTACAACCTGCACTACACCCTACCGTGTTGACCAGCTTTATCCAGGACGCGATGATCAAAGTTCGCAAGAATTTGTTGACGGTAAACAAAGCGGTATGTAACATTCGTAACAGCAATGCACGCTTTCGTAACTGGCGTATGACGGCTGCGAGCTGAGCCAACGCAAGACAGCTAATACCGCTCACCAAAAACTAGTGCATTGTAACACTGTAGTCTGTGATGTGTTATACTTTCCGGGTTTGAAGAAATATTGCAATTACCTACTATGTTTATCCATATTTATTATATATTACGCTATATTTTCACGTGACTTCGTTCATATTGTTATTTCCCACTTGAATTCCACACCTGTGGGTATTCGGGGTTAAATGGTAGCCTATATTTTTCCCTATACCTTCTATATTTTAAAGTTAAATTCCCATTAAAATCGATTCAGCCGTTCCAAGGATTAGTCTGGAGAATCAGAAAGACATACTTACAGACAAAATTTTAAAAGAAGTTTGTATTTTATAATCATATAAATTATTACTACATAATTAAGATGTGAGAAAACAGTTATTTTAAAATCACATACAGACACTTCAATAGTGTCCTGTTTTACCTGTTCACTCACAGCTGTCTGTTTACTCCCAATGATTCAAACCCAAACCCAACTTGTTCAATTGAACTGGCAACCATTTCTATGTTCAAAAGATGCATTTAATTTATGCATTGTCTTTAATTAATGTAATTGGTCTAAACAGTATTAATTAAAGTAAAATAAATAAATAAATTAATTAATTGCTTTATAGCTTGAATAGCTGTATTGAGCTTTATAAATACATAGATGCTCATAGACATACATCCATTTACTAGAATCTACCTATGGGTGGCATGGACATAATGCATTACATACAACCAAATCCAAAGGTCAAACATTTATCAAGTACATAAACATCTACCCTAGTTGAGAAATGTACCTGACCCTATTTTTGTACAAAATAGAGACCCACGTGAAGGATAGTTCCTACCACATTTAAATCAAACAAGCACAAATTTATATGTACAATCAATATTAATACTGCATGCATCCTAAAATACTTGAGCCAATTGACTCAATAAAGACCCTCATGCATGATTTCAACGAGCAATTGAACAAATACCCCAATAATGAGGAGATAGATTAATCTTAATTGCTCTGTAAATATCTAGTGATCAACAATGTTATGCAATATCTGTGCACATCAGCTGTGCATATCGTTTGTGGACCAACTGAAAGTTATCAATAAGTAATATTAATCATAATCATACTCATGTTACATTGTACTTAATAAAAAAAAATGGAACTAAACCAAGCTAACTAGATGACTATCAAATGTGATATGATCGGCAAATTATGTAGAACTGATAGCAATAAGTATAAAATGGATAAATATTCTTTATCAATTAACACTTTTTACTATGACAAAAATAAGTTCATTTAAATGCATTGTGTGTAGATACATACAGACAAAATATTTAAATAAATATGAAAATACCAGAGTAAAATAACAATAAATGCATTCTTTGTATGAGTTCTATATCCCTATCCGAATATACATAGTGGGCAGATGGAGCACAGTTGCAAATGATTCTTAGAGGAACATGAGATTTGAGACATTAAGTGAGAGTAAAACTTTATTCCAAATACAACATTACAGAGACAAAGGCAGACTTATTACTAAAAGAATTCTCTCCCAGTCAACCTTTCGGCAGTAACACTCCTACAAAGTTCTTGGCAAAAAAATCAGTATTTCATTAAATACATTAGGACTTATATGGACATATCTAGAACACCACATGATATATGCCTCATTTTAAAACCATGCTACACATTTTGAAACTAACTTAGTCTGCATGGAATTTATCAAAAAAAAAATTAAATTTCTAAAATAAAAGTAGCCTCTGTTAATCCTATCATATATCAGCTATCTGCCAGTGAAAGCACCGTCAAAATCGGTTCAGCCATTCCAGAGATTATCCGGGGCAAACATACAGTCAGACAGACAGAATTTTTTTTTTTTTTAAATGTTTGGGTTTTTTTTAATATTACAAACAGACACTCCAATTTTGTTTATTTGCATAGATAAAATTATAATGCAACTTATTGTCATGAGTCAGCACAACAATCAGGACCTGCTGGAATAAAATCAATACAAATGTTTTGTGTCTTTGCAGCTGTATTTGCTAAAACAAAGTGTTTGTCATTATAGCATCCATAATAGAAAGTTATCAGTCATGACAGAAATGATAAACACAAGATCACTTTAAACCCAGTCACGTTTTCATGCTTATCACTGATATATTTATTATGTTGACAGTGTAAAATTCTTAATTTGTCTCAATAATTATTATCTTTAACATTGTAAACGTAAAGACATAGAAAGCAATTCAAACATATTTTTTTAATTAGCTACACAAAGACATTTCTTTATTGTTCTTCATTGTAAAATACAACAATTATTGTATCTCAATATTATAGAAATATTAATACAGTTTGTGTATCTCAACTTTTCATATATATATTATTACTATATATTTATTACTACTTATTATAAATATATATTATTTATTTACAATTACTTAGGTATTTATTTATTTTAATTAATTATTCTTAAAATCAGAACCTTCATAATTTATGATCTGTGTACATCATAAAATATTTGTTTAAAGGATTTTTTCCCCATAATTATAATTTAGGTGAATAGGACAAGACAAAATTATCAGTATAGAAATGTTGATGATGATGATGGTGATGGTGATGAAGATCATCCTCAAATAAGGATTTCTTTCAATTTATTTGTTGTCGTGTAGTGATTGTCTTAAAATAATTATGTCTTCTGGACCGAATCCTTGTGTAAAAATACATACTAATATCATGCGCATTTATGATAATAAAAAATAAACGACATCATCGCTCGTTTTTAATGAAGAATGCACAATCGCCTTGGATAAGCGCTCGACAAGGTGAATGGTGGGTAAAAGGAATTACTTTTTTCTGCACTAAAGCATATCACAAATAATAAATAGGCAGGTAGGTGTAATATATCAAGTCTCAGCTACGTTTTACACCAACCCTGTAAAATCAGGAACGAAAACACAGATTGTATAGCGTATTGTTAACAAAGCTATTAGCGCGGAACCATAAAATGAAATCCTAAGCACTTACGTATTCCGCTGCAAATATTACAAATAGACATCCGAGAATGGATGGTAGAAATCGCTGCAGGAATCTTCCTTCAACGCCAGCCATTTTCACTAACTTCACTAAATAACAATTGATCTAAAGTTCGCGTTTTGTCATATCATACTTGAAATACACAACAAACAATGTTCTGAAAATGGTGTTACACAAAATTTCGTTTAATTTTCTACGCACTTTATTTCCATCTGTCCTTATTCCGATCTCAAATTCAACTGACTGAACTGAAGCTGAAGTAGCTGAACTGAACCGAGTAACTGACTTCACAGACTTCACTCACGCACGTCACTTTCACTGACCACTGACCACAGACTAGGTACACTCTAGGTAGCCACTGAGTGCACTCATGCACTGACTGACTGATTGATTTGGTAGGAATTTGGATTTTGGAATTTGGATCATTGCATGCAATGCATTGTTCACAAAACTTTATCTCATCTTCCATAGACAACTCTGACCGAAATAAAATTGTCAGACTATGAAGTAAAATAAGTGAGTAAATATAACATCAAAAACTGTTAAATTTAAACTCTTGGTTATAGTTATATAATATAAAAGCCTACAGCCGCGGCTTCGCCCGCAAAAAATCCCTAAATATATAAAAGTTGATAAAATCAGAGAACTTTCATACTAACTTTGCGCCCCCCTTTTACCCGCTATAAGATGATGATTTTCGAAAAAATATTTTATATACGTTTCATAACTTTCAATGAAATACCTTCATTCTGAATTTCATTCGAATACCTTTAAAAAACAGCAAAGTTTCATACTAACTTTGCACCCCCGTTTTACCCCCTTAGGGGTTGAATTTTCAAAAATCCTTTCTTAATGCTCCCCTACGTTATATAAGGAACCCCTGTGCAAAATTTCAAGTTTCTACCCCTTATAGTTTAGGCCCTGCGTTAATATGTCAGTCAGTCAGTAAGTCAGTCAGATAAATAATATACATATCGCCACCATTGTTTATTTTATTACCCTTCGACGGAGACGACCGACAATAAAATAATGTCAGTCATTTCTGTGGAAACGACGGACATTTCTATAGCACAGAGATGGTGCTCCGTTGTACTATTCTCTATGATTAAAATCTGACTTCTATTCTGTGGTAGTAGTTCTATTTTCTATTTCTTTTGACAAACAACTATCATTGTCTTAATAATGTCATTGACTTAGACGAAGTTTTACGAGTTTATCAGTTTACGTTATTTGGATTGGAGTATCTGATGATTTGGAGACGTTTATGCAGTTTAAGTATGAAATAAATAACTTTATTATCCACACGCCCTTTATTACATATAGATCATGGAAGTGGAAGGACGGAGAAGACAAAAATATGTGACACCTCGTCAAAAACAAAAACTGATTGAGTTTATAACAAAGCATCCGGAGATAATTTCCTTTAAATTAAAACAAGGTTTTACACAAAGAGACTCGCAGAGACTGTGGCAAGTTTTAGCGAACGAATGCAACTCGATACATATGGGCGCTAGAAAATCATGGAGGCAGTGGAGAAAAGTATGTTTACTTTTTTAAAACGCTTCTGACTTTTATGTAGTAGTAGACCCGCCCTCGCTTCGCTTTGGGAAACTTGTTCTTTACGTTTACTACTATTAGATACTAGCGACCCGCCGTCGCTTCGCTTCGGGAAACTTATTTCTTCGGTTTGCAAAGATTTAGTTATACATTTTGGATGATTCACACTATTTCTTTATAAATTATAGCCTATGTGTTATTCTGATGAGTAAGGTATGTTATTGTAAAGTTTCAGCAAAATCCATTTGGTATTTTTTGCGTGGAAGAGTAACAAACATTCATACATCCATACAAACTTTTGCATTTATAATATTAATAGGATTATCCAATTTATGCAGCATTTTTCATGAATGCTCCACTCCTATTGGTTTTAGTGTGATGTATATAGCCTAAAGCCTTCCTCGATAAATGGACTATCCAACACAATAAGAATTCTACAATTTTATTCGAACTGAGTTGAGTCCGTTCAAACTAACAAAGTCTTCAGCTTAATAATATTAGTAAAGATGAGCTGTGCCTGCGACTTCGTCCACATGGAATTTTAATTGTTATGGAGAAATTTCTCAAGTAAAAGTAGCCTAAGTTACTCCTAATTACATCAGCTATCTACCAGTGAGAGTCCCGTCAAAATCGGTCCAGCCGTTCCAGAGATTAGCCAAAACAGACAGACAAAAATTGTAAAAATGTTATTTTGCTATAATGTATCCCGTATACATCCATATGCATTTAATAAAAAGTGGTTAATATAATATTTCGAACAGACACTCCAATTTTATTTATTTATTTATTATTTTATGAGTAATTAATAACCAAAACATTACAATGTATTTATTATTGCAAGAAATACAAGGCTTTTATTTTATTTTATTAATAACCAAAACGTCTTTAAATGCTACCGGAAATTTTACAGAATGTATGGCTACAACTTGGTACTGTCTTGTAACATTTCTCAAATACATAGTGTAGTTGTTAGATTACATTTAAGTAATACAAATATACTATATAATAATTACAGACTTGGCAAGATATGAGGTCGAAATCAAAAAAGCGTCTAGCACAAGCCAATGGTGAGCTCTTGGTGGGGTTGACTAACACTGAACAAGAGGTGTTAGGACCTAAAGCCATAGATACGTCAGAATTTCAAGAGTCCACAGAATTTGTAATTTTAGAAGATAACTCACAGGAAGTGTTCAACGAAGAACTGTCTGGTTCAATAAGTGAACAAGACTCTCCCTTGGAGACAAAAGTGTTAAATTCATCCTCCACAAAAGAAACACATGTGAACAATGCAAAACTTAGTGGTAAACATAAGTGTTATTTTAATTGTGATCTACTTTCAGTTCAAGAACAAAAGAAAGTGCAGATTAAAGAAGATTATTTAAATTTTAAGAAAGATTATCTAAGGCAAAAGTTAGTGTTGTTGAAGGAACAAACTGAAGCGCTAAAAACCATAGCCAAGGAACTCTCATCATGATGCAATTGACATAAAATTAGTTTGTGGTTAACTTAGTTCTTCAAAATATTTTTAATGCTTATGAACAATAATAGATATTTTTTTAAAATGGAACTAATATTGTGTGTGATGTGTTAATTAATGCAGGGAACATGTTAAAACTGCATAATGTAACTACCCACTTTGCATCTGTATCAATAAAACCAATAAGACTAATAAATTGTATTGCAACATCTCGTACATATATTTTTATAGGCAATGTCAGCCCTATTATAAGTTACAAGCCTACACCCGCGGCTTCGGACGCCAAAAATCCCTAAATATAATTATTAAGGTTTACAAAATCAGAGAACTTTAATACTTACTTTGCGCCCCACTTTTACCCGCCTAAGGGATGATATTCGAAAAAATATTTTTTACGTGTTTCATAACTTTCAATGAAATACCTTCATTCTGAATTTCATTCAAATTCCTTCAAAAACCGCGAAGTTTCATACTAACTTTGCACCCCCGTTTTACCCCCTTAGGGGGTGAATTTTCAAAAATCCTTAGTGATACACATATATTTATGTATACAGTCTTACACATAGATCTCAAGATCAGCACCCTAATTATTGTACTGTTTCTGAATAGAATAGTAAAATTCATTCATTAAGCGTAGTTAAGAGGGGCTGGAATAATTATGACATTATTTTAAAATTTAAGCCAGATGTGTTGACAAAAGCCATTTGCCTGTTATTACTATTAGAGTAGAGTCTATTGGCTGTGTCTTAGAGTATATATACTTTACTTTTGGAGCGAAGTTCCTTACGGCAGGCTTGGAGGGGATAGGTTTTGCTGCGGCGACCGAACTGAAAAATATGTGATAGTAAAACCGTAAGAAAAAATGCGTGGAATAAAAGCGTTAAATGAGACGTGCGCAGGCGCGACAGTCGCATACACAAGCGAGTAGTGTATAATACTTTTCTCTTTCTCCCTCTTTCTTTTCGTTCGCCGTTGCCTTCATTAGCCGAAGGAACTTCGTTCCTACCTGGTGTCCCACTACACCACATCATTTTTTTTTTAATTAATTGTTTTACATTACTAAATTGATGGAAACATTGTTAACTTACATTTAGGCACTTAAGTTGTAACAGTGTTGAAAGTAGCTATAACGTGTGGCTAAAAAATTCGGCCACTAAATTTTTGTTTTTGTACCTATTATAACTACCTAATTTGTAAATAGGGCTCACTGCTTGTGCAATGTATGTATGTACACGGCCACCTCAAAATTTGAGTTGGCAACACTGGATACTTAGCTATCAAGGTCAATGATCTGTCATCAGTGTCACTGTCAAGTTAAACTGTCATCGTCACTGTCATCAATTCATCATCATACTGTTTGGCAAATTAAACACTACGTTTCAAGACATGAAGTGCAACTTGTTTTATTTACAATAAAGTTATAAATTGGTAATATAAAATATTCCTCTAATAACTCCATGAATGTGACATAGTCACTGTATATTCATTATTAACGGATTATCAAGATTATTATGATTTTTTGTAATATTATCAATGTAATATGTTGTGTCATATTAATTGTAATTGGTAAGTACGTAATATTACAATTAAATTGCAAATAACAAGATAAAAGCTGGTTTAATTATGTATTTTTACTTTGATTCATCAAACACACACGAAGAAACTAGAATAAATGCAAACCAAATAATAATTTCATTAATCAACGTTGGTTTTAGGTTTGTCAACAATTACAAGTCAGTTTGACGTAGAAGAAGTACTGAGCACCCTGGAGCCGCTGGACTTGCAAAAAGACGATGACAATGATATACCAAATGTGGACGAATCAGAATCTCTTCTCTCCCATGTGGTGTCAGATGTTAATAAAACATTGACAAATCTCTACAATCACGTTACATCAGCGAATGTCACTGCAGAGAACAGGACGTCTACATTGAATGAGACGAAAAAACTTGTTAAATGCAAGGAAATTATTTACGAAGGCGAAACGGAGCCATCCGTGAACATAATAAATGGGACTAGCTTAGCCAAGCTTTTGCAAGTGAAACCTGAAGTCACCAGTAGGGATATTGAATCCGATTGTGTTCTTGTTTTATTTTTCGCAAGGGCATGTCCTTTCAGTGCTCACGCGGCGCCCCATTTCAATGCGCTAGCCAGGTCTTATCCCAATATAAAAATGGTAGCACTTGATGCATTGAAACATCACGGCATTAATGCCCAATATGGCATAGTTGGTGTCCCCACGTTGAAGATGTTTCACAGCGGGAGACCAGTGGGGAAGTTTAATGGAACAGAGTATAATATTCACTCATTTAGTAAATTTGTTCATGCAATCACTGGACAAAACCCTGTCAGCCTTCTGGTGTTGTCAAAGGACTTTGCTGGCCCAGTCCCCAGCTTGACGCAGAAGGATTTAGACTATTTATTGATACTTTCATGGTTGTTTATAATAGTGTGTTCAGTTTATTATTTTATGGAGTCAAAATGGTGGAAGATGATTGTGGAGATGGTGCAGAATAACTGGAGGGAGAGTGAAGCTCAGCACGAGCACAATGATTAGTTATCTGGTTTATCTTTAAAATTTAGGTTAAAATGTTAATAAATATCATTTTGGTTATGCCTCTTCTCTTACTTTAGGAGGAAGCAAGCCTTTAGAGCTATCCTCCTTTTTTTTGTTATCACACAATTGCAATTTATCATTATACTGGTAAGAAGTAACCATCCTTTTATTTTTATATAACCTATATAATATGCTAATGCTATCCTGAACCTATAGATTACTGAAAACTGCATCAAAATTGGTTAAGCCATTGCTGAGATCAGCAGCAACAAGCGCAGATATACAGACAAACTGAAACTCATTGCTTTGACATCTATTATGATAAATACCCATAATTATAACTTATTTATCTCAAATCTTTTATTTACAGACATAAGATCAGTTACAATGGTGTTATTATGTAAGTGCATATAGAGAAAGTTAGCACCTATCTTTAATTTAACCACTAGGGTCTACATAAAAGCTTTATCTAAGTGCGCTCAACCATAAGGTGGGATTGTTGTCAAGCACTAACTGATACAAAGTAAAAACATAAATCTTTACCTAATAAAATTAATATATTTACTTAATATATATATTTACTTTTTTATAATATATTTTACAACATAATTATATACACATACGCAACAGTGTGTAGTTTTGAATTCTAATTATTGTATTTAAAATCATTTTTTTCTTCAAAGCAATTGCAATTCATTTTATGAAATATAAAAAAAATCTTTCATTAACAATAATATGTTTTATTAAAATATATAATAATAAAACTTATTTGATTGTTATCACAAAAGTTCTGCAGGCATATCTTTATTATTGAGAGCTGATAAGATATTATTAGCAGTTAATTCGCTCATCGCATTTCTGGCTTCTATTGATGCGCTGCCAATGTGAGGCAAAATAACACAATTCTTTAACTTGAACAGAGGACTATCTAGAGGCAAAGGTTCTGGTGTCGTAACATCAAGACCAGCTGCTCGTATAGTATTGTTTTCTAATGCCTCTATTAAGGCGTCTTGGTCAACAGTCCCGCCTCTACTCGTGTTTATAAATACAGCTGTGCGTTTCATTTGCTGAAATGCTTCCTTATTAAATAATTCTTTAGTTTCTGGAACGAGTGCAGCACAGCATATGATAAAATCGCTTTCAGTAAGAAGTTCATCAAAGGTCACTTTAACAGCTCCAATTTTACTCGCCTCGCATCGTATACTGCGGTTGTAGTAAATAATTTTGCCTGTATTGAATGATTTGACTCTGAGAGCGACAGCCTGTCCTATTCTTCCAAAGCCAGCTATGCCAACAGTAGCACCAGCTAATCCAGGGCCTGTCATCCAAGTGGGAGCCCAAGATACCCAGCCTCCAGACTTAGCTTCATGAATAGCTTCCGGCAGGCGACGAGCAGTTGAAAGAAGTAGTGCCATCTGGAAATATAAATTAATAATATATGAAATTTACTATTATAACAAATGGAACCACATTACTTAATAAAAAATAGAAAACTGAAGTCAGTAACCATCCCAAAAGTAGAACTTAATATAACAAACAAAACTAAATAGTTTTTCACTGTTTAAAATCTGCCGTGTAGCCTTCTGAGGCAATAAAATTTTAATGGTAGTGAAGAAGGTTGTTACATTTGGCACTTTAAAGTAAGTGATCCTGAAACAAAATATGTTCCAATTGCTATAGTTTACCCTTACCGTTAGTTCAGCAGTAGCGTCTGTGAGAACATCTGGAGTAAAGCCAACTCTAACACCTCTCTTCTTGCATTCTGCCACATCAATGTGTTCGTACCCCACAGATATGGTCGCAACGACTTTCAACGTTGGACCAGCTACGTCCAGCACCTCTTTGTCTATTTTATCAGTGAGAGAACAGAAGATGCCGTTAACGCCAGACACTGCTTTTAAGAAATCTGATCGCGGAACTGGTGCAGGCTTTTCATACAGTTGGACATCACAACTGAAAAATAACAAAGTCCTTTATTAATAAATATATTGTGCACTTTTAAAATCTATACTAATAAAACAAGGTATTATGTTCTTAATACATAGGAAGAAATATTATTTATATTTTGAGTCTTGATTTTATTTATAAAATTCTTCTTGTATAACTTTGAAACCACAACCGATGACAGCGACCACGCCTCGGCAAAAGGAGCACGGGTCGCCCCCGACCAGGTGGACTGATGACCTGAAGAAGACAGCGGGAAGCCACTGGATTCAGAGGGCTCAGGACAGGTTGGAGTGGTGCCAATTAGGGGAGGCCCATGTCCAGCAGTGGACTACAAAAGGCTGATAGATAGATAACTTTGAAACAACTGAAAAGTTTTATTTAGAATACTTCACTTAGAAATAATTTTGACAAAATTTGTTTTCAACTGCAACATCAACAAGAACAGTTATAAATTTTAATCTTGCATCACTTACTTTTTTCTTAGCAGCTCCACACCACAGGCCGGCATATCGGACCTGGTCACATAAACTTTATATCCTTTGCTATTCATAGTTGAATACTTTGACGACCTGTTTCGGCGAGCTAACCTACAAATAGCTGAAAATGCCTTAAAAATCATTAACAATAAAGCTTAATCGCTTTTTGTGCCAAAACAGGTTTTTCTTGGTAACTAGCTTCAAAGGCTTCTTTTAGGGTAAATACTTTGGCGGCAGTTCTTGTGTCTTGTTTTGTTCTTTGAAAAGCGACGGCTTCGCGAAGTAAATAGTGAGATGTAAAGCCGCTACAGTTCCAAGAATAATCTTCCCCTTGGTGGACTTTACAAAGGCAAATCCGGACATAGTATTACTGTAATGATGATTTAATAACTGGATGATATAAATATATAATTTAGTAGTATTTCACTAACTGTAAAACTTAATCTAATACCTAGGTATATTATATATTGACATGACCTTGACATAAGGAAAATTTACATCGTGACATCGTATTCTTGACTTTTTGTAGTAATATTATGTCAATGCTTTTTGATATGGATAGCAACATAACTTAACATCTAAATTCTAAAAAGAAACAGAAAGTCTGTGACTCTGTGAAAGAAAGTCAGAGTAGTCAGTAATTGACAGTTGACAACTTGACAATGACAGTGATAGTTAGGTTAGTTGTCGTAACTTCCGGACGGAGGTCCGTTGCACCACAGAATATAAAGTTAGTTTCAATATTTTGTGGTTGCACTGTGGTATGAGACGGTTTGGCAAATAATAATTGACAATAGGTAGGTAATCATTAATTTTTTTATGCAACGATTTTATCACAGAATAATAATTCGATGACATGAAAAGTTGAAAACACTAAACACAGAGTAAACACTAAATGTTAAGTGAAGCACAATATATTAGTGACAACCGCAACGAGATCGGTTATGCCGTTTCTGAGATTTATTATTAGTATAGATAGATTTTTTAAATGCAATATGATAAAGAAGCGGTATTATGTGTTATAGTGTATTGCGGTATAGTGCACTATAGCCAATGAGTCATCGAGTTCCTTGTTTCCTGCTCGGTCAGGAATACATCATGAGTATGACGCTCCTGGCATTGGTGTTAGATTGTGCACTCATATCGCATCATAGGGAATGCTACACACTCATAACCCCACTAGGATTCCGAGTCGTGGGTGCCATGGACAACACTCGAAGGCACACACACACAGCCAGAGCGAAAATAGAAATTTAAACTCATCATTCTAATTTCCGCCTCACTGGGAATCGAACCCAGGTCCCTTGAGCGGCAAATGCGACAATCCGGCACGGTACTCCATGCGCCACACGCGTCATCGTGAGTGGAAATAATCAGTCAGTTATCTACACAAGGCCCATTCGTTCATTTGTTGGCTTTGAATAGTTTGAATATAAAAGAAATATTATACTTAATCTAAACTATGTAACTTTCAGCCACGTACAGGTTATATTTTCAAATGCAAGTACGTACGTTACGAGTAGGTATGTTTATTGACGGAGATTGTAACGTAGATTTATCACCGCGTCTAACTATTTCAACATGAGATTCTCTGCTCATTAGCGGAAATCAGTCTTTCGTACACAACGTAGGCATAACAACTCGTAATTATTTTCGCCACGAAAATTAATTAGCAATGTGTCGTTCACCGAACTTTCTTCTCGAAACTAAAGTAATTCTCGTGTTACCTGTCCGCCAGGAATGTCGGAATTCATTAAAAGTGTGAACGGACTTTCATCTCGTTAGTGCAATATCTAAACGCAACTTATTAAAAACGTAAAACAGTGCAATGCACAAAATTCACGCCGCGGCCTCTCCGTGCCCGATTCGTATGCTGAAAAAATACGCAGACTTTCTACCGAGCAATTAGAAGATTCATACACGAAAGTGCTGTAAAGTGATTTAGCAACGCGACAAGGCGACGCGGGAAATGCAAGATTAATGACGGAGCAAGCGCGAATCGCCAATGGAACACTCGCAACTTTTTTTATTTACACCTTTCAGTGTGGTATTTAGCGGCACTGCCTACGTACCAATATAACAGTGAAATCGAAATATTAAATTGCCTCTGTTTGTTTGTTGTGGTACGTTAGAGGTTGTTAATTATACACATATCATAAATTCGCGATTATCATCGGTTCAGTATGCGATATAAAATGCAAACGATATGTTTATAATGAATGCGTAGAGAAAATATCAAGACAGTATGTTTCGCGGGCCGTAATTATTGCGCACTGTAATAACCCACTCAGATTAATTACGATAGGACCATTAAATAGCGATGACTAGATTATATCTAGGATGCATTATTGTGCATAGACAAGCAGAGAAAATTTATTTTCTACGGTTAAGGTTTTGCTTTCGCTGTTGTGACGAATACTGTGCGCCGCAATGATCTTATAATGTCATTGGTGCGCCGGTTTCTATTAGTTCCTGTAATTCCATTTCCATTAGTTCCTTCTCTACCTTGACAGGAGAGAAAGAGAGAGTAATTATGGTAGCATACGGCCAGGTATACGGCCAGGCATGGCAATTATTCATTTGAAATTAGATGCCTTATTAACACAAAATACTTAACATATTTAGCTCAAGATTTCAGAGGTTAGATACCTACTTCTTTACATGCTCTGTTTGAACAAGTTTTTACAAGTTTGAAGTTTATCACCTGATATTGCAGTAACTTCTGGTAAAACTAAGATACCCAAATCAGGTTTGAGCTCATTGGAATGATAACCAAAAGAAGTTCTTCTTAGGCGGGTTTCTTTTTATTTTAAGTTATTATATATCGGCTTAGTACGCACTCACCGCGTGGTGGTGGATAAGTATTGGGAGACCCTTTGATTATTCTACACTCAACAGCCCCACTGCTCCAGTCCTAATACCTACGCACTAACGAGCTGACCATCGCATTGCAAAATGTAATCATGATTACCAAAATTAGCCAAATCAGCCGTTCTCGAGTTAAAACTAACGAACAGCAATTGATTTTTATACATAGGTACAGAGATTAGATGAAACATCTTTTTGTTATGTTATGTAAGTCAAGTAGAGCATTTTTTACGTCCTAGTTAAGAAAGCAGTCCCATTGAACGGGCGTCGCAGATGCGCTTGAGAAATCGCGTCTGCTACGACAGTACCGCGAAGGAAAGTGTCACCGTTTGGCAGTTTTTCTGCTGCACAAGTGGAAATGACTTTTTACAAGTGTAGTGTCATAAATCCATTTGATGTGTTCAGGGAATTCGCAGTTTGGCTCGGCAGTACGATGCAAGTTACTGTCGAAGATGTAAAGTACAATTTATGATTTTAACAATTTTAAGTTGTTGTTTGGGTTTTTATTTCGTTGTCAATTTTGATTCTACTGCAGCGCTATTAAAAGATCATCCTTCAATAACGACTGCATCAGTACAGGCCTCTAAACAATTGATAAACAGTAGGTAATAATAGTGAAAAAAAATTAGTGAAATAATTATTCTCAACTTTTCTTAAACTAAACTTTTTCTTGTACTTTTCTTGTGTACCGAGTGTCAGTTTTGAAAAGTATTTTTCTCAATGGTTTCGAATTGAAACTGAAATTTACGCATTTCAGCCTATTTTATCATTGTGTAGGTATTTTATCCACTATTCAGGTTTTAGATATTTTTTACTTATGTATTTTTATAATGTTAAACCGTTTATTAACGTTAGTTAAGTATTTGAATTAATCACACTACGGGAACATACATATACCACGACTTCCATGTAGAACCTATAGTAAAAGGTGTTAAATTAAGGTTTTATAATAAAGAGTTGAATGTTTGCTATAAATCACTCGACGCCAAAACCGGAACCGCAGCTGAGATTGATAAGTGTGTAATAATTGTAATAATCGTTGTGAGAACCGGTCGAGTTCCACCGGCCGCGCCGCTCGGTCGGTGTGAACGTCTCCTTTTGGAACACCACATGACGTAATGCGGTACATCTGCATTATTTTGATTTCAGGGCTGCCACTACCTTCGTCGTACATAGGGCTGTTTAGAGTCTTGTTGCCGAACAATATACAACAATAGAAACAATATACGAGTAATACACGAAATATTCGTGTATTACTCGTATATTGTTTCGTGTATTAGTCTTGTAATACATAATATAATATAATGACACTAACTTTGTATTACATACACTGTAATACTAATATAAACCATTCTGGGCTGTGGTTGAAGGCTGTACATAATTATATTTAATAATAATTGTATGTGTCGTTTTTACTCTGAACTATTTACAAGCAAATTCCATTCTCCGATCAGATAGGTACATACATTTCTATAACTGTGGATGTGACAGATAATTACTAACGCAGAAGACAGAAAGCTACATGAAAAGTAGGTCAATTAGCAAAATTTAATTGCCCACTTTTCGCTAGTAACATACATATCTACTTCTTTTTTACTCATAATATCATTGGGTATCTATAGCCGTTAAGTGTTGTAACTGGCAGCCCTATCATGCTTCAGTATAACATGCGGTGAGCCATGCACGGCAACGGCATGCACCCAGTTTAATTGGACACTCGGCTCGGGTATTATGTTACAGTGTTACTAACTGGTCGCCTCGCGCCGGGCTTCCGGCCGCCTTTGACAGATCGCGCTATTGCTGATGTTATCAAAGTTATCTCTCTCCATGTTATTATGTTACTGTTCATGTGAACATATTCATTGCACGGAACTTGTTATATAATTTAGAATGATGGTTTATATATGATTATAATGAACGAACATACTGACAGACTGTGTGGGAAATTATTATAATTATTATCTGATGTTTATTTATATTTTCCCCTTCTATTTCGTGTACATAGTCCGAAGCAGCGCGGTGTGGTGTGCCATCATAGTACTGCGGAAACATACAGATTAAAACATACTAATCTCGAGTTGAGTCTTTTTCTTATTTTTTTATTCAAATTAAAACTTCCCGCCTTGTAAGTAACTCTTGGCCACAGTGACCATAGATTATACTGTAAGTAGGTACTAAGCCAATATTCTTTTAACATGTTCGCTGCGGAGCACGCAGGGGTACGTCGCGCGTGTTATTTAAATAGAAAATTACGATCGCCGCAGTGAATTTGTTAATGCGATCGACGCTACAAGCCACTGTACAAGCACTCCAACAAAATAATAGCTGATATAACCAGTAAATTTCACTCAATTTCAAATGAGCGATCACAAAAAAACATTTATTTCTCTTGGCTTACTATCCCATTTGTAATGAGCCGCCGCCCGCGCGCAATCTCTAATTCTCGCTGCAAATCCGCTAATTAATTAAGTACGCAAGAAATACTCGTGTCTCGAGTTTAATTAACTCCTTATTTAACATTCGTTTTACTTAAATTTTGCACGGCATTTACCATATTTAGAGTTGTGTTTTAGACGTTTTTCCTCTCCAAAATTAATTAGACTTATGTATTGTACAAACGTGATTCGTCGTGGTTCGTGGTATGCTGAATGTATGAGGCTTAGAGTATACAGGGTGTAATCGTTAAGTGTGCACAGGCGATTATTCCGTAACCATTACAGATATCAAAAAACTTTAAACTGATATCGAAAGCACTTTACCTAATGAGTAAAATGACAATAATAATTTATTAAAAATAAAACGAGAAATATCCAAAAAAATTACATTAAACTCTCCCATACATTTAGTATGAGATAGTAAAAAGCTAAGGTAAAAAGGTTTTACTTTCTTTATTTAAAGTGGAATAGTACCTACTCCCGCGATAAAGAATTTGAATTTAGAACGAACACCAAAGAGTATCTTTATTTTTGTTTTTATTTAGTATGTTGCTTTTCAGCCAGTTCAAATCAATACGATATTGAAACAAGGTTTATTATTAATTTGAAGTGGTAAGATAATTAATCTACACGTGGGTATCTACTTGAAATTCATCAATATCATATCATACATAATTATAAAATGATAAGGGTAAAATGAGTAGGTACTATTCCACTTTAAATAAAGAAAGTAAAACCTTTCTACTATCTCATACTAAATGTATGGGAGAGTTTAATGTATTTTTTTTGGATATTTCTCGTTTTTATTTTAATAAATTATTATTGTAATTTTACTCATTAGGTAAAGTGCTTTCGATATCAGTTTAAAGCTTTTTGATATCTGTAATAGTTACGGAATAATCGCCTGTGCACACTTAACGATTACACCCTGTATATTACGGTTCTAATGTATGAGGTAATAGCAATGAGGTTTTCGGATGGGTTGGCTTCGTACCCATCCTGTTTTGCCCGCCCGCTTATTTATCGACTAAAATTTAAATAGGGATTCGTTGTTGTTTGTTAAGGTCTACAAATGTTTAAAAATCGACGACTGATTCATTATAATCGACTGTTATTGTATGTTTAATGTTTAATAAATAAATAACAGATAAGATATGTACTTACACCGATTACGCAGATATTTATGATCCGATTTACGTGATTCTTCTTTAGTTTGATGCGGAGTAGTTGTCATTTGGTCCCATAAAAATTAAGCACAGGTTGGTTTTTCATTTTATGAACCATTGACATATGATATTACTATGGACGCACGGTCCGCGCTAAAAAATGTCCGAGCCAACTCAACAACAATACGCAAGTAGAACAACAATGACGCGTTAGTCACTTTTTGACCGTGCTGTCAACAACACATCAACGATGCCGTATAGTATTTTGAAATCGTGTAAAAACTACGCAAGTAAAGTGAAAAAAGCCGATGGTATATCATATTTTCGGTAAGTAAAACATTGTTTTATCTTTTAAAGTATTGGTTTGCTACGAATACACACTATTTTATTTTAAATCGAATTAATTTCGTAAATAAATCTCAGAATCACTCAAAAGAATCAAAAATATATCTTTGTCTTTGTCTTCTCACTATACAGACTGTAGTCAGAAAGAGATAAACATATCCATTACTTTAGTTTAAATTATTTTGCACGATTTCACGATTGCACAATATTAAACGAATAAATGCAAGATATAGAACAAAAGTTTCCATAGAGTCGCTGTTGATGTTATATAAATAGATTATGTTTAAATTTTTTTTAGTACAATAAAATATATTTCTTCTAGATTTCCTTTAGACCCAATACGTTGTTAAGCATGAAGAAGTATTATTGCTACATCGCGAGAGGAAGAATATTTTATGCCGAAAGCAGCCCACGTTGTATGCTCGGATCATTTTAAAGAAGATGACATGTACATAACTGGCAAAGGCATAAGAAGAATAAAAAACACAGCTGTGCCAACATTGCAAGTAAATACCACTTGGTTTATACCTTACTCTTCACCTTATTGGGCTTTATGGTTTACAAAAAATAACGTGTATGTTTCTACTTAATATTTCAACCGTAATTATTTGTTTCTTTATAGTTAACTGATGATGCTAATAGAGCGACTGTCACTGACCTATCAAATGAAAATGAAATTACAAGTATAGATGATGATAATGCGGTAAGATAATTACAAAATAGCCTGTAAGAACGAATATATTAATAGAAAAACCATTAAGACAGATATGTAATTTTTGATAATGTTATCAAATGTACTTTACAAACAAATGTACAAATGTACGTTAAAAATACTATGACAGTTTCCTTAAGAAGAGTGATGTTCACGTGATTAATACTAGGAACAAGGCTAAACTTCAGACTTAGACTGGTGGCTCGTTCATGGGTAGATGTATTAAAATCTATAATAAAATTCCGTTCGAATTGACGGAAATGCCATACTGTAAATTTCATGTCAAAAATTCATGTCAAAGTCATACTTATGACGAAAGGTTATTACAAACTTGATGTTTATTTTAAAGATAAAAATGCTTGGACATGAGTTTGATATTCTAGCTAGTAAGTAGTAGTAAGTGCTATCTGTAATGTGAGTAGCAAAAAAAAGCTTCTTGGAAGTTTCTTGCCGCTTCTTCTTCCAAGACTACTCACGGTAGGGATTTGTTAAAGCGATGGCGTAGATTGATTTTCGAAAAGTGTTTGTAAAAAACCAACTTCGAATAAATTTCATTATATTTCATTTCATAAGTTGTATCTTTTTCATTACTCTTTTTTGTTTCATTGAATCCAATTCATAACGTTCCGAAAAAAGTTTCAGTTAAAAAATGTAATTAATGTGTAATAAAAATAAAAATAAATAATGTATTATTTTAAATAAACACTACTCTATTACTTTATTAGTCGCGTTTTATTTCACTATGAGCTGCATATGGTGATTATGGTGTGTTGAGCACTCGAAGTATCATAAGGTGTCATTGATGTATCAGTGTTTGTTGCAATCGAAATGAAACCGTGATATAATGATTTTAGTGCTTAAATTACCTTGTAAACATTTAAATTCTTGTGATGTCAAACTGGGACATTATTTTCGCGATTTTAGTAGGAGACCCTAAGTCCATAGTATTTATGTCAATGTTATGAACATTTTTTTTCAGTAAATTGTTGTTATTGTAATCAAAAGAGGGGATTTTTTTTTTTACTTTTTATTTGAGCTTTTATCAATGCAGTTCAACTGTTTTTATAAAGATTCATTGACTGGCCCTGGATTCCGACCTTTGGGCACTCCACTATAACCCAAGAACAAATTTTTATCTGTCACATAAATATCTGCCCAGGCCGGGTATCGAACCCGGGTCCCCTCGCTTCGCAGAGAGGGCCACTACCAACTAGGCTTCGGGGTCGACAATATAAACACACCACGTCTGATTTGATATAATGATTCAGGAATACATGTGACGTCATTCCGGTGGAGCTGAAGGACACCATCATAATCATCACACAACATTAAAACAATCAGTGTGCAATGGTCTTGTGATTGTGACTAGTGTTGCCAGTTCCGGGTTACAAAAGTCGGGACTCAGGTCTTCCAATCGGGACGGCTACAAAAACTTTAAATAAGTTTAGTCAGAGTTTGGTGAGCACATATAAAAAAACCTTAGCTATGGTTTTCCTCCTAAAATTCTCAATAAAATGTGATTTTATACCTTTATCGTCGCGGATACTAAATATTTTAATTGTGATGCCTTGATTCAGTCTCGCCGTGACTTGGTCTAAATATTGGTGCGCAGAATACAAGTTACAATTAAGTAAAAATTACTCTCGATGTATAAGTTCTTACAAAAAACGGAACGAATGGTGTCCCATCCAGCGTAAGTGTCCCAAAAAGCGTGGCAAAATATTTGGGGCTCTATTTTTGAAACGCTCGTCACTGTAACATCGGAACGTCCCGTGCAAATCGGGACTCCTGCTTAAACTAATTGTGACATCAGCGGCTGGCGGTGCGGGCGCAGCTCATAAAGCATTCTATAACAGGGTCAAATTGTTATGCCTCGTTTAGATACTTGCCGAATATTCGGTGTAATTTCTCGCAGAATATTTGAGCACGAGAACAACCACGAATACGCCCGTTACATATTCGGGACCATTTATCTCTCTTTCTCTCTGTATATGTTTTAAACAAGGGTGATGCGCGCACCAATACAGACGAGAAATCCTTTGATTCACGGTAAAATATAGACACTGATCCGAGAACGATCGAATACTCGTAGTGAATACCAATGATGACAGATTAGGCCGTTTACATACTAAACTTGTATTCGCGTGTTCTCGTCCTTTCTCAGCGAGTATCTAATCGGGGTGCTAGGAACAGATCATATGACTCGGCACGGGGTTCAAACGAGCGGAATGATTTAAATTGGTCGTAAACGTTTCTATTAATTTATCTACCTTCCAGACGGTATTGCGTGGGTACCTAAATTGTTTAAGGCGTTCGTTTGAGCATTGGTCGGGCTGCCTCTGGCTTTTGATTTTACAGTAGTTGCATTAAGTTACTTTCACTAGTTTAGCTAAAAATTATACTTAAATTCAAGTTAAAGTTTTTGTTGTCAAGCATCAACTTATCTCATGAAAAAAAATCTTATTTACATTTAGACTGATTATAATAATAATATATGTAGGTACTTACGTACTTAGCAAATGCCTTTACTTAATTTTATTTTTTTACTTTTACCGCTATTTGGAAAAGGTTTATTATTTCGGAGAAGAAACGGCGAACTAAACGCTTCGGCATTGTGGAGAACTCTCAGGTGTGCAGATTTTCTCACGATGTTTTCCTTTACGTACCAAAGCAAGTGATAATTAATCACTAATTCGTATACAGATTTTTAATATTAGAGGTGCGTGCTGGATTCGAACCCACGCCAGTTTGGGAGTCCCACAGTCAAACCACTTGGCTATCTTTAATTTGCTATGTCCTACACTGCGAGGTCATTAATTAGTCGTGAAAGAAGGAAGATGTGAAGACATGCAGTCACGCAGACGGTTACCAACTGGCGAGCTGGCAACACAGATACCTGCGAACATTGAAAGCCAAAACCTGTCGAGCAAAAACTGCACCCAACTGCATTGTGCGGGGAAAGCGAGTGACGTCACACGTGCACTCCACTAATTACCTACTCTAATTTATTGTTGTTCACTGTTTACTCTAGATATGTTTAAGGGTTCGTTAAATACAAGATAAATAAATACATTTTCCATAAAATACTAAATAAGGTTTTTTGTTTTTTGTGTAAGGTTTACATTTAACATTTAATATTAGTTCTTAAATCTATCTTAATTCACAAGGGCGAATACAAAGTTATTTAAGGACAATACTTTCTATATTAGTGTTGTAGCTACTTAATTAAAATTTTAACACATGCATTCATTATTTATCTGTATCATCTGACGACTTTAACAGTTAGGTGTAGTTAGGGTTGTCAACCATGAGACCGTCCGTATTAAATTGTTTCACGTAGATATTTTTTTCAACAAACCTGCCGTAATTTTGCTATATATTTGCTAATACGTCTTGTTCGTTACTACCACAGTTCGGAAAGGTGATTTGATTGATCATTAAGGAAATGAACGGAGAAAGAATTTTTTCGTGCGGAGGAATGGGAAAGGGAAGCACACACCATATACCAAACGATCATGATAAATTAGGAAGAACATCCGCTGTGAACTTATATCGCAGACGTTCGTCGTGACTTGTTCATGGCCTACTGTATACCATCCATGAATGAAATTGAGGCTGTATAACCAGCCTTAGGACATGTGTATGTAGGCTGTTTATCTATTGAAAATAAAAATGACTTATCATTCAAGTTGTTAACTTTTGAGGCAGTCAACAATGGTGATGGTAAGTGGTCATCGGCAGTCTTTGACATCAATACCACCAAATGCGTTACCAATTCGTTGCCGTCAAATAAGAAGCGAACACCTACATTATAAAATAATAAATCTAATCGTGTATAATCTAATCGTAAATAAATTTAATAAATTTAATCTCCGATACTGCGACGGAAACACCTCAAAAACATCCCACGGTCCATTTTAGAATTGTTATCTGGAGCTAATAAACCTACTGTGGTGGCAGCCCTACACAAAGCACGCAGTCACGTACAGTTTAATTGCATTATCACTAATTATTTTCGCGAATGCATCTGTAACGTGTAAAGATATTTCGTAATCGAATCTTATGCTGGCTGTTATAAAACTGTAAAATAACTGTCTAAAATTAAAAATAAACAATACCGTCACACCCAACGCCGACCAATACTGTACTCTGAGAAAGTAATCCGGTGTAGTATCCAACCGTATAATAGAATACGATTTTATTTTTATCTACAACAGAACTGTACCTAAATTTTTTCTTATTAATACTGTGATGAATGGTGATGATGACTATTGAGTTTATCACCCAAAGAGCCATAACTGCGCAGGTACAAACTAGCATTTAGCTAGTGCCTAAAGTGGCAAAACTAAAGTAGCAATAGCCAGCCAAAACATAGCAAACGAGCATCTAGGTATCGCCTCTAAAAGAAGTGTAACCGGCTCCCAGTCTCCCACACTTCCCACAGTATTAGCACAGTATCATCTTTATACTGTGGTGTTAGTTTGTCGTTACACCGGCACATAGTTAGTTGTTATACCGAAGATGTTTTCTGTTATCCACCCTGTGCTTGCAAAGTATAAGTTATACATAATTTCGTAACAAGTTGTAACGCCGTAAGAGAAACACGATGCGCCTCAGAGTATGAAAGTGGCCAAAACGTGCGATGACCTCGCGGCTCATCAATCACCGGCCGGGGCCACGCGCGCCGCGGATCCGTCAACGTCAGCGATGACCCACATTACACCAATTACCCAGGGTAATAGTCATCATTTGTGGGTTTTACGGAAGCACCTGAATACCTATTGTTATTGTAAGTGGACATTGGAAAGACCACGTCCGGTTATGATCCAGTTTTATACGGAGATTTGTTGTTTTTAATAACTAGTAAATTAAATTTTTGCTCCATCAGAGTTTGCTTGCAGATGATGACCATGATCCTGGGTTCGATTCCCAGCCAGGCGGAAATTTGAAGTATGATGTTAAACTTCTGTTCTCGGTCTGGGTGTGTGTTCTTGTGTTTGTGTGTCTGTATACTTGTATCCTGAAAGCAGGTGACATGAAAAAAAATGGTATCATGTGAAATGTTAAGTACTTATTCTACAAACACCTTATTACAAGTGACATGTAGGCTGCCAAAGCCGTCGTTATCCAACATTACATCTGTCGCCCGCATCCGTACCCAGTACCCGCATCAATTGTTCTTATCACTCTGATCATAAGAACCCCCATTATCTCGCCGCTTTTGTGTTGTACACCTAATTCAAAATTCAAAGTATCAAAGCGTTGCTTGTAACAATACATACATACATACATAACAATACATACTCAAACAATTAAACTTCAGGCACATAAGTAATGTAATATCTATGCAAGGGTAATCTGTAACTGTGAGTAGGAAAAGATGTTCTTTGAGACTTTATTGCCGCATCTTTTTGCAAGACTACTCACGGTAGGGATTTGTTAAAGCGATGGCATAGGTTGACTTTCGGAAATTTTATGTAAAATACCAACTTTGACAAAACTTAAAAAAAGTATATATCTACTCGTGAGTAGTGACTGCCTGCGCACCGCTTCGGTAAACTTACACTTAGTAACCACACGAGAATTAATTGTTTAAATTGCCATAATAGTTTATTCGTCAACCGATTGAATAAAAACAAACAGTAAATGCTGCCCTAGTTTACTGCAACACGGCAATGCAACCGTATTCAAATAGGTTAAGCTATTTCTGAGATTAGGGGTACCAACGCATCGTGAACCGTCAAAAATTATAGAAATCACTGTTAAGGGATCTATTGTGTTAATCAGTATTAATAAAAAACCCTAGTAACAGCTTTTCCTACTTTTCTTTCTACGTAGAGCGTAGGCGACGATGACCACTTACCATCAAGTCGCTCGTCTGCTTTTACGTCAGCCCTTCAGGCTATAAAAAAATGATTTATGATTATTTATCATTATATTTCGTGGCCACCCCGTCCCTCCACCGGCGTTTCTACCGAACACATGATTTGATGAGTATTGACAGACGAATGGAGAAAGTGTTTGTCCGGACGATACAATGTTGTGATTGGCGTTACATTATCAGCGAGATTATTTCACTTAACATGCGGCAATAAGATCTATATTGCGCCAGTCTCTGGTCTGAGTTTGAGGTTTACCTCTCCGTCGCAATTAGAGCTTCGAGTTCAACACCTTCTGTTAATTTTTTACGTTAAAATGTTGTATAAAAACAGTTTGCGCCCACTTTCTACGCTATTAATTTAACGTACTGGTATCTTACTTTATCTTTATGGTACAAGAATATATTTAAAGGCCGCTTTAATGCTTGTTATGTCACATTATTCCAATTGTTACATATCTGTTTATAGTTAATTTAAATTATTATCATCGTTCTTCAATGAGTTTTAAGAATTCATTGGAATAACGTTTAAATCAAATACACCCCTGCTCTTTGGCACCGTTAGGTGACATCGACACCCTACTTAGTAGTTAGTTACAGATTCCAAATGAAATGACAGCGTTCCTTAAAATCGTTTCTTAGTTAATTTTAGTAACGCCTCGTATCTAGAACTATCTGTTCTATCCGTAAGCAAAACGAATCGTTTTTCAAATATAGGAGCTGAGCAGTTGGTGAAGACGCCATTTGACGTATTTCAAATCGCCTATTGGAGGTCTTAGTTCGTTTGTTTAATGAACGTAAGTCAATGTTCTTGGTGAGAGTAAGGTTGAAGCTTCAAAGCCATTAGTCATTAGTCATTACTTCTTTATATAAGTGTAAAGTGTTAAGTGACGTTTGGACTTAACTGGAAATTATTATTAAAATATTGGTAGAGCCTGGCCTAACCTGGAATAACTCAATGCTTATAGTATTAAGTCCACCTTTTGAACCACTTTGTTTTAAGCATCAATGGTTTTAAGGTTATAATAAAGTGTAATATAACAAATAAATATTTTTTGTTTGTTGGAACGAAGTTCCTTACGGCAGGCTTAGAGGGGATAGGTTTTGCTGCGGCGACCGAACTGAAAAATATGTGATAGTAAAACCGTAAGAAAAAATGCGTGGAATAAAAGCGTTAAATGAGACGTGCGCAGGCGCGACAGTCGCATACACAAGCGAGTAGTGTATAATACCTTTCTCTTTCTCCCTCTTTCTTTTCGTTCGCCGTTGCCTTCATTAGCCGAAGGAACTTCGTTCCTACCTGGTGTCCCACGACACCACATTTAATTTTTTATTAAATACAATAAGTGATAAAATTTAAATTAAATGTTACATGGCAACTGATTCACTCTCTGTGACATACCTAAGTGTTATTAGATTTATATGTCTCGGATAAACTGTTTAACAAGAGTCATTTATCACGGCGGCATTACAAATAGTGGTCGTGCCCGCTACACACCCTATACGTTTCACTAGTAACACGACTCTTGTAAAATATGATCTGTACTATCGAAAATAGGGTTTAAAGTTGAAACACCGTGATTCTCTAGTGTCAGGCGAAACTATGGAGAATTCGTGATAGGGCGATATGGAACCGAGAATGTGGATTATTCTACAATCGTTTTAAATTAATTTATGGGTTCCCTACATTTTTGACATATCCGTCTTTTCGTCTATGTTTCACGTTATATTTTTTCCAAATCTTTGGGACACATCTAGCATTTGAACTGTTGCACACCATTAAGGCAACAATATGGATTACATCGTCGGGTTCCGGGCTATTTGTATTAACCGACATTTTTGAAACTTTACACCAGAGCAGTTTAAAGTTACGATTTTTAGAAAAAAAATATACCTTTAGCAAATTATTATTATTAATATGGTTACATTAATTAATGTAATTTAATGTACCCATATTATGTTTTTTTTTAAATTTGGTTTATGGCTTTTCCTCCAAACTGTCCAAATACCTTATTTAAAAAGTTTCGTAAGATCCACGATTCACAACGATTATTATATTCATTTGTATTTTTATATAAAAAGTGATGACATTTGATGACTATACGCGTGAAAAAATATTTAAATTAAGTAAATATTTTTAATTAACTTAATTTCTTAATATCCTCGGGGTTAGACGTTAGGCCAGAAGACCATTTCATATTTGGAAAGAGATGCCTAATGAAAAATAAAGAAATGTTATTAAACTTTCTAAAAATGAACAGTTACCTACTTAAACATGTTATGATGAATGATGAAAGATAATACTAGAATACATTCATACATATATTTAGAATACAATACAGAATACATCGACTTTTACAGATCCCTTTTGCTAATAAGATAGCGCCCCTGTTCTTGTGGATTAGGTGAATGTATGAATTCTTCATATTTTCCATGGAAAGGAAGAAAAGCTATTGGAGATACGAGTATACTTCGGTAGAAAGCGATGATTTCCTACACAGTAAAATGATTATCTAAAACAAAGAATGCTTGTCGGGAATGGCTCAGCTCATACGCAAGCGATATTTTGTGTGCGCATTCTCTCATTCGCTTATTCCGGATCGCATCAGTTAAGCGAGAGCGCGCAGTCACTGTACGCGTGGCGCGCGCCGATAGTATTTTTTAAATTTAAATCGCGAACATATAATTTTTAAACAAACGTTTTGATTTGAACACTCCTATTCCAGAACGTAGATTAGTGCAGTGTGCAGTGTATTTGTGAAAAGACGCTGCGAAGGAATCGGAAATATTTATTTCACAGTTTATAAAAGTAAGTGCATTTTTTATCTGCTTTTTTTCGAATAATCTTCTGCGTTTTTTTTTCTTAAAACTTCAAAGTTAGGTATCTATTTTTATTTGTCGGTATCGATAAAAAATACTATTTCAAATTTATCACAGCAGATCGAGCGTTTCAAATCCGACATGCCGAATTTAACATTTTCTTCCGCGACCAGTGCAAGTTTTTGCGCTGGATAATTTCGATCACGCAAGCTAAATATTTGATTAAATTGCTATTTACGAGTGGAAAGAAAAATCGTCTTCGATTTACTGTCGCTATGTCTTTTATGCTTATTTTTTAGCTGTAACATAAAAAAATATTTCTACCCACGTTTTGTCATATTTTTTATGATTGTCAGTCTGTCCTCATCAGTGATTGATTAGTGTAGTTTAGACATCAGTAATTTTAATATAATTGCCTTGGGCTGGTATTTAAATTAATACCTGATCTCAATATATTTTTTGTCATTGTCATCAATTTATCAGTCAGTAGGTCATGCGCAGAACCTTGGCGACAAAATATTTGCGGTTAGATTAAGACCTGTAAGATTAAATGTTTCTGTAGAAGTTATGTGTTATTTACTGTTAAATTTACACTTCCCTTCACCTACTTCCAAAATGATCACAAGTACCTACCATATTTTTTTCATTCCTGAACAGCTGTCTTCTTCATAATCATTATATTAGGTACGAGACGAGGCAAAATATATTTCGAGTTTATGAAGATTTTTAGATTTTGTTTTGTATACATATCACCCAGTATATATTATATACTTATATGCCATTGGGTTCTTCAAAAAAAGTTGTAAAAAGAGGTCCTTCATGGCTGGCGTGGCAGTGGCGACGCACTTGATGTATGTTTGAATAATTAAGTACTTAATTAAATAAATAATTTTAATAAAGAAGACTACAATTTTATTGATTTAAAATTATATGGTTGAAATATAAATAAAAAGAAATTATTGAAAATACTCGCAGAGGTGATCGTCGACTAAGATGTCTGATTTGTTTTTCATTTACACTATTTATCATAAAATAAAGTTTAAAAATGTATACACCTAATAGTATATTTATCTAGTAAATTAAATATTTCTTACATTCCAACAACAGTACGGAAGCTAAATCTGAAACAGTTTTCATTACATAATATACCTAATAATTTTGGAACTAATATTTATTCAGAATGATAATAATAATGACGTAGTAATTGATTTTGTTCTATAAAAGTCTTTATCAGGTTTTGAGTTTTGACAACTGATAAAGCATAATATTTATCACAATTGATGACATTCAACCTGCCAAGGTAAGTACATAACCTAATAATTTATATAACTTACTAGTAAATACTTATTCCTTACATTTACAAATATTAATTTCCTAATACTATTGTCAATGTCGCAGGTTCTAAGCGGCTTATTAAGATGAAACATGCGCTAGTTTTTAAGTCAAACATATAGCAATACAATTATGAAATCGCATCTAATTTCTTTCAGTAGTTTTTGCGTGATGCGCGTACAAACATACAGAAAAAAAATCAAAAAAAAATATTTTTGGCTTCTAATAAACATGCCCCGTATAAAGTCTAAATAGGCCCCTTATACAGGCCCCCTATATAGGCCCTATAAAGTCCCCTCCTTTCTATTAAGGCATGTACCACATTTTGGTGAGTTGGTATGCACAGAATTATCCCTGACCCGCGCCAATAGACTAAGACTAGTACAATTAGGACAAGACAATATTTGTAAAGTGATACCAACTGTAACAATATACAGATATCGCGTGGCACGTCGCCCCAATCTTGTAACACAAGATCTTAATTAGCGAGCAGTGTTCAATTCACCGGTAGGTAGTCATATGACTGATATTTACTTTATTTTGTATAATATTATTTAAGTTTGCGGACGTTGGCCTGCAAAACATTTTGCTGACCACTCATAACCGCACTGGATTTCCTTGTTGGTGATAGCGGGACTTGCACAAATTATTATTGACATTTTAAATAAAAAACGCTCCACACACATAACTCTACAGTAGGACTAGGATAAATCGTGGGTGCCTTGGACAGCATACATCATTCAACTTTCCGCCTCGCTGGGAATTCAACCCCGGACCGTTGAACGGCAGCCCGGCATAGTGAACTTTGCGCAATATCTACTACCCAAGATCGGAGATCAATATAGAGACCAACACAATAATTCTAAAACAGTCATACATATGGCCTATGGGATACATTGCACCTGAGCATTGCACAAACAACATCCTCAGTATCTAATACTTTTTCTCAAATCTTAAGATGGAAGATGTTTTATTATTTTCAAAGAACAGATTTATATAAGGTACGTACTATAATAGTAAAACTTTGTATTATTTAAACGAGACATTAGCTTAGCTATTTAAGCACAATACTTAAAGCATTAGCTTGGCATTCATAAATCTTTACAAAACAATTAAATTAACGAAGAGACATTTAGTTCTACCTACAACTTTGTTGACAAAGGATTTAAATGACAGGAAGAGCCAATGTGTGTCCTGACGTGTTCGCCCCCGACTTTCCTCGTCGATGAGTCAATGTGGACAGCTGTACAGTTACAGAAATTAGGAGTTGTCACTCCTAATATACAGTTATGTATTAATATGCAGAAAATTCTGTTATTTGAAATGCCCCTATCGATGAAATATTTTTGGCCTTTTATTTTGTAATTAATTCTGTTATCACGCTGTTGGATTACCAAAATAAATAAGTTAATAAATAATATCGTTTTCTATATTTAATTGTCTTTCTATATTTAATAATATAATATTAGTAATATTGTTAATATTGTTATTGGCTGTGTGGTCGGTGTTATTATCCCACGAAATAAAGATAAAACAATATCCGAACTTCAAAAAAGTTTAGCATTAGCTTAATTTTTGTAAAAACATTTATTTTACTATCTTAAAGTTTCGCTATTAAGTTCTTGTTTTTCTACTGCTACCAAAATAGACAATATTAGTAATCGTCAATCTATAACTCACACATAACCCAGAATAAATGTGAAGAAATCGCATTGCGTCGAACTGTTCCTACACATACATTGTACATTTTATCAGGTGTGGTGAAGTCTAAATCAAATGTAAACAAGCCTCAACGTAAACAAGGGATAGGTAATAATCATATGGATTATTATGTACGTTGAATAAGAGATAAGATAGCTCGCCCTGCGAACAGACGGGACCTTTGTCACAACGCGGCTGATAACATGGCTGACTCAGGCTTTTGTTGTCCTTAATACGATAGCTGTATGTTACATTGTGGTAGGGTTCTGTAGATGTTTCGCTACCTAGGTTCAACTTCAATGGCCAACTACTGAGCACGGGTCTCCTCATAATTGAGGAGGCCTAGAGCATACTCCACCAAGCTGCTCCAATAGTATTGGCGGAGGGGTTAAAGGCTAACCTAAGTATCGGAAGTTTTTAAGCCAAACTAAGACGTTTAACGACATAACACGGCTAATAGTCCCTGGTTCTATTCTGACAGGATGTTTGTGATGAACAAAGAAATTTAAACATGCAGTTTTCCATATTTTTTGACAAGTTGTCTTTGATGTTAATCAACATGTATTAGTCCATGTAATAATTGAGATAAAAATGAAGGTTAGAAGCGAAACAAAATGAATTTGGCTTATTGGTCGCACCTGGTATTGACTCCGACCGCGCGAGGCATTCCTCCCGAGTCAGATTTTCATGTCCCGTGGAATGTTTGTACTCGGTTTCCGGTCGTGGGTTTTGTGCCATATCATTTGTGGGTGTCGCTGGATAAATATTTGTTCTCGGGTCGTAGATATTTGTGATGATTTATTTGTCACTGGCCACTCTTGATACAAGGAATCCGGGAAACACATTAAGTACAGAAGTCAGAGAATTGAGAGTTTGTTTATTAAACTATTCGCCATAATTCAAGCTACTGGCAATCGTTCGTCATGTCTGCAAAGAAAGATACCTTCGTAAGTTTACAAGATTCATCAACAGGAAGTAGGAAGATATACATTTTAGTCACTTTCGAACGAGATTTTCATGATATCCTTTGTTTTGAATTTCAAGAGCCAAGTTATCCAAACACGTTCCCCGGCCCCAATCGCAAGGTCTTGTTATGGCCACCTCGCTAACCGTTCCCAATCGGTTCGACTTTCATTTTCAAACAAACATTCCTTTGTCTTAGGTTCAAGGCTAATTCCATGCTAACAAAGACGGTTACTCTATCATCCGTGGAATTTTCAACACTGTTACTTGGATTTAAAGTTCAATATTAAATCGCGTGTACATAGTATGAGACGACCAGTTTTTGCAGACAAGGATTATGTCTTTGGAAATATTTCGATGTGTCATGTTAATCGGACAAGGGCGACAAGTCTGAGCAATATTGGTGATCCCTCCTGGTGTTAGAGGCCGGTGCCCAGTTAAATCCCTGTACAGTTAAATCAACTGTACTAGTACCTTTTTTTTTTTTTTTTTTGTTGTCGAGGGGGAAACCTTCAAAAGGTACCCGGCGCCGTGGGAGCGACGCCGGGGTATGTGGGATTTTTACCGCACTAAAACCCCCCCGGTGGCCTTCCTCAGCGCTGTTTGGAGGACTCCGGGATCTCCAAAGGAACGCAACCGGAGTCCTCCAAGCGCGGTGCCCTTATGTTGGGCTCTACCAGCGGGGGAGTGTTGCTCCCCCGGTAGCCGTCGCTGTTATTTACGACGGTATGCGGCCACACATACCGTCGTCCTTCTCGGGGCTGTTGGTGAGCGGTTCGAGCTCCCACTCTAGCCGCCCGCAGCCCCAAAGCCCCCTTTTAGTCGCCTCTTACGACAGGCAGGGGATACCGAAGCTCGTATTCTGGTCCCGAGCCACAGGGACAAACTGTACTACCTACCCTACCCTGTAAGAACCTACATGAGGTTCTTTACCTGTTTGACTGTCTACCGACTTTCTTTTCATCGACGGTTAAGTAGCAGATCATCTATATGAGATCACCTTAATTGGAGTCAGAAATGCCAAACACCGGGCAGCTCCGTAGTGTTCAATGTCAATGCACGCCAAACGTGTCTCGCGGAAAAAAAAGAATTATGAAGATTTGTCCAGTAAAATTGTGTCACAAAATATCTGAAAAGCTATTTGTGTTATTGCTAAAACATAATTATGATTATCCGCAGTCGAAGTTCGGGAAAATTTCGGTTTAGTGCTTCACTTTAGACAGAGCGCTTGTATGAAGACTGTCTTTCTATAGGTAGTGTTATTATTCTAGGAGTAGAACTTTATTTACAGTACAAGCTGTACAAGTGCCCACACTTTAGGTACAGACATGAATGTTTATTATTCCAGGCTGTTTCCCGGGAAATGTTTAGCCATTAGGATAAGAAGGAACTGTAGGAAGCATAATTTGAATGAGTAATCGTCTTCTCTTCGTTTCTGGAAATTTATCCCACGCACAAAAAATGTTTAGACAGGATTCTTTAACATGTTTTTTATTTCTGAACCGATTGAATTTAAACATGAAAGCACAAGTATTGTAAGCACTGGCATACTAGTATTTAGACGTGAATGACTAATTTTGTACTAAATAGCATTCAAAACATGATCGCTATAAATCGGAATCAAATGATTATTATGAATAAGATACTCGTACAAATGTAAGTTTTAAATAAAAACATGTTTTACTACAATAACATTCTACAACGTGCATATTTCCGTGCTGGCTTGGTTCTTATCGTTAGATATAAAATATCTCAGCTTTTTGGGGGGAAGTATCACAATTTATTTTGATAAATCTATCCATCACTGGTAAAAATAATACATTATTTATCAAAACACGAAGGATTTTCATGTGACCAAAATGTGAATTTTTTTATCATCATCGGATCATTCATTATCGGATTAATTTCGGGATTAACAGCGTGTTAAATAACAACAGCGAGTTATTTTTCCGCTGCCGTTATTTTTATTTTACGTTCGGCGTAGTTTAAAAAATATTTTTGGACGAAACGGGTACAAATTCTGTCCCTATTATGTAACTACCCACTGGTTGGCACCTTGGTGGAACCTAACAATTTTTAAAAGAAGGGACGTAATGCCATTGCCTTCTTCATTCCCCGGCATAGTGTACCACGAGGTACAGTACGTGCAATAGATAGTCAGCATACATTCTCTTAAAAACTCTCTACTGTTCGTCTTATAACTTCTACTAAAAGATTCACATTACATAAGCGCCAACGGTTATAAGAATAGATGGGAAGTCAGTAGAATATTAAGTGATCCTTGATGTTTAATATTTTACAGATTACATCACCTGCCATAGTGGCAAACTGGTCACGAAACAAGATGCTTTATATGAATACAAACGATTAACGTGCCTGGGGTTAGTGCTATTCATGAGCTTATGACACGTTGTTGACTAAAAAGGGAGTGACGTTATTTTATGTCGGCAAACGAGCAGACCTGATACGTGGTCACCGTCGCCCTTGGACAGCAGTAACACCAAAGACATCACCGATGTTTTTTCGCCAAGAAAGATTAAAATACTGGATTTAGTATGACAATTCATCTGCCTTTATTTCTTCTTTGTCGCATTTGCATGTTTAATTTGTCGCATGAGTGATGAAGGCTTGAATAACATGCCCACAGGCCACCTCGTGGGTCGCGAATAACCGGTCGCATATGTACATTGCTAGGCCGGTTGTCCGTTGCCGACCGAGTACTACTTTGATTGAACTACAAGCTCCACCTACTAACTTACTAACAAGTAGATATTAGTTGTCAGCCGAAATTGCGATCGCGAATGACGTAACACAAACGCAATGCAAGACGTTAATAGCATGTAACGTACATTTGGTTTTATTTTCACGTCTCTTCCTGCTACACGATGGAACTACAAAGGTATTGGATTTTGAGATCGGAAGTAGTAAATACGTCAAAAGTTGAGCTAAAGCACTTTGTCCATACGAAGGACATTAGTATTAACCAATGAAAACTCGATAAGTATAGATAGTGAAAATGGGATAGGGAACTTCAATCATGCAATTCCGTTGCGCACTCATCAAATCCATCACTCATATGGTACGGACAACTCTATATAAATCCTTAATTGTTCTAATGTCAATTCCGGATAAATCGCGCACACTCATCGAGTTAAATAGATAAGGCACCTATGTAAAAAACGCAATGACTAAAATAAAGTGGTCACTAATGATGTAATTACGAAATTTGCGACAACGGCAGGAATAAAAATTAGTCTGACACGTAAGACCATCAACACGATGCATTTAAAACACATTAAATTTCACGTCTCTTCCTACTACACGATGGAACGTTTGATGCGTGCTTTGGTAAACATACGTGGCTCATATTACCATAAACGTAACGGTTGCTTTGTGATTACGATAATGGTCCGTGGTGCGGATGACAATGAATGTTGGTATACGACAACTCTAGATGAATCATTGACTGATGAATATTTAAAAAGGCATTTAAAACTAGGCATTTAAAAAGTTAATTGATTTGAGTACCTACACTAGGAAAAAAGGTGCTGATTCAGGAAAATAAATTTGTGGGGAATGATGTAACAAAAGAATTAAAATAACCTGGACGATACGATGATCTGCCATTTTTTAAGATGGCTAACTTTCATGAAATGTTCCAACCAATGTTCATATGATAATAGGTATTGTATACTAAACAGAAACGTACGGTTTATCCACAATTTACGTAAATATGGGTGTAAGTCGTGCGTTTTGTTGGATTTTCCTATACCTTCCTACTACTCAAGTTAACTATGTTAAATGTACTTCGGAAGTATGCAGTACCAACAATACTCACGAGTTACCATAAATGTACGCTGCTGATTGCTTGTGGTCGCGATAACGCTTTGCGTAATGCGGATGCCAGCTAGTGTGGTAACAACAACTCCATATGAATCATTAATTGTTTTAACGTAGATCTACATAACAAAATCTTGTTATTACTTAATATTGACAGACAGAACACAAGGCCTAAATGATTTTGAAATTAAGATACACTACAGTTTTTATAACGAAGGTCCAGCGAACGTTGTTCCGCCATATTGATTACTTGTAGTGAATGAATACAAACAGCGCGATTTAAATTTTATTTTAAAGAAAATACTAATTTTATTGTTTGTTTGTTCACGAACATTGTAACCCTGTGCCTAATTTGAGATTTCCTTTTCCTCCAGCAACGTCCTATCCTAATCGGTTATGCCTTTATGCCCCGAAATTGACGCGCTTCATAGTTTGACGGCCTTTCATATCACAATATTCACAATACGAAACAGTTTGACAATTACCGTTCCAAATTACCGTATTAGGTACTACCGTATACCTAATTTCTGAGTCAACAATGTGCAATTGATCGGAGGCAATTGCACATTGTTTACTCAGAAATTGGGTTAGGAAAGTTGACACCATGATTGCGGCACCATCCATTACCATCTCAACCACACGACGCTCAGTCACCCACCCAAAGATAAAAGTATTAAAACTATAGATCCGTTACGTTTATTCAACGCAAGTTGCACTTTTTGATCCGCACCGATGTCATTACTGTAGTCGTATGTGAAAGATAATTACGGAACGTATAAACAGAAAGAGACAGTTATATGAAAAGTAGGACCATTAGCAAAATTTAACTTTCCCACTTTTCACACGATAGTGACGTAATTATCTACATACGACTTCAAAAAAGTAGGAGGTTCTATGTTCGACGCCTGTATATTTTTTTGTATGACCAATGATTTCTCTGTCATTTGCAAATCTTTCTTTTTATTTATTCTTTGTATTCGAAAGCTGGTACTAATTGTCGTCCCATTTAAATTTGAGTGAGATCTGACGAGTAGTTTTAAGTTATTCCTAATATGTAATGTGTTTTTTTAAATTACATCGTTGACGATTGACATCGATGACGATGTTCTCACTTTATTACCTACTTGTCGATATTGAAGTCGATTTTTTGTTTTTTTAAAGTTATTTTACTTATAATATATCGATCATCGCAGTTAACCATTCTACTGAATCGCCTATTAACCGTTCATTCTTTGCAAGTAGGTACGTCGCAGACGTATTACTGTTATGCAGGCGATTATTTTCCATTTCTGCTCCAAATACGATCAACAAAGGTCCGCTTATCGCGCACGTTTCCGCCGCAGCCGCGCGCCGCAGCCGCACGCCGCGTGCCGAGCTGCGTCAGTGCTCTTGCTAATTGCGTATGCGCAGATCATTGTTAATGCTACCGTCATCGACATCTTTTTTTCAATTGAAATGATAATTCCTACAATTGGCGTTGTTTTCTGTGTTTAATGGCTCAATTAGTTGTATTAAATTTAATTAGGTACCTATGTTGCTAAAACAAGTCTAGGTAAGAGTGAATAGGTACGGGGTTGCCAAGCCATTAATATTTGAGTGTAACCTGAAATAAAACTATGTAATTCTGTTAAAGGACGAACACCGGGCACTGATATTATGAGAAAAAAAAAGATGTAATTAAAATTATTATAAATTAATGTATTGTCACTAGCGCGCGAAAAGTGGACCAGTCAAATTTTTCATGTAGCTATCTATCTCTTTCCGATTATGTTCTGTAATTGTCTTTCGCATTCTCAGCAGTTACAATAACATCTTTGGAGCGGGTACTAAAGAGTACAATTGGGGTAATATGAACGTTACGCTTCTATAGTTATAACATCTTTGTATCTACTCGTAAGTATATACGTTGAGTACGTTACTAATAGGATTAACTACAAAGATATGTCCCCGGCGCGCGGGGCAATAAATCATAACGTCATTACCTCTGGTATGCCAATACGGACAATGTTCTAAGGTGCGTCTCTTGTAGGGTTGCCGCTTTGCTATTTTGTCCTCAAGAAATAAAAACATAGATAAAATTGTAATACTATTTACTGCTGGAAAATAACGTAATGAACTTCTGGTAAGTGAATAGTTTTCACACTTACCTATATATCGTTGGTTAGTTATAATTTATCTATTACGTATTGGTTTCCTCTTGGTTCTGACAAACACGTATATTATGTGGTTGCAAGTTGTTTTTACTCATGATTTTTACTTTTTAACCACCGACCTTTTATAATACTTAAACAACAAACATTATGTAGGTACACACATAATGTTCTATTTCGATTGCCAAGCTGCATACAGACTACTATTCTTTAAAGTTTCCTTACACTTTTTCAAAGCTTTACGTTTTTTAAAGCGACGTGGCCAATTGTGTAGCTAAATATTTGGTAATAAAAATAATAAAATGTACGTGGCTCATACGTCGTCAAATCAGTTCGTCGCCATACAGAGTTATTCTTGTGAGGTATCTACTGCTTTAACATTATTGAATACGACTTCGTTCGCGTGGAAAAAAACAAAAAAAAAAAAACTAATAAAAGTAGCCTAAGTTACTCCTTATGACATCAGCAATCTGCCAGTGACAGTCCCGTCAAAATCGGTACTGCCGTTCCAGAAATTAGCTCAAACAAACAGACAGACAGACAGAAAAAAATCTAAAAAATGTTATTTTGGTATACACCGTATATACATCCATTTGTATTAAGTAAAAAGCGGTTATTTTAATATTACAAACAGACACTTCTATTTTAGTTGTGCAGTTGACAGCCCTAGCACTGCTATGTGCGACCGGTCCCCGTCCTGTTTAGTGTAATCGCGTTACTGCGCACTTGCCCGGCTTTGTGGAGTGTGGCCGCTGGTGGCTGGTGGCCGGTGGTCGGTCACCGTCGCTCGCCCGCGGACCGGCTGCCACCAGTTCTATACAGTGTATAGAACTACGCTATACACTACCAGTTACTGTTCCCTGGTTACTTTTTGCTCACTTTGAATCGACTGTTACGTTATTATGTGTAGCGAACGGCCGTGTAACACTGACGTTACGTTTCTTCCCGATAGCACAAAGTAGATAAGTAATAATTTATTAGTGTTCAATGATGACGTCATGATCATCACGGGTTGCTGCCGCCAGTGGCTTGCTCCAGGGCGGGCACGAGTATTTCCACATATTTGAGGCGTACTGCAAATTCCATCACACTGTTACAGTGTATATTGGTGGAATGGTTAGTGTCAAACAAACCTAACTGATGAAGGATATTAGTAAGCCGTAGGAGTCCGACGTGGCTTGTAATGACCGTAACCGATGGCTTTACATGACCTCCAAAGCACAGAAGCGCTCAAGAATTTTTGGCAACTACATGTCTACTCGTCACTACGGTCACCCGTCCACCTACCCACCCGGTGGATGATTTAGGATTGACACAATTACTTACGTGAAATGAAATCATTTAGACTCTATTTATATGCTTCAATTCGGTCGTGTCGTCGTGTCGGAATAGCTTGATAACCTGACGACCCGGACGGCACGCCGGATCGCCGTTCCGAGGGTCCTGGGTTCGATTCCTATACTACCCTATGCGGTTCCTATGCTATAGCTATCCTAGGCTATGAGTTTGTAGCGTTATTTATTTATTTATACAATTGGCTTGGACTTGCGCCCCTGAACCCATGATGAATCTATGAGCGCTTAGACATTTGACGATACACAAAAAGATTAGCGATACACGAAATACCTACCGCTGTTGGGCCGTGTGGTACATGTAGGTACACATGTGTAATTATTTTTTATTGGTCAGAGACATGTGGTGCGCAGAAACCAGCTTCGGGCAGATGTGACACGCGATTGCGCGTCCGGTGAACTTCGGTGCCGCTCGCGGAATTTTGATTGTAACAAAATCATGGCCAAGTTCCAAGTAAAACATCGCTTTATGCTAATGATATAAGTAATATTTAGTTTTGCAATTGAAACAAGCAATTATTCTGTTATTCAACTAAATGCACGCACTCATATTATAGAGTGCGCCAATAAAGACATACGTTTGTTTGTATGTGTGAGGTGGAAATCTACGGAACCACGAACCTATCATCATAATATATACTTATATGACATCGATTTAAACATAATAATTATGGTTATTTAAACAATACATACAAATAAAACGTATCAAATCAAAAAGTACCTACTGAATGAAATTCGATACGGTTTTCACAAGTATTGCTGAAGTTCTAACTTAAAAACTGACTCATGTTTAATCTTATTACGCCACTTTAAACTTGACACATTAACAATAGTAGAAGATAAAATCTTTGCAAACGTAAGGAATAAGTTTCCCGAAGATGCGAGGGCAGGTTTACTAGTAGGTATGTATCTATCTAGATTATAATAAGCAATGATTTTATAAGTATCGGAATTAGCCTGTATGCATCATAACAATAGTTCAATACTCGTATTATGCCATGTAACACAGACTAAGTACCTCACTGCAGTGTTCTGTTGTGTTGGGAAGATGTTGAGACGATAATTATTATCGTCAATAAATATTAATTTATTACACGCGATAAACGTTATCGTAATCAATTCGTCTGATCCTGATTTGACCAGGTTACGGCCACCGCTATCTTATCAAAATGGCATGACGAATCGGTCTTATAATTTATTAAACAACAAAATATGACTAATCTGTTGTGCATTACTTATTTTTAGAAATTAGAACAGATCAATCACACATGTAGGTAATATAAATATGTACCTATAATCTTTAATGTTGGCGTACCTACGCGAACACAGGAAATTGTATTGTCCATATTATTATTATTGATTTAATTGATTATAATCAACTGATTTGCAGCAACAAATTACAGATAAAATCTCATATTTTTAATAAAATAAAATATGACATTTTTCTTTTAAAATTGTTTTAGTAATTAAATACGAAACTTTAGTCTTTAGCAATTATTTACATTGACTATTTGACTTTGTTAAACAATATCATTTTACGTTGCTTTTATTTCCGTAAGAATTATGTTAGTTGTGGTAATACCTGCTCAAGTTAGTTATTGCTAGTAAGAGTCTCGTCCTAATTCGGTCACAGATGTGTTGCTACACTTGAGAACTATGGCGGTCTTTAAAAAGTGTAACCTGACCCACACTTTTCCAATTTCCAACCAGAGCACAATGGTTGGTAAAAGTGGTACTGGGCAACGTGGCAGGCGGTATTTATTACCCCAGGCGAACTCTACACCGAACTCTACACAAAACCTACAATAGTTCTATAGGCTCTACCACCTATTAAATATCTCCACCACAGATAACAGTAATAACACAAAAGTTCTATAAGTATTTCGGGACATTACAGTAATTAACAAATACGTTGATAAAATGTTATTATCACAATATGTCATTGGACCTAACGCCTTTGTTTCGTTGAAAATGAAGTGAGATAATTACCGGGCTGTGATCTACATTGATAATATGAAAGTCCCTGAGCTACGCTTGACGAGTGCGGCTCGTTTGCCGACTGTTACCACAAAAAGTAAACGCAGAAGCTTCTAACGGATATACAAGCTCGCTTTCATAAACATTACGAAACGATTGGAACATGAAAATTATTACTTAAAAAACAATCAATAAGGAGGTACACTGAGCCCCACGGAAACCACTCCACTGGACAAAAAGCTGGAAACTGTATATTTTATAATGAGATACTTAGCTACTTTATTTCGTTTTGTCGTTACGCAAGGAGTGGGCCGTGGTGTTACGCGATATTATCTTTTAAACAAAGTTATAAATAGTGAAATTAGCTATTTAGTGTACTCGCTGTCACTCGTGCGGCTAAGGAGTGAAGATGAAAGTGTCGTGTGTTATGTAAACATCCATAAAAGATAATAAAACATGTAAAAATGTGTTTGTTGTATTTGGTGTTTGACGAGGATTTACGGCGCAATGGTTACTATGTCAGACCGTCGCGAAGGGTCCGGAGTTCAATTCCTAATGAGGCGGTATGTTTAAATGTCTGTTCTTGGTCTGTCTCTGAGGCTGAGATCTATAGACGATACTTAGCCTTAGCTCAGACTTTACTTACGAAAAACTTCGATAGATCTCAGCCTGAGTGTGCGTTCTTGTCTTTGTGTGTTACCTGCTCAAGGAACCATAACCTGGTGCCATAAGTGTATTTTTGTAGCGTTATTTATTTATTTAAAACTTGTCAGGTACATTATACTACCTGTACGTTTCTGTTAAGTATTAAAAGATAACATAAATGCACAACGTCGTTTAAAAGTCATCACTAATTAGTTAACAGCACTGATTAGTTGACATTCTAACTTTAATCTGTGTGTGATAGTAAATTTTAATATATGTGACATACATTTTGAAACAAAATCTTGAATAACTCGTGCATATTATTTATGTAGACTTTTTTGTACCAGACAAATATTAGGTAGAGATTAAGTATATTAAAGATGTTAAGTACCTAATTGCCTATACTATAAATATTAATTGGTCTTCTATGTTAATTTTGTACATAATATACTGTTAATATAATAAGAATCATAAGAAAATATATTTATTTTATAGTTGAAGTTTTTTTAACTGTGATTTCTTTTAATAAAATAAATTGTTTGTTTATGTTTCATATTTACGCCGAGTGTACTTTCAGTTTTCATTTTAAGTATTTCATTTTTTTAACTAATAAAACTTCAATGTCGCACGGCAAAACATTACGAGAAGTGCGCGGGAATAAATAGTGAAATGAGCCACGAGCGTAATTTCGCGGAGAGAAAGTGACTGCAGTGATATTAGCCGCGGGTGTGGATGTGGAGAGTCACGTTGAGATGGTGACCCCGTCTGCCGCGACCTGGGAGGGCGCCACTGGGGTTGACTTGACTATTGGTGAGGACTTTGCGCAGATTACCCCCTGTTGGTGTTAGGGGAACCTTGGGACACAAAATAGCTTCAGCCATTCCTCACCATGTCGCTAAAAGGACATCGCCGGCTACGTATGTAGTGGGTTTATATGTATAACATTATTATACATACTACGTACTTATTTTTGAAGTATTTTTGTACTTCTATAGCGAAGTAATTGCGAGAAATTTTGTTTGAAAAATTGTTGTAGGTATTTATAATATAAATAGCTATCATTTTGTCCGTTTGTACGCTTGGAACCAAGACATAGATTTCCTCAAGATAACGAGGGATTTTGCAATTTTATATGTAATTGAAAAAAGAAATAACATCGTTAAATATATTGCGATAACAATTTTAAATGATTTCTAATAAGCTTCGAAGGTTATTTTTAATTATGATAGGTATTTCCCATTTCATGAAAGACTCGAGGTCGTTATTATTTTACGAATTTCTCAATATTATCTTAATAATTGTTATCTATATATTATGTTTAAATGAAAAATTATTTAAAAGTAAATTATTTAAAGTTTCAATTAACTTGTCGGCTTTAGAAAATTTACCTATAATGATATGACTAATGTTGACTTTGACCTTAATATATTAATGGTCCACTACAGGGACCGCAGGGGTCTCTGCTCATATCTACCTTGCTAGAGCGTACTCCACTACGGATTTGTAGAGAATATTAATATAGCCATTACTGAGTAACTATTGTAGTAAGCTCGAATAGTCATTCAACCGGCGAAGGAACATTGTTTACTGAGAGAACAGTAACATTTGTATTTGTGTACGGAAAGCACGGGGCGCAAATAATCACGCATTTTATTAATACTTAGTTAATACAGCTGTTATCTCGCAAATAAAACCAGCAGCTGACACCGCGGTGAGATCATTCTAATGGAAATATTATGGTATTATTACAGTAATCATATGAATTGCTTTTGATTGTGCATAAATTATTCATAATTAGTAACTTGCCCAAATAATTGTCCCCGTTCGATTAAAACGTGCGTATCTGAAAGTAATCTATGAATGTATAGGCGTTTTCTAAGTTAGTGCGCACTACAATCTAAGGCCACTTATCACCAGGTGGGATCCTAGTGCAGCGTTAATTTATACTTTGTAAAAATACATTACGTAGGTAGGGTAAACCGAGCAATTATTGGCACTCGTCCAATTATTGGCACTTTAGAGTTTAGTTAAAAAATACAAGGAAACTATAGACTATTCAAGTTCGGTATGCATAAAAACGTAAAATAGTGTTATTTTTCTGTTACAAATTGGCAAAACTGTTCCAATAACCAATATGGCGATTTAGAAATAACAACTGACATTTTGTGCTAGTCATTTGGAGTAGTTTTTTTGGTTTCTTCTTAAGATGAGAGCTTTATTAATCATAGTATATCGCAGCTATTCGGCTTATTGATACTTTCAAAATAATTGAATATACTTAATGACACCTCTAAGCAGTAGATTCAAAGAATATTTTTTTATTTTGTTTATCACATTTTATTTATTTCGTGTGCCAACATATGGATCAATAAATTCATCAAAATCCTATTATTGGCACTATTTATTTTGTATCAACAAGCGAGTTTATGATCTATTTTGTAAAGGTTATAATTAAATTATTGTTTATCCATCAATATTTTTTTCTTAACTAGCAATTTCCAAATGTTGGCCCACAGTGCTAATAGCAAAAACTAATTATTTGCAGTGGTGCCCATAATAGAATATGGAGTGCTAATAAGCGATGTGTATGTTTTTTATTCATATATAGATAAGTAGGTAGATTCATATAGGTAGGTATTAAAGTTGAAAGATCTCAAAGATCATTAAAGTATTCATAAGGTGAAAGTACCAAAACGAATACCTAGAATAACAAAACGATTTTATGTTATGTACCTATGTATAAGTTTATTTTTAATCTCTTATAAAATTCTCGTGTCACAATGTTAGTTACCATACTCCTCCGAAACGGCTCGACCGATTCTCATGAAATTTTGTGTGCTTATCGAGTAGGTATGAGAATCGACCAACATCTATTTTTCATACCCCTAAATGTTAAGGGTTGTTCACCCTAAAAAAAAATTTGTCAATTTCTGAACAAATTTTTTTTTGGTTATTTTTTTATGGTGTGGCATAAAAAATACACATAATCCCAAATTTTTACTTCCCTTCCCCCGCCCCTCAAATTTAAATCTCGCTTTAATCATTCACAATCTATATGGCGAAACAACGTCCGCAGGGTCAGCTAGTATATTTTTGAAAACTTTAAATACTTTAATTTATATAACATACCAAAATAAAAGCACACCGTGTAAAACAGTGTTTTAATTATACCCTAAGTAAAGTAGGTAGGAATGGTAGGTAGGTGCCAATAATTGGACTAGTTAATGCCAATATTAGGAATTTGTGTGCCAATAATAGGACTTTCTGTAGTTTTTCGGATTTAAGTATAAAATATTTATTTAATACTATTCAATCACATAAAAATGATTATAAAAACAAAGATTAAAGTATTTTCTTTGATTCTGTCACAGGTTTTGTCTACTAGCTTTTGCAAATAAGATTTTTTGGTAATTTAATTTCAGACTGACACGTAGCTCACCCTTAAAGTGCCAATAATTGGTCGGTTTACGATATTTACTAATCAATACATCTAGTACTTATAATATTAATCTTACAGCTGAATCAGCTATTTGATATGTGACATTACTGAATTACTGCGCAATTCACCGATAAAAGCAATTAATAAAGTATTAAAAATCATTAGTAGCCGACACCATTACCTATACATATACATTCAAAAAGATGCAAGATGCTGCAAAGATTTTAAGCTATTGCATAGCTTTTATCGCGGGCCCATCTTTAAATTCCGTAACGAAAAAAACCTAACACCCCCAATCAGCGCCATCTAGTACCTTAATACTAAGGTATGGTACGTATGTTTTCTACAAACTAGATGGCGCTGTTCTGATATAACTATATAACTTCTAATAATTATAATTGCATAAGTTGATAAAAAATGCTATGCAATAGCTTTACCGCGGCGGTCTCCGAGTGCCATTTATAATTTTTTTCAATATAAGTAAACAAATCCAACAAACAAGCAAAAGAACTGGCTCATTCCATGCCATTCATGGCAAGTGGACGTGGTTGCCGTCGCCCATAGACACAATTAATAGGCAGTTAGTTAGACAAATCGTGTTGGTTAGTGTTTATCGTTAGTAAAAGATACTTCAGTAGTTACATATTAATATTTAAACCATATTGTTAGTATCTAAGTATAAATAAAATATAAATATACTTAAATTCTATTATGTCATTATAAAATACAAATGCTACCTAATCAGTAAACCTACCCACTGCTGGCGTTCGTTCGTTGCGAAATGAAGTAAAGTTGCCATTGGCCCTAGGCAGTAGCAGTCTATTATAGTAACACTAACACTTATAGTCGTTGGTATTTTTACGTTATAAACGGTTACTGGCAAAGTCTTTCTGACACCAATGTAGTGTATTAACATTCTAGCTCGGCTCAGCTACATACTAAATATGTACTACACTCGTAAAGAGCACAGATTTTCACTCGCTCATTGACCAAGAAAAGTAGAACACTATGTGAAGTCAAAATAGCTTTCTAGGTTTACTTTTAAAAATACAATCCCTGATAAGAGAATGGATTTATCTTGATTTTTATTAGGTTTGAAAACATAGAGGAATGAAAATCTCGGTATTTAAATTTGGAACAATTACTTTAAAAAAAGTTGATATAAAATTATTATGAAGCAATGAAATCAAGTAACATTAAAATTTAAAATCCTGGCTTATTTTTTTTTTGTTTTTTACTTTATAGCTCGTTGCTTATTACATACTTAACTATTGTTAAAAACGCTAAGTACTTAGCTCAATTTAAATATCCGGTGTAGGTACCCAGGTAGCTGCAATATTGATTTCACTAACTTCATCAAATACAAAACATTTAATTTTATTAGATCCCTTGCTACTAATATCCTTTTTCCTGCTACACTGATGGCTTGAAGAAATCGATATCATACCTAATAAGATAATTTAAAATAAAAACAAAAAATAATAAAGGTTTTGTGTTAGTACACTTAGTATTTTTTATGTATTTCTTGTAAAATATAGTAAATAATATTGTATTTATCTATCTCCGAACTTTTGATTTTATCGAGACTTCGAGACTTTTATTATGTACGAGTATGTACGTACCTACTGTATAAAAAGTAAGTAGCTACGAGTACGTACGAACTAACTACTATTCTGTAGCAATGTTGTTTATAAAACGGTTATTTTTTATGTTTTCTGAACGCTTTTATTTAGCGGAGACCTAATTTAATTTTGAATGCAGCTCAAACGCCACCGCAGAGGGGCAATGACCGCCCGCTATGCCGCAATTTATAAATGGCGAATATTGCAATAACCGCGAAAATTATCTATAACATCACAATTTTAAAACATTGCATTGTCGCTTTGTTTTACTATATTACTACTCTCGACCCAATTTTTGATTGATTGAAAGTTATAAATAGGTACCTAACTAAGTACATTCAATAATCATACGTAAATATTCATTGATAACAATAAGTTTCGAACGAGCTTCTTTGTTCCTTTGATGGTAAGCAACGCATCGGTGATTGGTGTTACTGATGTCCACGGGCGACACCGATCATTCACCATCTGGCGCTTCCTCTGTTCATTAGTCGACTATTTACGTAGAAAAACTCGTGTCTTCGGTATTTTTATTCCGCTTACGATTCGTTTTTCCAGTCGTGTACCTACACTACACGTAGGTATTCTATAGTTCTATGCATTAAGCTATTGCTAAGTTTGCGTAATCCTTTAATAGCTTAGACTTGAAGGTTCCAATTAAGTTAAAATGTCACGCACATACAGACGTAGCCTTGTTGTTTTCCTACACCTTAAAACCTAGAATTTGTTTATTGTTTATCAAATTACTTACTTACAATAAAAGCAATATTGTGCGCGTATGAATGTACTTACATGCGTACGTAGTGAAACTTCTGTACTACGCATAGGTGAGGTACCTATACTGTTTTTTTTTAATTTAAGCAAAGCTTTTTTATTTAAATCTCTATCTTTTGAATCCGACTCCGTTTCCGTGTCGACTTCGACTCGTTGTTGCTAAGAGGAAGGTGGTAGCTGTAAGTGTATAAAAATACTGTAATAACTAGTCCATAATACAACATCCTGATATACACGACTCAATTCTCATGAACCTTGCGTTTGCGCAATTGCAAAAATCGCGCATCGTGGTATTCAATTGAAAGAATTAAAGTAACAATGAAAGAAGTCTGTGACGAATGACGGGTGGCGGTGTAAAACAAACGCGTTACGTATGTGCCCGGCGTAGAAAATTATTCAGGTTAACATTACAAACGGTTACCGCAGCGTTCTTATGAAAATATAACTTATATCATACTTACATTTGTTTGACTTTTTATATGGTGCGCGCACGAGCAAGACTGTTTTAACGAAGTGCCCTTGGTTACGGGCATGTATGGGTGGAATGTATATATTTAACTTTTTGAAGTTTTAGATATTCACCTCATGTTATCTTTTAAATCTTAATTCAATTGTACAATTTTTATCTTAATACATAAATATTTGTCTCATAATATTTACATTTATCCCACTACAGGCGGCAAGAACGTACGAAATTTATGACATCTCAACTTTTTATACAAAATTTTATTGCATGTACCCAATTTAGGTACTTGCAATTACCCAAAACGGCAGAATCAATCTCTTACACAAATGTGTGCCTTGTTTAGGATTAGAATCCAGGATCTTCTTCCGATAATGCATACTGACTGCTATCTATCGTTCAATAAATTTAGAAGAAGAAGAAGCGTTCAATAAATTTAGCCACTAACCTATGACCGCTTCAAACATGTGAATTGCGTTTAGCTAAATGCACACAATAAGTATAATTTTCTTAACATTAAAAAAAAACATTTACTTAACTTAGTTTGCAACGTTTTTGCATTATTCATCTCACGTTTCGAGATGGCCAAAGCATTTATCAAGTGTTGCCGACATTTGACGGCACTAAATGCAGGCGTTCGGGCAACAATTGCAAAATACAGTTACATTTTAGTAGCCTGCAGTTAGTGTGGGCTTTTGGGTCAACTCTGATAAAAGGCAGGATATTTCTCAACAGTTCGTATGTTTGGTTTACGTTACGCTTTGTATCTATCTGTTTCACATAATTGGTTAATACCCATAGTTTTTATCACAGCCTATTATTTCTCCACAGCTGGGCTGAAATAAATGTTTATTTATTCGAAGTAGGGTTTTGGCACGGAGCAAAGCTTCGTGGGTTTTGGAAAGTCAAATTACGGCAACGTTTCTACATATTCAACCTATAAGTGGTCTCAGAAGAAAATTTCCAAGCAGATTACCTATATTCCCACGTAAAATATATGTGAATATATAGAAGACACACAAATACAGAGAATATTGATGGATGTAACAAAGGAAGCCATAAATACTGACTTATACGTTGCCATCCAAGTGTTAACCTAGCCTAACCTACTTTTAAGCCAGTCCTTTTGTTTCATGAAGATTTTTGACCGTATACGCATTGGACACTTATCAACATTTTGCAAAGTTCTCTGTAACGAAATTGTCTAAGTAATATTGCAATATTTTAAAAGATGCTACCGAATTTCATTGTACCTAATAAGCACTTTGAGGATGTTTTTTCATACTTCAACCGCAAAATCTTGGCCAAGGCGGATAACACAAGGTCGTGCAGTAATTTAATATTAATGCAAGAGTATGGAAATTCGTTTCGCATATGCTTAACGGTAATGAAAAGTTTTGAACGAAAACAACCAGGTACTTATTGCTCTCTTTGTTCTAAATTCAAATTTGCGCAAATTACTTTTTAAACTGTGCCGCATTTCTGGGTTAATTTTTAGGGGCATCGCATTTACAGCTTAGCCCGCTAAACGTAATATTAAAACCGTTACAAAAAGGAAATAATTTTCCGGTGGCTAAACAAAACAGTGACCTACATTCTGTTAGATGAATAGGATTTTTATACAAATAGATAGTAATGTGTGCGTGAAATAGGTTGTGTCGATATGCCTATCAGAGTTACTGAACCGAAACAAATTCTGTATAGTATAAGATAATTCTCAAAAGAAAATTGGGCCATGCTATGGGTCTATGTTTGCTTCGTGGTCTATGCGTACCTAATATTATTTAATAATTCAGCTATTAATATGTTTGTGGATTGTCTGTGGTTTACGTTAGTAAATTAAGTTGCAACTATTCTGTTGAAACTATCGCTTATGGCAAAATGTTATGGGTAATTTAATTTAATAATAAAGAAATGCTCCTATACAATATTAGTTTCTACGACGTACGTAAAAATAACGATAATTGCCTGCACTCATGTTTAAAGCCTAGTCCATTCTGAAATTTCTGAGCCGTGAGGCCCGTGAGTCGTGCTTTGCACACAATGAGTGAGCTAAATGAAGGCTCATATTCATATCAGTACAATAATAAGCCCCAGTACACATTAACAAAATACTTTCAAACTATACAACATTTTTTTTTGTCTTTTTTTACGATATTCATAAATACCGAAGCAATGTGAGGATTACTGTGAACTTGTGAAGTAGGCTGTAGTTTTCTTTAATTTACTTGTTGGTACCAGTTTGGAAGTTTAGGGAGATTACGATTCCAGGGAGATTACGAGATTACGGTTCCGGCAAATTACGATGACGCACTGTTAAAGAGAATTGGAGAAAAACAATGGAATGTTATGGTTTTTAATCAGCCAGTCAATGTTTACAAAATATTTTTCCGCTGGTTTTCAAGTGTTGGTAGCAAGTCAAATTAGAATTCGTTTCTTTAAACTATGAAGCACGTGGACCTATTGGTCCAATTGCATTATAACAAGGATCAAAGATGTGACTCGCCTTACCTCTCAATAGAAGGTACGCTCGCCCTTGACTTTAGCCCAAGCCACGCCCACGCGTGCCTAGTGCGCAGGCGCAGCTTTCTTTGTCTGTAGACGCGATTGCACAAGATTGAAATGACAAATCATTTGTATTGTGTAAGACATAAGAGGCCTTATTATCTATCATGTACCAATCATTAGTGGGAGTTTAAAATTAGTAATTATTACGATAGAATTAGCTTTGCTCGTCAACGTGAAGAGTTAAGGCACTCAGAGACTTTTAATTTAATTGTGTTAAATGTAAAGACATCAAAATGATCCAAGACTTTCGACAAATAATCTCATCAAAATGATCGACGATCTGCCTGGCTGGGAATCGAAGCCCGGACATCTTGATCGGCATCAGAGGCACTAGTCACTACGAGCCAGGTTCATCAAATAGGTTTATCTAATAGGTAATTCTATTTTATTGGAACGAAGTTCCTTACGGCAGGTTTGGAGGGGATAGGGATTTTGCTGCGCGACCGAACTGAAAAATATGTGATAGTAAAACCGAAAGCGTGGAAAAAAGGCGTGGAAAAAAGTGCGTGGAATAAAACCGTTAAATGAGACGTGCGCAGGCGCGATAGTAGCCGAAGGAACTTCGTTCCTACCTGGTGTCCCACGACACAATTTAATCATTTATTGCTTCCATTTTTAAGTCTTATTTTTTTTTAATGTTAATATCCGATAAACAAGCAGACGAGTCAACTGCTGGTAAGTGGTCACCGTCGCCCATGCACATAAGTAACATAAAATGCATCACCGATGCCTAAGACAAGAACACACACACCCAGACCAAGAACGGAAATTTAAATTCATCATTCAAATTTCCGCGTCGCAGGGAATCGAACCCAGGACCCGCGGAACGGCGATCCCGCGTGTTAACCATTGCGCCATCCGGGTCGTCAATTATAAATGTATATTAATCATTGTAATAGCAAACTTATTTATCTATTCTAAATATTGTAAGCAAGTAGTGTACGTAATGTAATGTATCCCAACAACGCGCGGTAGTGCCAAACCAGTTATGCGTTGTACGGGGCGCGGGTGGTGCGGTACCTGCACCGCCATTTTGGTTCACCTTCACTTTTAAACGACGCCCATTGTGTTCATACTGACAACTAGGGCTGCCACCCACCGTTCTGACAGCTGGAAATCGGCTAGAAAATGTGTTGAGTGCGAACTAAGTACAAGTGATTCTGATTAATTGATAAAGATTATCAAGTTTGAGATGTATGTTAGTAAATGGATTTATCACTTTGTCTAACAAATTAACTTTTAGTTCCGTATTTCCTTAGTATCGAGATGCAATTAAATGCATTTTCAATGATCCTGCCAACCGAGCGAGGAGGATCCTTTTTTTATGGAATTAAGATCACAAACGAGCATGTAGCACCGCCCTACCTCTAACGCCCATGGCAGCTGTGACTGACACAGAACAAGACTTAAATCAGGACTAGGATGGTTAGTTAAATAGCAAACGGTGTTAGAAAGTTAGTTCCTGTGCTATACTTGGCGGGAGCAAACATTAATTTATACGGCAGACAAATCTTGAGTCTGCTTGAGTTGTAGATGGTTGTGACTTGTGAAATCTAATTAGCCCCATTACACGGGAAATCCTGTTGCATGAGAATAATAACCGTAGTGACCGGAAGTATTTTAAAACAAATAAATATGAAATGGTAGTGTGACAACCCTAAGACGAGTTTATTGCAAACCTATCCAAAAGCAACACAATAATTCGTCACGATTTTCTTTGTGCTTGTCGTATTTGGCTGCGGTGCCGGGGTTCATTTTGCTTCGTTTCAAATGACTAGTTGTTTTACGTTTGTACAACCACTGTACCTATGCGACGTATTGTTTAGTTGTTTGTAGCGTAATTTTGTTTATATGTAGGTACTTAGTTTTTTACTACTTAAATTTTGCTTTCCCCATCCTAACAAGCCTAACCAATTATATTATTTATAATTTTTAGGTTACCTATACATAAAAGTTTCGTTCGATTTTACCCCCTTTTAGGGATATTTCGCAGTTTTATTAGAAACAAGTTTCAGTGTGTTTGACGCTAGTTCCCAGAAAGCACTTGGGTACGTAAGTACAGTACCGAGACGCCGACACGACGTGCCTGCGTGCCCTGCATTGTCCCGGGGTCGTCACTCGCAGTGTCGCATACTAATCACGAATGCATTATTCATGAGCGAGCCTGCCGGATCCAGATTCAAATTAGTTTGCTTTATGTTTTGTCTATGGTCCTTCATAGATAACACATATGTTATTTAAGCTTTGGACAAAGCGCTTACATTGTATGTATGTGAGTGAGTTATGTTAAAAGATTGTCTTTGGATTGTCATGAGTAACTCTCTTACCTGTATATATTACGATATTCACTAGCTGTAGCAAATATTTGCAAGGGTCAAAGAACATTAGGTACATACGGTATACATAATGTATATACATCCAAAGCCTCATTAATGAACGAATCGATCAATACACACATACGAGAAGATGTTATGCCGGGAAATGATATTAATCGAGAATGAAGATTAGGTAATAGAGTATGAAATAAAAGTGTTTTCCAAACTCTGTTAAATTAAACTAACAATAGCAATAATGAATCAACAAACATGTACGTACTTAATTGTACCTAGTTGTTATCACCGGCTTACTACAACTACGCCGCAGTCAAGTGTCAACAAAGTATGTAATGTTCGGCTTTGCCTACTGAAAATAAATTTAATTCAATGAACTACTCGCGCTTGCCACGAACTTAATTCAAATAGCGACAAAAACTATATCGAATCGGAAACCAAACAAGTCAGAAATTTGATGTTACGTAAATTGATTTAACGAGGGACCTACGGAGAAAGTCAATAATTCTGTTTTTGGTGACATATTTAATTCCCGCCAAAATTTATGGCAGTTAAAAAATATCTATAAAAAAAATATGATATACCTACATAAGTAGAAAAAATAATTATCGTCATTATAATCTAGAAGTGTTGATAAAGATACCATGTAAAACATAGCTGAAATTTACAAAAAAAAAAAATCTCTTTCATAAAATTAAGATAATATTATAAACTCTGTGACTCCACATACTGTATAAGTTAGGCTCAAATCAGCTTTTCCTAACACAATTACCATATTAATCTTCCGGATTAATTTATGTTTTAAAGACTCAGACTCTAGTCAGGTAATACCTACTAGGAATGTACGGAAATAATTATGTGGAAAAAGAAAAATACGCTAATGAAAATCCCTTGAAATCAACATCCTCTAAATACGGAAAAGATTCGCTATCCTTATATGAAAGTAAATAGCGTCTAGTTATTCCATCATAAAGTACGTGTATGGTATGGTAACTAAAGTAAGGTCATTGGGCTTAGATAGCTGCTTCCGTCGGTCACGCGTCACGTGTCACGCGCACACGCGATCAACGATACGGAATTAGAAACATGAACTAAAATCGTCATCTTTATCATTCAATTAACATTTTTTTCTATATTTGAAATGTCTTTGAAGACAAACAGATGGTGACTCTAGGACTCTAGACCAGGGCTTCCCAACAGGTGGGGCAATTTCAGGGGGGCATATTAGTTACGTTACCATTTCCGAAATAAAAACGCCCCCCCCCCCCCCCCCCCCCCCGTCTTGTATGTGTATTGTACATTATAAGGGGGGGGCATGAAAATATTATTTTTGGTTAGGGGAGGCTCGGCGAAAAAGGTTGGGAAACCCTGTTCTAAACAGTCTTAACATTTTGTTAAGACAAAATTCGTAGAGTTCAAATACCTCACCTAGGTGACATATAGGTAAGTGACAAATTGGTCACATGTACGTATTATCACTGCATAACGTATCGATTTTTTCACGAATTTCGGTTTAATTAACAAAATGTGTTGACAATACATCATTTATCCGGCTTCAACCTACTGGTGGTTCGCTACAGAATCTCTCCCACTGTGTCTTGTGGCTCAAGCCGGCGGGATATGATCCCTTAAACATGTCCTATACAAGTCACTGCACTTAATCATATTTTTACCTTTACTACGATATTCGTCACCTAGTATTACAAAATGTCACATTGTCTAAACCTCAGGTTCCATCCAAATTATCTACATTTTACGCACATTACTACATTACATTCATCTGTATTATTTAGCGTGAAACTTTTTGTCATGGTCGCGTTAACTGGAACGAACTTCTCATACCTATCAGCGATTCAATGATGCTTCGACACGACTCGATAGTAGACCTCGAATCTCTTCAATGATTGATCGACTATCTTTAAGTAATTTAAGTCTTACAAACTTCATGCGCTTTACGGCTACCTATTACTAAAAATTAAATATTTTAGTAACTAGGTTTCCACATCGAAGCGTGACCTGCGTGACACAACTTTTAAATGGTCACCCACGACACAGGGTATCCTAATGTAGCGGCTACTCAACTCAAACTCAAACTCAAATCATTTATTTCATGTAGGTATTTTTTCAATACACTTATGAACGTCATTTTTTGCATTTACCACCGTTTCGCTAAGGTGCCTTTAAATTTTTAATCTTTAAGGAGAAGAAACGGCGAAAGAAACTCCTCGGCACATCTTTTGAAAAAAAAAAGGAAATGCTTACAATTACTTAACTGTCCACCTAATCAACAAATTGTAAACTTTTTTGAAACAAATAAAACTATTAATATTATTACCTATTTGAAATGTACGGCAAAAAAATCAATCCAGATCTTTCGCATACGCGACGGAAACCTTCAAACCAATAAGCTATCACTGCTCAATATAGAGCTATAATCAAGTACGTAGTTTCAAACGTATTTTCTGATACTTTCTCCTGTTTTGTGTCGTCTCAGTCTCACGTCGAGTGCGGACGTCATGAGTTGAGAACAACAGGTCAATGCAACACGCCGTAGCGTGGGTTAATACTGTAATGTCTTGTTTGTACACACTTTCACTACTTTACACTGTTAGATTTAACGTTTCTTTATAGCTATTCTTTACTTATAGGTACCTAATAATCTTGTAACTGATCTTTGTGTGTATATAGAAGCTGTTTACGTAAAACTAACAAAAGCTAAAGAGAACAGGCTCTTTAAGTTCCTTTTGGTATAATTAGATGCCATACATTCGTGATATACCCACAATCCGTGCAAATGTTTATACATAACATTTTCTTTGCGCTCATAGTGAAGTCTTACTTAATTAGTTGGTAAGAACAGTTTCCACGCGAGAGCAGCCATGTGCTTAAAACCCAGTGTCCTGTATAAAGTCGTCTCTTCGTACAAAGAGGGTCGCTAACGGCGTTTGGATACGGTTTACACAGAGAACGTATTGAATTATGTATTAACTTGTCTAACTACTATTATGGACGTAAATAGTATTCCTAGTAGGTACTCAGGTTACGTGGAAATAGCGAGATACCTCTTTTTACTTATAATGTCATTGGCGAGATATTACAGTTTAAGATTCCTTCAATATTCCCGCTAAATTCATTTTTGAAGTGAAAACTTCTTTAGCATCGTTGTGATTTGGAAGTCGATGAAACGGAAATGACGTGAAAAAGCGACAGTAAAAAGAGACAGACGCATTTTAACGTGGGAGAAAGTGAGATAGGAAGCATTATCCGCTTGCATGCTCCAAGATCGGGGTCCTAAGAACAATACCTTTTACGGCAAAATGGCAGCTTAAGTAAGCAAAGCAAAACATCAATATTTGGACTGACAGTATTCATTTTTGGAACGAAGTTCCTTACGGCAGGCTTGGAGGGGATAGGTTTTTGAATGTTCAACTTCTACCATGTGTGGATTGCACATCATTATGTATTTTGATTATTATTAAAAAATGTAGTCCCATTATTATGAGGCGTTAATAATGGGATACTATTATGGCGATAATAATGGGATGGATAATATTTAAACTTGAAATGAAACTGTTAAATATTTCCAGTTGAAATGATGATCCTATTTCATCGACAGAATTAAGCAAAAGGCCAAAAGCCGACGCGGTCGGTAGTTGGACGGGTGATCGCTAGTGGCAAATATTTCTTGACCGTTGACGCGGAGGTCACCTCAAATTGTCAGTTCCGATTGTATCTAACGATAACAGTCGTTAAGCCATTTCGAGGGCCATCGGGCGGCCAATGAATATTATGGAATTCTAAAACTATTCAGGGATATTATAAAATATCCACATATGTTATATACAGGCTCTCAGTGCATGTCTGTCATAAGGGTCATTGATTCGTCCAGCCAGACTCATTATGCTTATTATAGAATGAATTCTGAGAAGTGTCTATGGTTCAAAGATGTTTTAGTATCCACTTAAATCAATCATCTCGAAATAGTTTCCGCTGCATGTCAAATGGGTCACATACGCATTTCTTATCACAGGAAGCCGTTGCGATAGTTAAGTTATTGTTAGATAAACACAATGAAGGCACAGATTGATTCATACATAATTATTATGATGATAATTTGGTGGATTTTATTAGGTTTACCTAGTTAATAATAGAACAATATCTATCAGTAAAGTTTTTTCAGTTTCGCTACTACATTGCGAGTTTTCTTCACGATTTCCATTACGATTTTACTGAAAGCGATTTTCAGTTATTTGATCTCATAATACTTTTTATTACTATACTTTATTATTTATTATTTAGTTATTTACTCTTGCTTTTGTTTGATAAATCAGAGATTGTTAACCAAATATTTCCTATTAGAAATGCAGCATGTCATCTAATCATATTGTGTTTGTCTGCAGGTCCGGCGCCATGTTGCAGCAGATTCTGCGCGACATGTGGGTGGACCCGGAGATCCTCGCCGAGCTCGATGAGACCCAGAAGCAGACGCTCTTCTGCAAGATGCGCGAGGAACAGGTAATTTCCCGACCATTGACATGGCTTAATATCCTATGAGCCGTAGTTGGAGCAGAGGGCGTCCACAGTACTCCGCCATTGCGCTTCGGATCGGGCCATGTCAGACCGTCACGGGCCATGTCATGTCGTCTTCAGTTCCGCTGACACTGAACACCTCCAGGTGTGCTTCGGACGCCCAAGTAGCCTCTTCCCTTGTGGAGTCCAATCCAGAGCTTGTCTAGGGTTTTGATCGAGAGCTCTTCTGATGGTGTGACCCCACTTGCGGCGCTTGGTCTGGTTACCGATCAGTGTTTAATGAAAGCAATCCCACAGTTGTTCTGCCGACCATTAGAACCTGGATGTAGAACTCTACACAAGATTAATGAATGATAATATTGGCAACTGTTTTTCTGGTGTAAAACAACTACTACTACTACTACTTTCTACTTATAATCTGAACAAAGGAATATTTTTTTGCTTCATACCAGTTGGTGTTCGATTGGTCAAGATCACGTAAAGGTGCATTCAGAATAATAGGTCCACAGAAGAAACATTTTTATTTATGGAGTAGCAAATGAGCATGGATGGTGGTGGTCAATGTGGTCAATGGTGAGTGACTGACTGCACCCTAGGAACACAAATAATCTTCTTCCAGTTGCGAAGTACTAGACTGTAGTACGTTGTTGATTTGTGTAATTGCATCATGCTCATGAGGTTATTTTTGTTGCTCGTAAACGCCATTCGCCCAAAGATGCGTTTCTGAGGTAGAATAATTTCGAACGAGGTATCGTACAAAATCATTCGAGGTAGAATAATTTTGTACGATATGCTAAATAATCTGCCGCCAGCGCCAAGCGCGACATACAATGGCAAGCCTCATGGCGGTATGTGAAGCGGTAGTATTCGTGGAATGAGCGGATGTTGTACTCTTCGATACGTATACGTACGTAACATAGAGGATACACTGGAAAAGCTGACAATAGCATAATGGAACGCACTAGGATTTTTTGTATGGCATTCGGCGTGAACATATACTTGCATGTTCCATCACAAATGCCCAAGACACGCACAAGACTGGCGCACGCACTGGGCGAGCCTAGTTTAATCATAGGTTTATTTCCCTAATTGAGTTTGGATTTGAGTTGAATTCGATTCTTCATTTAACGAATTCGAGCGAAACGATATCGATTTTATATGCGTCTTTCTAATCTTACAGAAGCCGTTGGACTACGAGTGCTTTAAAGAGTTAGAAGCATTTATATTCACAGAAAGGCGTGTGTTAAGTTATAAGGCCTCTCTTGTCGGGTTACGATGACATCAAACATAAAGATGATTAAGCTTCCTAAAGAACATTATTTACTGTTTTCAATCAATAATCAACGTATGCACGCTTAAGTATAAAAAATATAGAGTTGTGGCCAATTATAAAACCTAGCGTAGTTTAATCACTTTAATTAATTATTATCAGTATTGAAATAAATAAGATTTGAGACGGAAAACGATTTCTTAAATATATTTTACGCTTGTTGTTGACGCCATAATTATTTACCAATTGCTAGTGATTTACCTCCAACAGAAACATCTCCATAGGACAGTTTACCAATATTAAAGCTTTCATGACATCTATACTATGTAACTAATGATGTTTTAATAGTACATAGTAAATATACTTCCCTTTCGGAAACACATTTACAAACAGTATCCTGAAGCTATACTGTATTATCTATTGGTTCTGCTCAATGTTCTATCCATCCTTAATCTCTGGTTAGATGGACAAACTAATAACAATTAATTATGTATGTGAGTTTATGACAGTTGTTAGGCAACGTACTGAAGATTACGAATGGATAATACAGCTAGCTACAGGGGATACCTGAGCTGAGAAGGTTGAATCGCATTGCAAAGACAGATTATATCTTGAGCCCGCAATGCAATGGAACACACCCTTACAAATAGATTCCATCGAGAGCTTACAATATGGGTTGTAGAGAACTAGAGATCCGGTTCATTGCATATAATATGGGCTCAAGGTTTCCTATCAAACAATCGATGTGGCCTTGTTCACCACTCACTCGCTTTACTACAGACACGACCGTACTAGCCTAATGGGCTAAATGGGACCGATGATATACTTATAATAATATTACCATTTAAGTTACACCTTCGAAACTATCTAAAAGTATACTCTTAAACTAAAGCCACAATATTATTGTTAAAAATTTAAAATTTATGGAACACTGAGAAAACGCTTGGGTTGACATCATTCGACGTTACTTTTTCTTGTCTTGTCGTGTCAATTTACACATAAATCGACTTAATAATTAAAAAAATGCTTTTAAACAACTCAAAAATAATTCATGAACCGCTCTTTTAATTCATCTATTGACACTTAATATGTTATTTCAGATGTTGTATTTATGGTGTTCATGGATTATTATGCATTCCTGTTTTAATCATTGTTATTTATTTTTTGACTGTGACGATCATTACCGTCCTTACGAGTAAACATCAAATGCCCATAAAATTGTACCATTTGACATGCTTTCAACTCTGTCAAAGTGCATTACTTAATCCGCCAAGGTCGTCTTTTGTGCAATCTCTACGTGTTCCATTGTTGGTTTAAGAGTTCTTGTGAAGTTCCTCATTTGTACCATTCAAACAAATTATAACTATTGGCATTTGTAGTAAATCTTGCGAAAGCAGTTTAATTACGGCTGACTTTTACCGAACGTTTTTTAACTTAACAAATGCTTTGTATTTATAGAAATCGCAGAATTACTTGTTCATGCCCTTCGACAAAATTAACTGAAGATCAGGAAAAAGCAATGGAGTTGCATTACTCACGGTATCGGTTGAAGGGTTGTCAATTAAAGGCGAATAATGGCCAGAGATAGACCTCCTTATCACATTTAAAAGAACCATTAGAGGCAGCACTTTTTAGATTTAGGTTTATGGTTTCTAAAACCTCACCTCTTCGTCATGTTTATTTGCTTCTGTTCATAGCGAAATATTACTATAATTTCCATTATGAGGCATGACGTATTTGCTTCCAGGTGCGACGATGGCAGCTCTGGGACCAGAAGGTGAGCAAAGAGGAAAGCGAGTGTCCCAAGTTTCCCGCGAATGGCAAGAAGCAGGTCCAGTTTCTCAAGGGAGAGGACGGGGAACCTTGGGTAAGGTTCTTCTGTTAAGTACCGACATTTATAGAATGAGGCTCTTAGACTCTCGACACAAATTATCATTTTCTATGTTATTCCTTTACTTATATTATGATAATTATACAATTAAGATGACTTTATAGATAGAAGCATATTCAACCTACAGCATATTCAATTGGCTATTAGCAATAGCTCATAAGTAATTTTTTTTTATGGAATTAAGGTAGCAAACGAGCATGCAGCACCACCTTCCGCTTGTAATTTCGCGGGATCGGACTTCGAATCATGCACGCACCTCTATCGAAGCTTGAATCAACTTGTGTAAAAGCTTGAGAGTTCACTGAGAACATTTAACGTCACAAAACTTTAATTGCATAGCGTGTTAGACCATGACCATAGTTCAAAATTTCGAGACGTCAAGACGTTGTTGATGACAATGATAAATTCCAGGTGTGGGTGATGGGAGAGCATTCAAACGACCAGTCCATCGAGAGCATCTTGGCTGAAGAGGCTCGCCAGCGCGCGCTCACCCAGGCGCGACAGGAGGCGCACCAGCTAAGAAAGTCCGTGGAGAAGGAGCTCACACACCTCATCGACTACAAACCACTGGATAGTTTGGAACAGGTAGTTATGCTTAAACTACTCGAAACAAACGACAAGTTTGTATAGATTTTTCTAAACGTGCTTGTCATTTCACGTTACATCGCTACTTACCATGAGATTGTTGCCAATGCCAAACATTAAGTTATTATTTACACATAAGTAAAAACAACAAATTTATTACCCCCTCGGCGAGAAATGTCACCTTATCGAAGCCGATTTCCTAAAATATAAAGAAAGCAAATAAATTCTTACATCGTTAAAGTTTCCAGCATATGATATGACTAAAATGATAAACCCACTCATATTTAAGAGTGGGGTTTTCATCATATTTCGTATATAAAAATATTTAGCGCCATCAAATAAGGATTTAGTTGTCATCTTGATTATTAGAGATTTATGGACATTATCTGCTATTTTCCATGAAATTCTTTATGATGCAAATTTTGGTTTTTACCCAAATCATATCGACATGCGATATACTTTATCATTGTATTTATCATAAGTTGTTGGGTGTCATACACTTGAAATCTATCTGTTTTTACATAACGTTTAAATAATATATGTATAATTTATGATATAATAAGTTGTATTGTATGTAGGTATTACAAGAGTCTAAGTATTGCACCTAATTTTTATTACCTCCATCGTCGCATTTACTTATGCGCATTACTTACTTATGGTTAACTTATCACCTTTAATCATTTATCATACTAAACAACGTCATAATTATCTTCATCTTCACTAATCAATTATTCTTCTTCTTCTACTCAAAATTCCTTATGTGCATCGATGGCGATGACCTACTATTGTGGCTCATTTACCAGTTAGGTACTACTAAATAAAATTTGGTTTGCTGCGACACTTCTTACCTTCAGTAATTTTGGTTCCAGAAATTCGACCTGTCTCCAAAGAACGTGGACTCGCTGGAAGACACCTTGGACCTCTACTGCTCCGTGGACGAGCTGCGGCAAAGGATCGAGGAACTGGAGCCGGAGGTGAAGATTGAGAAAACGGAGTTGGACGCCCTCGACAAGGAATACTGCGATGAGCATCTCAAGCTGGACATCAGCAAGAACACGCTACATTTCAATTTTATTGAGGGCAAGCGCGACGTGCAGGTAATTAAGCGTAACTAAAGAATCCATTACAAAACTATTAGGCTAACGGTAGTGTTAAACGTAACTATATTCAGGCCTCATAAACTTCCGTTTTTAGGACACGATTTCCTAAGCAGTGTGAACGTGTCACCACTTGTCTGTTTCATGTCAATAATGGCGGCCTTGTCTAATCATTTTTTGGGTCTTGTGATTGACTTGTCATGTGTTGAGTTTTGGTTTCGGTAAGATCTGACATTTAAGAGAGAGATAAATATTTCCTGTCCGGTGTTACTTGTTTTTAGTAGGTACCTTAATTGTATGCATCTGGGCCACATGCAATTAAATGTTAGTTACGTCTAGGTGGTCTATCAGCGGTACACTTGTCGGACAAGCGATAAGTATCGCTTGTCCGACTTGTATGAAATACATGATTTCATTTTGAGTAAGTATTATACTCCTCTCTGTGCTGGAGATTGACGTTTAAACCATAGGATACTTCCGTCGAGTCAAACCCTAATGTGTAACACTGTTATGAGGCGTTAAGACTTAACATGCGGCTCGTCTCGCGCTAGCCCGCGCCATCTAAACGCACCATTACCCAAACGAAATTCCCGTTGTCTTCACTACATAGTATAAAACAAAGTCGCTTTCTCTGTCCCTATTAGCTTAGATCTTTAAAACTACGCAACGGATTTTGATTTTTTTTTTAAATAGATATAATGATTCAAGAGGAAAGTTTATAATTATGTATAATATATTAAAGTTTTTCGCAAAATAAAAAATAACGCGCATGAAAATAAATTCGTGCGTTGGTTACGTTTAACAATTTTGGACTTGGGTACTAAGGGACAGGTTTTCCGAAGCGAAGCGAGGGCGGGTTTACTAGTACATCATAACCAAGACATTCATATTCAGGACGCGTCGTTGCCGTGCGGCGGCGGCGGCGACGGCGTGTCGCTGCGCGTCGCGGCGTGGGAGCGGCGCGTGGCGGCGGCGCGCGCGGGCGACATCCTGCGCGGGCTGCGGGCGCGGCGCGCGCGCTCGCTGCGGGACGCGCAGATACGCGCCAGAGACGAGGATGCTGTTTGGCGCGAACAGGGTGAGCGCACTTATTGCACTTTGTAACAACCACGTAGCCAGGTGCCCAGTTCTGTATGACACATTTTTGACATATTTCGTATATAAAATGTGTCTAAACTATTGAAACACGACGTACTTGAAGCATTTCTAAGTTACCATACTTGGGCGTCAGAGTACCTACATTTAAACCTGTAGATTATCTGCAAACAAAGATACCTTAAGGGATTGTTTGTGTTACCGTCATGTATGTACCTACGCTTCGTGTACGACGAAACCTTTGTTCATTCTAAGGTCAACCCTGCACTGGGAAATCTCATCGCGCGATGATATTTCTCGCAGTTTGAAATCCTCGTACTGAATGTACTATTTCTAAAAGGGTGTGATTAATGTACGTCGCTGTTTATGAATGGCCCTTTATTTCCGTTATTATATTTCAGAACGCAAAGCGAAGGAGGCGGAGGCGGCCATGCGCGAGATCGCGCGCGCGGCGCGGGAGGCGCACCGCCGCAGCGCGGACGTGGCGCCGCCCTGTCCGCAGGGTACGTTCAGACACATGACACATGACAGTTCCGTGTTATATTGCTCCATTCACCCTTTAGCCCTAGTCTACTTGGAATATTCCGGTTGGGTCACACGTCAGACCCCATTGTGTAACACTTACTTACGTGAATATTCGATAAACGTGCAGACGAGCCACCTGATGGTAAGTGGTCACCGTTGGACCATGTACATGATAATGAAGCGGGATACCTTTGCGGGGACCGCAACGCCATGAGACCCGAGACGCCAGGAGCTCAGAACGCGAAATCGGTTAAATTAGGTATATGTTAGGGAACATGCTCACCATCATCATCACCACAACCTATAACTTTCCCACTGCTGGGCACGGGTCTCCTCACACAATGTGAGGGGTACAGGCCATAGTCCACCACGCTGGCCAAGTGCGGATTGGCGGACTTCACACCTTTGAGAACATTATGGAGAACTCTCAGGTGTGCAGGTTTCCTCACGATGTTTTCCTTCACCGAAGCAAGTGATAATTAAATTGTAATCCGCACATAATTTTTGAAATTTAGAGGTGCGTGCGGGGTTTGAACCCGGAGCCCCCGGTTCTGGAGTCCAACATTCAACTACACGGCTATCACTGCTACAGGCATAGTTCTGTATGGCCCATTTTTTACAATTTTTTACCCCCCTCCTCTTGATGACCACCCGTAGTATTTGCTAAGATGTCGAAGAGGCGCTGCGATGCCTTTGCCAATAAACCATGTGAAATTATCTTATCTATCTTCAGCTGGCAAGCCACCAAACAGGGAGGCCGTCATGGAGTGGTTCAGGACCCACGAGCTCAAGAAGGGGGTTGGATTCGATGAGAACAACAAGCCCGTCGACTGGTTTCATGGTAACATTTCGATTGCTTTGTTATTTTTAAAACCAATTTTAGCTTTATACTGGCGTAACGCGTTTCGTTGTGGTAACGGTAACGATAGCACGAAACAGTCATAATTATTATAAGTTAAAACAAAACCCGTTAATCCTTCCATTCCCGTGCGAACTTTAATTAACATTGGTTTGATGCAAAATATTTTAACTGTCTCGCCATGTTTGTTCTTTATATACCCAGTTACGTGGATAATTTGTTATGAATAAGTCACAAAACTATCAGTAGGTACAGCGAAAAAGTTTAGTACTTGTCCATGACGATAAAGTTTTTTTAATAACTACGGAATCACAAAATAACGCTTGATGTTAACGATACATTTCGTTTGTCAGGTTTGATCAGCCGACAGGAGGCCGAGCGGCTGCTGGGCGGGTGCTCCGCGGGCAGCTTCCTGGTGCGGCTGTCGGAGCGCGCGTGGGGCTACGCCGTGTCGTACCGCGCGGCGCGCCGCTGCCAGCACTACCTGGTGGAGGCGGACGGCGGCTACCGCTTCCTGGGCACCGGCCAGATCACACACGACACCCTGGGTATGTGCCTGTGACTGTTGGCTGAAATTAAGAGGCGGCTCGAAGGACCAATTGTATGACTTTGATGTGTACGTCGCGTCCGTGTTCCTGAGCATTGAACAGATGTCATGAAGTTATGTGACCCTTGGCATGCGACTATATACGATTATTTATAATATAAATAGCATTAAACCTTTACTCAATAAATAAAAGCGGTGGTTGTTTCAGCCGACCTGATCAACTACCACCGGACGGTGGCCATCACGGAGAGCGGCGGCGAGTGCCTGGCGAGCGCCGTGCCGCCCGCGCGCGCTCCCGCCCTCTAGCGACACTTCGGCATTTAGCGACACTAGCGACATCTAGCGACACTAGCGGCCGTAGACAGAGAAGGACATAGACATGTGGTGACATAGCGCACACTTCACACGGTGACGTCACGAAGCCTGAATCACGCTATCGAAGTTTTCTACACCGTTCGCATATAGTCAAGTTCAGACAGAGATCAGTTGGGGCTTAACCACCTCCCGGGCATGTCGCCTCGCCCGGCCGGAGATCTCCCTTTGCCAAAGATATCTGGTGAGCGTGGTCAACATGAGATAGCACGAGAAAGTACATTTGTATGTGCACAAGAAAAAATCGGAGGTCACCTGTCAAATTTGCTAGTAAACTTTCCTTGAAAAAACCGGCACGCAAAGTGAGACAAAAAATCGTATCATTCTGTCTCGTTTTTTCCTGTCATTGGCGTAAGTCGTTCTTTTTCTTGTGCGAGTGCGACAGATGGCATCCATTGGTCTATAGTCTTTTCCGTCTACGTTAGCGACGGACCGGAGTATTTTGCCGCCATTGCAGCATGCACCTATTATCCTACTGTTAAGCGTTTATATATCGCGGGTGTTAAGAAAAGGATGAACTGAATGAATGAAAATAATGATTTTTGGTATTTGTACCTACTCTCTGTGAAAAATACGGAAGCGCGGAAAAGCGGAACTATTCTTACCATGTTTAATATCAATGCAATACTATAGCACACTGTTCAAAATAAGACAAAATCAAATAACTTTCTTATTAAGAATACATTTGATTTGACAATTCATGTTATTATTTTTGATTAATAAAAAAACGTTTGTACATACCCGAGGATTTAACGACTTGACTACATTACATAGGAATACGTGCAAGACAATATGAGTGATGTCATCATATCTGTTCATCCTTCTAGATCACCAATTCCTATGGGACCATTTAATTTTATAAACAGTCAATGTATTATTAGTAATTTAAGCTGTAATCCACTCTTAGCGTAATTTGAACCTTGACCCTATGTAGATAAGTACCTAGTTTACATAAGTTTTATGCATGTTTGCAACGGATACGTCCGTTATTTATGGAAATGTCAGGGATAAGTTCTCGAGTTATTCAGAAGATTTTAGTAGGTCTATTTTATACCGATATTTCGACTTATATAATTAATTATCCATCATTTAGTATAAAATAAAGTATGTATTTCTATTGCTTGGGACAATGTACGTACCAACTTATATAGTTTAAATCGATTTAAATCTAGACGAAATAGGCCCAAAAAAGTAAAAATATATACCTACTAAATTAAATTAATTGAATATTCTACTACCCTCTTTTTAGAATACGCTGTGAGGTTGTGGACTCATAACGTCTTGAAATATATAATGTATGACTACTTAGAATTTTCTTAAAAATGTAACTCCCCGCTTTCTATAGTACTCGTAACGTGCTGTGTCAGATTAAAAACGAAATGTAGAAATATTGACTCCAGTTTTTACGTTAAGCAGGCTCATCCGCCGGTCATCGTCTGTTGCAAATCAAATATTTTTCCCTCCCGCAAAATTTAACACTATTCGTTCAAGACAAAAGAAACATTATAAAACTTTATTATAACATAAAACGGTGCTAATTGGTGTAAGCTCCCATTCATTGATAATTGTAAGGTTGATCTCGATTATCCGCAAACTGTATCTATGCTTCTCATTGTATTGTTATTATAATGCATTTTTAGTAATAATTTTACTTATAAGAACAAACGCATCGTTTCCTTATTTGATATTATCAGCTTTATGTAATTTATATTATACCTACAAAATAAGGATTGGCTCGCTGGTTCAGTATTATTGAAACGACGGCATAGTCCCAATAAAAACACCTGGGAAGGTAATAACCAAAGTGAAATTCTTTCAAAATTGTATCTACCTTAAGCTATGATTAATTTTGTATGCCATTATATCGTAGATAACGTGTAGATCCATTGTATAAGTACTTTACTTAAGTCATAAACTGCCAACTAGTTTAATAAAAATATAAGAAATATTTACGTGTTTCATTAACAAATGACATTCCGCACTTGCTAAACTCAAACTCAAATCATTTATTTCATGTAGGTATCATCAAAACACAAACGTCATTTTTTGCATTTACCACCGTGTCGCTAAGGTGCCTTTAAATTTTAAATCTTTAAGGAGAAGAAACGGCGAAAGAAACTCATCGGCACTTAAAAAAAAAGAAATGCTTACAATTACATTACTGATTTTATACCTACATACAAATACATTCATACATACTAAAGTGCTCTAGGTTGATGCCCGACTAAGTATAACCCAGCTGATGGTGAGTAGGGATGTTGAGGCAAATTTATGAATTTATTTACGTAATTATGTGAATTTATGAGAATATTATTCGAAATAGCCATTTAATGTGTGGTAATTTTCGATTGGAGTGTCCATAGTCGGTCCATACACTAAAGACGACTGACTGATGCGAGAAAAATATTTCCATATCTTTATGAAAGTAACTTTTTAAGTTTTGTAAAAAAAAATTACCTACTTTATTAATATAAAAATGGCTTATTCTATTTAAAACTAATTCGAATATAGAAAAATATGTACGTACCTACTCGTATGTAGTAAATATTTATGGTTCATATTGTGATGAGATAAAAAAATAAATGATAGAACAGATTTGTTTAAAAAGTGTTTTTAATTTTGCGTGTATTAAATGTCACTATACATATTTACAAATATTACCACCATTTAAGAAAATTCACTTACAAAACTCGTCCAAATTCCAATGCAACACATTTTAATTTTGTAAGGTTTTTTGGCAATTTCCAACAGTAAAGTTTACGCTTTAAAAAAATCAGTTTCTAATTAAAAACAAAAACAATGACATGTTCTAAATGGCGTTTCATAAATATTCCCTAATACATATTAAGTAATAAATATGGCAACAAAGAAAATCACTATATATGACATTCAGTAAACACCTGACATAGAGCTATAATAAACTATACATAGGTAAATTAATTTGCGAATATTTTTATTTGCTTGCACTCCTAAATCCTAAACCTACAATCACAAAATGCACAGATAAAAATTTAAAATGGCACCAAGCACTAGACATAATATATTTTTTCCATGTTTTTTCTTTACGCGCCAAAAACCACTTAATTTTTTTTAAGTACTTAGCAGTCTTCAAATGGTCAAAGATAACACACAATTAAGGCCAACGTTGAAATTCAATGTTTTTGTGTATTATTTAGTATCTTGCGGCTTTCCAGAAGCCAGGTGCGTATAGTCACATATACGGCAGGTTCGTCGGTGTTCTCGCGCTAGAATTAAGATCTGCGGTTGTTCGCTGAAAATGAACAAACAAAAAAAATAATGTACCGCATCCACCACCTATTTATAAATTGTATTGTAAAAATATCTACATGAAAATGACTTTTACTTGAATTTAAAGGTAACATGCACCAAAAAAATCTTAGTTGGATGAATTTCTTTTTGATAATATAATATAATAATATAAAAAAAATTATAAAGCTCAAAAAAAACAAATGCAGAATAAAAGCTAAAGAGTAATATTATATACCTCTCTTTTCAAATAAGTGAGAATAAGAATAAGAATAAAATCACCAACGCAACTTACATTACTGTCCCAGTTGTCATACAAGGACTTGGACGCCGGCTGTTGTGGTTTTTTCGCCCTTTTCATCGGACTATTTGTAGCTGGAATTAAATCAAAATATCTGGATTTACAAATACTTAACTCGGCTTGCTACCCGTACCCACTACATACCACGGATATCTCCTCGTATGAAGAGGTCAATTTCAGATTCCTCCACGCTGCTCAATAGTTAAGTTTGGTGAATTGAATAAAGAAAAAGTTGATTTTCAACCTTCTCAACCAGAATTGCCTCTGTGATGCATTATATAGGTGACCACTTACCATCACGTGACGGTTCTGAATGTGTGTCTGTTACCATAAAAGCGTTTACCTAATTTCCTTGCGTTTCTTGAGCAAAATGCAGCACATGACAAAAGAGAACACGAGACAATTGATATGAGATCTACACGACTATTAGAAAACAGTAACACACAACGCGTCACCAACGTCTTGCATTTAGAAAGCGGAGAACTCCGTTGCTTCTCGCCTCTCCCTCTGAAACCTCATCCGAGCCAAACAGAGTTAATCAACACGTTCTGATGACCACCACTGACAATTACCTCCCGGCACATACGGCAAAGAGAAGTCCGGTTGGTTCTTCTTGCTGTTTTTCTTTGCTGCCACTCGCCCGCGAAGCAGCTCTTCGTCCATAACCAGTTTATTGTTCACCCTGCAAAGTAACAGCCAGAAGAAATACCACTGTGAACACAACAAAGCAATAAGAATATTGCAGCATTGGCTTACCAGCAATGATACATATCAAAATATTTACGCGTTTGTTCCGGGAACCATTTCCAACTCTGATTATATAGGTACCAAGAGTTCGTCGTCTCGTTCAACATTCAGCCAAAAACATCTATCACATAACTGGAATGTTCTGGAACTTACTTCTTGATGTATGGCGTCCGCGGGTACGTGTTGACGGGCACCGGGAACGACTGGAAGGTGTCGTGGATGGCGCGGGCCAGCGACCGCGTGCCCAGCGGCCGGGGGCACGCCGCGGAGACCTGCGCAAACATCACAAGCGGACACTGCAGCAACACTCGGCAACAGTTGAGTACGATCCTGAGGAACGCGGCCGCCGGCGCATCGACAGATTAAGTGTTTAAAGCAGGTTTAAGATAGGTTACCACTGAAGATTAGTGATATTTATCGTAATGTAGCAAAGGCATTTGTCCTTAATTTTGATTTTTAGCTTGCTTATAAATATGGTCTCTAAACTTATGAACTCCTCGCTAAAAACAATGGACATGTCTGCGGCTGCGATAAATAAATATTAGCCATACCTCGTCCGTGATACCTTGCGTGGTGGTGCTGACGACCAGCTGGGAGGACTTCTTGTCGGTGGGAGGAGTCTCCAACTGGGTCTCTGGTCCTGGTTTGGTCATTTACTCACATTTGATTACTGCTATCAATATTATATGCATCTTTTTATTAGGTACCATACGGGTGGGTAGGTACTCACCAACTCACTTAACTGTCTTTTGTGGTAATAAAATATAATTATAATTACCCTTTTGATATACCACAGTACGCCGAATAAAGTAAATGTGTTGCATAATTGACGAATCATAAGCATAATTACATAATTATGTCACTTCATACGTAGGTACCTACTCTTAAGTCCGTTCCCAATATAACTCCTGTATAAGTTCCTAAAGTAATGAAAAATAACAACGTGTTTGACTGTTTGATAGTAGCTAGGAATTCTAGGTATTATAAACCAGATAGAATATTGAAAACATATTCTAGGCCCCTTGGGGATGGACACGTCCATTAACGGCGGTGACCACTTACCCTTATGATGGTGTGCATGATTATTGACATTAGATATAGTGTTACAGTTACCAGGTGTGTAGTTGTAATCAATGAGCGACTCGCCGGCCGTGCTGCTCGTTCGAGATCTGCTGTGGTCCTGAAATTGAAGCACCTTTGTAAACTGGCCGCAACGCGTCCGCAACCTACTGTAGTGTTTGCGTCTCATAACATGCAGACCTAAAATGTAGCATAAGACAATGTACTAAAGAAATTTTAACTTGTTTATACCACTTAACAGTCAGATCTTGCCATGAAGATCTGATAATCTTCAAACGACTGAACACATTTCCTTCAATCATAGATGAAAACTTTCGGTTTCAATCATTTTTCCAACAAAAAACTAAATCAAAATCGGTTCAACCCTTCTGAGCAAAGATGGACTTCAACTCATTAATGGCCCACTACTGAGATCGTCTCTCATCACTGAGGAACCACCACACTGCTCCAGTGCAGATCGGTGGAGGAGCACATATACCACAGATTAATATAGACATCCACAGATAGAAATAGACATAGATACACACGACATGGATTTTATAACAAAAATATTGTTTGTGTCGAGTGTTTATGTAAAGCCTCACGGGTATGATATTGAGCGTCCATTGCTGCCGCGGCTTGCCGGGCGCGCGCGCGGCGGCCGGCGGCGGGGGACTCTGTGGACACAACAAGACATTACATAATAACTTTGTACAAACAATTTAACCGACTTCAAATTAACTTAAAATTATATTAAGTATCAGTGATAACCCAAACACTACACGTCACAAATAATACGAGGCCCCCATTGACATAATTATAGTATTTATGTCAATGGAGGCCCCGTTTCTTTTTTGACCTGTTGTAATTGTTGTTGCTGGTGATTTGGTACTATTGATGTACATATGTACATGTGACTGTGACCGTTAGTCTTATGTAGGCTAGTCGCAGAAAATATAACAACTTTATACCTCGAGCTCTTTGCCAAGTTTCTTCCTAAGTTCCGCGTTGAAATTATCCGCGAATCCGTCAGCAATAAAGTACCTGCGAATTATGCCAAGAACAATATCAATAGCTTAATATGATTTTAATTTCATCTTAATCATAAGTATTAAAACTAACTCTTGCACTAGGAGCATTTCAATCTTGCCCTCATCTTCTTTTAATCATCATTTAATTGATGACTGCATAGGTACCACTGATATTCTGAACTTATAAAGCTAGACCTCATTTGCACGAAGCCATTGTATTTACTTCTTAATACCCATTGACACCTCGCGCAGAGTCGAGTGCATGGGAGCGCATGGGCCTCAACCTCCACCTCACCCCACCCTCCTCACCTCAACCTCTACCCAAAATAGGCAGAGTGAATTTTCCTTGAGCGTTGCAGCTCTTGCTGTAACTGTGCTGTGAGGATACATAATTTAACCGCGTTTAGCGTGACTGACTTGTGTCTGAGCAGCGCGGCGGCGGAGGGGCGCGCGCGAGGTTCGGTGCGCAGGCAGGCGGCGAGCAGGTCCCGCGCAGCGCCCGCGCCCGCCAGCGCGCCCCGCGGCGCTCCGCCCCCTGCGCCCGCCAGTGCCGCGCCGCCCGCCAGCCGCGACACCACTTGCTGGTGACGGGGGGCTAGCTTGCCTGGTCACAGCATCATTTATTTATTTAAAACTTTGACGTGTGGTGTCAAAGGATAATTATAAACAAAGGCGGACTTAATGCTAAAACCATTCTCTCCCAGTTAACCTTCAGGCAGTGTGAACACAGCGGTATAGCGGTTTATATAAGATCGAAGTTTACAAATGGAAGATATTAGAGAATAACTATAAAGTATTCGGGGTATTTATTAACGCAAGAGATACAGGGTTGACTGGGAGAGAATGCCCTTAGGCATTAAGTCCGCCCTTTGTGAACCTAGTTAGGTGTTACAAATACATTAAGAAATAAATAAAAGTAAAATAAATAAATATAGTTACAATAATAATTGTATAATTATTTGGATTTGTGTTCATGCAAAAGTTTAGAGTAAGCTGCCATCATAATTATACCTAATACTAAGGTAAGAGTACTGTGTGCAACCTACCAACAGTTTTAATGATAAGAGCGAGTTGGTCGATGTCGGAGTCCCCCGGGAACAGCGGATCACCCGTGAGCATCTCTGAGAAAATGCAACCGACGGCCCAGATATCCACTTCCGGACCGTATCTGAAAACGTAACAAAAACAGAAAATATCAAAATATCAGCATTTATGAACTTGGATTAAAGCCATGATCACTAGTTTCCCCACTAATTCAACTTGGAGTACAAAACACAATAATCCATGAGAAAATCACACATCATTCCATGTAAGAAGCTCGCGCTTAAACTATGACCAAAGCGGTTTCTCACCTGTGCTCAGCTACCAGCAGCTCTGGGGCCCTGTACCAGCGGGTGGCCACGTACTCCGTGTAGGGCTCGCCGGGCGCGGCCAGGGCTCTCGCGAAGCCCAGGTCGCACAGCTTCACGACCCCGTTATTGGATATCAGCACGTTCTCCGGTTTAACATCGCGGTGGATTATCTGGATAATGGAAATCCTAATGTTACGGTTTATTGTTATGTCTATCAGCTAATCCACACTTATTAGTAGTGTGGTGAAGAACGATCTAGGGTTTCCGAGCTTGGCATATGACCTAGATAATTTCTCTGGTAGTAAATTTTAAGTAAGAAAGTTTTTGGGTTATAGTTCAATGGTACTGGAAGACTGCGGCGATGTAACAACGGTGACAGACTTTTGTCGATGGTATACTAGATGTGTTGTTTAGAAAGAGCAAATATGTAATGTTAGTCGAAACTTACAGAATTTTGATGACAGTAGTCAATGCCTTTGAGCAGCTGGAAAAGATGCTTCTTGGCGGTGTCTTCGCCCAGCCCTCCGGGGGAGGCCTCCAGTTCGTCCAGCAATGTGTGGTCCAAGTACTCAAACACCAGGTAGAAACGGCGCTTCCGACGAAACACCTCGATCATGTTTACCAAGTGGTCATGTCGGAGTTTCTATGAATAATGAGTAAAATTATAGAATATGATATTTTCCATCCCCGTTATCTGGACTTTACAGTATCTATACGACAAGGTATATGCGACATTTATGGCCAAGCGTATTTTACGGGTAAGCTCTACACTGCTGCTTATACATTATGTAATACTTGACTCTAAGATTTACTTTATAGTAAGTTAAATGGCAAGAACATAGACCATAAACCACAAACTTCCATGGAGCCAGCACAAACTATTTCCCACATGCACATCTGCCCGGTAATCCAGATCATTTGAACTTACCTTCAACATCCGAATCTCTCGCAGCGCCATCTTCTTGACGGCGGCGTCATCTTCGGTCTCCAGGAATTTCTTGATAGCGACCAGTTGACCTGTATCGCGCCGACGACATTTCAGGACCACACCGTACGAACCTTCGCCGACCTGTAATCATTGAATCCAGCATTACTAATATACCTTTATTGTATAAACCCATTTTCCAAGGAACTGCAATTAAATTATTGAGCTGAAAATATCTTTAGATAGAGAGTGGTTACAACCGCTTTGTTCATAATCGGCGATTTCAGATATTGTTAACCAGTTTCAGAAGTAAACTTAATGATGACCTTGATAGCAGGAATCGCCTCTTCCACAGATTCCATTTCGACTGACGGAGCGTCGTATACACCCCTGGTTACCAGGTGGCCTCTTTATTTCTTTCCTACTCGTATAGCAATTGTAGTGTTTGGGTATCTATATATACATAGATATACTCTGTCTCGGGCGCACGTCACACAGACTGTCATGGCGGTAACACGAGAGGCGTGGGCGAGAGTGGTCGTGTCATTGTTGTGTGTGCGTGTGTGAGCGAGCCAGTGTGTTCATTAGTGACGGGATGTACTACAGCAATCAACATATAACTTACGACAGCCAACTGTTCATATTTATCCATAGCACGGCCGCTAGGCGTCAAAAGGGATATCGCGGAACGGTAATCCATCGCAGCCAGCTCGTGCCATCTTCAACGTTTACAACTGAATCTGAAACAAATGACAAGATTCAACTTTATACAGCTTTATCAATATCGCGTAATGTTTAAAATTCAACAAACAGTGTGTATATCGTATATTTCTATTTCAAGCAATCCAATGACGTCTGAAAAATCAAGGACCCAGCGCCTCGTTTCCAGCAGGGTGCGAGCAGGGGAAGCCTACCAAAACCTACCTAATAAAACCTAACAAAACTTATCAGTACAGGAAAGTGATATACAATTCAGTTGACGAAAATAGCTGGGTTCAGATCCTAACCCCATGTTTCTTCAAGTTATGAGCGTCAAGTATTTATTGTTTTCTGTAATATTCCAAAACAAGTCACAAAGAAGAAGTATTCCACTAACTTTACAGAGAAGTTATTGATTTAAACTTCAGCGGTACCAGGAAAACAGAAAGTATGACCTAGTAATGCAAATAATTACATGTTGCATGTAATTATACGGAACAGACTGGGGACATTGTAATGCGACATCAAATACCTGTAATCTAATAGCAGTGATACTGTTCGTCATTATCAATGTCCTTCGCGTGATTTTAAGTCATAAAATTTATTTTTATATTTATTTAATAAAAGAGGAATGAAAGTCCTAATAACTGTTACATTTACACATACTCGTATGTGTAAATGTAAAAGTGATGAATTTAGTTACGTGATTCAAATTATGAAAACTTTAGTTGTAAAAAGTAAAAAAAAATAAGGCATAAAAAAGTTAAGCTAAATTCGTTATAGTTATCACAATGCATAACCATCCCAATTCTGAGCCACGGTCTTCTCTCACAATGAGAGAAGTTAAGACCACACTGCCGGCTACGCTAGCCAAGTGCAGCTTTTGCACCCGTTCAAAAACGTTATGGTAGGTGATCATATTTGCACCTACATTAAGCAAGCAAGTGATAACAAAATTTCGATAACTTCAGAAGAATTCAGCATTTGAAAGAAAGAAATAAGAGAGAAGAAAGAAGAAAGAAAGAAAGAAAACATATTGATTCTTTCACAATAACAAGAAACAAGAACTAGATTTGAACCGACATAATATCTAGGAATAGCAGACGTTTATTTAAACGACTAACTTTACTTGTGCTCTATTATTATAAATATTTTAATTTAAACCCCAGTTTTATAGTAACTATCTTAATATACTTTTGTCCTATAATAATACCCCATTTTATTTTTCCCAAACATCTCAATGGTCAATCTCAATCTCAATCAATCAAGCGAAGTAACATGTTATAAAAGCGTGACACTTTGTCCAATGATTGTGACGCAGAGCCATCAAATATACATCGACGAAGCTCACGGCCGCGCGGAGCAAATAAACGAACCGAGCAAATACGACTGACCAATTACGTGACGAACTGACGCTATAGCAACACTGTTTCAATAATTCCGTGGCTTCTCAAATTATACGTACAAAGTTTATTTGATTAGTTTGGTCAAGGCTAGAGTAAAAATTTAAACAGCTCCATGCATAATTTGGCTACGTAAATGTAACTAACTTTGGCTACATAAAGGAAATTGGGTCAGGGAATGAAAAGTACGTAGTGAAAGGGTACATATTAAATACGCGGAAAGACAATGTCTACAGAACTGTACGCACAGTTACAAAACACCTACTTACATTTAAGAATTAATAAAAACCTCTGGCTTCGCAGGTAGTGTCACTAACAACTGAGCTCGTCGTTAATATGAATCGTCCCCGTCGCGTCGAGATAAAAACAGTTAAGAAACTGATTTGCGAATAACACATCTCGGTGTAGCAAAGGTCTTCTCTCTATCAGTGCACATATGTATATGTCATTAATCAATTAATTGACAAAACAAAGAGGGACACGTCTACACTCCGCACGCTAATGCCTCTAAATGTCGTTTCTATCAGCGGGACCTAATAAAACAAAATGAGTGATGAATGGCTTTACGTGTCGGTAATTGCTGGTGAGTCAATGTCAACCCCTATGTAAATTGACGTTGGAGAAGGCCTTACAAAATAGTTTGTTCAATGACGTCGAATGAAAAAAAAACATTTTTAACATGGATGTAATCAACTTGACTAAATGCCTATACATATATATACATACAGACATAGAGCATACATAGAGCAGTTGTTTCACTGAAATAACGGATACAATTATCCGCGCTGCGGATACAACTGCTCTACATACATACAACTTAACATAACATTAAGGTGACTAACATAATTATTTAAGTAGATCGCGAACTTCTCTGTAAATCTATAAAAATTTCACCCATACATTGTTTTGTTACATCTCAAAAGAATTAGGCAGCGTTTTCGATTAAAGCTCCCAGGCGGTCTGACTTTTTCCCATATTCTAAACAGTTATCGTCATATTTCATCCAAATTACACAAAACCAGCCAGAAGTGTTTCTATATTCGAGATGTACTCGAATAAATACTCCACTAAACTGCACAAGGTACATTTACATAAGGTATGTTTAACCGCTACCGCTCTAGGTAGAGCTTACATGCCGCTTAATTACCTACTAGGATACCGCTACCGACCCGACAAGGGTAATTAATGTATACCGCGCATATTTGTAGGCCATTGCACCGAATGCTCTAATAGTGAGTCCCATGGGACGGCATCTTGTGGCGCAATAATTAAATCCTCGTAATTGTAGATGACCCGACATCAGGACACCATAAGACAGGCTGGGACTCATTAAAAGTGGAACCGCTTACACCCCAAACCAATTTATTACAGTATCGTTCACGGTCTAAACGATTAGTTGTTAACTTTTAAAACAAACTGTGGGTTCAGTGTTGACGTCATGTGATTAGATAATTCATGAAGGTCGTGTCCGCCGTCAAAATAACGATTGATTGAACAATATCATTATTTCACATGTCAGTTCTGCCTTTTAGACAGGTACATACATGTACAACATTATTTTGTCGGATGTCTTGATATTCAAATTGCTAATAAACACTTCTTTAAAATTTGTATGGAATCAGGAAAATATTCCTCACGTTCCCCCACCACAGTAGGGTTACCACTTTAACGAAACGGTCTCCGTCCACTAGAAGTTTTACTTCATAAAGCAACCTCAAATTAAACAAAAAAATGCACCCAAGCCAACGAGGGTACAATAACAAGGTATTTGCAACAAATCACTGCATCCTCGACTGTAATTTGGGTTTGCTCGGGCACGAAAGTATCTATGAAGCAATTTTGTAAGGAAAAATGGGGAGGGCAGATATTAAGAATGCCGTGATCGGCGTGCGTGCTCGGTTCAATCTTTATAAAATATCGAGTTAGCTAACTTCGCCGACGGTTGCGGCTGAGCATGCGGCCGCTCGTGTCGCCATTTAGGCGGCAAGCGAGGAACTATGGGTTCTTCATCACATGATGTGATGTGAATAAATGTGTGATGTGATCCACATCACAGTATCACATTTATTTGCAATAAAAATGTCATATTTTGATAACCGTGGGAAGAATTATGGATTAACGTTTAGTTTCGACCATTCGCGTCGCAAAATAGTTGAAAATCCAGTATTTTCAGTATATCAGTCCAGACTGATAGGAGGTGTACCAATCTATGGGATAATGATGTAAATAATCAATGTATGGAAAATAATTGTGTAGGTATATAGGAAATATTTGAATAATTACATTATGCCATTAATCAGATTAGTTTTATGAAATAATACTGAAAAATAATATTTTCAGTATTATTTTATATTCAAATAGGTATTTCTCATGATCGATTAGGTGTTTAACGCTAAGTTAAATACAAAGGACTCGTAAAGCTTTAAATAGCCGCCGAATTTTCATTCCATATAATAATTGTCACAGTTACGAGTAAGATTAAATGGATGTAGATTAATATCAATTACGATTCATCGTCACACATCAGAATCGTAAATGCATCTTTACGTTTTAAAGTTGACGGTGAAACCAGTACCTACGTACTTTGGGTTTGGGAAGCAATTATTGTTGGATGCTCTGGGAACAATAGCAAGTATAGGCAAGTACAGGCAAGTACAGGCAAACAAGGCTATGAACCGGAAACAGCGGCAACACTACCGTGAGCTACGGTGCCGACTGCCGACTGCCGACATTGCCGATTTCAGGACAACGAAAAATAAAACTGCATGGTTTTTCATTTCAATCTGATAATGAACTGAGCGTAAATCGCCTTGAAGTTACATCGAGTTGCATTTGCAGCATGTATTTACATTAAAATGGGTAACATTCATTCCGTTAAAAAAAATACAACACGCCTACTAATTTAGAGTTAGTCTAAGTTACTATGAGTTATTACGTTCTGATCCCCAAAACTGATAACCAAAGGGGATCAGTTATATTTTAAAATATTTTCAATTCCAGTCTGGCGCCCTAAGTGCTTTTCCATTTAAAAAAATAGGGGATCAAACCGGTATGGTAAAGCTCACAGTGGATCAGACCGGGAACAAATAATAATATTTTTTTGGCAGTGGATCAGTTGGGGGCTCACACCGGATTAACTCGTATTGTTTGACGAATACCTAATATCTATAACAATAGAATTAAATAACGAACAGCGACATTTATGGACTAAAGCTATTGCATTAGCTTGATAAACTACCTACCAGACCTATGGCCTAGTCGTCCTTCGAGCTCCACCGTGTTAGGATAAAAAACACGCGGATTTGTAAACCAATCACCTGACCTTTTCAGACCTTTCGCTAATCGCGATGTTTAACGATATACACAAGTTGCAGGCTCGCTAATAAGAATATGTGCTCAAACCGCGCTTAACATTCAATTCTCGTATTTCTCACGTTTCGCACACACTTCACAACTACGACACGTCGCCATTTACGAACAACCCGCAAAAATATCTTTAATCAATCAAAAGTCAGAGTCAAAGTTCAAGGTTTTGATCCAATAGCTGACATGACATGTGTGAGCGCGTATCTCTTGCTGCGACGAAAAAACGAACTCTGACGATATCGCGTGTCCCCAACGATTTGTGCCACGATTACTAATCAATAAAAATGTTGAACCACAATATTTGAACTTTTCCAGGCATGTCGCGGCTCGGCCGGTACCTACTGCATCGCTTGTTGGTTTAGGAAACGGTTGCGTAATAGTTTGAGAACGGTTTGTGGTAATTTTATCGAATGTTAATAATCCATTCCCGCCCTACTTCGACGAAGTGTACTCCTTAGGCGTCGTCCTAATTGGCAGCGATCGTACGATGGCGCGATGCGTTTTCGTCGCCTTAAGTTTACTACTAGTATATGTATGCGTCCGAACGGTGGAAATGGTGACGCTGATTTCTATAAACTACGGTGACTACTTACCATCAGGGGGCTCGTCTACTTGTGTGACTTGTGAGAATGCAATTTAGCATTAAGTTTTTGCCCTTGTATGGCCTTCTATGGTTTAAGGTATTACAAAATAAATAAATAAATGTTATGCATTAATGACTGAGTAATTAAGCGTGATTAACGAATATATTCATCCAAATATTACAAATACATATATTCGTATCAAGTAGATATTACTTTAGTAGATAAACAAAGATATTAATTCAACAAGACACGACAAAAAGAGACAACCTCATTAAGCATTTCACTTACTGATACACTATAAGATAATGTATAACAAGAAATAAAAAAGTAATTACAAGCAGCAATTAGAAAACAATTAAACAACAAGCACGCGACAACATTTGCAAAAACAATTTACAAAAGCAACACTCAAATGAATATCATTGCAAAACCCATTCATAAAAGAAAACAAACCGAACCGCAATATTAGGAGGCAACCCATAAACCCTTCAACGGGGCTATAAAAAGTAACACAATTTACGACTACTCACCGCATTCCAGATTTCCGATGCGAATAAAACTCATTCAACAACATTTTGACTCAAACAATATAAACAATACTATAAAAGTTTATAAACAAAATAATAAAGTTCACAGTCACGTGCTCCGTAGACCGCCTACGACGTAGCAAGCCTACGACGTTCGTTGGCGGAGCTTTGAGGGCGACTGATTCAGAATGACACCGGCGTAGCTTCAGCCGGGTCGGCAAAGGAAATATAATTCTTTCTTACTTTTCGATTTTAAATACTTTTAAGCCGGATACCAGTAGTTTGTTCTTATTTGAACCGAAGCTCGCGATAATTTTAGTATTGATTAGTGGCCTTAACGTAGCTAACATAGTAACGATATTATTATAACCATAATATTGCATAAACATTAATATTAAAATTAAAATGTTATCCCCATTCGACCAATATAGTGGGCTTAGATAATCTTTGTTTTTCCGAAAGAAAAACAGAACAATTAAGGTTTAACAAATAACATTACGATTTCTGTCGTTGATCAAACAATGTATTAAATATACAAATCTACAAGAGTATCAATTAAAGGACAGAAAGTGAGATAATAAAAAATAATTTATATTCACAACCACAAAATTAATTGCAACATACTACACTGCTTTGTATTAAAAGTACTTATCAGAAGTTTGTAAACAGGCAACCAATGTAAGGCGGTCGCGTCTGGTTAACAATTCACGAGCCACGTGGCGATTCCCAGCGGCTGTCCCAGTAATCTTCGTCAATAATTAGATGTTTGATATTGATCCAGCTGTTTTAACCACTGTCATACCTCGTCGAGTCGAGGTACTGAAGGCAGACAACATTAAATAACAAAACCAAATTTTTTTGTCGGTTACGATTTAGTTTTTAGGGCCTTAAGAGGAAATACCACGCGAACCCTTTTTCAAATTTGGGATTTTTTCACTCAATATCTCTGTCGCGCTTGCGAGCGGCGTGTATGCCAGTGCGATAGGGACAACTGCAGCTGCGTGTAAAAACCCGAGGCAAAAATCATCGAAATCGAGGTTCCGTTCTCGACTAATCCCCCCGCCAAAACTAAAGCAATCTTAACGAAATTTTGGAAATTGAATGGGAAGGAGATATTCTGTGTCGGACCGTTTAGCTTTTTGTGCTAATTGTTATACAATTTGTGTCGCAAACAAACGCCTAGTAAGGCGTTTGTTTGCGGCATATTTATTAGGCCGTTTTAAGCGCTGTTTGAAGTAGCCTCAAACTTTTGAAAACAAAAATATCAAAAAAATCAAAACGTACCGACATAGATAATGATGATATTATTCTTGTGTGAAAAAATTATTGATCTAGAGTCAAAAACCAGCGAGGGATTAGTCGAGAACGTTTGTATGGAAAAATGAGCGGTAGCATTTCCTCTTAACAGACAAACGGACATCCATGGTCCAAGTCTGCTAATTTATTCATGCTTCAATTGCATCATGATTGAATAGTTTAACATACTTTTGACTCGTTCTGCGTACGAAATGTGTCAAACTATTCAAACACGATGACATTGAGCTTTTACAAATTAGCAGATTTGGGCTCCCGGTCATCTGATGGTAAGTAAACACCGTCGCCCGTAAACATTAGCAACACCAGGGGCGTCACCAACGCGTTGCCGGCCAAAAGGAAGCGAAGGACCCACTTATTGAAGAACTTCTTGGGAACTCGTATCAGGTAGATATTAGCTCGTACAAGCAACACAAGTAATAATACCTTGCAATGGTAAGCCAAACAAACCTTGAACATGACATGGTAAAAATTAATCCCTTAATCTTTGAAGACTGTGACATGCCTTTATAAATAAACAGCTTTATCATACTTAAGTGAACAAAAATGTCAAGTACATTTAAGGTTTTTGATATAGTAAGTAGAAAGTAATACAAATATGGTTTGATACCATTAATAGTCCACTGCAGTACAATGATAGCCGTGTGCTTGAACGTTGGACTGCCGAACCAGAGGTTCCAACCCCGGGGTTCAAACCCCGCACGCACCACTAATTTTCAAAAATTATGTGCGTATTAAAATTTAATTATCACTTGCTTCGGTGAAGGAAAACATCGTGAGGAAACCTGCACACCTGAGAGTTCTCCATAATGTTCTCAAAGGTGTGTGAAGTCCGCCAATCCGCACTTGGCCAGCGTGGTGAACTATGGCCTATACCCCTCTCATTGTGAGAGGAGACCCGTGCCCAGCAGTGGGACAGTTATGGGTTGTGATGATGAATAGTCCACTACACAGCACGGGTCACTCCTCATAACTGAGGGGGCATAGAACAACTCCACCACGCTGCTCCAGTGCGGATTGGTGGCGAGCTTAATTGCCAACTCAAGTGTTTTATATTAAACCGCCTTACATGATAAATAACAATGTGACGGGAGAATCTTATTCCTCTATTAAAACAACAGCAAGGAGCAGGATCAGCAGGAAGTGGTGGCGAGGTGGAGTGGGAAGAGAGAGGAGAAAAGAGGAGAGATATGATGAAGAGAGAGTCTTCCAAATGTTTCTGGCCAGAGACCCAACAAAAAGTTACTGGCCAACAAGCACCAATTGGGAGAATAGACAGATGATTAATAAACACAAATGAATGGGGTGATGTTGTCAATATTGTCATTGAATAAAATTATTTGGAAGACGTTGCACGAGTATATTTACCGCTATAATAAATCCTGGTTATGATTCAAAAATGTTGTAACTAAAGACATTATGACGAATTTCTTATGTATTATCATGCTCGTATCTGTTGGGTCTCCATAAAAGGTGTAATCGATGACATAATAAATGCCTAACTTTTATTATACTCCTGACTCCAAATTGCGAATGACTCCCGCCATGTAAGCCGCTGTAATCCTACCGTAAAACCATAATTATTACGTAGTCGAAGTCATTAAATTGCCTTCAAAAGGCCTTAATACACGTAATCGTTGGAATCCTTAGGGTAAATCCACATTTTTCTGAAGTAATATTATTCAGTGTAGAATTTAGCTCCCTGATTCTAATTTCCGTGGATTTACGAGTTCTTTGTCTACGAGTAAGTAGGTGAAATATTTTCCTGATATCCTGAAAAACAACACTAACTATTTTCAATGTATTAAATTAATAAAGTTCACTATTTTTTTTTCAATTATGAAACTCAAACAAAACACGGATTAAGTTAAGGGTTCGTTACGGAAGGATTGACCAAGAATAATACCATTTTATTAGCATCTACTATGAAGTAAGAAGAATCCTTGTGTAGGATTTCATTAAATTCAAATCTCATTCTTCGTCATATTCTTCGAGTCCGACAACCAATTTATAGCTTCCTTGACGTTGTACGTGTCCATAGGCGTCGCAGCGTACAACGGTGACCATTTATCATCAGGTGAACCGTTTACTACTATTGGAACTAAGTTCCTTTACGCAGCTTACGGGAATTGCGATTTAGTAGAAATCGGCACGTAACGAAATGCCGCATGCTGTGCATTTGTTTTAATTAATAGTAGTGTATGCCATCAACAGTATTATTAGTTACCTATTTCTCTATGTCACCTATAACAAACAAAGAGGAATGTGTCAACACCCCAACCGTAAGCAAGTGGAAGACGGCGCGGTGTCGTGACCGCCCGCGACAGGTCGTCGACCGCTTGCGTGCCCTACCCTCGGTCAAGGGGGTGGCCAAAACTACAACTGACCTTTTTATTGACGCCTTCTTCAAAACGTAATCATATTTTTACGTCAGAAAGTCAACAGATGCAGTTTCTGCAAGTTCTGCAATTCTGAAATTTTGGAACGAGACCGCGTGTAGAGACATTTACAACTCTGATTTTACATTAAGAATCCTGGAAAGCTACTGAAAGATTAGCCGAATGTCCATGTCTACGACGCACCCTGGAAAGTCTGTTTCTAGCAGATATTTTTTACATAAACATTGGCTGGTGTAGATGTTCAAAACGTATCTTACTATCTAATAAACTCCTTCTAATTCCAGATAGGTAATCTGTGATATTTGGTTAAATTTTCTGATCGTGGGCTTCGTACACCTTCTGAGAACAATTTATGGTGAACCACTAAATAAACTTTAAGTACTTAGCTTGATATATTCTAAACTTCAAAGCAACCTCACTAGCCGAATAAAAGACTAAATTTTAAACAGTTTTAGGACACTAACTTGGGGGAAATCTTAGAAAGATATCAAAATACGCTGGGTAAAGTTCCAGCTTATTTGAAAAGGTATGCGAACGCGGCATGCGTTGGGTTTTAGACCTGTAACCTGGAAAGGCTTGAAAGTCACAAAGTGAATGATCATACCTGATCCTGAAGGTGGTGCTGCATGCTCGTTTGCGATGTTAATTCCATAAAACACACAAAGCAGTAATTTCAACTCAATACTCAATAAAATTGAGTAATTTTGACTCTTTCTCGATCTTAATATACTTATAACAATATAACTACTTGCCTACATGTGGTGTACGAGTAAGTGGGTTGAATTAGAATGGTAATCATCGATACGAGGTACATTAAGGGCAATGCGTACATTTGACATATTTAGCGTGTCGCAATCTCCTATCTTACTATCTGACCTACTACTGTGTACCGAGTGAGGCGGCGATATGCAAAATTACCCTAAAGTAGGGTAAAGACATCGGGGAAAGTTTCCCCAACGGATTGAGGTAAAGAAAGAGTTAAATAAATCTATAGATTACATATGTGTTTAATTCCTTTTGTGTGAGTTTAGGTTCCATGAAGTAAATGACGTTTTATTTTAGATTCAGATTTGAGTAGATATTAGTCATTTGCATTAATACCTAATGGTCTAGTTTAAAAATATCGAACTCTGCATTGGAAAATAAATACGGATTATATTTCCTTTAAAATTTTTCTTTTCATACAACTTATTAAACTCCAGACTAACTAGAAAAAACATTCCATAAAAATAAATAAAAAAAAAACCTTTGTAACTATTTGTCTCTATCAGAAGTTCATATTCGTGAACATTACATCAATGTATAAAATTAATAAAGTAATTTCTAATTCGGGCCTTGAGGTGAGTTATTCAACATACTTACTTCAATCGATATAATTATAAATATTTCACTCTATACTTCCCCCTGGACACGAGTAAGGGGTACAGAGTATGAGAGTAGAGACCCTACTATAGGCGTAGTCGATCGACTCAAGATTCCGTGAACGCTCGCAGCGGCAAATTGCGGCAACTATTACTGTGATAGCATCTACTTGAAACTGTGCGGTGTTGCGGTGCAACGACCGCAGCTAATAAATAAAACCCTCAAACGTCCACTTCAATGGGGATTACACTCTCGTCTGATCGCCGGAGCGATGCGATGAGCGAATGTAAATAACCGGCACACAAGCAGAAGAACCACCAATGCCCAATGCCTAATGCTGCTAATTCAAAAATGCTTCAATTATATCGTGTTTGAATAGTTTTGACACATTTGTTATATGAAATTAGTCAAAAATGTGGGAAATTATTTTGACACGACGCAATTGAAGCAATTATAAATTATTAGACTTGGGCACCTGACATAAGTGGTCACCGTTGTGGTATCGTTTTTGTGTCATTTAAATACCTCATTGTCATATAAATATTCATTTATATCGCATTAATATCGCCTCATAATTATAAGTATTCTATCATGTATTTGTAACGTAGTAATCAAATAATCTGTTTGTAGGTACATGTTTCAAAATACATAAATATTAAATTGTAAAAAAAATATCCTTGAAAAACCACGTTATATCGCACACGATTGTTCTGACCGATGCCTAATAGTAATGAAGTATGCAGTTATTACTACACTATTTTTAAAAGTTATGGCTGTATTTAACACGGATATAATATATCCGGAAAAGTTAAAACATTTTACGTGAATAGGCATTGGTTTAATGGTTTAATATTGAAACAAGACGCACTTATAAATTACGCGTTATCGCAATTCTCTGCTCTAGCTATATAAACATTGGCAATCAATTTCAGTTCTCTTTTATGTCAAACAAGGAGACTTGATACCAGAAGGTTAGTGCTCTCCACCGCCCATAGACGCCGAGGACCCCTAGCTGACAATCATTGGGGATCCATAAATTAATAATACTGTTCTAAGGTTAATCAATTACTTTTTCGGGCTGCAGTATTTATGTAATTACACTAGTAGTAGTAGGTTGATGCCATTGCTTCAGCAAAACCTTGCAATACTAACACATAACACACTAACACAAAATAATACAATAATAACAAGCAGCAGATGAAGTAGTAAGAATCTCTGGATGTTTTTCAATCACTGATACAAATCACAGTCACACCCTGGCCATATGCGGATTGGCTGACTTCACATAACTTTAACAATATCATGGAGAGCTCATACACGCATCAGTTTTCAAGATGAATTAGCTCTTAATTGAAAATTACAGCTGCGAACTTCAAATATGTGGAGAACTTCACATAAATGTATCTATGTGGAGAAACAACTAGGATAACACAAATAGTATATTCACCATTATAGTGTATTCACCATTGTAGTACCTATTGGAGAATTTTACCAATAACCTATTGGTCGTTGGTACATACCGCTCTGTAAACCGCTATCGCATTGCCAAATAACAATGCCTTAAATTCATTACGCTTTTGCCACGTGGAACTAAATGAATAATAGCAGGCTTAAGGAGTGCGCACATTACAACGACTCCACGACCGACCGACGCCAACGCGACTAAAACCTTGACAAAGCTAACATTCAATTATGAGCCTTATATCTTTGAAGGTAAGGTTGAATTTCGAACTTATACTTAAAAGCCCTGTACGGCTCGCCCTACACCCATAGCCGCTCCGTTTCGAGACCAACGCGTCGACGTTGCGTTGACGACTCACCGTAGACGAGTAGTCCACGCGTCGACCGACACAATGACGTAATGTAACTAGCGTCGGAGTTGAAACGGAGTGGAGACGGAGTCGAGTTGACGTCGATGAAGCGTTGATCGCGGAACGGAACGTCGGAGTTGAAACGGAGTGGAGTCGGAGTGGAGTTGACGTCGAGTTGGTGTAATGTGCGCACTCCTTTAAGGAGTGCGCACAGTACAACGACTCCACGACCGACCGACGCCAACGCGACTAAAACCTTGACAAAGCTAACATTCAATTATGAGCCTTATATCTTTGAAGGTAAGGTTGAATTTCGAACTTATACTTAAAAGCCCTGTACGGCTCGCCCTACACCCATAGCCGTTCCGTTTCGAGACCAACGCGTCGACGTTGCGTTGACGACTCACCGTAGACGAGTAGTCCACGCGTCGACCGACACAATGACGTAATGTAAATAGCGTCGGAGTTGAAACGGAGTGGAGACGGAGTCGAGTTGACGTCGATGAAGCGTTGATCGCGGAACGGAATGTCGGAGTTGAAACGGAGTGGAGTCGGAGTGGAGTTGACGTCGAGTTGGTGTAATGTGCGCACTCCTTTAGATTATAAAACAAAAGTTATCAGCGCACACATAACAACGGGCAAGCTACTTCCCAGTAATCAAACCAAGCTCTACAATGTAACGTATCTCGATAGGGTCGTATTAACACCATTTCTAAGAACCTAATCGAAAGTATAGGTTTGCAGAATCATTTATAGTCCATTGAAATGTTACATTTTTTGCGCTTAGCGTGTATTTGTCAGAGGACGCAATTTTATTTTTTAGCTGTCAAGAGGGGGTTAGTGTAAAGTTAAATCCAAGTTCGTGGGGTCGCAACTCTTGTACCGCGGTCGCCATCGTGAAAATAAGATTTTTTATTATTAGCAAGTGGTTTCACACAATTCACACATTCGTTCGGCAGCGTATCAGCTCAGCGCCGAGAGATTGCCGGCTCTTAGGGTCGTTTTACAGTCACGCTTACCGCCAGCGCGGTTTGTCACCGCGGGCAAACGGCGCGACTATGTAACGATCCAAGAGACGCAAAGCTCGTTGCCCGCGGAGCTTACCAACCGCGCTGGCGTAAGCGTGACTGTAAAACCACACTTAGGGTGAGTGCGGGTACAGCCCGCTCGCACCCTAAGAGCCGGCAATCTCCAATAATTATTTTCCATGTCAATAGATACTCGTACATGTCCAAATGAGATTAGAGAACCCTTTCTGGTAAATAACCTCGATATGTAAAAGTTGGCACAGTGACCTGGGACAGGAAGTGCCGGCGTGCTTCCGGCCCACACGGCTTGTTTATGGTCGTGTCACTAGTTTAATATTTCGTATGGGATATTCGCATACCGAGTGTCCGTTGTCCATTGTAAACAGACGCGAAAACACTTCTCCGCCAAGTCGAGGAAGTTAATTACGTTTTTCTATCTTCACAGATATCTTTTTTAATTAAAAAGCCGTCATACGAGCAGATGAGCTATCTGAAACTGTAACTGTAAACGGCGTAGACAAAGAAGGATGTAGACACCTGGTGGCAAACATGAGATAGCACGAGAAAGAACATTTGCATGTGACACAAGAAAATTAGACGGTCAGCTGTCAAATATAAGTGACTGTATGTAAACAACTGTGCTTTCCGTGAAAAAAAGCGCCACGCAGAGTGAAATAAAAAATATTATCATTCTGTCTCGTTTTTTGTCATGTCATTGGCGTAAGTCGTTCCTTTTCTTGTGTGAGTGCGATAGATGTCATCGATAGGGTTGTACTCTTCTCCCTTCAGCGTGAATGGTCCTGTCGCATGGACAACAGATACCAAAAGCATCACCAATGCGTTACCGGCCAGGAAGGACGGAAGCGGAAAGAAGGAAAATACTCGCTCTTACCTCCTCACTCTACGAGTCGTTTGGTATGCCATTCTTAGTACACTTAATTTTAATCCTCATCAAAATAATTGAATAGAATATGAATTTAAGTATCCAAACGTTAAAAGTGCACCTCAAATTTGCGCACATCACACATGTACCTACCCGAAGGATTCGAATCCAGAAAGCATACCTTTACCTCCGATTTTTTTGCAATGCTTAGGTACCATTGGAGTAATGGGAAAGTTAGATAGTAATTAAAGTAAATTATTTATTAGCGATATGTTTACTTACCAAAAAATTATATAGGTTCACAATAAACTTCCCTTGTATAAACAAGAAAGACTTTTATACTTTTCAAAACAATAAATTGTTTTCACTTTTTTACGCTAAAATACAATCCAAATAAGTTTAGAAAAATTCGAACACTGCGAGTCAAACCAGCACTGTCAATTTTGGAATTATTTTGTTGTAACTGACACATTTATTTTTCTTAACGATTTAATATGACAGCGACAATTCACTTTTAATTATTAGTTACTGACCTCAATTGTACGTACAATACACATAGGTACTATATCTTACGGAGATCTTGAATTTAATTATTTTATAATAATTTAATTATTTTATTATTGTCTAATATTGTGTAATTGTAACCCGCTCACGAATTGGGTACCTAAGCCTGAGATGTAAGATTAGGGTTTTATGAATAAAAGAAATAAAATAAATGTTATGTCTTAGAATAATGACATATAGAATGACAGTCTTCATACAAGCGCTCTGTCTAAAATGAAGCAATAATTTTATTTTTTATTTTATTTTATACTTGTTTAATGGTTGCCAGGGGAGTGCACTTTCCCGAAAGTGGGGAATGATTCGGAATAATACCTACATAAATAGCTATAGGTCTACCAGGATCTGATGGCAAATAAAAAATTTAAAAAATAGCGATTTTCATATGGCAACAAAAAAAATAACATCTGTCAACTGAAATTTCGAGGAATTGTTTTTGGTTTGGCTTCAAATTTCGTGGTGAAAATGTCGAAGAAACCTCTTCCATCGCAAGCAAGAAATATTGTTTTCAATGTTTATCAAAGAATACTTGATGAACAAGGTGCGGAACAAACACAATCATCGATATTGAGCCATGTGCAAGCGTTGACTGGTTAATAGGAATGACACGTCTTGATACTTTGGTTTATTGCATTTTTCGTGTGTATTATATAAACAAGCCGACCGTATTGCTGTTATAAAAGAATGGCAATCAAACAATATCCCTTACGACGATAATTGGCGTAAATGTCAATTACTGGAAGCAGTGAAAAATCATAAGTCTGAACCTAAATATCAGATAAATGAGATTTTAAAATCACACGGCCACCAAGTCTTGAGGCTTCCACCATATCATTGTACGTTAAACCCCATAGAATTAATCTGGGGAATAATGAAACAAAAAGTTGCGGGTAAAATCGTCAATAGACCTGCAAGTGATATAAAATCTTTAACAGAAGAAGCTTTCTCTCAAATAGGGATCGATGAATGGCGAAAATCTTGTGAACATGTAATAAAAATTGAAAATCAGTTCATAGAACAAGATAGATTAATTGAGATGCAGGAGGAAAGGTTTATCATAAATACTGCGTCTTCCTCGTCTTCCTCTTCCGATGAAGACTTTTTTATGGATGTGCAGTATTTGGAACCATTTTCAAGTTCTGATAGCCTATAATGAATTAATAAACTTATGTAAAGTATCAAAACGTTTTACTCCAATTTCCCCAGTATTGCTAGCGTCAATTTCTTTTTTCCCTTTTTGCCATCAGATCCTGGTAGACCTATATGTGTGGTAAAGTATGGGTATGGTTATGTAAAATTGTTATATTACGAGAATGTTTATTTAAATATGAAACGAATACAAGAAAATATTAACACCATTTTTTTTACTATTTATTTTTTACATATCTTTTACGTAGCTGAACATAAGCATGAACACAGGAACTTAGTATATTTTAATAACAGCATTGAGTAAAAAAGTTTTGTTCCAATATTAAATATACTCTGTGAAAAAACAAAAAACAATGGGCTTTGTTGATTTACTACTCTATGGACCATATTATATCTGTGAACTATTGTATCTGTGAAAACAACAATAAAATTAAGATGAAAATGACATTGACAATAGGCATGATAATATAATAATAAATAAGAATAATAACTAAAATAATAATGATTAACAACTTCAATAATTATACCTTAACAGGGACAACATTTTCGCGCAATCTACACGATCCACCCTGTGTAATGTACTTATCTTCATTATGAAAATGTTTTGAACATATTCGTGTATTTTTGGTTGGCTTTCAATATACTTCTCCACGGCTAAGCCTTATATCACTCGTCACTTAAAATGGGAAAATGTATTTTCACAATTGGGCAACACTGAGTATTGAAACAAAATGTTTTTATTTAAACCTAATTATATACAAGATAATATGAAATATTGAAAGATTACCTGTGAAAAGTGATGTTATTACACTTCTTTTGTTTTTCAAATGTGTTGTGACAAAATTTAACCACACAAATCGTCATAATTATTTTTTTTCCGCTAGACGCGTTTGCCATGCATTGTCATTGATGACTACGGAGCTGGCCGGCGTTTGGTGACATAAGTATACTACTCACATTTATAGTTGTCAAAGTAGCCGCGCGGACTTCGTTTCTATATGTCATTATTCTAAGTGTTATGTACGTAATAAAAGTTAGACAGAAATGGAATTTACATCGATTTTGCATTCAATGGGTATTATGAACGAAACAAACTAAGAATATGTTGTTAAAATATTGCATAATTTCCTCTGTCGAAGTCACAGATGTTTCAAGGAAAGCAATAAATTAAGCACTCACTCAATAACGGAGTGGGATGGGACAAAACAATAGTCGTTAGTGTATTGTTCCACATCTGCGTGAACATAAAAATGTTCGAACTTTTTAAAAAAGAAAGTTTTTTGTGGACAAATTGTTGAGCAGTGCAATTGAAATAACATGACGTATTGACTTATACCTATTTACACAGTTTTATACTTACTTAAAATATTTATTGAGGTTAAACTTGTATATCGAAAAATCGGCACTTTCATTTTGCAATGGAAGTTGCGTAGGTAATACGTATTTTAAACAGGAAGTTGTATATTGAGTGTAGGTTTCTTACTTTAAACCGTCACAGCTGAAGAATTTACCACAGCTGTTAGTAAAGGTGAAAATAAAATAAAATAGTTTTAAATTAATATCTACGAAAAAAAAAACCTATCGTAAAAAAATTTAATTTCATACTTGTACTGATAGACAGGACTCGTAATTAGATCTTTATAATTTTATCTACGTGCTCTAATATTGCGACTATACGACTTTTTTTCCTTTAGCCACAACTTCTCGAAACCTGGTTGTCTGGAAGAAATGGCTCTTTAGTGTTTACCGATAAGACGGCCTTTTGTTTTGTCTTTTTTTCTACTGTTGTAGATTTCTTGCTCGGGTGTAAAATAAATAGTATTACTACTACTACTTCTATAACGAGAATGGTATCCATTCTTCCCTCTACAGAATTCATCCACAGACGGCACAGAAATGGCAACGTGCGATACGTTGCCATTTCTATCGGACACTAATTCTATGGTTTAAAATAAACTGTTACATCACGCTAGTAATAAAGTCAATTGGTGCGCTCGACGCTTTTTAATTGAGCGCAATGTTATATACAGCACGAGAGCGACCGGCGACCGGTCAAATCAGTAGCGGGACTGTATTAGGACAAATTGTTCAACACAACACTAGTTAGGAGCTACTTTGGTACAGTTCACAATGTTCCTTTGTCACTTTGTACCGGTTATAATTCTCAAAGATCTGTGAAGTATTCCAATCAGCCAGTTAAAATTGTGTTATCTCTATATAATTATAAAGTATCATTTGGTCGTAGTTTCAAACCCCAGGCTTTGGGGGCATTTTTCACATGGCATGCCTGCTATAGGTAGGTACCCTTTAAATACCAATGTAAGCTTTAAACACAAATGAAATTTTCTTGGATAGCCGTAAAAACAAGCCAAAGGACTATCAAAAGCTCTAACAAATAAAACCAATTACTGAAATACTGAAATAACTGGTTGCCAGTAAGTAATAATCATTGAAAGCGTTTCTAATAAGGTTAACTGTCGCGAACACGCGCCAATCTTGTTTGGCAAAGCAAAGGTCTGCCTTTAAATATTCAGTAAAAATGCCAAGCCTCAATTGTAATTGTGTCTATAAAAGGTAGTGCAGTTGTGGTAGAAAAAGGAAGTTGTGACTCACGACGAATAAACACGAATAAACGACGAGCCCAAATCTTCGTTGCTAGACAGCGGAAATTTCGCACATAGACTTCGTTCACAATGTAGATAAGGGTTTCAGTTCCCAAGAGATAGATATTAAAGAGGACTTATATTTTCCCTTTCATTTTTCCATATTTCCGACATTTTCGTAACTGTAATTAAGTATGTTACAGACTTCAAAGTTGACACATCACTAAAACTTTTCAGGATATTCAATTCCTCTGGGACAGGGAATAAAAAGGATTTTACATTTTCTCTTAAATTGCCTTATTTGCGTAACAAAATTGCAGCTATTCCTAAAATCGCGCGAGCATAGCCTCAAACAGTTGCAAGTTAGTAACATAAAGTTACAAACGATCGCGATTGTACGACTACGAGTGTACGAGCGCGTCTATAACAGTTAAGGAGTCTAAAAACAGTCCGAGTCTAAAAACGACGCAGTTAATTGCGTTTGCGTTGGTTAATCGGTGATTCGGAAAGTCGGAGCCGGGTCCGACTGCCGCCGCGCCGCCGCGCACTGGACGGGGTGGGCGTTAACCTTATCGGGAACTGTTTTGCAATAAAGAACAATTACCAACTTCGAGACTACATTTTAATCATAATAATACATAATTATATCAAAACTGACTGACTTGGTCTTAGAAATGGGTTGGCTACCTGGGTAGAGTGATCATAATTATATGGACTATAGAGTGACTTATATAGAATCTTTGATGAAATTCTACACATTTACTTAACATACCGATGGCACGTCAAAATGTCTAAAAGTTAATCACACACGGAAGCTTTTTTTGTTTTATTTTTTGTCGTTTTTATTCGAACGTGAAGAGTCGGAGCTCGTCCTCTCTCCAGGCACGATTATTTATTTAGCTTACCGAAATCTCTAAGCCTAAAATCAAATATTATTTTTCTCATCCAACAGTACCGTTCTTAAGTATAGGACCAAGAGGACCATATATCTACTCACATTGCAAGACCACTTAAAATATTTTCACCAAGTCATAAGTTACGAAAAAATGTCACATCAATTACGATACAAGAGCGTTTTGTTTGGGAATGTTTTGAAAGTGTATCAGAACTTTGAAGTGTTTCACTTCAATTGGCTTAGCGATATGAGAAACACTATTACTGGAAAAAAATATTGTTAGAATTTTTGCTGTTAGTTTGGAACCGATTTGGATGCAATTTTCACCAACGTATTGTGGTAAACAGTTCATATACAAAAAAGTTATGTCAGTTTAAATTTTCAAGTGAAAGTGAAGTCAAGGGGGACTTTTTGGAAGGTTTTCCGAAGCAAAGCTAGGCAAGTTTACTGGTTAATAAAAATTCTTATTGCGTACATTTTTCATGTTCACCTCTAGGTAGTTATAACTCTCAGGGTTCAGCAGACATTGGTGCGTGCTCGCTATAAGATTTGGTGGCCCCAAGGGCATCGTTAAGTCGAGTTAAAATGTTGGTCGTTACTGTCCGTTACATTATACCTTACTTACCACTTACTTACCCGCTATAACAATTTTATTATAAACGTAGACATGTCACTAATGCACTGAAAGTGAGACAGTTAAATTCCCCTAATTTCTTTTACTGTAACGAGTAACCTCGTTTTGTATAGTTTATAGTCTCGCCGTGACTATGATCCATGCAATTGGGTCGAAATATCGGAATTGATAATACAAACCGTGAGTACCCGTTACGGTTCAAATGTTTAGTGTCCGCGATCAAAAACGGAAAGTTTGAAATCATATCCCCCAATTAATGTTATTTTCACTTTATCTTTATTATCCTTTGCATCCATAAATGTTATGGGAGCGGATAAAAACATAACGCATCATCATCATCATCATCGCCATCATCTTCATCTTCGTTATCATCATCATCATCACGCATAGCATTAAAACATGTAGGTATATTGTCAATACACTTATGCAAGTCATTTTACCTCTACCTACTACTACTTACTACCTTTAATTCTACCTTACCTTACGCAGAAACCTTATATTAAGCGTTAACCCATGACTGGGTTAAGTCTGTTTACGTTGTCTTATCCCAACGCGGACCCGTCAGCAGTTTCAGTCGACAGCGCGGTAGACGCTGCCTCGGGATTCTGGGAAGAATCTCCCGACCAACGTCGTCATGTAAACACTTTGCCATCCTGGGGCCGGATGGGCAATGGATAGCATTCTCTACAGAGATATTAAAACTATAGATGCGATACGTTCATACACAGCGAGTTGTCAAGTAGGTACTTTTGGATCCACTACGATGATATTTGTGTGTCACTTTGGATGAGAAAGATAATTACGAAACGTTACAGACAGAAAAAGATAGCTACATAAAAAAAATAAAAAGTGAGCCAATTAGCCAAAGATTGTACCGCTTTTCGTGCGCTAGTAACTCTCTTATATCGTAATATCTTCTTCTTTTTTACATGTAATATCATTGATGCTCTATAATTTTGTATCATAGTACAGTCGCTACGCGCGACGCAACGTTAACATTTCAGGATATTAATTAATATTCCAAACGTATTTTTAGGATTACTTGGCAATAGGTACGGTTATTGTGCACGAATACAGTTCGCATCATTGTAAGTTGTAACAGATTTTTCATTACGTTGTAAGTACTAACAGGGTTACCAAGAGGAACGTTGATAAATTGAGGATAGGACCCCATGGTCCTATCCTCAATTTATCAAAATAAATAAACTCCATAAACTAAATAAATATATAAACTCCATAGTTTACGTATTGTTTCAAACTTAACTTCAGTTAACCGGAACTCAAACAATTATGAATGAATGAATGAATGAATGAATGAATGAATGAATGAATGATTTATTCCAGAAATAATTATCCTACACAAACAGAAAGCATACAATATAACAATACACATCATATTTTATGAGACAACTTTGAGTAGGCACTAATTATCTGGAAAAGGGACCAACTCAGCAATATACTAGCTGCCTCAGAGCAGCTAGCGCTGATCTTCCGCTGGCCCACTTTGGTGATACTCCGGCAGGCCAAACCGTACACACACATTTCGTTTTAAAGGAGTAAAATAACAGAACTAAACTTAACAACAGTAAAACTAAAAATGTAAGATAACTACCGTAATAATAAACTATAATAACTATCGTAAAGATTAAAATAACAACAGTAAAGAATATAAAACAAAAAAATGAAATAAAAAAATATAAATATTTAAATTAAAAAATAAAACATTATTTTAGCAACAAAACAAAAACAACGGTAAAAAAAAAAAAAAAAACGTAAGATTACTACCACAATAATAAGACTATAATAATTTGTCGTAAAGAAAAATTCTAAAATAAAAATAACAAAACGATTCGGTGTTCATCCCGGCTATATAATCTGTAAAATATATTAAACTACCTGTGGCCCTACGTCACAGCAGACAGTGACAAGTGACAGCCACTAATGCCACTATGCACGTAAATGTCACATAACCCAGTCAGTTATTTTTACGTTTTACCTTCACTCAATTCAAAACACAGAGTACAATATATAAAATAGTTGGAATGTTATCTAAAATTACCAAATTTACATGGAAAGTCAATCAACGTCACTTTCATCCTGCCATGAAATGAATAAAAGCCCAAGATTGAGTGAAGGTTGAAGAGTATCAAAAACAACATAAATATTAAATACACTTCCACTAGACCGATAAACAATTTGAGAATGATTATGATTAAAGCGAAAAACCAAGTGTAATATGCGACTATGCTACAATACAATATGAAATAATGACCGAGAGGCACCAGTATTGCACATACAGTGCACTAGTACAAAGGGTAAATAATTTTGTTTACTTATATAGCACTTGTGTCGTGCACTAAAGCTTCCTGGCTTTTTTGATAATCAGAAATATACCTTTTCAATTTAAATCTAAAACTTTTAATAATTAAAACATATTTTATGGTTAATTTCATAAACTTAAGCGTATCTACCAGACATATTGATAGAGTATCTTTCTCTATGATTCCCTAATACCTGGGTGGTACAAAGACTAATTTCCAGGGAAGATGCCTGGCACAATATTTTCTTTCGTGGTCAACAGATTGCGCCGAGCAGAGAGTTTATCAAGGATGGTTGAAAATCCTTACGATAGAAAACTACGAATAGAAGTATACCATTAGAAGAAGTCATTTTCCTCTGATCTAATTACTCTCTCTGACAAGACTACAAGACTCTGCGCTCAACATCAAGGAAGTTGTTGTCAAGCACTTAACCTAGAGAAATTAAAAAAAAATGTAAAAACTAAGACTTTTTTAAATGAACATAAATCGAAAGCCGTGGAAGAAAAATGGTTGCTTTATGGGACTTCCACAAATAAAAGAACATCTGGTGTTAACAGCACCCAGTACCGAGTTGCGAGCGATAAATTGTCGTAGATTTAGCCGCGTCGTGGTAGGGGGCCGAACGAAAATATTGCTACTGAGTCGGAGACCGGAGTCCCCGAGTTGGGTGCGCCCACATGTGCGCTAGGGATGTACCACACTTTGGAATCTCGATATCTATATCAAATTTAATAGTTTTCTGATGCATCGGGATTTGTTAACATTAACATAAACTTGATGTGACGGTCAGTTAAGTTGACAGTTAGAAAATTGTGAATCCTAATATTGCTGCGGACAACAGCTTGAACGTTCAAAGTTCAACGAAGGTTGCAATGTTGAACGTTCTATCCTACTTGGAGGCCAAATTATTTTAATTGTAGGTTTATCATTTTCCTAGCCTAACCTTAGCTTAATGACACCGACGCTCACAGTTTAACGTACGTACTCTCGAAACCAAGGAAGCTCTCGCGAAACTTTGCATCAACGATCCCACGTTGTTCAACTTAATCGACTATTAAAGATTGAAACTAAGCCATCGGACTATCAATAATCATCGGAGGGAACACGAAACAGTTTGTATAATTTATTCATTAACATTCAATATATCGATGCGGTAATAACGCACGTACTTATTTAGTCCGTGGTCAGCTCCTACATGGGCTTTGTTTGAGAAAAAAGCGAAGTCGACAACATCATCCTGACGCGAGAGGTCGCGTCCCTAATCCCGGCGTCCCGTCTTAAGGAGCGGCCGTAGTCACTGAGCAACCGGCGCGCGCGCATCCCGCTCAACGACGCACGATCCAAAAATATCAGTCGCCCGGCCGCTCTACCGCACCATTCCCGCGCTACACGTGAAAACAACGCTTAAAAATACATCCAAATCCATCCTTTAAACTAGTTCGGAATTCAAATAATTCGAATTTTGAGCCGAGCGTTGTTCCAATTTCGAATTTCAAATCAGTGAAGTACAGTGTTCAAAAAAGTTTGGAAAGTGAAGTGTTGCCGCGTCCCACTTCCACTGATGCAGCGATGTCGCCCACCGCCGTCGGCGCCGACCTGCCGCAGTGGTACGGGAAGACCGACGGCTGCCCCCAGGCGCTGCTAGGCTGGCTGTACCTGTCTCACGATCAGAACGACCAGGTAAAGTAGCCTACATTCATTGTTTCAATTGGCTGTTTCTTTTCGTAAGTCAGCGATCATCAAAAAAGCTACAGGTGAGTGGAAAAATCAAACGTTGGAAGCTTGTATCGCCTCATGGCCAACAAAGCTTGGCTATCAAGCAATTGGGACCGAGAGCTGGATTTGATAAGCTAATCGAGCGATAAAAGCGCTCAATTTTACAACTCTAACAATCACCCATCGAACTACCGTCCGTACTCGAATTTTGTAACTTGCTTCGGTCGAACACTAGATACGACAATGCATCAAGCCGAGCGCTCAAGAGCTGACTAAAGATCTTGAAAATGAAAGGAGCTGACATTGATGGTGTGATGATTAGAATGCCCATGGGTCCGTTCATGGGAGTAATGAATGCAGCGGTAGTCTCTTGCCATGTGAGTGGTCGTCCCAAATTTCGAAAGAAAATAACAATGGCATAATGTTATGTTACAAAGTTTAAAGTTAGTGTGTGATCCAAATTTATTAAAAAAGTGTTTATTAATTATCTTTACGTACCACTGAACACTGGTCATTGTCCTGTGTGTACCTACATTATTTCTATGGTTTTCCTTAACCTTTATTTCTAAGTACAGTACTCATTCAAATCACTGACTGAAAGCATACTTTAATCCGCGCTGTCAAAGGGTGCCATAAGGGGCCATATTTCACCCATCACACGCTTGAACAAAAAACTTTGACTCTCAGTGATTCTAATCATTATCAGTTAGTATATGAGTATTTATTTATATTGGTTCATGAAAGTATATTACGTGGTTGTACGTAATTGGCGAATCTTCTCCTGGTAGGAATGCGGATAATCATAATTATAAGCGATCGCGTGGTTTGTGTTCGACATGAATCATTAAAAATATTTAAAAGTTTACTATTTATTTTGAAAAAAGCAATAGTCGTTTTAAGGATCTCTTTTTATGGAATTGAGGTAGCAAACGAGCATGCAGCACCACCCTTGCGCTGCCGCCCATGACAACTGTGACCGACTTAGAACAAGACTCATATGGACTAGGATGGTTGGTCCTGTTAGGAGACAGTGTTAGACCATTAGTTGGTTAGTTTGTTAGTATGTATGAGGACTGGGACAGGGACTGTTAGTAATGGTGATTAGTCCTGTTGGATGTTGTTAGTAATACTTTAATAGTCCAATAGTAACCCATAGAACATAGTACTATCTCCAACGCAACCCATAACTGTTTCAGTGCTGGGGACGGGTCTCCTCCCACAGAGTGAGGTTTACTTGCTCGGTATTTTTAAAATATGTACGATGCACAGAAAATATAATAATTATCGTAGCAGATTCATAGATTATTTTCTTTTCTAATGGCACATCTATCTTTTATTGGATTATAATATTACAGTTGCGTTTATTAACGACCTGCACGATTAGAATAAGCTTAATCTCATAACAATAGTTAATAATAACTAGTGCTGAAATCAAAACGAATAGCTACGTGTTCTTTCTTAGATCCCGTTTCTCGGAAGCAGCGAAATTGGATCCTACGCGGCGGGAGAGCGGAGAGCACGGCTATGTGCTGGCCACGCGAAACACGTAGATTAGCTAGAAAACTGTTCTCGTACGATAACATACCTCGGCTGAATCAACATTTATATTAATTCATGCTTAATTCAAAGTCAGAGCGTTGTTGTTGAGTACCTAATACGTAAAAAACGCTAACGCACCCCCGCACTATGATTCCCTGTGTCGCAGGTGGCATGGAAACAACACAAACAACACATCACACACACTCATCTCGTCTCATCATCTCATCTTTATCTGTCTCATAAATATCTGCGTTGACTGGGCATTGAAGCCGGGATCCCCGGATCCCCGAATGTCTATTAAGTTAGGTAGTGCGAAGCGGGCAAAGGACAGCTGAGTAGTAAAATTACTAATTAACTTAATTTCTTTATTAATTATAAAGAAATTAGTACAACGGTAGTAAAAGAAATACGTGCTCTACCTCCGTAAACTACTTACTAGTAGCCCTGCGTGCGAAGGGAAGGGTCCCGGGTTCGATTCCCGGCCGGGGCAAATTAATGTTTGTTCTCGAATCATGGGTGTTAGTGATATGTTCGCCCCATCCGCGACACGGAATCCTAGTGCAGGGTGTGTGTGGGTGTAAGTATGAGTGTGTAAGTGTTTATAATGTATAATGCAGAGATGTAAACTGGAAAATTAATTAGCTCATTTCCTTTGGGAGCGTTTAGTGAGTTTAGTGGCATAATATTTGTATTTTAATCTAAAAGTAATATCTATTATTATGCTGTTACAGTACCTACTTGTAGGTATTAATCTTGGCGACATACAATAAAACTCGTAGATACCTAAATAGTGAATAGTGACGTCACGTAAAATATATGAATCACGCTTTGCAACTATTCTACAATGTTAGTACATACCTATGTACCTAAATCTAGAAATTCCGAATATATTATTGTAACAATTTTGGTTTAATGTCTTCACAGGTTGGTGATCACTCACCATGAGTTTGCTCGGTTGCTCGTTTGTAGACTACATCAGTTAACGCGTTGTCGTACAAAAAGCATGCATGAGAATCGCCCCGGGATTAAATTGGGTGATTAAAGCCCAACGAGATCCAACAAAAGGGGCTTCGCCATTGCCGTTTCCATTGTTCAGTTGGGTGCTGCACCAGGAACGGAGGAAGTTGTTTTGGATTCCAGGAGAGATGGAGCCGATACTGACGATAGAAGCAATTCGCCTTTCATTCAAATAACACACGATACACAACATAACATTGTAATATGAAAATGATGGCATCACAAAACAATTTCATAGCCATGCAAGCTTCCGATTATCGAGATGATTCAGACCGCCGAAAATATTATCCTAAAGTGAGCGATGCTTACGAATATAACACGTAGGAGGTTATACTCTGGGACTTAGATTATAATGGTATAGGAGATGTTTTCAGCGACCCCGATGAGATACATTGTATAGTACCACTTACCTCAATGCGGTCATCTTAAAAACTATAACACCGATCATTGGGTTAAAAAGCTTATTGAGTCAATTGAACGATCGATAAATATTTCGATTAAAAGTCCGAAAAATAACTCAAATTTTAATTTACCCTATACGTCGACCGTTATAAAATAAGTGAGTTGTATAGTTTTGGCGTGAATGAAATATTGTCTATGTTTATAAATATTATATTATGTTTATTTCATATCCAGTCACATGGAAGCTAGTATAATCAAGTTAAACCCTGTGCCGCGGTAGAAAGTGTTGGAAGAAAAGTTGAAAACGTATAAACATTGCGACACTTTTCCAAAGTTGTCTGTTACATTTGTTTTATCTGTTTATTTAAAAACCGCTGTTACATTTAGGATGGTTAACATAACCAATTGCTGCAAGCTGGTCAGTTATTTGCAAAAAAATCGGAGTTTAGTATGTCGCCACCATCATTATTGCTTCCCATAACTGTCCCACTGTTGGACACGGGTCCTCTCTCAATGTGAGGGATAGGTGCAAGCCACAGTCCACCTCGCTAGCCAAGTGCGGAGCGGTAGACTACGTACACCTTTGACTACGTCATGGGGAACTCTCACTTGTGCGTGTTCCCCCACAATGTTTTGATTCACTGAAGCAAGTGACAATTATTAATTTCCAACTACGCACATCATTTTATGAAAATTACAAGCAGTGCAGTCCTGCAACCCATGCTCCGCTGTTCACGAGTCTAATCACTTGACTATCACTGCTTATAATAATTATGCGATTATCGTATGTATGTTTTTATTGATTTACATATCAACATTGCATTACAATGAGTTGCACCGTACACACCCTGTAGGTACTACATATTTATCTATTTAACTGGTTCACTAAGTTTATTAAATATATTGTTAGGCTGTTAATTAACGAACGCAAAGTGTATTCATTCGAAGTTAGAATACGCAGGAACTAATTAACGTTGATTAAGATCATACAATCAAAAAGAGGATCTGTGTGGCGCAATGCCTACCACGCCGGACTGGACAACCATTCAAAGGGTTCTGGGTTTGATTCCCAACGAGGCAGAAATTTTAATGATGAGTTATAATTTCTGTTCTTGGTCTGGCCGTGTGTGTCCATCATTGTTCTGGGTATTGTGCGTTATCCATGGACACACGACATAGGAAATCCCACGGAAGACAGAGATAGGTAAATCCTACGAGCAGTATCGGACTATGAGTGTGAAGCATTATTTATTTATAATCATAATTAATGTGCGGCACTAAACGAACTGGTCTGATCGAGTTTTGTACTTTTAAAATAGTGTTAATGGCTAACCGTGAAAGATCTGCCCGAATAACGTTACGTTCGAGTGACGACGTTCATTAGCGATGAAACACAAAAATAAACCCACCAAAATAGATTCCCTCCTCCGATTTTATACCTCCATCCATTTACATAAAACATTTACTTTATAAATCTCTGGCCAATTTAATGTAGGAAGATTTTAAATTATTCATTACAAATGACTTCAACCCATTAATGGCCCACTACTGAGAACGGGTCTCTTCTCATTCCTGAGGAGGTCTAGCATACTCCACCACGCTGCTCCAGTGCGGATTGGTGGAGGTGTTAGTGGCCAACCCAAGTGTCGGAATTTTATAAGCCACCCGAAGGTATCCGACGTGGCTTAACGACTGCTATCAAATGGTAACAACCGGGACCGACGGCTTTACGTGCCCTCCGAAGCACGGAAGCGCTCAAGAAATTTAGCCACTAGCGGTCACCCAACTACCGACCGCGCCCGCTGTTGCTTAACTTTGTCGATCACCGCAAGCCGCCGGGCTATGAGCGGTTCATTACATTAATTACAAGTACCTAAATGACTACAATTCCACCAGATGATAAGTGCTGATGTAGTCTTGAGTAGTAAGTTCACTAACTAAGCAAAAGCCTATGTACTCTTGTACTCTTATAAAGACACTTTATAAAAAGTGAGCAAGCGGGTCAAATAAATCAGTGTACATAATTAATATAATTAGTGTTTCTTTTGTTGTAATATACCAGATTTCAATTTGATATCATTAATCGAACCCTTATAAAGATAAATGTTGCAGTAATTTTAATTGGTAAACGTCGAATCGATCCAAGCGTGGCAGTTATTTGACACGAATGTTTGTCATCCTCGCGATAACTACTAGGACCGATCGATATTAAAATCGTTTTCCATGAAACGGAAATTAGAATAAAACTCCTGTTTTTGGTATAGGAAACAAAGAGTCTCAGCGTCCTTGTGTCTAAGCTGTCCCTGTCTGTAGTTATTCCTGTTTTTGGAGATCAGTCAATCAGTGTTTATAAAAAGGCACGAAAATATCCTCGCATCTTTTAATGAGACATTTACAACTGTGAGAAAGCTTAATTAAGTACTTGAATAACGCTCATATCGCTGTTTACCAAAACAAGAGTTCATAGACCGCGCCGCATCCCGTCACTCCGTCGCCCATTCCAGCGCCGAATGATACTAACCATCAGGTGTATAGTACGGCCGGCGGTTCTTGGCCGCCGATCCGATCCGAACAAAGTTCAGGAACTTTGTTTACAGCGATCCGAACAAAGTTCAGGAACTTTGTCGGATTGCTGCACAGAAGTCAATTTTAGGGTCGAAATGGTGGCAAGACGCGCGGGGTGTCACTTTGAGCATTGTTTGTTTCAGTAACACGCTCAGTACCTGCGCACAATATCCGAAAGCCTAACTTCAGAGCGGCCTAGAACCGTCGGCAGTACTATATCCGTGGTTGTAATGCTCTAAATATAGCCCCTCCCGGATTTCCCGGTCATCCGCGGCATTCCGGGAACGCCATACGCTTTTGCTAACGCCATGACCCGGGGTCGTGAGTTGAGTTGTGACTGACTGACTTTAAAGTAGTTTTTGAAATTGAAAACATTTGGTAGTGAAAGTTACATTTTGCCGGTGAAATGTGTCGTACTTAAACTTACCTCAAGTCCTTGGCTCAAGTCTTTAGAGGGCTACTGATGGATTCAGGTCTTCCTTAACCAGCGTAGTTCACAACAAACTTGAGGCTTCTGAATCCAGTAACCTTTATCGTTGACTTAAACTTATTAGGCGTCCTCAATAAAAGACAGACTAATAATGATTAGGGTGGATTCAGGATTGGAACCTAAATAGATTCTAGCCAGCTGAGAATGGGTTAGCAGTTAAAACGATTGTCAGTTTCTCATGTTATTTAAAGGTTTTTAACTCTCCTCAATCTCCCCTAAAGCAATGTTTGGTTTAACAGGTAAGTATATTAACATACATTCATAAGCAGATAATGGATCTAAACGAATTTCTGGTTTCTGCCACAAGTTACTGTAGTATGTACGTGTTGGACATCAAACAGATGTTTACTGCACCGTAAACATGGCGGCGGCGGCGTTTCCCGCGCGCGCCAATTTTATTGTTACTCGTACCATTGAAATTCTTTGACTTGAATTCAAGGGATCATTAAAATGTCACGCGAAAAATATATAACCCAGTTTAATGCTTATACACGAATAATTGGGTAAATGTAATGTAAAACCCTAAACCAAAACTTAAATTATTATAAGGCGTTATCACGTCAAAGCGTAGCTTTTACCTCTATTTAGTCTCCGAGAATTGTGCTACACAGTCCAAAAAACTAATTTCACCAAAGCAGTTCAGTTAATGAACTACCTAAGATGGAATCAAATTCTTGGAAGTTCTCTCTCGACTCCACATCAATGATACGTACAAATTAAGTATCACCACAACAGCCCATCAGGTGTCGCTCTTCAAAGGGTTAACGATTCTGACAGAGATTACGAGCTCCGGCGACGGATGTGGCGATTCTTTGAAACTATACACCACCGTAGGCTAAGTACGGGACGTCACGACTATCGTAGACAATTTGCCTGATGACGCGCAGACTCTATTTGAATCTGAGTACGTTTCTTGATAGCCTCAATTTTAACATTGTTCTCGAAGCTTTATAAATACGGTAAATAATTACATCTTCTTATATCAGATAGAATTATAATCAAGCTCTAGTTGACTTAGAAAAATTAAAAAAAACTAGAAAAGTATTGCCTATTCTTGTTCAAAAGCCTCCACAAAGAATTAATTTAAAGAACTAATTTAAAATTGGCTAATTGGACAAACAGAAAAAACCGTTAAAATCAGTCACCTAAAATAAACCAACAAGAAACCTCAAGAGATATTATTATATCTCCTTACTTCATACTACAAACAATACATACTCGTATTTATTAATATTATCGTCGTATTTTACACACAGAAATTCACGTGAGATAAAGAGTTAACAAAATATGTCCTGCTATAATTTTCCAAGAATAAACTATGAACTGTTGTATTGTATCGATAAAATTAGCCGGGGATTCTGGAAAAATGTTACATCCGGAAGCGATGCATCGACGATACGCTAGCGGCTTGTGTTTTGTTATAGAATACCAGCGCAGCGGTTTTCATATTTCACGTCATTGTATCTTTTTTACTATATTGGAATAAAATCGGCAAACGAGCATGCAGCACCACCTTCCGCTGTCGCCCATGACAACTGTGACCGATACAGAATAACGCTCAAATCGGGACTAGGATGGTTAGTCAATTAGCAAACAGTGTTAGAAGTTAGAACTACTAACCTAAACAAACCTAAAATTGTTTAGTTTGCAGTTGGCAGCGACTGCTAGTGGTAGTTGTCCTGTTAGTAGTTGTAATAACAGTCCAGTTAGTAAGAATCTTATTTAAATTCGGTCACAGATGTGTCGCTACCCCTGAGGAACAACGTGCTCGCCTCAAAAAAGTGTAACGCATCCACACCGTTCTAACCGGAACACAATTGCTAGTACCTAAAACAATTATTACTATTTGTCTGCGAAGTAATGTACTTACTTCGTAGACAGGACTAGGATATGGGATCGTCAATATTTACAATAGCCAAGGAATTTGATCAAAGGAGAATGATTATTTTTGCCGGCAATTTTCTCACACTTCAACACAACCATAATGATTAGTTTTTAATCTAACCGTCGCTCGACTAAGTATTAGAATCAGTATTTTGAAAGTGGAACGATCACTAATTTGAACAATAGATGCGACGCCAGCGCCGTCGCGCCGCGTCGCCCGATCGGATTGTGGCGGGTATTAATTAAACGCGATTGTATTAATTTATCTACTTCGGATTTTATCGTTAGGGATGCGAAAGGTCGATAATAAGCCAAAACTATTTTATCTGTATGATAAAAATCATTTGAATAAAGATACGATTAGGTAATTGACAACCAATTAAACTGACAAGACTAGTCAGATTAGTAATTGTCACTAGTCACACAATTTATTTAAAAAATTTAAAATTAAAAAATACGATTTTTAAAAACAAGGATGCGAAGATTCCAATTTTAAATTTCTCTCCATCTTTTTACAACCTAAAATTAAATATATTATGTAATATTTAATATGCATGCTGGTCACAATTTCATTATAATGTCAGTATTCAACAAACACATTATAAAAGCTAAAGGTTAACAAAGACTTTCGTAGGTATGCTATAGCCCGACCAGAGGCCATCTCTTTCGAAAAGAGAGTTTGTTGACAGTTAAATCGAATCAACGGATGAGGGCATCGATACATCGATAAAATGATAAGATAATGATTTAAGACATCGCAGATGCCATATTGATTATAATGAGCCGGATGTGTATCGGATCGTTCCAATTATTAAAAGGTCACACGACTAACAGAATGCGCGCCCGATTTTATTTATGTTCTGTTTTTGAAATGTGGGTGCCGGACTACCGCCCCGCCGCGCCGCGCCGGAGACTGCGCGCGAGTAGAATTCATAGCTATTTCATTTGTTTATAGCTCTTCAATTGAATAGATAGAGCTGAATCTTTACGATCTATTCAAACCCCTTATGATCTTGATATAGACGAGTGCATCCTTACAGCTAAGCTACTTTAACCATTAAATCATGAGTCATAATCGTAGAGGTAAATTTGATGGTTTTTCGAGTTATATTTATTTATTATAAGTTTGTTTGTGACCATGTAACTTTTAAAAGTCTTTACAGATTGTCCTCACATTATTATTATTTGTAAATTTGGTTGCGTTCCCAAAGGCCACTACGATCATAGCTTATTTATTGTAGACAGACCCAAATATCTGCTCCTCAAGACCTACAGTTAGAATAAACTGTAGGACCTCCGTGGGTTCCAGATACCTGTTTTGATTAAGCTCACATTCATATATTCAGACGATGTTGCACGAGGAAGCTTTTAATTGAATTGAAGTCCGAAAGAGAGAAAGCCTTCCCGAAGCGAAGTGGAAATAATGAATCCAGTAATTTAAAAAAATGAAAATAATAAAGCAAATGAAATTAATAAATTGGTAAAATATTATGAAATAAATATTGTACTTAACATAAATGATTATGTCTATGTAGGTAGGTGCTTAATTTTAATAGTTTAAGTTTAAACAAATTAATTCAGTAATTTAGAAAAATTGAGGGTGCTTTATTTAAGTATGCTCGTAGCAATTAGCAGGCTTAGTAGTTTACTTAGCCTTGACGAGTTTACTCATTAACTTTGTTCAGTGTAATTTATCAAATAGAAAAGCAAAACGTTTTGTGAGCAAACTTATAATACGATATACCTACTTATTTAAATGATAAGATTAAATTAAATTATATAACATTAATGTTAAAAGAACGGTAATAGTAATATTGAATAATAAGTAATTTGGTAACCTACTCGCAATATAACTTTGTACTCGTTGAGTTCCAGTGGGTGCCCGGCTCGGTATGGGGGCCACTGCCGACGGCGGCACCGGGCTCCGCCCCGCCGGCCGACGACAACAACTCGATAACGGAGCAGCTCGCAGCGATGTCCCTGCGGCGCCCCCCTCGGCCTCCGCCCCCGGCTTACATGTGTCACTTGTGCTTCAAGAAAGGACACTACATTGGCGATTGTCCACAGGTAAATATCATCATAATCACAACCCGTAACTGTCCCACTGCTGGGTACTGGTCCCCTCACACAATGTGAGGGGTACGGGCCAGAGTCCACAACGCTGGCCAAGTGCGGATTGGCGGACACACAGGTCATATGAGATTGTCCACAGGTAATATGGAATACATAAAATGGTAACACACACATTTTCTAATCGCGACGATACAACTATACATAATTTGACAAAACATACAACCATCAATGCAAAAGTACTCGTAACTCTGTAACGCTGTCACGCTTAATCCGATAGATGGTATGGAGATAGTTTTAGATCCTGGAAAGGACAAGATACTTTTTATCCCGTGGGATTATTTTAACAGTAGGTATTTTATCGTTTTCCGACTCCCACGCAAGCGAAAACGCAAGTAAAACCTAATTGTTTATAATGAATAACAATCACAGATGAAGATCACAGGCGTTCCAGCGTAGTCAACACTCGCAGCCGTCTGGCTAGGCCGGGCGAGCTGCCAAATTATTGAACTGGTTATGTCTGTCTGTTGGAATAACGTTCAATGATTCATTTGTACTACGCCGACGCTGCGTACATTACTTAGAACCTTCCAAAGTTCCAACTAGAAAGACTAGTTATAACTTTGGAACCTACTTTTATGTCCAGTTTGAGCTGTGTAAAAAGCCCACTGAAAACCAATGCAATTTTTATATCAGCTACGTGAGTTTTTCTTTGCGTAATGATGCACCTTGCTGAATTATTTTCATAGGTCTCTGTGGAATTGTTCTACCATAGGTACCATACTCCATAGGTCTCTACCAACCTATTTAATTCTGATGGTACTTTTGGCTGGTGGTAGGATTTTGAACCCGACTGGTTAGCTACCGCCACCACGCCGGCCAACAGCGGATTGGCTGACTACACTCGCCTTTGAGCATACCAAGAACTCAGGTGCGCAGATTTTCACTCACAATGTTTCCCATCCCAAAGCTAGTGACAATAATTTTCAATACGCAGATAATTTTAAGGGTCCATGCAGGATTTGATCGCAGGCCTCCCGTACGCAAAAAACAATTTCAAACCACTGCGCTAACTGCTTAGCTACACGAGGCAATACCTACTGGTACAAATATCCCGCGAGACGCACAAAGGATCGAGTTCAAAATAATATTGTCTATGATTTACAACTCAGCGCCAACTGTAAACATCGCGTCGGGTTACAAAGAGTCCCTTGTTTCGTTTCCTCTCGTAACCTCTTGTCATTTGACCTCTAGTGATTATGTGGACAACGGAACGGCTAAAATGAAACTGAACATAACTTATACAGATTAAGAACATTCCATTCTCCATAACAAAACATTGTATGCATGTGTAAGTGATACAATCACATTGCACTAACATTATTAGGTTTTAAACTCCTATAAAAGAAATTATGATAAATCGTTGAAGAACTTTAACAAATAAATAAATAAATTCTGAGGATACATACATTAATACAGAGGATACACCACATCGAATAATAGAAAGGTAAATAGAATTTACGATAATTATGGCTCGTAGAGCTCGTACACAATAACCCGGTACGACGTCGCATCGTGCCACGACGCGGCGTCGTTTCACGATGCGACGTCGTATCGTGGGAATCTTCGACGAGCATGCGACACGACATCGCAACGTGCCACGTGGCATAAGAAGAAAGCGCACTGGTCTAGCAAGAAAATCTCCTGGGAGCTGAGGAGCTCCCATATGTTGACACAAGGCTCATCTCATGCCCTGAACTCTCGTTGCAGGCCCGTCCCAAAGGCGAGGGGCTGACGCCGTACCAGGGCAAGAAGCGGTGCTTCGGGGAGTACAAGTGTCCCAAATGCAAGCGCAAGTGGATGAGCGGAAACTCATGGGCCAACAACGGCCAGGAGTGCATCAAGTGTCGCATCAACGTCTTCCCTCATAAGCAGGTAAAGAAAGAAGAAAACAATAAACAAGAAGTGATTATTTGTTACAACTACTCATGCTGGAGCGATTTTTACGGACATAGTTAGGTTATTTTCCTTCTAGAATGAACGCGACTCCTACTCCTTTTTGTCCAGCAAAACGAATCAAAGATTTTTTATTGTAGGTATATTGTCCGACAAGCTATAATTGTCGGATAATAAATAAGAGAGGACGAAGAAAGATGAAAAAATTCAGTGATGCCTTCGGTGACTTATAATTTAGTCTCTTAATATTAATATTAATGTCTCATTAGTATAAATGCGTTATTTTATCATTCCAGAGACCGCTGGAGAAGCCAGACGGGCTGGACGTGAGCGACCAGTCGAAGATCCATCCGCAGCATCTCTGCCAGAAATGCCGTAGCCTCGGGTACTACTGCCGTCGCGAATACTAGAACGTTCGAAAACGATACGAAAATTATTCTTCACTTACTTATGCTATGAAATGAACGAAAGATGCTGCTGAACTGAAAGTACCTACAATTTAAGTAGCTGTAATCGGGTGCCTCAAAATGAGAAAGGAGAATGTTCATACTTGGGCTATCTTTTTTTCTAGCCTCAATTCTATTCTAGTAGGTACAATAATGATTCTGTGAACCAGAGTTTTTATTTGAGATATAATAAGTAAGAAAAACACACCGGAACTATATAATTGACTAATTATAAACAAATAACTAATAAAATTTTACCGTAGGTACCTATTTGTCATTTCACAATAACTGTCGAAATTTTCATCTATTACGTGAAGGTTTGTATTATATTAACAAAAATATCGTTTGAACCCCGGTTTACCTTTCACAAATACTAACATGAATTGGTAATTGATTTTGTTACAAAATAGGTTTAGAAAAAATAGTTCTGTTGCCATTTTAGCCCAGGGTCCATAATTCAATGAGCATTGTCCTTTCTATAAACGCTCACATACTCGCAACTCTAGGAGGTTACGTTACGGATTACTTACGTTACGGATGACATGGACACACAAATAATTCCACACAATGCAAATTTATCAGTCACATGAATATTTACTCCGACTATATCAATTCGGATATCCTAAGCACATAGGATCACAACCAACTTATCTACGGGCTCGAAATTTTAATCTCATTGAAGTAATTCAACTAATTTCACAAATACTTAAAATATTTATTAAGTTCATACCTATACCAAAATATTTCCAATGTATACATTGCATATTGCATTATTGCAATGTACTAAATTGCTTTGCAGTAAGTCAACAGGACGTGTACCTATCTGTTACCAAAAATCGATAAATATTACCAAAGTTAATCATGTGTTAAAACCAAAGTTACTAATATAAAACTTGTCATAAATTCTTCTTAAATCGATTTATTGCCTACATAAGTTATTGAGTAGTTGCCTTACTAATTTCAATCAGCAAGTATGTATTTAGAAGATTTGTCGATAGATTCGACATCGATTTATCGATTCTTATTTCAAAATCGATTACTCAGAGATTTATAAAATTTTAAGTACTTTATTAGTTTATAAGATATTAAGGTGAATATTTTAAGATAAGTATATTGTGTGAAAATAAGCCGATATAATTATATACATATATTATTTTCTAAATAAGCTATAGGTATATTGATATGTTATTAAACTATAAATGGCATTACAGATACTTATGGAAACATAATTATATGTATATTAAGATGTTAAAGATATTTTTATAGAGACGGCTGGTGTTGTTGAATGGACTACTATGTTTATGTCAAAAAGATAACATATAACGCGTGAATATACTGTATATTTGATATGTTTTCGCTAACACTCGCTCTCCCCAACCTAATTTGTTATTTACCTACACTTAACCAAAACATTATTCCAAAGATGTAAGTTTTATTAATTTGTTTGGCGTTAATACAACATTTTATTGATTATATGTTAAGCTAGGTGTAAATTTGCGGTATCAATATGAGATTTGTTTCAATTTTTTTTTCAATTTGTATCTCCTCAATTTGACCGGTTTTTATTTAAACTACTACCTACATCTAGTTTCGCTTTAGGAAGCCTTTGACTTTAGTTCGCTCTGGAATTTTCACCAGGATCTATGATGTTATTTTTAAGTTAGAAGAAAAATAATTTCGTATTGGTACCGTAACATAACTAACTAATTTATGTACTAACCCATCGCAAATCGAACTAACTTTGTCGTAAGTTTCATCGCGTGAAACTCAAAGAGCCACTGAATTCTTAATGTGCCAAATATTTAGCTTGTAAGATAGTTATTTGACCGAGTGAAGTTAGTTTTTGATTTAAGTTTACCGTTCGGCATTTTCGTCGCTCGTCACAGATTATCAAATGATGTTACTGATGTTAGTATTATATTATACACTATGTACATATGTAGTTGGAAATGTTCATATATCGACGTAAACTGTGATTTTGAACGTATATTTACGTATATTTACGTATATTTTGAAGTATCGTCAACAAACAAAATATAATAATTATGTATATTCAAAAAATATATATTTTAGTATCAAAAACCAACTTCGAATAAACTTCATTTCGTTTCATTTTAAAACTACGTAACTTACTTTTTACGAAAAAAATACTTATCGATATGACGAATCAATAAACAAATACACAGGAAGTCAAAATTGATCTAAGTAATAAATAATGAAATTTATCTTATACTTCATCGCCACTTACCATCAGGTGAGATTGTTATCAGGCATTAGATAAGGTATTTAAGATAATATCTATAACATACAATTATTATTTAAGAACAATCATCATATATTAATACCACATATATAGTTCGAAGCGTGGTTAAACTCGAACTCTTCGAGATAATATTCATGTCATTTTATAACAAATGATTTACAAATTATCTCTCTGTCCTCTTTTTGTCTGATTGTCTCTTTGTGTCTGATTTTTTGTGATTTTCGGGTATTTTATTTTTTTCATAAATTTTCACTTAAGTATTTTATAAGATGCTGAATCAACGGTGCTTGAGTATTAGAAAATAGCAACATATAGATAGCAGTACTTTAAGATACATGATGTATGTATAAATGTCAAGTTTTGTAAAAAACAAACAAGAAAAAATTAGGGAAACAAAAAAGGTTTGTAAGGTAAAATATATTTTTGATTTCACAAAAATCGTCTGTATGTTAGAAGGTTTAAAATATATGTTAGATTGTAGTCTCAAAATATCAAATAGTTTTTTATTACAAAATAATTTCATATTAACTATACCTGTGTAGGTAGCTACTGTTTTGTTTTGTATTATCAATTTTAGATTTTGACATATTATTATTGATGAACATATTATTGTAACCTGTTACTTAGGTAAGTAGATTTATAAGTTGTATCTGAGATTTTTAAATTTATAATTAAAGTCTAATTTCAATGTTGCCTCTATTATTTTACATAAATACTTTTCATTTATAATCATACATTTTGTGTAGTACCTATTGATATTTCTGGTTTTGTGCGTTATTTATAGGTGCACAGTAGCATGAGTAGGTACTTTCCTATACTTAGACCTCTAGATTATTCTTATTAATTGTCCCATAAATTTTATCTCACTCGTTCTCTATAAATTCAAAAAACGTTATTTTTAGTCTTCTTTATCTCTTTTTTAGTCTCTGTTAACTTATAAAAGAATCGAACATTCCAAAATAGGGTCCAAATTAAAATGAATTCAAAATTAGTAAACATTATAAGATACTACTCACAACATGAACTAAATAAAACGAACAAAAATATTGCTCACGCCCTGTAATGTTACGTAACAAAATAATAAATCATTGCACTAGTCCCATGTTATAAAGTTAAATCGATTCTTCAAGTTTCAATCCGATTTAATGCAGGAAGCCCGGCATCACTCTAATTCTGTGAGGTCTCTCGAAAGCATTCTCGTACGCCGGCCCGTAGAATTCATCATCGCCGCCATCTTGGTCTACCGAGCGTTTCTCAAAATGGCGGTCCTTTTGCGGGCCAGCTTGCGGCCCAGCTTGCGGCCCAGCTTACCCTTCTGGCGCTGGGTGACGCTGTTCCGATGGCGCGACCCCAAGCGCCACCACAACACACACGAGCAGTATAAGAGCTGTCAACTTGAACACTGCGGCCATTTTTTTAGAACGTCTCTTCGATATTTAAAATTGTTTTGTTGTTGAATGACTTTATATAGGCAGATGGTTGTTTTGTTTTCCAATTGTCATTGTGTTGTGAATAAAGACGTGATGCGCTCGTTACGGATATATTAACGCGTGATTTAATAATGTTTACGTTTTCAATATCATTATTCAAATCATACTCTTTTACGCGTAATTCATTTTTATCGTCAATTTCCGACAATTGTACAATTATAATAGTGCAGTTTTATCTCGCTTCATGTACTTATACAAATTAAATTATTATCCTGCGCTTTGCATATGCCTCATGTTTTTGGTGTCATGCGTGTCGAGACAACATTGAATTGATTAATTTTTGGGACCTTTTCAAATATTTCAAATAAGTAGGTGAGTAATATAAAAATGCATACACATAATTATGTAGGTAGGTACCTACTGAAGTAGGTGGGTAGGTACTTATTTCATATTTATATACAAAACTTTTTTGTGTCAGTACTTAGTATTTCATACTTAATTTTCTCCATCCATACTGATTAACAGAATTTAAAAGTTTGCGTTCATAATAATCAGTTAGTACCTATTAATCTTGACGCGCTTCTAGATTTATAGCAAAACTAATATTACCAATGACGACATTTATTAATGAGGAAAAATAACACGAAAAATATTGTAAATTGAACATTTGACATAACGTAGCGGATTGCACGACGTGGTGCAGTGACGCCTGTGCCTGTGTATTTGCTACTTGTCACTCACATATTATAAAATACTCTGTGCTCACACGTGCGCGAGCATCGAAACTGACTGGATGTCTTTGAGTAAATAAACAACAAAAATGAATATTTCAATTATTAGACACATTATCTTCGGTAAGTCTAAACTTTTTTAAGTTATTTGTACCTACTAAATATAGGCCTCCATGGTTTTCAATATATATAGCAGGTACGTACCTACATACTTGTTTATACTGACAACAGAGTCGAGTTCATGGCAATAGAATCGTGAACAAATCTTGGAAATACAATACAAGGTGTTTTATGCAGCGTCTTAATATATTTATTGCTTAATGATGACCAAGGTTCACAATTATCAAAGCTTTATTATGTTTTCGGTGTTTTTAAGTGGAAATTAATATAGTCAGGTTATTTATTATACCTATTATTTAGTTAATTAATCACGTTAACTAACAATTGATAAAATTTAAATGATTATGATAAAATAACAATAATAACACGACATAATTTAACAGTGAATTACAATAAAAATCAAAATAAAAATCAAGTAAAAATACATAAAATAAATTCCAGATATTGATGCCAAACTTTTGTCGCTTAAAAAGCTTTGAAATTTCCCATCTGGCCTATAAATTGTTGGTAGACTTTGATGACGAGAGTCATGGCATAAAATTGTGAGTTAAAATACGCAAACATTTTTTTATTAAATAACCATTGGATTTATAACATTCCTCGATGAATAGATTTCTAGTCAATTGTGGAATCCTATTATTTTAAAAAACAGTGCCCCTTGCACTGTTTTAAATTAATAGGTTTCTTGTAATGAAATTCTCCCCAAACATCTTCAAAAAAGCCCCATCTTTGACATCTAATCACAATAATGTACTAATGAATGTAGGTATGTATGTACCTACTTTTTGACTGAAGAAAACACGGTATGTAAAGCAAATCTAGTAAAAATATGATAAAAACAACAACAAAGAGCCGATCTATAACACAGTATGTATGTATCGCGATAACACGTGAGCAGCGCGAATGTGTAAAAGTTAATTTACCGGGTCAGTGTTATCGTTTTTGCGTGATATCTAAAAGTTACGATAGTTTTTAGTGGTCTTCACGCATCCATTTCGGTGGATGACGTGGTTGTAAGATGGAATTATTCCATTGATTGCCGAATGGTTCAGAATTTAGATGTTATTCTTCCGCAAGAAACACCCGAGTTAGAATTCAACATGCATAATTTTTTTAAGTTATGCGCGTAACATGCTATTTATTACTTGATTCGGTGATTTATTTGATATTTATTTTGTTTTTTATTGAATTAAAATAGCAACGAGCATGCCAATACAAACCACCCTTCCCGTGCCGCCCATGACAACTGTGACCGACAAAGAACGAGACTCAAATGGGGATTAGGATAGTTAGTCCGGTTAGGTGACGGTGTTAGAACATTAGTTGGTTAGTTTGTTAGTAAGTATGAGGACTGGGACAGGGTCCACTACTACTACTATGTCCCTGCATGATGTTTAAAATGTAATATACTTTCATATTCATCATCGGCATTACCACCCTAAAGCCCCGAAAGGGTATTTTTATGGACGAATTTGATCAGTATCGTTCGTCGACGTTGATATGAACAGTTCATTGTGTATGAAGTGATACAAAATAATCTCTTCACAATATTTACTTGAAGGTGGTACTCAAATTGTTAGATTAAACAAGTAGTTTTTAAACTGTTTGCCTTAGTCTTGTGATTGTTCCCGAGGTAATTCAATATGTAAAGTACAAAAGTATACTATACTAAGTAGTTTCAGAAACTATTTGTAAGCAAACTATCTATTTGTAAGCTAAATATGCTGCAGCAATCCGCATTCTAGCGTGATGGAGTATGCTCATGGTATTCTTAGTTATGTTATGAGGATTAACGGCGCGCTACAAGGCATGGGGTCTATCTATGGGGGGAATCCTAACAAAATATTTTGGGTGTGAATGTAAACCAACCTGTACAGGATTAACGTCATAGATACCTATACTCCAGGCCTGCGTAGTCACGAGGAGTTCTGCTAGCAGCATAACACTATACTTTTACCTGTCTTCATAGAACTATTTAATAACTGGGTTACTGGATTCACCATAGCCGAAAACGAGGTGATGATGCCGTAAGCCTAACATATTTACCGCAACACTTGCCTCTCACTCTTATGTCGTTTTCTCACAAAATTACAGAGGAAAAGTGGGCATAGCGTCTATCCCTTTCATGTCTATGTCTTGTATACGTAATCTTCACTTTTATCTTTCTTTCCTTTTCTATCTTGGTCGGCAAAGCTGCCTTTATTTCCTGTTCGCCAAGTCATCAGTAATTCCAATATTGTTATTGATGTCCATGGGCAACAGTGACCACCGAGGCACCTATCAGGTAGCTTTAGATTTTTGATTTTTAGAAGGTCTGCTCCTTTGTAGGCTAATTACATAAAAATTCAATCCTTTATTCGAGGAAACTCGATCTATTTTCATCTTATTAGGACTGGAACAAATTGCCGGCGTCCGTGTTCCAATCCGATTAAAATGTGGGTGTCTTCAAGTCAGTGAATAGGCTGCTACTAAGTTAATGCGCTATACCACCCAAAACCTCATCTCCACTTACCATCAGGTGGGATTGTGGTCAAGCATTAACTTATTAACATTAAAAAATGTATTCTTGTCACCATTATAATTCCTCCTTGGTGCAGTGACCCAAACTGGGTCTTGACCTCCAATAGTAGGATAGATCTTGTCACCATTATGACATAGCTAAAGTGTCGTCTTTACCTTTCAGTGCTCCTAAGCCTTCTGCTCTGTTTTTCGAGCGGTTTGCCCCTCAGTCCCGGCTGCCGCTGCCCCAAAGGCGATTACACCCCGGTTTGTGGATCAGATGGCAAGACTTACAAGCACCCTGGATGCGTCGCGTCATGCGGGGGCGCTATCACTATCGTCAAACCGGGCCCCTGCTGAATTTTTGTCCAAATCTTAAGGATGAAATAAAAATATTAAAATTTTACCTATAGTATTTCTTTTTAGTTTTCGTAAAATTATTGAACAATGAAGAAAGAGACATCGCCATTCCAGTCATATTGGCCCCCAATATCTTAATTCAACCCTCATTAATCCATACTGTCCTATAATAACAATATAAAATAACTCTGTCTGCTTCGTTTTCACGATTATTTTCATGTGCAAGATGTGGGCACATTTGAAGAGAAACTTCTCAACGTTTGGATGGTTAAATTCATTTTCTATTCACTTATTTTGATAAGGATTAAATTATAGCGCTATCGCATAGCTATCGATGAGAGGCGAGCGGTCAACGCACTCACTCGGGTGACATTGAGAAAGACTTAAACCTACCTAAAGAAGTTTCACTTCAATAACTCTTGGTCATAAGAATGCCACGACACGAGATATATTCTACAGCAGTACAATACTCTGCCCCCAGTTCTTCTCTGGCTGTACCTGGTTACTGGGCTGGACGGCTGCAAGTGTCCAGAGCTGAACTCGCCGGTCTGCGGCACCGACGGCAAGACCTACAGGAACAAGATATGCATGTTCTACTGCGCTGGACCCGACGTCGTGGTACTCCGCACGGGCCTTTGTTGAACGAAAACCAACCTTGCTTGTATAAAATTATACCTATATTGTATGCGATATAAGAGCAATAATATTTTTTATTATTAAAATACACACATACACGAAAATACGAAATGTTGTAAAGAAGTTTCACTTTATAGGCACGTTATACGAATACGCGCACATTTTTTGCTAGTTCTTAAAACCATTTTTTGGGTCCATTTATAGTGTGAAGCTCTCGATGTCACGATCTGTCGATTATAATTAAGGCATCGATGTCACAAATTCATAAGCTATCGATGTAATGTAACGTGTTCGATGCTTTTTTGCTCGTTGGTTCAATGTCATAGTGTAATTCGATGTGGTGTACTGACTCCCCCTGCACAAGCAATGCCTGTGTCGTGCCGCGGCATGGACAACACAATATGTCAAAAAACTAATTATGTCTCCCGCCCGGAAATAGAACTCGGGATCCCTCACTTCACAGAGTCGCTACTAACTGCCTAACGGGGTTTCGAATCGCGAATTCTTCCTTTTATCTTACATCTACATCTATCGATGCTGTACGTATTTATTTGTATTATTCTTGTATTTCACATAACGTGAAAATCGCTGTTCCTAATCTAAGCTAGCGGTAAATTGAACGCAACTATAGTTTAACCGCAACAAACAGTGATTATATTTGATTGTTAAATTTTTACCATTACCATTGCTACCGTAGATTCCTGTTTTTTTTTACTTGCAAGAGAGTAAACAATTAATATTATCTGTGAAATTTGAGAAAAATAATTGTTGATATGCTATGACTTAATAGTCTACAATTCTACATGGCATCATTATAATCGTGTCCTCTTTCGCATGAAACATAAAGGACAGCACTGAGCAATAAATAAGCTCGCTTCTGCGGATTTTTTAAAACAAAAAAGTTAGGATTGTTTTTAATTATATCCCATATCAAATCATACGAGGTTGCGTCAATATAATTCCTGTATTTCAATTGCTTCTTAAGATATAATAATATTTATACAAAATAAGTAATGTTTTTTAGAAAGTTTAATAATCAGTTTTGGGGGCTTTATCGATAAAAGTTTTAACCTGGGGAATGGCAACAACATTTTCGTATATCCTCTTCAAGTTCGGATACTGTTCGTAGAGGTCCGGCATCTGCAATATCATTTTGAGGCCATCGTACATCCCAGCGATCATGAAGTCACCCCACGTCAGCTGAAACATCAACATGAAAATTCAACAGTCAGTCCGCCAATGTCTCGTCATTGTCCTTCTGGTGAATTGAGGAGGGAGGGGCTTTTTATAATAACTGTACTAGGAAAACAAATATATTTTTTTCTACTTATGACCTATTATGTTTTGGCAATAAAAAAACTACAAAAGTGGTAACCCTAAACTAAACTAAACTACACTTCCTAATACACTCTGTCAAGCTCAACACAACCCGTACCTTTCCACATGCAATATGGCCATCATTCTTCGCAACGATTTCTTCCAGTTTCTTCAGCATTCGCGGATACTCGTCCTGCAATGCTTGTTTCAGTTTTAACGCCTTCAGTTCCTGATCCTCCTCACGGAATATGGCTGAGGCTTCTGGAAATATAAAAGATATTATGTTGGTCAAAATCATTTAACAAATAAGTAGTAACTTATGTACATCTCCTTTAATTTCATTGGTTTTATTAAGCTAATTGATAACCCACTACAGGGTACGGGCCTCCTTATAACGGAGGCCTAGAACATGTTCTACCACGCAATTCCAATGAAGATTGATGGTGAATTTCCTTACCTGTTACTAAATCTCTGAAATAGTCAACGTTTTGATCGATCTCCAAGCCTTCCTCGAGGGTGTCTCCAGCGAGGCTGTACTTGCGTCCAAGATACCGGCAGATGGCGGTGCTCTGCCCAAACATCTTGCCGTCCCATTCTAACACCGGCACTTGGCCGAACGGTGTTTCTGGAACGATTAAAGATAGATTATGACTTGGTATAAGTAGATATTAGCCTTAGGTATCTTTAAGAACATTATTTTGTTCTTAAAACCCTAAGTTTTAAATAAGTGAACAAAAATAATTTATTTACATTAAAAAACGAAATTAATAAAAATATATTCCCGGGGTTTGCACTCACGCCCTCGTGATTAGGTGTCCATAGAGCAAGCCACTGGGCCACGGTACCCACGGCTAACTTGAAATGTGTGCGCAAAAATATCAATTGTGTCAACGTGCACTGATTTTTGACATTTATTTGTCATTTAATTCAGTTGATATCGCTCAGCGGTAACTCAGTCCCTCAAAGCTCAATCGTGGGGTCTTAAGCGGCAGAATAAACTGTCATGAAATACGTACTTGGTTTGAAGGCCGGCCACTCCTCTCTGGTCAACCGATGGTCTTCAAACTCCTGGCCGCCGTAAGCCAACAACGTACGTGGGCCCTGGCCTAAGGTTCTAGCGTTGAAATAATGCACTACCACTTTCGACATTGTGCTGAAAAACAAGGTGTTTATGCCTTGTTAGAAGATTTATCATAATCTGATGACGCTTTTATATGGTAGCTTGTGTTTATTATTTCTTTCGTAACGGGTCAACGTGTAACTAATGATAATCTGTCTAACTATGTAGGTACGGTACCTAAATGTTTGTATATGCACGAAGAACTATAATATGTAACAATCCGTAGCTTAGCTCAAACGTTTTATTAGTACCAGAAAGCTACTTGAAAGAAAAATACTCGAGAGGTCTATCAAAAATATTGGGAATGTAAAAATCCATTGTTCGATTCAGAAAGCTCGTCCTATTGGTTAATGATGAAGAAAAAATTATGGTGTGCAATCAATAAAGAGCTTAAATAAATTAATTAATTAATTTAAAAAAAATTTCAAGTGTAGTGTATTTGTATCTTACAAGTCTAGTAAATCATGTCAACAGCAACGTAACAGACTTACCTTAGTCACTGAAATCACTGTCCACTAAAAATTTACAATAATCTTCTATTAGGTTCTTAGCAATCTTAGCATACCAACCGATCAAAAATGGATGTGTTGAATGGAAAAAAATATATTACAAGTTTGTAATCTGTGCTACAGGAAAACACGAAGCTTCAAATTATTATCGTTATCAACTGAAGATATACCTACAGATAAATATCGGCACTCACTTCAATACCTAAGTATTTTACTGTAGACACTGATACTACAGCTCCACACTGTAATGAACGAATCGACGAACCAAGATAATAATATTATATATTACTAGCATTCCGCGGCTTCGCCCCCCAATTTTGAAAAATCCTTTCTTAGTGCTCGCTTGCGCCACTTGAGGAACCCGTATACAAATTTTCAAGTGAATCCATTGAAGACATATAAAGAATGACTGAAGAAATTATAAGAAAGGATTTTGGAATTGTGAGAGGAGATCCGAGTCCAACAGTGGAACAGACACACAGAGAATACTGCTATTATTGTCAATTGACAACTAACTGTTGTCGAGCTATAGGAACTTTCGTCATAACCCATATTCCTCAACTCTCAGTTAAAGAAAAATCCTGCCAACAACTACCAAGTTAATTATTATGTACCAATATAAGAGCCCAAGCCGACCTCCCCTGCTCAACGACGACTGCGAACCGACTATTCGTGTTCCAGCTAGCGGTAGAGAGAACCTTTTTCTGTCCATCTTTTCTGTTCTTTCTTTCGGCGCAGGTTTCTATCGCCTTTTACGACATGGGATTTACCGGCCTGGCATTGGGGACAGGTCTAATCTGCCCCAAAACGGCAAAAATTGTAATTGCATAACGTCTACAGATTTAAACTGTTGACCACTGTGGCTACCTGGCTATGGCTACGCTACGGTTACTAAAACAACAAAAGCATCAGATAAGCCACAAGGTTTGGAATTTCCCATTCCCGTAGGAACTTAGGAATAAGATTTCAGCATTTTTTTTATAGCAAAAGCTGCAGCTGTTCAAACAAAAAAAGAAAATCATTTGATGTGCAGACAACAATGACATTATCATTGGCAGATAATAAAAAGGTGACTAATGAAATTTTTTGTTTACACATAGATTAGTCTTTATCGCGCTATTGGCCTTGAACTATACATTGACTCCATTTGTTTTTCAACCAACGAGTCATCGGATAAAAAACTACAAAACATGAATCTACATAAAAAATAAATAAACACTTTTTACACAGATAACGACAGATTTGCGGAAAGTTTATTTATAACGTTATTTTATGCTTGAACATACAAAGTAATTTAAATAATATTGAAACAATAGTTAACTATTTCTTAAAATATATGCTTTATAATGATACAATATTTTTTAGAAGTCATATTTTGGTGATGCGTCAATGAACGCCTTCACTTTAGGGACGGCTGCGACGTTTTCGTATACTCGTTTCAAGTTCGGATACTTTTCGTAGAGGTCGGGCTTTATTAAGATACGTTTGAGGTTGTCGTGCATGCCAGCCATTACGAAGTCGCCCCAGGTAAGCTGGAACAGTCATAACGTACATAGGAAAATGAGTACTAAATGTAAAGTATTTGGAAAATGTATTATGAATATTTTTAGGATAAAATTTAATGAGTAGCCAAGATCCTGCAGTCCAACTCTCGAAGTTAGGACCAACCCTGGAGTAGAGCGAGAGGAGCGGTTGCTTTGCCGGTAACTCCGGTAAGTGGCGGCTCTTAGGCGGTGTGCGACCAAATTGGACATTTTTTTGTCGTTTTGTGAAGAGTTGTAAGTATTTAATGTTTAACTCACTTTTCCCAATGCGATATGGCCGTTGTTCTTAGCAACGATCTCATCCAGTTTCTTTAACAGTGGTGGATATACATTTTTCTCCATTTCTGCCTGTTTTTTTGCTTTTATTTCTTCGTCGGATTCATAAAACGTACTTGCCGCTTCTGCAAATAGATATAACCAACCTTGATCACAATACTAACGATTCCAATAAAATGCTAATTATAAATTTTAGTTACAATAAAAACTTCTACATACTAAGAAGAGGATATACTGAACGGACTGTAAAAATGGATGATACTGACTGGTCCACACATCTTTGTAGAAGTCCATGTTCTGATCGATTTCCAATTCTTCCTCGATGTTGTCTCCAGCCAAGTCGTACTTGCGCCCCAGGTACCGACTGATGGCATAACTCTGTGCATACTGCTTACCGTCGATCTCCAAAACCGGCAGCTGACCGAACGGGGTCTCTAAAAGAATATTTGTTGTGATTAGATTGGGGCTATCTGACAAAGAGGTCCACGCTGGGCTAGCCCTATAATAAGAGATTTGGGTTCATTAGTTGATTAATCCTCCCCAAATGAATTTCCATTATATTACTTACTTATCATTATCCTAATTAACTGGAAAATATACCCTTTAGATCTACTGACACTTTGCTTTCGAGCAAGATTGCCAGGATTACGATTGTATGGTTCATGCCCAGGTCAAGTTGTTTCGAAACACAAAGATAAGATAATGACAGATGGTAAGATCATATTTCTGGGCACTGGTTTTGAAACTTTGAAAGCAAAATGGAGAACTGTTACTTAGATGCTTCCATCTAAACTAGTAAGATTTATTAAAGTTACCATAACGTAAAATAATATTAATGAAATGTCCAGCTCTGCCACCAGATTGCGATCAGGTTAAAAGAACTCGTGTTATAAATATATTTTAATGGGCTGGGATGAAAAACCGATTACATATTAGTAACAACAAGTAACAAGTGATGATTAATTTTATCTATTTTTGAAAATTAGAAACTCGTGCATTTAGACACATACTCGGCTTGAAGGCTGCCCACTCCGATTCCACCATGGGTACGCGGTGGTCTTCGAACTCCTGACCTCCGTAAGTCATCAGCATTCGCACACCCTCACCCAGACCCTTGATATCGAAATAGTGAAACACTACCTTCGGCATGGCTCTGGAAAAGAGGAAGTCACAAAATCTGTTAGTTACACGTTCGTGTACAACGTTCGTGTATAAGTGGCAGATTTTATTAGCAGAGAAGCTTATTGAATGATAAATAATTGACGACAGATTGGCAAGTAGTGATAGGTAGAGGTACCCTACTTCCCGAGCGCAGGGAAATGTCATGGGGGGCATTGACACACAAATATCAGACATCACGAACAGGTGAGACTCGAGAACATTCTGTTAGAGAGGTACACAAAGTTTTGTCCAGATGAACAATCAACTGCCCTCAATAATCAAAATTAACTACTCAACTTCTTAAGTTATGACTAACAAAATTTATTCGATGATTTACAAGCGATAAAATCAAAAATAACAATAAAATTTAAAAGACTTACGATTTGGTTACAGCGTCGCGTCCTTTCCTTCTTGTATCAAGAGCAATATCACACTAATGTGGAATAACCGAGCTGACTACCGACTGTATTGTGTTTACAGTCATGAATGGAACACTATTGTGAATGTGAAGGTTGTGATACATCAATTGTGTGGACGTCACTAACTCCGCGCTCGGTCGGTCTGCTCTGCCGAGTGCACAACAAAACAAACGCTTCCCCGTCATACGGGTACGACGCACGACCGGTTGTCCTTGGCAGAGTAGATACGAACAGCACTTAATTTTAGCTCCCGTTTAAAAATAGAAGGAACATATCTGTTACTATGACAACGAACGGCATGAGGTCGCCAATCAATGATTTTTATTAGTGAAAATTTGAATATGGGAATAATAATTATTTAAATCTGGATTCGTTGTAGATACTTAATAACTATCAATAGGTTATCTACAGGAACATATTATTAGTGTTAAGTTTTAATATTAAAATTCGATTGATATTTATGACCAAAGCAATTGGTGCAATCCTTTGCTGATCTACCTTCATGAGTCAATATCATCATCAGATCATCATCAGCTCATTTGCTCTTTTTTCGGCTATTTGCATCAATAACTGCTATCATCTAAAATACTCAAATCACACACCTCGCTTAAAATTTGTCTTTTTGTACTCCTGCGCAACCTATTGTGTTTTTGACTAATTTTTACTAATCGATAAAGTTAAAAAAATTAAGATAGTGAAGTATACGTGATATTCCATTAAATTGAAAACACTTGATAATACGATTGATTGTTTGATATCTCGTTGATCGAAGTACGAGTACCGTCAAAGGCTGGGTGGAACAGTAAGGATGGTTGAATCAGGGACGTACTATACTTACCATTGTTAGACTGAATTGTTAAAATAAAAAATACCAGAATTTATCTTGTAGCTATTTACTCAAAATTAAAATTTACATTTTTGAGACCCACTGATGTATGCCTTCACTTTAGGGATGGACGCAACATTTTCGTATATCCGCTTCAAATTCGGATAATTCTCGTAGAGGTCGGGCATCATTAGGATACGCTTGTGATTGTCAATCATACCCGCGAATACAAAGTCACCCCAGGTCAGCTGGAAAACGGTTTTGAACTGGTTACAGCGTCAAACACAATGTTGTCTAATTCGAGTTCCTTGAAATAACGTTTGAGAAGAAGAAATATACAATAAATTGAACAAAAAACTCAATTTCACAGCATGCTCAGTGACGTATGCATTCCATAAATTTTTATGTGTGTATAACAGTCGTAGCTCGATAAGAGCGGGCATGTAATTTAGTTTCAACAAAACTAATAATTCCATAACAAAAACACTTCATATCAACTACTTCAGAATACAGCGCTCAATTCAAAATTTAATAATAAAATTTGTCATGTATAAATGTAATTATTATCGCAATTAAACTAAAAACAAATTAAGTAGGTACCTAATTATGAAGCTCTCCAAGGATACTTTTTATAAGCCGTGAAGTTTTTGCCAGTTAATAAGATTTAAACAACGAGCAATGAATTTTTAATTACATTTTAACAACGAGAAAGATGTTCCAAGTTCGACGTCCATCTCTTCAACTGATTGTTAAAACATTTTAACAAGATTTATTTATTTCTGGAGTATCTCCGTACCTATATATATTGCATACCTACCTACTATTATTGTTAGTCCTCCGATCATTAATAAAAAACGATTGATGAGTTAAGCTACGTCTTCACTAAACGAAAGTTTCCAACAAATGTTGCTAACACAAGACAATAAACTTTTTTGGCAACTTTTGTTTGGTGGAAACCCAACTTTGCCTGATATTAATTTCGAACCTTTCCCAGAGCGATGTGGCCATTGTTCCTGGCTACAATCTCGTCAAGCAATTTCAGCCTCTGTGGGTAGTACGTCTTCAATGACTCCGCCTGTATCTTTGATCTCAGTGTCGGATCTGGTTGGTAAAATACATCGTCCCCCTCTGAAAATTAGATGACATATAAGTAAACCTAAGTAACCTAAGTAAAACATGGAGAAATCCAAAAAAAATCCTAAATATTTTGGTTTGTACAGAAGAACCTAAAGAGCTAGTTGTTACTAACGAGTAGTTACGTTACTTAATAACTTATGCAAAAAATATGTATGCAAATTTTGCAATTGAACACCCTAATCCTAACAGTAGGTATTCTACAAACAGAATATTGGGATCAGCCGTTAGTGAATACGACTAAAATCCATTGGCGGATCCACCGTTATAGGCACGATGGGCATGCCCACAACCCAAAAGACTTGTGACATCACATTTTTACCTATTTTAACCTAAGAAATCGGGTGACCGGCAGGCCATTCCCTTAAATTCCCGGTTATTTGATATGTCATGAAATCTCGAAGTTATGTTGAAAAAACAATACTGAAATCATTACTTACTTGACCAAATTTCCTTATAAAAGTCCATATTCTGATCAATCTCCGCTTCTTCCTCGAGGGTGTCGCCAGCCAGTCCGTACTTCCGCCCAAGGTATCGGCATATGGCGTAGCTCTGGGCTATCTGTTTGCCGTCGATCTCCAGTACTGGCACCTTCCCGAATGGAGTTTCTACATGGAACAACAAATATTCACCATACTACCACAGACGGTAGTTATTTGTCCTTATACATAATATGTACCTATGTATTTGTGTATATCTATCTAATATAATGTATCTAAGTATTATCATTCCCTATTAGTCACTCGAACCGCACTTAGCTCATTAAGCTCGCCATGTGTCCATGGTATTATATTGTGGTCAATAAAGCTTAAATAAATAATCACCATACAACCAGAGACGGTCAAAATGTAATCATGATTACGGATTACCAACAATTACCTACATTTGGAGGGACGGAAATATCCCCAGCAAAAACGCTCTAACCATCTTTTCTCGAAAGGCGCCGCCCGCTTACCTATACCGGTCAGTCCGGTTACATCGTACAATGTAGCTTTAGGTATAAATAACAATTAAACCTACTTTCCTTGAAGGCATCCCACTCCGTATCCCTGTCAATGCGATGGTCTTCGAACTCCTGGCCGCCGTACACCAGCAACATGCGGGGCCCTTCGCCCAGCCCCTTGAAGGTAAAGTAATGCAGGACTACCTTCGGCATAGCTCTGGTGGAACCAGTCAATGATATTTTCAAGGCTGGCTGTGAGTCTCTCCAAATCTTAATCTATCTGACGTAATTCGAACTGTAATTCGTAATTATCGTACATCGTATTACGAACTGTAATTCGTGAATTGTGTAATTCGAACCCGGTACATCGCACTTTAAAGGTTTAGGGGTTGTAATCCACTGGGATAAGTATTGACAGTTGAACAGAAGTTACAATATAATTTGTGTTCACCAATAATAATATAAAATGTTGGATATTTTTTTTTAATCGGGTTAGGGTGTTATGTTAAATAGGGTTAGGCAATGGGGTGGGCTATTGGGCTATTTGAAATATAAATAAATTAATTTAAACTTCAGAAATAAAAACTATGACTATTTTAAATCTCTACAGGCCATTACTCGTAGTCTATCAATACAAACAATAACCAAATGCAGATTGGTAAACTTCACATACCCTTGAGAATGTCATTAAAAACTGTTAAGTAGGTATTCCTACTTAATTTATAATACTTTAATACTAATATTCTTATGATAAAACATTGTCTCATAGACAGGAGACTCAATCCAACAGAAGAAAAAATATATAACGATAATGATGAATGATAACTCTTTGATCGGATCAAATGCATAACCCACTCACACATAGGTAATACATCATTATGTGTGAGTGGGTTTATGCATTTGACGACCTACGAGTATGTTCGTTTGTATATTGTGAGAAATATCTACTTATCAGTAATTTGTTCTACGCGGAATGACTTGCTGTTTATGATTCCACTGTTTATAAAACTTAGCCATTAAGTATAATCGGAATAACCCCAGTTGACAAAAGTAGGTACCTACCTACGTAAATATACTTAGGTGTTATGTAACCTAGCTAGTAGGTACTAGAAGTAATCGTAGTCGTAGGTATGTAGGTTTAAGATCATGCAAACATTAAATGTTTGATTAAGTAACGCCTTTTGTTTGACTTTATATTGATACTTAATATGAAAATTTCAATCACCAGCCTGTATGATTTACTTCTGAAGAAGTCCCACGGGTCCAACAGCAAAATCCACAAAGTAGGAAATTCCTTAGGTCGCGGACGAAAATAGAATAAATAGGACGCGCTCGGCCCTCACGATATCTGTTCACTCACTGCAATGCAATTGCAAAGTGCAAAGTTTACTAAGTAATTGTGACGGCAACTGACACTTCACTGGTGATAGAACGGTCACGCTGTCTGTCTGTAGGTAGGTATATGTTTCACATTTATTCATTCTACTTATTAAATAAGTTCAATTACCTAGAATAATTAGCTGGAGATTGTTTGAATATAATTATCTATTTTATAGTAACAGAATTTTATACGAAACTACATACTTGCACCCGTCATAGTTTCTAGGTAATTTTATAGTACCTTTTTATGTACTTTGATAAATTAGGGTCTTAATCGACAAATAAGTAATTTTATTAAGACCTCTTATGACTGTGTAATGCAACTAACGTTTTTGGGGCTCGAAGCATATTAGACACAGGCTGACACAGACATCAGTACAAGAAAGACAACCTAATTGAGTATTATCATGTGTATTGTAAGTAAATGTTTAAAAAACCTTCAAAAAACCGAAATTACAATGACTACAATTTAGTATAGTTTCTTTATACGTGCAAAGGAATTTAATTTGAATTTTTGATTGATCTATACGAAACTGCAGTCAGAAGTCATTAAAATTTTAATTTATTGTATAATTAAATACTATTTATAAAAATAATTTATTCATTTTAATTTTATTGTTTTTAAATAGGTATTAGTAAGTTTTAAAAGGCAACATTTTCTCTAAACATTATGGTTGAGGCCCTACCGCAGCTCAGTATAAATTGTAGGCTTCATATAATACTTAATAGTTGTAAAATAAAGTGTGAAATAAAGTTTTACTTTTAACTATATTTTTATACAAAACCGAAATGATACTCGCTGACTAACCACGAAATATCGAAAACCCTACGTTGACATGAGCGAACTTTTTTTATATTTCACTCCTAAGGAGCTCTTCATTTTTTCGTATACTTATGGACCTACCTTTATTGTATTGTTACGAACGCGGGGTTCGGGATTTGGAGTAAACACCGCTGACTTCTTTTTGAAAGCTTTATTAGGCGATGAACACGTAGACACAATAACCGTAGCCAAATCACAGAGTAAATCGTAGTCCGTTAGGCTTGGTTAATAATTTGTATTGGGTTTTTGGTTGGAAGTAACGAAAAACCTGTTTCAACGTTTTTGGAAATTTAAGTGTTTCGTTGAAAATATGTATATCAGTACTTCGAAAAACAGCGCGCCACATTTGTAATAAATATTTACAATTAAGATAGTAGTAGTAGGATAGTAGTAGTAGATAGTTAAGTATCACTAACAAAAATAATTTACTTATCGGTTAATTCAGGGAGGTTCTAGAATTAAAATACTCCACTTTGTTGTATTATCTTTAATCTGTGTACAAAAATATAGTTTATACTGTGAAATATTATAGGTATTATTTTAAAATTGTAAAATACTTTCAGGGTTTTATAAAATCTATTGTGATATAATTATAAACATTTCAAAATACAAACTGGACTACCCTCCACAATGGTAATTGAAAATGTTTCATTTGCAGCTAGTACTAAATTTGACCCAAGTACTGCAAGTGCAGACTATGATAAGATTAAAACGCAAAATGCCATTGATAGCAAATTTCAAGTACCATTGTGTAAAAGGCATTTTCTTATCCTGTGAACATTACTATAATACTTGAGATAAGTTTCAACACCAAGGCACATTTAGTTAAAATAACTATTCATTATGAATAACAATTACAAAGCACACGAGAATCTTACTTAATCAACATGAATACATGATGGTTTAATCTTAAAGGCAGAAGTTATGCGGAATGCGTCCATAGAATTTTGGACTTTAATCACCGACTTTAGAATTCACATTTGGGCGCAGCATCAGCGTATGCCTTGACCTTAGGATTGGCGTACACTGCTTCTACAACTTTCTTGATGCTTGGGCACCTCTCCTCAAGATCCGGCATGCGCAGCATTACCTTAAGGTAGTCCACCAATCCAGCCAGAACGAAGTCACCCCAGGTCAACTGGAATTAAATGTAGCGATGTATTTTCTTATTGGGCAGACATTGTATGTATTTTGTTATTCACACACGATCATTTTAACGTCTATAAACAATCAATTTAAGAACAATTCGTCTAGACTTCTAGAGGTATGTTAATATGAAAAATGTGAGGACCAAATGGCCTTGCCACATATTTGGAAGGTGGTCACATATTTGGAACCCTTCCCCCTTGTGTGATGACCCATATTTTACAATTTTGTTTTTAGAAATAATTAAATTCAAACACGCGCAAAACGGTGTATCAGTTATATTTTAGATTTTCTATGTGACGTCACAAATTGCCACAGGCTGCATGAACCCTACACATACTGTGATTGTCGCATCAATCTGTCCCGTTGTTAAAAAATCTCACCTTTCCAGCAGCGATATGGCCATTGTTCTTCTTCAAGAGCTCGTCCAGTTTCGCCAGGAGTGCGGGGTACACGTCCTTGGAGAACTCCGCTTGCTTCTTCTCCTTGACCTTTTCATCCGCCTCGTAGTGCACCATGGCTGCCTCTGAACGAATAGTAATCATAATTATAATAAGAAGTATATTCGAGGTTGGTCAAACGAACATTTTTGTAAATCAAACTACAGCTGACACTGATTTTCAATTCCACCTACTTTTGGCCGTATTGGGACAGCCTAGAATAAAATAATTATTCCAATCCCGTGCAGGTAGACCAGGGTGCCGTATCACACGACAGACGCCGCCCTCGTGCCTGGTGGTAGGCTTCAGCAAGCACAAAACTTACTAGCACGTATATCGTTGAGGAAGTCCACGTTCTGGTCAATCTCGAGGTCCTGTTCGAGGGTGTCGCCGGCCAGCCCGAACTTCTTGCCCAGGTAGCGGCTGAGCGCCATGCTCTGTGAGTACTGCTTGCCGTCGATCTCCAACACCGGCATCTGACCGAACGGAGTTTCTGCAACAATACCACAATTTATTCATTTATTAATTAATAATAAACGTCGACGTCGACAACCCGTATGGCGTAATGGTTTAATAAATATGGCGCAATGGTCACCATGTCGAACTGCCGTTCGAAGGGTCTTGGGTTCGATTCCTAGCGTGACGGAAATTTGAATGATGAGCAGACAGGTCACCTGATGGGAAGTGACACCCTCGCACATGGACATTGGCCACACCAGGGACGTCACCAACTGATCTCTAAATCTGTTCAGATGTTTTGCGTTGTCGTGTAGGTGTAGTGTAGGTAGGTAGTGTAGGTAGTGTAGGTACCTCCGGCGAAGCCTGGAACCGAGTGGTCTCCTTCTGTGACGAAGTGATGACCGCGAAGGAGGACGCCGAACGGGCCAGGGAACGTGCCGACCCAGCCCGGAGACGGAGGCGCCGCGGTGGGCGCCGCGGTGGGCGCACATAGCGCCACCGCCTTGTCCCTGTGGCTCGGGACCAGAATACGAGCTTCGGTATCCCCTGCCTGTCGTAAGAGGCGACTAAAAGGGGGCTTTGGGGCTGCGGGCGGCTGGAGTGGGAGCTCGAACCGCTCACCAACAGCCCCGAGAAGGACGACGGTATGTGTGGCCGCATACCGTCGTAAATAACAGCGACGGCTACCGGGGGAGCAACACTCCCCCGCTGGTAGAGCCCAACTTAAGGGCACCGCGCTTGGAGGACTCCGGTTGCGTTCCTTTGGAGATCCCGGAGTCCTCCAAACAGCGCTGAGGAAGGCCACCGGGGGGGTTTTAGTGCGGTAAAAATCCCACATACCCCGGCGTCGCTCCCACGGCGCCGGGTACCTTTTGAAGGTTTCCCCCTCGACAACAAAAAAAAAAAAAAAAAAGGTAGTGTAGGTACCTACGCTACTACTAAACCTATTATTTAATTCGGTTGACGGTCTCATGTAAATAGCCCACAAACAAGCTAATTGAAAGAGGCAAATCATCAAAGTAAACCTATTTATACAACGGCAGAAAAGAATTAATACAAAATGAACCACAGCTATTTTTACAAAACCATTATGGACAATAAACGGCCGAACAATTGGACCGTTAGCAATTTCCTAATGGATAGGTTCTCGACAAGCCATAATATTCTATTTCCTGCCTATAATCGCCTAACTACATGTGTATATCATCAGCACAATCATGTTCATACGTAGTTGGAGTATTGTTGCACATAGCATACATAGATACATCTAATATAGCATTTTCCTTGCATAGTTTTTTGATAATATCAACTTAATGGCCGACGAACAATTGAGATCATCTATTTGTACACAGCGATTGAAACCGAATGCTGCGTCACGTAACCTTGACATTCAATTGTCCGTCAACACTTAGGCCTAATAGACCGACCGATAGTATACGACGTATACGAGCCAACCTGAAGAGACGAGTTGATTTTTAGCTCAAAATTGAATGTCCCTCGCGGAACAGAGTTCAGTCCCAATTTTTGGGGTTTACAGCGGTTTACTCTCGCTCGACGGTGCGGGGCGGCGCGGCTGAGACGCGGGCGGCAGAGACATGTGTATCAACACTATCAACTATTATTATTAGGTCATAGTAGTAACGTATCCTCATTTAACCACCACAAATCCCACTCGAGTTTTCACGTAGTAATTCATAAATACTGTTTTGAATCATTTTTTGCAAACAGAAAGTAAAAAAAATACTGGACATTATTGTACCGATACGAACTCTCGTTGACTTGCTTAGCAACTTCACTGCACTGTAAAATGCTCGAGATTTCTCTACAGCTAGAGGATATCTACTGACTGACTACGTGACGAAACCTCCGCTCCTGTAACCAAGCGTGGTATTTTTGAAGACCCCGTCTCCCGCTGGACGGGTCACGTAGTATGGGTATATCCCTAAGCGGTCACCGTCGCTATACATATCAGTAACACCAAAGGCGTGATGCGTTATCGGCCACGAGGGCAAAGGAACAAAGAAGCGCACCCTAGTTTGTAAGTATACTTTGTTATAACTAAAATTATTTATTTGTAATTTTAGTTTCCTAGCAAGAAACAAGTTCCTTTCCTGTGGGGCAATATGGTGATTAGATAACAACGCTTATCATTTAACATTTGGTATTCTTATCACCTAACATTCGGCCTAAGCTGGCGCGGTTAGCAACTACAGTATTAAATTCTTGCGCAATCTGTCTGGTATAGACATAATTATAGACATTACGAATGACGGATATGTTGCTTACATAATATGGGACCGGTTGTATTTGCAACGAATTGTACAAAACCCGTGCGCACATTTCGCAAATCATCCTCACAACAAATCCATAACTACCAAATATAAATACGACCTGTCTGTCTGTCTGCTACGTTTTATACTTAATCCGCTGAACCGATGCGATGTAAATGTAGATTGAGACCCTGGGAAGGACAAAGGATAGTTTTTATTCCGGAAATACGTTCCTTTGGGATAAATTTAACGGTGCTTTGAGCAAAAACTAGTAATAAATAAATAAACGTTTACACAATCGTATTCCCGCACGAGGATGCCATGTCGCGGGGGGCGCGGACAACACACGCCATTAACACCCGCGACCGAAACCATAAGTTTGTTTTTGGGTTTTACGCTCGTTTACATTCGTTTTGCTTACGGATAGTGCAACTGTCTACGAGGCGTAACTAAAAAGGTGTTAAAAGAATTAGGTACAAAGAGCGTCTTTAACGACTCATGACAAGTTAATGGTAGCTCGAATACGATTAGTTAATTAGAGGAACCAGAGGGAAGGATAGTGCAGGGGGTGCGGTGCACCAGGGCGCCGTGTGTCAGGGGGCGCCGAGAGCCGCTCGCGACAACTAGACCTAATCCATTTCGACCTCGCATTTTGATACAAAAGAGCGCCAGGGCTTTGATTGTGATTGCACCCGGGCGCTACATGTGCTAGAGCCGCCCCGGTTTGTATGGTGTCCATGTTATTTAAAAAAAAAGAAGTCTTTGTTTATTCAGTAACTCAGTCAGTCTCTTATCAACAGTAACGGATAGATTAGATATATAAACTATCGTGTTTAGTGAGACCTCGGTATACCCTTAACATCCTGCTTCGACATCCAACAACCCATGGATTTATCAACAACTGATTGATACAATATCATCAACTGCCCATTGTCTTTTATCACTTTCAAGTTCACTTCACAATCAAGGATTGTACAAAACGAATAAATAACATACTTGTTAATGCAATAACACTTTCATTATGTGGACAATAACATCATTGTTACGATCGATTGAAGCAAATTATTATCATCCTATCTAAAACTGCTTGGCAACTCTGTAATCTTGCAAGGCACGCTAAACGATTCGCAGTGAGGCCATTATAACGGAGTGCTGTCTTTATGCAATTTTAATACTAGGTATAAACGCGTCCTAGTTGAATTCCTACACCTAATAGGTACCCTAATGCCCTAATAATAGGTACACGAAAATTATAATTGTGTAAATAACAGTCCATCTGTAATGGCTCACAGCCAAACGAATGTGCTGGTTATGATGTAAGTTTGATACAGAGGATACTTTAAAAGCACTGTCTGTCACTGTCGGCTGTCCTGTAATCCGTCCTTCATTCACGATCCGTTCCTACTTTTTAAGGTATTAACTATTGACTCAAATGGGGACTAACCTAGTTTAGAACATGTACATAATAATATGTATATTCAATTATTCACCTATTCTCTCATTACTTCTAAACTACTCATCATAATCATTGGAAGCATCTTGATCGCCCGCTGGTTGTAGTTGTAGGCCATGTGACGTCACATTACAGTCTAGAAGACACTTCACCTTCAGGGTAATTTTTACCTTCCCAAGAAAATTATATCCTTGTACGTTTTACTAGTCCATCGCTAATTTCCTACTACTTTTACTTTTTGTTGCTTGATGTTTCTGCGGTATTTTCCTATTGCTCAATGTTTATACGATTTCTTAGTAACTACCTTTTGAAAGGTACTAACGCGGCCCGATAAGGACAGCTGGAATGATGATTGCGTAATAATTCTCAATATTGTTGAAGTATTGCTAATATTGATGAACCGTCGCGAAGTGGGATCGTAGTCCAACAATGACTTGCATTATAGCGCTAACTTTCAAATTAGTATGTTACAAACAGACACTCCAATTTTACTTGTTTGTATAGATAGACAATACCTAATCATACTATATTTCATTACAATGAAGATGGTTAGAATCCGAGTTGAAGATGATATAGAACTTGTCATTTCTTAGGAAAAATGTTAAGCGGAATATCTCGGCTTCGATACGATTAAGGCATATGTCTCAAATAACAAAATGCATAACTTTCATGAGTGGCCGCTTAAGTTCAAACCGACGCCAACTATACGGACGCCAACTAACTCAACAGTTAACAACACAGTGACTAAAATTATTGCTTGGCAGTTAAGTTAAGTGAATTATAGTCACTTAGCATTATAAAAGCGTGTTTTTAATATTTCAAACTAATTACGTATTACTTATAATATCCATCCGCATAATCCGTCTGATCGCCGACTGCTACCGCTTAAACAATAGAATAATTACCCGGAACCGAATGAGTAAGATATAAAAGTTTTAAAAGTTATACTTGGCTTGAACTCCGGCCAGTTTTCTTTTGCGACGCGTTTGTCCTCGAAGTCTTCGCCGCCGTAAGCCAGGAGCAGCCTAACGGACTCGCCCAGAGCCTTCACAGGGAAGTAGTAGAATACGTATTTCGGCATCGTTCTGGGAAAAAGATATAAGAAAAGATAAATATTTTGGTATGATCAATCTTCGAAATACCTAATAGTAGCACTTCTAGTAAACAGAGATGGGCAGACAAAACAGATTTGGTAATCATAATTACAAATTACAATTTCATCTGGTGCATTTTTCCCAAAATGCGATCATGATAACAGATTACAATTACATCTGGAGGCACGTAAATGCCTCTGGCAAAAACATTCGAAGTAACATTCCTCGAGAGGCACTTGCAGGGGCATTTCCGGGCCTCCAGATGTAATTGTAATCTGAAGTCATCATTACATTTTGCGCATCTCTGATGGTAAGGGCAACCCTACGGGCAAGTTGGAATCATTTCAATTTTAAAATAACAAAGTTTGGAAATCAATCCAATATAAGGACATTCGAACATTATCAAATTTTAAGTTTCAACAAAATCATTTTATCGATGACTTTATCTTGTATTTCATTGCCACATTCGAATATTATCAAATTTTAAGTGTCAACAAAATAATTTTATTGATGACTTTAACTTGTATTTCATTGCCTGTTTGATTGATTGTCTGTATGAAAAGATTGGAGGAAAACAAGTTATGATTGTTTTGTTTTTGTATCTTTATGCTTCCTTCATGACATGTTTTTTAATTGGTCCAAAATCAGTATGGATACAAATAAAGCCAGCCTAGAAACCTTTGTAGACGTAACTCACACACAGGAGTGTAAGATTTGGTTTAGTTAAAGTTACATAGAAAAGTATGTAGGTACAGGAAGTTGAATTTTATTTAAAACTGTTATCTATACACAAACACATACTAAAGAAAATATTTATGTTCAGTGTCAAATAGTGTCAATGTGAAGTAACTACCTAAGAAATAATAAAATTGTGGTCGAGAGTCTGTGCAGAGGTTCGCTATATTTAATAAACATACAGGTAATAAATAAGTACAGATAGATTTAGTTAAATACTAATTGTCAATATCTAAAATTTACATTGACAGTTTTATATTCAGACTACCTTACTTAAATCAAAATATTCAAACGAATAAAATCGCCAAGAAAAGTGCGCATGATCAATAAGTTTAGATAGACTACGTAAATGTAGATACATATTATTTTATGGAATGTGGCCTGATCTGACCTGATCTCCTGATCTGACAATCCCACAAACACCGGCCGGCGCCAGCGCCCACCCGCCCAACAGCTGCTAATACGGAACGGACACGAAAAGAACCCGGCCAGTCAGTTTGTGCACTGTCACTACTTATTTTAATTCCTCGGCATTTAATTTAGCGATAAGCCTCGCTTTTCTGTTGAAAATTTAATCAGCTTGGTAATTTAATCCATCTTATTTACTTTTACTTACCTGTAGATTTTTGTAATGTACGCGGCACAACCTCTCTAGAGCACGTCTTTGTAAAAATGGATTGAAGTATTTAAAGTTGAAGCTGTTGAAGTCTTGAAGTAGTAATGAATTATTTGATTTGAATTTGAAGTTGAATTGAACGAAATTAATTGAAATTGACAATTGAATTGAAATGAAAATCAATTGCTGTCATCTGTCAAATGTCAATACAATACACAGAGTACACAGACAATGTACAATTATGATGGGGCAACACTATCGCGATAACGCGAAGACTAGCGTTGTCATCGCGATCCGTCTGGCCAAAGATGAAAGACTTCGTCCTATCCCATCTTCGCGAACTACTACGATACAAATGCCCTTCGCGCCGCTGTCGATAAATATAGTTAACTTGTCGCTACAAAATCCTTTGATGTGCGGCCAGCGGCACTCTGTGTTTACTCTATGTTTAGTAATCATAGACAGTGCGTTCCGAGGTACGCACTGTCTATGATTACTAAGTATTAATTACCTATCTCTTTGGTTGGTTGTCAATTGTCAATGTCATAGATATTTGTCATTTTTGTCAAAGTCATATAAATATTATCCGAACTGAGTGAGAAAACCAAACAATAACTTTGCTAGAAATATTATAAAATAATGAGTCAACGTCGGTCTATAAATTCTCAATCGCAACCGATCAGTGTTTCAACGAAAACCACAGCTGTATCCGAATGTGTCAGATATATTTGGTATCGAGAAAGTAGCAAAATCCCTATTAAACGAGCAGATATCGCAAAGCACTTATTAAACGCTTGCGATATACAGAAAAATGAAATCGATAGCGTCATCGCAGGAGCTGAACAGGTTTTGAAAAATGTAGGTATAAATTATATATTACTAGCTTTCTAGCTTTCTTTTACTAGCTTTGCCTGCCAATTTCCAAAAATCCTTTCTTAGTGCTCACTTGCGTCACTTGAAGAACCTATATACCAAGTTTCAAGTGAATCCATTGAAGATATAAAATGTTTGAGTTTATTCCCCTTTTTGTCCCGTTAGGCGGGGAATTTCCAAAAATCCTTTGTTAGTGCTCCTCTACAATCACCAAGGAACATATATGCCAAATTTCAGGATCTTGCTTGCAGTAGTTTTGGCTGTGCATTGTCTGTCAGTCACTCCAGATCGGAAGAGTTTTATATAATTATATTGATGATTGATTAAATAACAAATTTATTTTATAGTCAGTATGTATGTACATTAACAAAACTACTTACATGTAAACAAACTTGGAAATAATAATGTCGCGTTCTTGGGTTCCAGATTTGATTAGGTCTAATTGGGTTAACTTAGCTCCCAATATGCAACCTATACAGTGAGATATTGCCATACAATTGGGGAGAATATTAATGGAAGTTAGCTGTGATTACTGGTCTCTTCATATTTTAATAGATCAAAAATATTTTGTTTATTATTAGGTGTACGGATTTTGTCTGGCTAAAGATAGTTCACAATACATAGTTGTGCTACAAGAACCCTGCGAAGACACTCCCCGATCACCCCTAGTCCAGCCCCACGAGGATGCCTTATTGAATGCAGCCCTTGCCCATATATTTATGTCTGGTGGTTCAGTCAAGGACGGTAGGTACACTATGTACAACCCTTACAGTTTAACAGTAAATGATTAAAGTAGGATGAATATTTTTTCTACAAATATAAGTATATCATCAAACCATCCATCAGCCTTTGTGCTGCTGGTAATAGTGGCGCAAGTTAGGGGGGGGGCCTATGTCCAGCTATGGGCATCCACAGTTCTGGTTATGAGCCTACAAAAGTAATGTATCCTACTGGTCATGAGGTCGGCATAGAATACAGACTACATTTCCACACCGGTAGACCATCGTGTTGTAATAGGCGAACCCCAGCCCCAGCTTGGTAGGTTTGAGCCGGACTGGCCAGCTACCCTCCACTTGCTTCAGTTGGCTGCCAATTGAATAGTTGCGTTACAGCTTTGAGTTTGAGAGCCAATATTTTCTCCTCTTCCTGTCTTATCTGCCATGGCTTTGGTGTCAGTGATCTCCATGAGGGACGGTGACCACTCACCATCAGGGGGCACCGTCTGCTTGTTTGCAGCAATGGACATATCAACTGAGGGAATGAATAATAATATCTGAAGAATGAATGAATAATATCCTAAATATTCTAAATGGGCAACACCACTTAGAATAGTAAGAAAAGATGATGGATCTCTCCGTATCTGTGGGGATTACCGGTCAACAGTCAATCCGGCTATTGAAGTAGACAAGTACCCACTTCCAACATCGATGGAGGCATTTGTTAAACTCAGTGGCGGTCGTTTATTTAGTAAACTGGACTTGAAACAGGCATATACTCAAGTAAAGGTAGATAATAGCACCGCGGAGTTACTAACACTCAATACTCATATTGGATTGATGAAAATGAATCGCCTAGCTTTTGGTGTCAATGCCGCACCAGCGATATTTCAACGGTTAATGTCAACGGCATTTGCTGGAATAGAGGGGATAGCATGCCTATTGGACGATATTGCAATTTCTGGCAAAAATGAAGAAGAGCATAATCAAAGATTGCGTTTGGTGTTGGGCAAGTTACAGGAACTCGGATTTCGTTTAAATTTAAAGAAATGTATTTTCGCGTCAAATTCGATAAATTTCCTTGGCCACATGATTGACGCTGAAGGCCTGCATCCGTCACCAGTGAAAGTAAAAGAAATTTTGGATAAGCCTGCACCGACAAATAAGGAGACATTGCGCGCATTTCTAGGCTTGTACAATTTTTACGAGAAGTTTTTACCTGATAAGGCGACAATTTTGGAACCGTTATACCGGCTATTAGAGACGAAAAAACCATGGTTTTGGGGAGAAAAAGAACAGGCAGCATTTGATCAGGCGAAAGGGATCCTGGGCTCAGACGCCACTCTCGTGGGATATGAACTTGATCGAGAGCTTTTGCTTATTTGTGATTCATCAGATTATGGTGTGGGTGCAATAATTGCACATGTCATGAATGACGGATCAGAACGACCTGTAATGATGGCTTCGCGCACGCTTCAGACACATGAGAGGCGTTATGGGCAAATTGACAAAGAAGCGTTGGCCATAGTGTTTGGCATTACAAAGTTCCATCAGTTCTTAGCAGGACGTCCTTTTTGTATATTGACTGACCATAAGCCACTGGTGGGATTATTTAACCCAAATAAGCCAATCCCAGAGATAATTTCTCCCCGCATGCTGAGATGGTCGCTGAAACTTAGTTGTTATGATTATAGGATCAGATATCGAGCTGGAAAATTATTGGGAAATGCGGATGCCTTGAGCAGATGGACAGCTCCTACAACCTCCACACATCAAGTCGAGTGTCTGAGAGATGTGTTATTATTGGAGGAGCAGCCTGCGGGTTGGAGTTTAAATTCTCTTACAATTGCTGAAGAAACCAAAAAGGATCCGTTGCTACAGAGAGTAATGTTCCTTGTTCTGCATGGATGGCCAAATTCTAACCCAGACCCATTATTGCAAAGTTTCTGGGTTCGCAAGGAGGCTCTTTCACACAGTAAAGGGTGTTTACTGTGGGGTAACAGAGTCATAGTGCCGGCTTCACTCCAAAATCATGTGCTAAAACTATTACATCAGCCACATGCAGGAATAGTTCTTACTAAAGCATTTGCTAGAGGCTATGTATGGTGGAGTGGGATGGATAACGACATAGAGAGAATTGTAAGGGAATGCGAGATATGTCAATCAGTTAGGAACAATCCGCCAAGGAATCCACAAACATGGATCCTTCCAGATAAACCATGGAGCCGTGTCCATGTAGATTTTGCAGGTCCATATGAAGGGAAAACTTTTTTGATATTAGTTGATAGCTATAGTAAATGGCCGGAAGCTGAAATAGTACAATCACCTAACAGTAAATGTGCTATCACAACATTGAGAAAGATTTTTGCTGCCCAAGGTCTGCCAGAGGTACTTGTTTCAGATAATGGTCGCGCTTTCACTTCAGAAGAGTTTAATGATTTTTTAAAGAAGAACCAGATTAAACATGTGTACGCGCCCCCATATCACCCCGCAACTAATGGACAAGCAGAGGTTACTGTTAAAATAATTAAGAATAAACTTAAGAAACATGCTGACTCAAATATCCCTTGGTGTGAAAAACTCCCAAAAGTGCTTTACTGGCTCCGTACCACGCCAAACACTGCAACGACGAAGACACCTGCTGAAATGCTTAATGGTCGTAGATATCGTACGGCGATTTCTTATTTACATCCGGATGCACAGCCAAGCAGAGCTGAACGACAGCTAGAGCAATTGGCCGAGCGTCGACCGAAGCGGTCTTTTGTGGTAGGACAGCCTGTGTTTATAAGAATGTATGGCCCTGGGGAAAAATGGCGTAGGGCGGTAGTGGAGAGCATCGAAGGACCAAGCACATATAGGGTTAAAACGGAAGTTGGACAATTGCATCGACGCCATGTAGATCAAATCGTGGCTAGGACTGTCCCTATGTCACATGGGTCATGGGATTGCCCCAACAATTCGGAAGAATCAACTTCAACAGAACCAGATATTGAGATACCCGACCCATCAATGTGGCCTGATATCATTGGAATACCAAATAACGATGCATGTGTGAATTGTGATTATGAATCCTAATTAATATACAAAAGTTCATCTATGTGAAATCATGAACCTAAAAGTGAAATCAAGTGTTGATAGTGATTTGTAGCATTGAACAATATGGTGTAGAGATATGTTATGTATTCAATAATGTTAATTGTCATATTAATATTAATGTCTACGTGGGTAGATGAAATATAAATCAGTTTTGCTTACAACCTCAACTGTGTCATATATTTTAGTAACTATTGATTTTGTGGTCGATTAAAAACAATATAAATCCTGGAATTTCAATGTAATTTATCTTGCCGCCATGCTTATGTTCAGATGTAATGTAAATAATGTGTTACATGCTCCTTGCAGGTGATCTGTGGAAATTCTTGACTAATGCAGATCTGATGAAACCAAATGATAATACTGTTACAAAACTGTTTATTAAAAAATTCACTAAACAGTCATATTTAACGTATACAAAGGTAATTACTGAATAATCACTATTTATTATTCATGTTATGTAATTTTATATCTTCATCACAACCCATAACAGGTAACGCAGTTACAGTGTGGGAGGTACAGGCCATAGTCCACTAGTGCATTTATTTATCAATGACATAGATATTTTCTGTAACAATTTATTTCCAGAGCGACACGAATAACTCCATGATATTTCAATGGGGCCCAAGAGCATACAAGGAGACTTCCAAAATGTTCATACTACAAAAAGTAGCAGAGGTTTGCCATCATTTATATTAAGATTTGTCATCCATTCTATTCTATGAAGACGATAGCAATAAACCATAAAAAACATACATGCAGACATATGTATATATTTTAGAATACAGATTCATTTAATATAAAACATCATTAGTTCGGTTTTAAATAATTTGAGGTGTTTACTAATTGTGAGCGAAAGGAGGCCATGAATCTCTCAATTGTAATCATGCTTGGAGCATTGTTGGTAAACCTATGCCATTAGGTTATATTATGCCAACAGACTTATATTATGTAAATATAGGTCTTCAAAGACAAATTACATTCCACCATTTCCACTGGCCAGTTCACGTTTTTGAAACTGTAATAAAAACAGTTTTGTATGTTCTTAACCATTGTGGACTACAATACTTATCCATACCTGTTTCCAGGCGCTGGGAAAGGAGCCTGCATTTTGGAACGAGCAGTATAAAGAAGCCTGCGGGGAAGTTCAGTCCAGTCCTGTTAGTAAAGTAACTTAACACAGCATGCGCATTCCTTGAAGTTTTAATGTTTAATGTACTATTTGTTTAGTTTTAAGAAAATATATTTGGGTATGTAATGTGTTTTTTAAGTAAATAATCGAGTAAAGAGTGGACAAACCACTTAATGGTACATAGTTCCCAGCGGCACTGGCAAGTTCTGGAGATATTAAAGACGCGAAATATACTGGCCCATCGAAACAGCGACCGTAACAAGGGAACGTTTAGCAACGGGTGATCTCCCTCCAGGATAACTGATCATGCCTGAGGAGCGGCCGCGCTCCGAATGTTCACGTTCGGAACTTGTTTTATGTTCGAACGGTGTAAAAAGTGTAGAAAACTGACAGCGTGATTCAGGTCTGGTGACGTCATTGTTACGTACAATCTGCATTTGGCCAGCATGGTGGCATCTTCCCGTCACATCACTATGTGACACTAGAATTATTATTATCATTTTTAATTCTATATTGGGGGTTTTAACCACTGCGTAACCATATTTTGATGAAGTGGATGATACCGCACTCCATGAACTTGTACAACGACAAACATAGTTTTTACGTACTTTGTGCAACGACTTACGAGAGCGTCATAAAATTCGACGGAAATCGAAATCTTCATTAATTCGATGTGCATTATTTACCGCCAACTACTTTAGCTTTCATATTATATTATAAATCCTGTCAGAAACATTACAAGTAAGTGTTACAGCACATTAAAATTTTAGAATATTGTCAATTATATAACCATCATCAATTTCACCTGCTGGCGCCACGTTGCCTAACCTAACCAAACCATCATTATTTGTACTCATATAATTATTAAATGATATCACTTCAGGCAATCCAGGTACATAAACATACGGGTGTAATCGTTAAGTGTGCACAGGCGATTATTCCGTAACTATTACAGATATCAAAAAGCTTTAAACTGATATCAAAAGCACTTTACCTTATGAGTAAAATTACAATAATAATTTATTAAAATAAAAACGAGAAATACTTATCCAAAAAAATTACATTAAACTGTCCCATACATTTAGTATGAGACAGTAGAAAGGTTTTACTTTCTTTATTTAAAGTGGAATAGTACCTACTCATTTTACCCTTATCATTTTATAATTATGTATGATATGATATTAATGAATTTCAAGTAGATACACACGTGTAGATTAATTATCTTACCATATCGTATTGATTTGAACTGGCTGAAAAGCAACATACTAAATAAAAACTAAAAGAAAGATACTTACTCTTTGGTGTTCGTTCTAAATTCAAATTCTTTATCGCGGAAGTAGGTACTATTCCACTTTAAATAAAGAAAGTAAAACCCTTCTACTATCCCATACTAAATGTATGGGAGAGTTTAATGTATTTTTTTTGGATATTTCTCGTTTTATTTTTAATAAATTATTATTGACATTTTACTCATTAGGTAAAGTGCTTTCGATATCAGTTTAAAGTTTTTTTGATATCTGTAATAGTTACGGAAATTTCGCCTGTGAACACTGAACGATTACACCCTGTATATTTCGGAATTATTAGTTCTAACTCCATCTTTAACCTTATAGTTATTTACTCTATCATTCTTTTCAGTCATATGTTGACGTTCAACAGGCATCTTCTCAGTGTTTCTGTCATATTTGCCCAAAATATTTCCATCGATAAAATCTCCGGTAGTATTTTTATCTAAACTAGGAGAATTCGCGTTGCTTTCCAAAGTATTCGATGAGTTAATTTCAATCTTTACTTCATCAATATGAACTTCAGTACTATCATCCACGATATATTCATAATTAATGAAATCTTCACAGTCCATTTCATCCTTTTCATCCTTTTCATCCTTTATGTCACATTCAGGTAAATATACCATGGCATCTTTACTGGTTTCATGGCATTCATCATCGTGAACGATCATGTCATTTTCTGCTTTAATGTCAGCATTAACATTTTCCATTTCCTCCTGATCGTGGTTAATGTGAACGTCATAGTGATCCGTTCGGTTGTGTGTTATTCGCAGGTTCGTTCCTATCCTGTCCCCAGCAATGGATTTTAGTGATTCCAGTGTAATCTGGAAATTAAATTTAAGAACTGATATAAAAATGCTGGCTACGCAAATGTCGATGTAAGCAAACATAACTGACATGCTGATTGATTAGATTAAACAAAAAATGTCTTTTAGTCTTTGAAACGTAACATGATTAGAATGATTAGTATAGTAACAACATTCGAATAAATGTTTCCAAGGGATCGGGGTAACATTTAGGTTTTCTTTACTACAATACATCAGTGAAAACCACATTTAAATTAGTTCAGTCGTTTCTAAGATTAACGGGGCCAAAAGCACAGACATACATTCAAAACTCATTGTAATGGCATGTCATCTATTGCCTTATTAAATACCCTAAATAAAATACTTCAATTAGTAAGAATTTGATTTATATGTACGATTATGTTTGTATTAATCATCGCAACCCATAACTATCCCACTGTTGGGCACGGGTCTTCTCTCACAACGTGAAGGTTGTTCACACGCTGGCCAATTGCGAATTGGCGGACTTCACACACCTTTGAGAACATTAGGTATGGAGAACTGGCAAGTTTTCTCACGACGTTTTCCTTTACCAAAACAAGTGATAACTAAATTCTAACAAGCATATATTTTCGGAAATTGCAGAGGAGTTGCAGGATTTAAACCCGGGCCCTCCGGTTCAGGAGCCTAATGTTCAATCACGGTTTGTCTAATGTTTTTCATTGGCTTACTATAATACTGACGTGTTTGTGTTTCCCAATAACTTCCAGCATAACCAAGTGGGCTCGCAGAGTCCTCGTCCTGAAGCGAATATAATTCATCAGTCGGCGGGCGCACTCGGTACACAGGTGTGGAGGCAAACTATCCTCGTTCTTTACCTGTTAACAAAATAAAACAAACATAACTAGGAGAATGACGTATTAACAAATTAAAACAAGTAGCGGCTCTATAAACGACTGTAGTAGTCCTGTCAGTATCACTCGTGTTTTAAGATGGTCGCCTCTAAAAGTTAAGTGTTCCCCCGTTTCCGTATTCCGAATTCCTCAGCATGAACTCTGATTTCAGATGCAAAAAACATGCACGTAAAACATGTTCATTTTATTAGTATCTTACCGACAATCCTGTTAACATTTTGTAAGCCTTATTCAATTTCACAGTCATGGGGTACAGCTTGCAATCGGACGCGAAACATACTCTGCACATCTGTAAAGATAAAATACACATTTATATGGTGTGCCGTTGTATTGTTGTACCTACAAACGAAACGAAAAAACACACTTTTATAATGTTTAGTGCTTTTATAAACGCAACGAAATAAATTTTAGCGTCCGACCGAACTTTCTATTACCGACCGAACCGACCGAAGTACTATTGCGAACTCGGGTGACCACGATCCATGCAACTGGGTCGAAATATCGGCGTACCAAAATACATATCGTGAGTAGGTACCCGTATCATAATAAAATGTATACTGTAACTTTTCGAGGATTGTTCCCGTATTAAACTTTAATCACAAGCACAAATGAGACAATTACACTACAAACACCAAAGCACGAACACATACTATAGAACTAATGCCAGCCTCGGCCTAGAATCGAACCAAGGACGTATCGTCGGACTCTATGATACATCATTATCATCATTTTTACCTCTAGATCACATGGTGCCATCGTATAATCCGAAAACGACGAATTCTGAAAAATAAATACGAATTTTATAATGACGAATTGAAGTATACAGGCCGACAAATTTCATTTATGTAAATAAAATTAAAATAGGCTTTAATTATGTATATGTATGTCATAATAAAAATGAATGATTTACCAGCATAAAATCGTCTACACTTGTTTGACAATGTGACATAGATGATTGGGGTTTTGGGCCCGGATTGGAGTTTGCATTGATTTTCTGTAACAAAAAAATGGTAGCCCTTATTACATTTAGATTTACATGGATACCTACTAGTTTCCAATGGTTATTAACTCTAGTTTTATTTCATCATTAACAAAATATAATGCAGAAAAGCCAGTTTTTTAAAACTTTATAATGGAGTAACATTTACTGAGAAAATTTGTGGTGCCTACGCCTACCTACTTACTTCCGTTCAAGAATATTTAATTCACTAAAGTTCAGTTATTCGGTCACGACATCGGATCGGATAAAAAGTGCAACTCGCGTTGTATAAACGTAACAAAATTTATTAGGTATGTGTAGTTTTTATCAATATGATATTATTATATCAATTATAATAGCGAAAATCTAAAAATTCGACATACCATATCCATTTCGTGAATTTTCTCATTCTACGAGATTGGTTAATCTAAATCGCGTGAAAAATATTATATTAAAAGCCGTACTGCCGTAGCATAGTCATCGTTCACACCTCCAAAGCCATGTCAAGAAAGTTGTATCATAATGTATTATAATCAAAATGGACATTAAGTTTAGGTTTATCTAAAAATAAAACAACATAGGTACTAAATAATAAAATCAACGTTTTATATAAAAATATATTCACATTTTTTACAATAATATACAAAATTACAATTAGTTGGTTTGATTTAAACTTAAAACAAATTTCATACAATTTTAATTGCAGGAAAAATAAAATATATAATGCTACTTATTATGATAAATTTATAGTCAGTAAATTACGGCCTTGCAGAGAACCATTTAATTTTGTTGTTTTTTGGTTTGAAGCAATTTTAAAATAGTATGTAATAAATTAAATGAAATTTATTTTCCTTTCACTAATTTTTACACTGTATGTACACAGGGTAGGGTTTGCACTGTACATTCTACCAACCTCTCTTGATTTTTCCCTTTGTCATCTTCCCAAAGGGTACTCTACTTAGTACAATTTTGTTGAAAGGGTCTTCAATAAAGTGACTAAAGGAGTGCGCACAGTACAACGACTCCACGACCGACCGACGCCAACGCGACTAAAACCTTGACAAAGCTAACATTCAATTATGAGCCTTATATCTTTGAAGGTAAGGTTGAATTTCGAACTTATACTTAAAGCCCTGTACGGCTCGCCCTACACACATAGCCGTTCCGTTTCGAGACCAACGCGTCGACGTTGCGTTGACGACTCACCGTAGACGAGTAGTCCACGCGTCGACCGACACAATGACGTAATGTAAATAGCGTCGGAGTTGAAACGGAGTGGAGACGGAGTCGAGTTGACGTCGATGAAGCGTTGATCGCGGAACGGAACGTCGGAGTTGAAACGGAGTGGAGTCGGAGTGGAGTTGACGTCGAGTTGGTGTAATGTGCGCACTCCTTAAGAGTGTCTTAATTATGCGGTAGAAAGATGGACGGATATGCCAAAACTATAAGAATATAATAATAATTATTGTTTTCCCTTTAAAAACCTATTACCGCAATGTTATACCCATACTAAACTTGGCCCCCATAAACCCAGTTAAAAGTAAATTGCACTGATTCAGGTCGTCCCTAAAGTTTGGAAAGTGCTAAACACTCTTTCCTTTGTTCTCCATCCCTTTTGACGACAAAACAATCCTCACTCTTCTTATACATCTTGTACTTCTCTAGATTCTCAGGATTAGCCGTCACGTTATTGGCAGTAGTGTTAGAGAATCCTTTACGGTAAATTGCCACGACCGCTGCACCTCCGAGCCCGAGTGCTTGTTGAAGGCCAATTTTTGCATGTGCCACCTGTAACAGTTGTACCTCATTGAAATATAATATTCTCGCAACGGCTTGCATCATAAGCAAATAATTTCTAGGAAATTTCTACAATGTTTCTGTGATATAGGCCAAACATTACTCTTGGGTATTTATAAATAGGCCCACACTAGGTTTCCCTGTGTCCCTGTGTCGTGTTCACCGGTGTCTGATGTCGCGGGATAATACACAAGACAAGAACACACACACCCAGGACCAAGAACAAAAACTCATCATTCAAATTTCCGCCTTGCTGGGAATCGAACCCAGGACCCTCAGAATGACGATCAGGCATGTTTACCATTGTGCCATCCGGGTCATCATGTAAAAGGTCTCATTTATAGGAATCAATTAATAACATGTAAGAGGTATTTGGCCCACGCTAAAACATCCAACGCTTGGGTCGGTTACTAAAATTGATCGATCATAGTTATTAAATTTGAATATCAGCAGCCAAGGGATGAAATATATTGAGTAACTTGGATTGATTTTTTTATGGAAAGTAAATCTTGAAAATGTAACATATTTTAACACAATTATTATGTAAGAGGGACAGATGCCATTTATATATTCTGATTTCCATTTGTATTGTGAATTTCACAAGAGTACCATACTATTGTTGACACATCCAAACTAGAAAAATAATAAAAAATACTGTTAAGTGAAATGTTACCAACCTGCCTCTCTCCAGCTTCCCCTCTCAGTTGCCACACTAGCTCAGCACACTGCGCCAGCCCCGAAGCCCCTATGGGATGCCCCTTGCCTATGAGCCCTCCACTAGGGTTCACCACTACTCGCCCACCATAAGTATTGTCTCCTGCATCTATGAACTTCCCGGCTTCACCCTCACCACACAACTGCAGCTCCTCATATGTGATCATCTCATTGGCAGCAAAACAGTCATGAAGCTCTACCACATCTATCTGCTTTGGGGATATTCCAGTTTTCTTATAAACCTTCTCAGCTGCTAACGCAGTCATGTCATACCCAGTAATACTCATGTGACTGTTTTCTGTGAAAACTTTAGGAGTGTCCGTAGCCATCTCCATGCCAATGATTTCTACAGCCTTGTCTTTAAGGCCATACTTAATGACCGCCTCCTCAGACATGAGGATGGCAGCACCCGCTCCATCACTATTAGAGCAGCATTCTAATAAAGTCAATGGTCCAAATATTTTTCTAGAATTCAATACTTCCTGTATAGTATATGATCTTCGATTCAGAGCACGAGGATTCTTAGAAGCATGCAGATGGTTTTTGGCGGCAATTTTAGCGAGATGCAGTTCAGTCGTCCCATACTTCTTCATGTGTTCCATAGCAGCATTGCCGAAGGGTTGTAGAGCTATGGGCGCGGGCGCGATAGGGGCCATCTCTGCCATTTTGAGGATGTGCTTATCAACGGGATTCGTTCTGTCGGTGAAGGTGGCACCCAGCGCGCCGGAGGACATTTTCTCGAAGCCCAGAGCTAGCACGACGTCAGAAATCCCACCCTCGACGAGCTGTTTTGCGAGGAAGAGAGCAGTGGCGCCAGTACAGCCATTGTTATGAATATTGTAGATGGGTATCCCGGTCATGCCGACCTGGTACAGCACGCGCTGCCCGCACGTCGAGTCTCCGAACACGTAGCCGCAGACCGCCTGCTGGACCGCGTCATACCCGATCCCCGCGTCCACCAGAGCCGCTTCCACAGCCTCCATGCCCAAGTCTGGATAGTCTCGCCCGGAATTAGGTTTCACGAATTTCGTCACACCTACTCCCACAACGTATATTTTGTTAGGCATTTTGGATCAAAAGGTAGTTCAAAATCACAAACGTATATTATTATGTACTGACAAACAAATGTTTATTGTATTATTTTTGTAAGTTTTGCACATGCACCACAGTGTCTTTAATCTTTACACATTGAGTTGTATGGCATTGTGGAATTTGACCCGACCGACTGTTGTATTTTTTGCATTCTGCAAAATTCCATTCCATTCTATCTAGATTATTCATTTACATACTCAGTTCACTCAACTGAGTGATGTGATTGACTGACTGATAACAGTGATAACAAATAATGCTAATGTTATTTACGTTTTTTCCACATTTGAACTACCTATTCAAATTCATGAAAGTACTCTTTGTCTTTGTTTGCAGTGTGACCATCTCAAAATTTCTAACTCTGCCTTACTTGCCTTAGGATGCCTGGAAGGCTGGAATCCTGCCAAATCCTGACAAAGACTATTGTGAAAATGCCAAAATAATGCCAGTTTAATAACTAGGAAAAAGCTGAGCTTTGTGACGGCTAGCGTAGTTTTTCTAATGGGTTATAATTTTAAGGGCTATGTGACATTGTCGCTTTCCCGCTAAAACTCGGCCGTTATTTTACAACCTGATTCTAGTGGTGTCATCTAGTATTAAGTAGATTAACTACGATGTACATAATTACTAGAGTATTGAGTTTAGTTCTTTTGAAAGGGATGTTAACTCTTTGTTGACTTAACAGATGGCGTTAGTAGTGCAATAACATTATATCCAATGAATGCAAATTTTTTAATGTTAATTTTTTTATTGGTTATAAAATTGTATTTTTTTTGACAGAACACATCTAATTTTGAAGTTAAATCACTATGTTAAAGCATAAATCTATAGGCGTGATAGTTTTTCAGTAAACTGTACCAAAAATTGTCTCAGATTGTGAGATAGTAATAATTTAAATAATATCCTATATCCTATATGTTATAAATCGTTCTTTATGTTATAAAGCTATCGATGTCACGACCTATCGATGTGATAAGGCGTCAATGTTATAAATTCGATTCAATGAACTTTCGATTTTAAAAGCTTTCGATGTCATGAATGATCGATATAATAAGCCATCGATGTAACGTGTTCGATGTCATGAACTTCGATGTAATGAAATTCGATGTGGTGTATGGAACCCAGTTATTCTTCAGAGAACACATGATTGTTTAATTTAGTGCGCGCATCATCAAGGATGATGCGCGCACTAAATTATTAAATTATAATAAATTATTATTATTATAATATATTATAATATATTATATTATAATAAATTATTAAATTATAAAATCTATTTTAAAGAATGAGAGATGCTATTTAAAAGTCACGAATATTCGGCGAGAGAGTAGACCTAACATTCCGCCGAGTATATAAATGAGGCGTACGTATCGCCTAGTTGCAGCCCTTGAGGACTGAAATGGTCGCCTCTATAAAAAGAGACCGGATGTAAATGCCAAAGAAATCTGCACCAAAATCCATTATGTAAAAGATTTAAGGAGTGCGCACAGTACAACGACTCCACGACCGACCGACGCCAACGCGACTAAAACCTTGACAAAGCTAACATTCAATTATGAGCCTTATATCTTTGAAGGTAAGGTTGAATTTCGAACTTATACTTAAAGCCCTGTACGGCTCGCCCTACACACATAGCCGTTCCGTTTCGAGACCAACGCGTCGACGTTGCGTTGACGACTCACCGTAGACGAGTAGTCCACGCGTCGACCGACACAATGACGTAATGTAAATAGCGTCGGAGTTGAAACGGAGTGGAGACGGAGTCGAGTTGACGTCGATGAAGCGTTGATCGCGGAACGGAACGTCGGAGTTGAAACGGAGTGGAGTCGGAGTGGAGTTGACGTCGAGTTGGTGTAATGTGCGCACTCCTTTAAGCGTACAGACACACGGAAACGACTTTATTTTTAACTATATTAAGAAGATTAACTTAATGTTTACCTTCAATGGCACAGCATTAGGCATAAGAAAAGTTAGTTTCTTCTTTTTAAATTTCATTGATTTATCAAAATGTTTGCTGCAAATTTTTGATGATTTATGTGCTGACCAATTTGCTCGTCCTGTGGCATCAATCCATTTTTGACGTAAATTTGTATCATTCGGAAAACTGAAACGTGAGAATCGACTATATGAGTCTATATGCTAACAAAAAAATACAATTTATTATCCACAATAAAATTGTGGGAGAATAAATAAAATAATTAAAAGAAGGCAACACTGAACCGAAAACAATATGATTAATGGAATTTAATATTTTGTCCTATTTATGTATTTATTGATCGATTCCATGCTTCATATAAATATGCCTTTTTTCATAAACGCAAAGATTCGTAAAAAAAAAAGCTTACATTAAATGTGTTAAGGTTGTTTACTTACGAGTGAAAAGATATATTTGGCATCTTGCATTCATTGTCACTTTTACACCCCAAAACAGAACAACGCACCATATTTTCACTAAAACCACTTAAAATGGTCACTGCCCTATTAAAATGAATTATCGTATGGTGTTAAATATATTGCTGTTTTACTGTAAATTACCAGTAAATATGGATTGTGGTTGCGGACACACAAGAAATATAGGTTATGTTTCTTTTCTCAACTCAGCTGTCAAAATTGATTAGGTAAGTAATGTGCTTTCCACAGAGTATTTAAACTAAACACTACGTTTAGTGTTGTCCTTGAAAAAACCGGCACGAGTAGCGAAATGCGAAAATGGTCACTTTGATTATAATCAAAGGTTGCTCATTTCCTTCTTGAGTGCGATAGAAGAAAGAGTGCAATACTCTTCTCCGACGGAGAAGAATACAGACTAATAGATGCCATCTATCGCATTCACAGTGTTTCACCTTGCGTGCTGGATTTTTTATGGAAAGAACAGTTGCTTAAAATGACAGCTGACCATCGAATTTTTCTTGTGCCATCTATTCTCATGTTGGCCACACTCACCAGAATAGATATCTACCCTTCTCTGTCTACGGACAGACCAGAACAAAACATAAAATTTAAACATATTTGGTGAAGTACTATACTGTAGAATTATAATCGAGCTCAAAAACTATTCAGAATACCGATAGTACCACCGACCACACAGCTCATAGACGCCCAATGTTTGATTTTCGTATTGAATTTGCAAACTGAGGTAAGACGAAGCAGGGTAGCAAAAAAAATCCAACGTTTCATCAGAAGGCAGAAGGAACTCGTAGTGATGTGATGATTGTGATGCCGTCTTATGATCCAACCCTAATCGACAAATTACAATATTCGAAACATTGCACCTACCGAACTACCGATCCAGCCAGTACAGAAACTGGCAGTACTGCCTCGTGGCACTGCTTTGTTTTGACAACTATCATTTTCAAACAAATAATAAATTCAATTCTGTCAGTAAAATTAGTAAAGTAGTGACTAAAGTGGCCGGTAAACGCTCAAAGTTGTTTGTCAAATACGCTTTGTTTGTACGTTTTCATCAAACATCACTGCACACGAACAAGTTTGCCAAACAAGACTTCACTTTCAAAGTAGTTTTCGGCGTGAAGTGACGCTCGATCACGTGAAAATGGCGTGTTTGTTTGACAAACATGACTGTACATCTTCAAACATGATAACTAACACGCCGCCAATCAAAATCTTCGAACATTCCGCCAAACACGTAGTTTGCTTGACAAATACGTCAAACATGACCGCAGACTGTCAAATATTTTGCCAAACACATACTTAGTTTGACAAATTATTTGAGCGTTTACCGGCTGCTTATGTGACAGTGTCATTGTCATGTCAGTTCAGCTTCAGGCTTTGCAGTTTGCTTTGCTTTGCCATTCATTTAATTTTAAATTTTTCAATCATTTGCCAAAAACTATTTTGCTTGACCGACGTGATGGGTGATGGATTCCTGAGAAATATTATTTAAGACTGTCTGTCCGGTTTCATTTTTATATTCAGTTCTGTTAACAGCATAGTTGTTTCGTAATACGCGTCGATAGTATTGCTTAAAATCATTTATTTTCTTCTTATGCTCGTTATATTTGTGGTGTTAGCGTAAGCGAGTTGTGTTAAAGTTTTAATTGAAAGGTTCTGAGGTTCTAACTGGTCATGGCGCAGGCACCGGTTAAGGAACGATACGTTCCTAACGGGTTAAAATTCGCCTTTGGAGGACTTGCAGGGTATGTACAATTTAGGCTTGTAATGGACTTTTAAATCCTTATAGAAAATAAATTATTTGTGTACTCTTGTAATAGAAAATTTCTGTTAAATTTTTGATAATATTTCCATGACATTTAAAAGTATATTAGCTTATATGTATACAAAAATGAGACCAATAGGATTTTAATAAAACTACTGTATAGAAAACATTGATTATGTAATACATTGTTTCAAAACACGATTTAATGATTTCTATAACTGAAATGTATGAACTGTATTATTTTATTTAAATTTAGTGTGCTTTTTTAAACTTAAATAATAGAAATTGAAAAATTCTATTATAGACAAAGCATTAATTTCAAAGTACATATTGATTGATAAATAACTTATAATTATATTGTTTATTTTCAATCATGTGACAATATTTTTAAAATACAGCACATTAGTTTTGACTGTAGGACTTTGTGCTTTACAAAACATTGTAGTGTGGCCTGCGACCTTGCTCCAATTCAAGGGCATTTGTAGCTTTCACTGTTGTTACATCTACTACAAATAAATAAAATTAGAGTGTCTGTTTGTAATTTTAAAATAACTACTTTTTACTAAATGCATATGGATGTATATATGGTACATATACCGAAACAACATTTTTTACCATTTTTGTCTGTTGGTCTGTCTGTTAGTTTTTGGCTAATCTCTGGAACCCCTGGACCGATTTTGACAGAACTTTTACTGGCAGATAGGTGATGTAATAAGGAGTAATTCAGGCTACTTTACTTACTTACTTACTTTTTTTTTATTAAATTCCACTCAAATGAAGTTGCGGGCACAGCTAGTTATATTGTGTCTCTGTTCTTTCATTGGGAATTGAACATTAGGTCTGCCCTCATTACATCAACTCAATTCTATATTGAATCAGATTCAACTCATAGGGAAGGCTTGGAATATGAGTCAAATTATCAACTGGCTCGGAGTTGGCCATAGGTAAGATTGCCTTGGATCTCGACCTTGGATCACTTCTTTCAGTAAATGTTGAAAATTGAACCATATCAAACACTATACTAGGCTCATATTTCAATACTTTCCTATGAGTTGAATCAGAGTTGAGGTTTGTGTACAATGAGCATCTTCTCACAGGCAACTGTTATAAGGAAACCAAAGCCGGATAACTTGTGCCAAAGCCGTAGCATTCTTAATGTAATTCTTTTTACAGCATGGCCGCCACCTGTGTGGTCCAACCTCTTGACCTGATAAAGACTCGTATGCAGCTGGGCGGCGGTGGTCGCTCTTCCTTCGCGGTGGCTGGCGAGATCATTGCGCGCGAGGGATACTTCTCTCTGTACACAGGTCTCTCGGCTGGTCTCCTCCGGCAGGCCACATACACAACAACCAGATTGGGTGTTTACAACTGGCTGTTTGATTCTTATAAAGAGTAAGTCATATTACATTTTTGCTTTAAATCTTAACACTGTACTGTCGACTTTTTAGTAAGCTCTAAGTCCAAGTGTCGATTCAAGAGGTTAGCTAACTCCAGATGTTATTCCGCCCGAAGGCGTTCAAAATAATTGTGATCTCCCTGTTTTTCTCTGACTCTAATATAAGTTAACAACAGAAAACAAATAAAAAAGTCCTGGTCAGTCATGATGTCCTTGGTAACTCACACCAAACCTTGAATATGCGTGCATTTTTATTCCGAAGCTGCCATCAAAAGTATTAAAATCACCTGATTGCGTTTGCGCAGGTGGTTGTGATTGAATATGTTTATTCAGTAATACTCCGAAGTATTAAGTCGCTAAATATTGTCTCAAAATTATCACACAATAGCGTTATCGGTAGCAGGCGAGAGATCAGCGTGTCACCGGCGCGCGGCCGGACGTGGACGTTGATTGGAATTTGTAAACATAAGTCGCTTGCCCTGGAGTCTGGACTTATCCCATCACTTTATATCTTTTTTGTCAACCGGGCCGCGTACCGGATACTTTAACTGTGATGTTTTGTTGTTTTTGAGTGCAGATTTGGTTATATTGTCTTTCGTGAATAAAAATTAAAAACACAGTAGTCACTATCCACTTATCGTTTCCTGCGCGGTATGGGGACTTGGTCAGCCCAAAATTCGAACGATATAATTATACTCTGTAGTCGGCTTCTATAGCATAAATTAAGGTAGTAGGCGCATGAATTAATAGCTTGCTAATTACTACAAATATCTTGAATAGTCATATAGCTCCACACAGGGATTACCCGTGTTGCGTGTGCCATGGATGAACAACACCCTTGGGCCAATATAATTGACTTCAATCAACGAGTGGAATTGTGCACCACTCGAATACGCGAGGGCGTCTTTTCGATTCTGTTGGAGTTTACTGGATTTTGTAATTTAATTATTTGGCCAATTTCACATTAGTTACTTACAACCCGGTTATCTGCTAACAGCTTTCTGAAGTAAGGCGCGGTTCATGTTACGTTTATGACGGTGAGGAATCAGGAAGGCAATAAGCGAATTCACCGGTTCAGTCGCCGATGATGACCCCTTTTAAACTATCAGGTAAATTAACACTGTAAATATAAATAGTTGGCTAACTACCTAGACTACCTGAGGTAGAATGTCTGTGAGTTAGCCAACTATTTACAGTGTTAATTTGCTTTGCTACCTTTGTTTCAATTACAAAACTGCCTAACAATGTACACTTTCCAATGGAAATCGTTCATTTTACTTTAACGGTCGCAACCGCGTCGTAAACTAGTACATTGTAAAATATCAGTCAGTTACGCAACTCCCGATATTGTGTTTCATACAAAACGCTGCTCATGTTCACAGTATATTTAACTATTTATATGATGTAACTGTTAATTCACGCCAGGACGATAATGTGTAGTAATGCTGCCATCACGTCGGCTACTGTTGCCTTGTTATGCCAATGTCCTTAACTCGATACTCATGTCCATGTGTATAAACTTCGTTGCTATTCGTAAATACAAGTAAAAATCATGTTTACGCTATTTATAAAAAATCCTATATGTAATATACCTTCATTAACCCTCTTCTGACTTCTGATTCTGTTTAAGATAGCAGAGCATCTTAGTATTTTTATGTGCATCTATGCATCTTAGTAGTTTTGCAACTGATTATGCATTCATAAATTGTTACCTACATTATTTTCTTTTTCATTAGGTTAAAAGCTAGCAAACATGCAGATGTGTCACTTAGTAAGTGATCACCGTCTCTGATACGTCATAACGTCAGTAATCTCAAAGGCGTTATCAATCTTTTCCCGTCAAGAAGAAATGGCCAACCCGTATTCATTGATTTTGTAACATTGCCGTACGTTAAGACGTTTCATGGAGCTGGAAGCTTACTAATAACTATTTTGAGACTTTGGAAAGGACATGGAATAGTTTTGATTCCGAAAATAAATACGTTTCCTTGGTATCATTTTTCAAAAGCTATTTTTTTCCTTTCTTTTTCGACTCCAATGCTGGCGACCTAAAACTAATGTCATTTAAAAGAGATTGTTCTTCCAAAACAGGGGGTAAAGTCTGGTTAATAACATGTATAGCTCCATTAAAACGGAAAATTTACATTCCACACATCAGGTGACGTAACTACCCACGCTCACGCCGCCTACGCAGTTTTTTTTGGATATTTGTATAATAAGTATTACAGTCGCCAATTCCTGGATTTATTTTTACCATACCAACAATATAAGTAACGGGAGAACAGCGTTAGATAAAGACCACTTCCAACCCAACGTGATTGTATATAGAATTCCTGTAATACTTATGTGGGGTACATAATCCTTACTGTGCTTCTAAATTGCCTTGATATATAATAATATATAATTATAATATATAATTATAATATATAATTATAATATATAATTAATATATAATTAATATATAATTGCCTTTGATTGGCGATATAGGTTGTTTTGAATAATCTGCAGCATAATTTAGTTGAAGGTCAGTCCTATGCACAGGGCTTGAGCACACCTGTATGCATTTATATATCAAATAAATACATGTTAAATATTTTGTTATTAGCTTCGGTGAAGGAAAACATCGCGAGGGAATCTTCACATTGAGAATTCTTGATCACGGCTTTTGGGACCGAGAAGTCCACACAAAGTTATAATTTAGGAAACGTACAGAGGTTATCTATATCCTATTCATCTCAAGTTTAAAATATCTTTAGTGTATTGAATAGCCTCGTTACAATAATAAAACTATTAACGCGCTTTTGTAGATAATTCCACTTATTGTTACGTGTCATAATATGTATTATGTTGATGCACGATATTCGGGTACAGAGTTCGGAGCGTTGAATGTCATTCTTTTATTAGGTCGTCCTTTGCCCGGTGACGTGTTTGTTACATTAATGTCATAATATTAACCGCATCCCAATTCTCCAGACGTGAATAATATGGAATATAAGCAGATAAGAAAGAGCTTTATGTCTATCGTTCTAAAGGTGAAAATGGTGGATTCGGAGCTGGAAACGTTAAGGTGCATCTAGATCTGCTCGATTGGGATACCCCTTTGTTCACCATGGATAAAGTATGATCATTGGCTCAAAGGTGTTAACAACCGACAATTTTATGTTGTGACATTTTGACAGTTGCTAGGCAACGGGCTTGAGAATTGCGGCTAGATATAATATGGAGAACTGCTGCATTTTCATGTTAGTTAGTTGTTAAAGTAATTACAAATACCATTACCATTAACGTTGTGACACCTAAGGATTGTGAATAGATAGAAATATTGAGAACGGGCTTTAATCGATCGATAGATAGATCAAATCGAACATAGCTGATTGTGCTAGTACCTTCCCTATGCTGTAGGTTCTTAAACTGGATGTGAGAAGACCCTTAGTGAAATCTGAGGTTCTGTCAGCCAGACATTATTCTGAGTACACGTAATAAACGCTTACAACCTGACATGACATGACACCACCTCGCATCGAAAGTGGCCTTTTTCAATAACGATAGTGATAGTAACGTGCAATGAAATACATATTAGGAAATTGCAATCAATGCCAACATACTAGGTGCGGCTGATAAACCACGTTCTCATGTGCTTCATTAAAAAAATATTGTTTGATGTTTTTTATTTATCTATGTAATCTCCGTCAAGTTGTATACACTTTTCGTATCGTCAGTACAGTTTTTAATTTTAACTCGTTAAAAATATGGTATTGGAAAAAGGACGTCAAGAAGTCATTGTATTATTTTAAAAAGATATATTTTTTTTGCCGTATCTTCTCTTTGCGTATTATAATGCTACTGATATCTTATTATAATACGGGTACTCACGATATGTATTTTGGTACGCCGATACTTCGACCCAGTTGCATGGATCGTGGTCACGGCTGAACTGCGGTGGCGCGGAGAAACTTTTGACAGGTGACACTTGACACTAATACATTAGTCTATCTACCTTGTATTAGAAGTATCGCCGTACCAAAATACCGTGATCGTGATGAAATATCGTGAGTACCCGTATCATTATAAAATGTGTATAGTACGGCCGACGGTTCTAGGCCGCTCTGAAGTTAGGTTTTCGGATATAGTGCGCAGTTATTGTACTTTAGAGAGAGATAGCGACACGAACACTGAGCGTGTGACTGAGACAAACAATGCTCAAAGTGACACCCCGCGCGTCTTGCCACCATTTCGACCCTAAAATTGACTTTTGCGCACCGATCCGAACAAAGTTCTGAGCGCCCTAGAACCGCCGGCCGTACTATACAATCCGCGATGAGTTAAGTTTAAAATCATATCCTACTGATGTCCACGGGCGACGCGGACGGTGACCACTCGCCGTCAGGTGGCACGTCTGCTCGTTTGCCAGCTATTAAGATAAATAAAAAAAAATAGTTTCCCGGTTCTTAGTGGATTCTAAATATTTGACGAAATAAATGTATTGGATAAATATAATATCTAAATGAAATTTATTATTATGTGTTTAAGCTTGAAAAATACTTTAAATAAACCTTCTCGGACATCGTTTAAGTTTATCCTGTTATAAAGTGTTTGGTACTTGCAATAAAATATACATACTTATTATGAGAACGTTGTTCGCTTGTAGACGGAATGCCGGCGCAACTCCTGGGTTCGCAATAAAGACGCTGCTCGGCATTGCTGCCGGCTCCATCGGGGCTTTCGTCGGGACACCCGCTGAGGTAACTCACTTTATTATATATATTACCATCCATCCATCCATATATGCGTCGATACATCCATCCTGCTAATCAATCGTCCAAACCTATCCGGTCATGCATCAGATTTTGGTAGATAAGTTTACTTACTACTTCTACTATAATAATAATATTCTCCACTCCAGGTTGCTCTGATCCGGATGACAGCTGACGGCCGCCTGCCAAAGGAGCAGAGGAGAAACTACAAAAATGTCGCCGACGCACTCGTTAGGTATGTATTTAATATTGTTGTGGATGTGTTAATATAACGCTAAGCGTTACTGTAACTGACAACATACAGACTCAACTGGAGGATGTGGATGCATCGAACTGGAAAGGAGCACAAAGATATCATTTCTGAAAATTCAATATCTACGATAGCGGGGGTAAAAGTTTGTATGATATTTGGAATTTACCCTTCCTGATTCAATTAATGTAAATTTTACCATTTCGCAAGGAAACTGCGTGGTGGAGAATTATCACGCTTTCACCAGTTATTGGGATGTACGTGTGCAACGTTGCATTGTGTTCTTTATTATTCCAGGGTATATTTTTATAGCAGTGTTACTGTTATTAGAATTTAATTATCACTAGCTTCGGTGAAGGAAAACATCATGTGGAAACCTATACGTGAGAGTTCTCCGTAATATTCTCAAAGGTGTCTGAAGTGAATCTTTAAACTTGGCCAGCATGGTGGAGACCTTCACATTGTAAGAGGAGACCTGTGCCCAGCAGTGGGACAGTCGCGTTGATGATGATGTTTATTGTTCATATGATAGAATGCAATTAAATACATAGAAATATGTATGCAACAATCTTGTTAAAATAAGATTATGAATCATATGAAATAATATGTAATTTCCAGGATAGTGAAAGAGGAGGGTGTCCTCAAGCTGTGGCGCGGCGCCGCGCCGACGGTGAGCCGGGCCATGGTGGTCAACGCGGCCCAGCTTAGCACATACTCACAGGTAAGACATATGTGTCTTGACGTTAACTAAACAACATATTGTTTAATTTAGGGAACGTACCCATATTTATAGTTTATTATTTTTGAAGTGAAAGCTTCTATAGTGTCGTTGTGATTTGGTATTCGATGAAACGGAAATGAATGAATTGCACACATTTTGATTTTTTAAGGTTTCACTTATAGGACGTGTGGATTGCACACATTTTGATTTTTTAAGGTTTCACTTATAGGACGTGTGAATTGCACACATTTTGATTTTTTAAGGTTTCACTTATAGGACGTGTGGATTGCACACATTTTGATTTTTTAAGGTTTCACTTATAGGACGTGTGGATTGCACACATTTTGATTTTTTAAGGTTTCACTTATAGGACGTGTGAATTGCACACATTTTGATTTTTTAAGGTTTCACTTATAGGACGTGTGGATTGCACACATTTTGATTTTTTTATTTTATTTTCTTTTGGTGACGTTTACGCCTCCCGCACATTCTCAACAAACCCAAGGGTGGAGTAGAGAATGCCTCTTGGCAAATGTTGTGTATCACATTGCATTGACGGCCCGTAGCCGACGGGTTGTTGTCGCCCAGCAACTCTGTTCCCAGTGCCGCGTGTAACCATTATCTTATCAATAGCAATACCATATCGTATCGGAACATATCGTAACGACAATCACAATTGATTCATGGCAGAAATTGATTGTTTATATAATTTTAGTAACAAAGTCACGAGTACATACATTTTTGAAACATTAATTCATTGTCAAACACAATGAGACACTTCCCCTGATGCTGGTGATAAAGAATACGCAAGAACATAACATAACAGGGGGTTCTTCAAAGAAGGTGAAAAAAGAGTTCTCCTTCAGGGCCGGCGTTGCACTGGCGACTCCCCCGGTGTTGCTCGTGTCCCCGACGATGACCACTTACCATCAGGTGGCTCGTCTGCTTTTACGTCAGCCCTTCAGGCTATAAAAATAGAAACACCAAAGACGTGGCTAAGAACATACTATTTTATTGCAAGTTTTTTTGGGGCCTGGATTCAATCAAAATTGAGTTGGGCTACTCAACTACTATTAGCTGTGTTGATTGAAGTAGTTGTTGGGGACTGCGTATTAGTTAAACAAACTGTCTATCACGTAAATGTTCTGGGCCGGACCGAACCCGGGACCCCGGGACTCTTCGCTGGGCAGGCAGGTTTACTACCGACTGGCAAAAAGTGGTCAGAAGCAAGTCACATATTAATTGAAGCGATACTATCTCTATCGGTATGCCACCCAATCCATACAAGTGTATTGTAAATATACTCGCGATAAAAACGGTCGCTATCTGCCAAATTGCTTCACAGATTAGTTTGGATAACGTTGTTTGAGCTAAATAAATGTTAATAGTGGTCTACGAGTGTTTTGAAATCTGTTGGTAGCACGTATGATTTGATTGGAATATTGAAAATGGGCTCAGTTTGTAATCCTGTAGTGAAGGTCAGTAAGGTGACGACCTGGTCGCCACGTTGGTACACCTGGCCCTGCCGGCGAAGCAAGGGTTCCCGGGTTCTATTGCCGCCTGGAGCTATTTATCTATATTTACAGATAAATGTTGGTTTTCTAGTCGTGGGTGTTAGTGATGTGTTACTATGCCGTCCGTAACAGAGTATCCTACGCGGGGGTACGAGTGTGTTAGCATTTATTAATTACTCGATAAGAAAATTTATAATTTCCCAAAAAAATAGGGAAGTTATTGGCTTCATAGGTTGACCCATTTGGGTGATCGTTGACGGAGTTTTTTGAAAATTTTGTTTTTTTTTTAACGGAACTTTGAGATTTCGCGACATATCAATTTAGTTTCAGGGATTGCAGAGTCAAATGTTGTTTTTTAATTTTTTCAGTAAACAATTAAAGATAGCTAAGTATTAGAACAGGCCCTTCCGTTCATAAGGTGAGACCATGAAAAAAGCTAAATGGTTTTACTACTGCGCTCCAAGCCATTTTGGTCTTTATTGCCATCTCCCATAAGGAATTTTCTCAAATGTTAATTGATTGCAAGTAAAAACAGCTATGTTTGTTGTAGGCGCGCGAGATGTTCGCCAAGTACGTGGCGGACGGCATCGGGCTGCACTTCTGTGCGTCCATGGTCTCCGGCCTCATCACCACCATCGCCTCCATGCCCGTCGACATCATCAAGACCAGGTGAGGTGTCAATGATCAACGTGTGGAGCGGAACACCTTGACATATTTGTAATTTGTAGCTGGTAGGAAATTAACAGTCGACAAGCGAACCGCCTTTTTTATGTTATTAAGTTAGCAAACGAGCATGCAGCATCCCACCGCTGCCGCCCATGACAACTGTGATCGAACCAGAATAAGACTAATCGGGACTAGGATAGTTAGTCTAGTAATCTAGTTAGTAAAGGATACTTAGGCGGATAGGCGATACTTTGCCTTAGCTCAGACTTTACTTAGAAAAAACTTTGCAGGTGTATTGCATGTAATGAAACCAATAGTGGTATTATGACATTAGCGGTCTTAGCTTATGCTGAGCACATCTCAGCGTGATATGTCTATAAATACTAAATCGCAGTGTTTGCAAAGCAAAGTTTTTCGTAATTAAGTCTGAGCTAAGGCTAAGTATCGTCTATAGATCTCAGCCTAACGACCTTGACATTTTTGACACTGACACGTTGGCTCGTCTCGGACGTCGACGCACACGAGTTTTAACACAAGATCGTGTCGGCGGCAGGATCCAGAACGCGGCGAAGGGCGCGAGCCAGGTGGCGGTGGTGACGGCGCTGCTGCGCGACGAGGGCGTGCTCTCGCTGTGGAAGGGCTTCCTGCCGTACTACGCGCGGCTCGGCCCGCACACCGTGCTCACCTTCATCTTCCTCGAGCAGCTCAACTCCGCCTACTTCAAGTACACGTAGACCACTTGGGGGCGTTATGGCGCATACGGGTACTCACGATTGAGAGTTGTTTTACAGCTGAAACAATTCGAAATCGTGAGTACCAGAATTGTTTTATAATTAAGACAATTCGAAATCGTGAGTACCCGAATGGTTTTACAATTGAAACAATTCGAATTGGTGAGTACCCGTATACATTATAATGTTTGGTGTCCGCGATGATATGGCGATAGTAGTGTGGTCTGTTCGGCGGGACTCGATAACTATTCTATATAACTTTCGGCCTTTTAAAGTCCACTGCTGGACATAGGCCTCCGCTAATAGGCTCCATGACGTCCGTTCCTGTAACTATTATTAATATTAAAATGTCTCGTAAAGGTAACGTCCGTTGCATCAACTCAACGCCGAGTAGACTCGTATTCAAGTCGTGCATTGAATTACGAGCTTTAAGGAGTGCGCACATTACAACGACTCCACGACCGACCGACGCCAACGCGACTAAAACCTTGACAAAGCTAATATTCAATTATGAGCTTTATATCTTTGAAGGTAAGGTTGAATTTCGAACTTATACTTAAAAGCCCTGTACTGCTCGCCCTACACCCATAACCGTTCCGTTTCGAGACCAACGCGTCGACGTTGCGTTGACGACTCACCGTAGACGAGTAGTCCATGCGTCGATCGACACAATGACGTAATGTACCTAGAACGGAACGTCGGAGTTGAAACGGAGTGGAGACGGAGTCGAGTTGACGTCGATGAAGCGTTGATCGCGGAACGGAACGTCGGAATTGAAACGGAGTGGAGTCGGAGTGGAGTTGACGTCGAGTTGGTGTAATGTGCGCACTCCTTAATTCAGTGTTCTATACGGTTGAACTTTCAACGCTCCTCATGAGATTGAGAAGCGTTGTATACCAATCTAATCCGACCGAAAATTCAACAGTAAGGAACACGAAATAAAGTTCAAATTTCAAGCTCAGCTCGTAAACCGTTGTAATAAGCGATATTACTAAGTCAATGCGCTTACCATCTTTGGACATCATCGCCACACAACATCAGGTGGGATTGTTGTCAAAGATTAACTTAGCATTGTATAAAAAAAACTTTTTTTGTCGACTCTCGCCGAACTAACTCGAGTGTATATTGATGGAGCGGTTGTATGTTCAACGGGGAGATTATGAGGAGAAATGATAAAATTAATTATGCAGTTTACTATTTCGAGGTGTTTATATTTTTGTCAATATTTACAACCTCTTTTTTGGATGCTGGCCAATAGAGAACCTTCTTTAATCCCCCATATTCATAATTATTGTTTGGATTGTTCCGAACTTGTGTTGGATGCCGCCGTTCCATTTGTATACACTGGACACAAAAATGTTAATCGAAGGTACGTACTTCACACGTACGTACGTTCGATTAACGTACGTACGTACGACAGAAGTTATTTTGTTTTAAAAGTTGGTATATAGCTTGCTTATGAAGACGGTGATTGTTTTAGCCCGAAACATTGAAAGCACAGATATTTTTCGTATCACCATTTCAATACGAAAAAATCGAAACAGAAGGTGAAAATTCCGTTCGAAACCTGTCGAAATCGTTTCGAATTTTCGTGTCGTGGTGTATCCATTTACGGATAACATCTGTGCTCTGTGTTTTGTGGTGTAAGGCTTTTATAAAAGTTACGTTCCTAGTTTAATCGCGCTATTTTGCGCTGTGCGCAATTTTTTTGAGTGATAAATAACTAATTGGAGTTGGTACAAAGGAAATAAAATATGTACTGGGTACATAAAATTTAGTTCCGTCTCCATCCCACTACGCGCTGATAGCATATGATAAAACCCTAGTGTAATACCTTACAGCGGTTCAATGTCTTTTCATGTAGCCACAATGGCGATACCGTGACGTGAAACATAGATAAATAACATAGTGTGGGTAGGGTTGACAGTCATTAATTAATTACAATGAACGGACTACCGTTTAAAATGGTATTTGGGAACATATCTTACCCGCACGCTTTCAAGGTTTACCTTTTGAGATGTTGCTGTTGGCTGGCCATATTAAACATTCACTGGCCTGTGGTGAACCTTTTTAATATGGTATGACTATAATAAGACGCGCATAACTTTTCTATCGATGGGGTGACGGTGAGCATATTTATTCGAAAATTAAGGATTAGAGCTTACGTTCAGTAAAGGCTATTGTTGACACGAAACCTATTAGATTAGGACTATTTACTCAAATTAAATTAGTACAAATTACGGGAATGTAAGTTTCATTTACGTCTAGCATTGGACTAGTGTGGCCGACACGTGAACTGTTGGATAGATTACGGTGAGATACGTTATTGAGTCTTATTGATTTCATATTTCGACACTTTACCGATGTTTACCTTACAACCTTACCGAATACAACAAAACTAGATACGAAACTAATCAAATTCGAACTTTCTCGAACGATTTAAGATAATATGAGTTGTTTTAATACCGGGATTGATATTTGAAGTGTTTCAATGACCTAGCCTATATTGGTTAGGTTACAAATTCTTGTAACGTTCCAAGTTATTCAGAATTTTGACCTTTTCATAAATTAATAATTATAAGATGTATTTTTATAAACGTGTAATGCTCAATATGATATCCAGACCGCGTAATATTGCGAGTTAGTGACAAATATCGAATGAATTTCTAGACTTTAAATAAATGTACTGCGATACTGCGAGTTTTTTTTTATTACGAGTATACTCACCTTTGATTATACTCACATACATAAATATATCTAAATTGTATACAATTTTTGATGCCAGCGTTAAGAGTTACAAATTGTTATCATGCGATATACATATTGCTAATGTATTGATGTGCCTAAATTTTTAGCGGGTTCTAAGTATCGCCTTCAGGAAATTTTTCGCGATCTTTTATATAGTGTAGTTACCACAGAGTAGTTATAAATTGTCACCGCAATATTCGCCGGACGCCTGCCGCAGAGTAGCATAGTGACAATATGGACACGTAATCGTTAGAGCGGCAATGCGTTGTCGACCGACCAAATCATTCATACTGTATGTCTAGATTATTGTTGAAGTATATAAAATATATAATATAATTAAACGGAAGTGTGTGCTATATGATTGCTTCAGCCCAGTAATTATAACACCTATAGATTAGTTGATGCGCTGAAAATATACTTTTATCATCTTATGTAGCCTCTTTAAATTATAATTATATTGTTTGGAATACTCCGGTATAACATAGTTGATTCATACACATAATTATGTTTAATACGAAAAATTTACCGTAATGAAACATTAAGTTACAAAGCAAAAGTATCTTTCTGTAAGTTTGTATTGTGTCAAATCTAAAAATTAAAGTAATGACATTGGGCTTTTGTATATTGTCTAGTGATATGTTATGTCGATATTATTGCTATATATTATGTAAATGTATTATGTCAGCGTACTCATTCAGATATATTCAGGGAATTTATTGTGTGGTGTACAAATACGCACATTACAACAATGTGGCTGTTAAATATCAGTTTACAATACTTATGTAGTTATGAAACGTATATTATGAATGTATATTATGAAACACTCATAGCCTGGCGGCTTGCGCCCATCTTAAGTGATCGACAAAGTTAAGCAACAGCGGGTGGTCGGCGTTGAATGGGTGACGCCATATGAGAATCAAATTTGAATTCGATTTTTTTTAATAATAAATGAGACATCTTCCTGTTATTACCTCAGAAGTATCAGTCATCTTGCTAAATAGTAGCTATAGTATACAAACTGCGAAAACTTTAATAGCGTGATTCAGGTATACACCTAGCGTCAGTAGCGCCATCTCTTATTAAGAAATGGAAAGCTCTATATACAACGCAAAGTCATTAAATGTTATAGAAATGTAATCTGAAAAAAAACGCTATTTAGCTATGAGATCTCCTTTTGTGCACAACAAAATCGTAAAATGCTTTCCGTACTTAATAATTATGGTGTACAATAAAGTGTTATAAATAAATGAAATGAAATAATTGTATTGGTATGAACTAGCGGAAGCTGCAACGAAATCCTCTGTTTACATCTGTTCAAATTTTTGTGGTGCACAAACATTAAAGTGTTAAATTAAAATAAATAAGTAAAATGTTGAGTTACTATCTAATATTCCATTAACAGTAAAAATATATTTTACGTAAATATTTTGTTTTGGAGATATTATTTTAGTTTTTTTTTACAAATTTTATTAGTGTTAATGAGTTTATGGGGAATTTAGGTTACATTTAAAAGCGTTATTCTTTCGTTAATGATGTAAATTATATAAGTTTCTGATGTAATCAGTTTCAACAACCGGCTTTGTACGATCATTGCAGATGTTAAAATAATTGATGCTTTTATCAAAGCGATTCAAAATATTGTATGATTGTATGGCCATGTTAATGAATGTATCATTAATCATAATTGTTAAAATAACATAAATGTTATCTGTATTATACATATTACTATATTTAATATATAACATATGTTGTCATATTTGAGTCTATGCCAGTCATTAAAGATGAAAGTGGTTTTGGTATTGTTTAAAACAAATTCGAAAAAAAGATAGATTGAATTATTTTCGAAAATTTTACAAAAAAGATGTTTTAAACTGTTGGCTCTCAAGGCACATAGTATGACATAAATGATTACGGATGTATGTTGGTTTGCATTTTAATTTATTTACAGATTGTGTAAGGGTTCGCATTTGTCGATATTCATAAGGCCCCATTCACGTGGTAGCGGTACTTGAGGTAGTGTGCAACGAACCTTAATCCAGTTTTCCATTAAACTAAGTAATCCATGTGATATATTGTAGTACTGAGACGTAAACATGTATATTTTTATATATGAATTTTATATGATTTGTGACTAACGTAAATGAGATGTTGTTTATTAAACATTTGTTTGTTAATTTTGGTTTTATTGTAATCCAATGATTAATCAAAGAGTGATTGGCTGCTACCACCGACCACACAGGCAATAGACACCTAATGTTAGATTTTCCGTATTGAATGCATTCTGGCAACTAGCTGAGGTAACACGAAGCGGGGTGAGTGGCTAATTCAACGCTGTGATTGGCTAATTCAAGGCTATACGAAACGCTGGAAAGAAATAGATTAATATAAGACTGTACGAATTTATATCGGTACTATAAGCCAGATGTATTGACAGAAGCCATTCGCCTGTTATTAGGAGTCTATTGGCTGTGTGGTCGGTGGGTGCTACTAAGTTAGTGCGCTCTACCACCCGAGACCACATCTCCAGTCTCCACTTACCATCGTTGCTCGCCTGCTTGTTTGTCGGCTATTAACATGAAAAATTAGAATTTACAAAAATGGTTGTAATGTCGGTTTACGGACGATAATTTTGAAGCAAACCGAACGCTTAGACCGATCGTGCCTCTCTATCGCTTTTTCCGCGCTCGGTTGCACGCTCGACTCAGGCGGAACGTGACAATGAGGCTGAGTCCAGAGACACGGCGTATCGCGCATGCGGACTCGGCCTGACGGCTTACTTTTTCGTGCGTGCAGCCGGCGTTCATCGATTTATCAGACGTTATCACGTCAAAAACTTGATATCCATTAGGTGCTTCCTACGCACGCATCAGTGACGTTTTGAGTGCTACTGATTGCTGCGGGCGACGGTAACCACTTACCACAAGGTAGTTCATCTACTTGTTTATCAACTATTTACGTACACTAAAAATGTAGGTAGGTACCTACCATTTGAGGATATATTGGCGAGCTTTATAGTATTTGTAAATACGGTGGTATTAATTAAAAAAGTGGATCTGTGACTGTTTCGTCTGCGAGGGCCCTGACATTAATGATAGAATTATTATTGTCATTATCACCTGTCATGACATCAATTGGCTAAGGATTACTTTATAGCTCGTTGCTAAGGATAAAGCACAAAATTCTAGTAAAGCAAAGCAATAATTTAAATAGAGAGCCAAAATGTGGGCTCCGTCGCTGCGTGACCCGTGATGACGATTGATTCCGCAAACACACCAGAAAAACATAAACTGTCATGGACTGCGAAAGTGACCTTCGGAGGAATAGCTGGGTAAATATCGGACAAATTGAACACGCTTATAATGATCTAATGTTTTAAGCAATAAAAATGCTCAAAAAGCTGTCAGCTATGGACTATATAACGACGTTAATAGGTCATTTTCGATTGACTATAAATTTAAGTAGATTCTTATGTTCCCGTTGGGAAAACTACTGCCAGTAGGGACAAACAGGAAATAAAATTGCTTATTACTACAACAATTACTAATTGCAATGCTAAGACTAAAGAGTAGGCGCAGAAGAGAGAACAAGGAAATATAATTCCTACTGGATCTCAAGCCCTTGGCCGGAACACGAGTTTGGCGGCTGAGATGCCTCAAGCGAGGCGGGACTAGCTGGGTGAGCTTCACAAAAAGAGCAATACCAGCAATGATTTAATAACAATATTGATAATATAACCTTCCAGTGTTCTAGGCCAACCCAATACGGCCATAAGTCCTACATCCTACCTTCCTACTTCCTACATCCTTCCGTCATCCCTCGTTGCAGCATGGTAGCGACGACAATAGTCCATCCGCTGGACGTGATCAAGGTTCGGCTGCAAATCTTCCCCAGCTCGTGCAAGACAATGGAAATCGCGTCTCAGATCGTGCGGTCGCAGGGCGCGCGCGCGCTGTACGCGGGGCTCACGGCCGGCCTCATGCGACAGGCCACTAACACCACCACGCGAATTGGCGTCTACAACTGGCTTTACGATGAGTATCACAGGTTATACCTACTTTTATAAGTTTCTGACACACTCACACATAATACATAGGTAGGTGTATATATAATAGGTTTAAATAAAATAATCGCACGAATTGCTATAAATTGGCACTGTTGCTTACTTATTGGATTTCAAGAAATGTACATACGACACGACACATCTCACGGTAGCAACAATGTAAGCAAAGCAGTAAGATTGTCCGGGGTCGTATGTCGCTGTTCAATAAGTCTAAGTCTAGGCTAGTCGCTACTGATGTACGAACAATAAGTGCGGCCGGAGGCGTGAGCATACATGTATTGAGATTTAATTCGCTAGTAGGCGGTGTAGCCGTTTGTAGGTACTAAGCCTTACAATTGTACAATATATGACGAGCATACCTAATAATACAAACATTATACCGCCATATTGTATAGAAGGCGAAGGCTTTGCTTTCGGCAATAAATGAAGGATAAGGTGGTTTATACTGATTCATAATAAGTACTTAGGGAAACCTCACAATATCATTAATCTACAGTACTAACAGTATAAGTAGGTATCTATTATTATGCTTCACGTAGGACCTAGAATAAATGGATGTGATTATATATAACGAATATATATTTTTTTCTTTTAACGAATTTGATTCCTAGTTGTACCCCTCTAAACCAGTAGGTATTAGGTAGAAGCGATAATTGCCTGATAGCGTTGGTTTGTGTTGATCCCAAGGGATCGACCGAGTACCAGCGGGCCCGGTCGGTCGTTGAGCCTCGGACTCGGCCGTCGGTCCCGGTTGTTTTAGATAGATAACAATCTTTAAGCAACGCAACGTCGGAAAACATTTAACAGAGGAGTGAAATGTTTTACATGTTTAAAACATTTCACTCCTCTGTTAAATGCTCGGCGTTATCCGCAGCGTTATAAAAATTTTTTAGTCACTACGAAAAAAATCCGAGCCTGCGAGAGAAAGTACTAATAGGGGTGGTGGCCGGGCTGGCGGGGTCGTTCGCGGGGAATCCCTCGGAGGTGGCGCTGGTGCGGATGATGGCCGACGGGCCCGCCGCGCCCCGGAGCCCGGCATGCCCGCATTGCATGGCCTGTGGGAAATACCGCGGTGCTATACACGCGATTTTCAGGTATGGACCTACCAATATCAATACCGAAAATAATGTTTATTATTGACAACTCGTTCATTCGAAAACATTCGATTTTTTTTACTTTTTTAAACTGATACAACAGTTTTATTTATGAACCGATTGAAATAAAACTACTGACACTATATGTTAAAGCTTGCCACATATAATTAGTGAAAACCGCACCCAAATCGGTTGAACCGCTTCTGAGATAAGCGCGTACAAAACCACAGACTAACTGACAGACAGACAAAAATTCTAAAAATCGTTGTTCTATTACGATAACGGAAGACAGATGTGATTATGATAAAAAAAGCCAGTAATTTTTTTTCATATCTTCCATGTACAGACAGCGTTAGATATGTATAGATTAAGCTACTGATTTTTCTGTCTCATATTTTCATCTAATGCTCAGGTCATGGTGATCGCGTATGAGTTTTTCAATTACCACCGTGTATAAGTATATTGATGTGCTCTATGTTTGCAGCATATGGCAAGAGGAAGGTGTCTGTGCGTTGTGGCGAGGGGGGATGCTCACCTTAAGCCGCTCGGTGTTCGTCAGCGTCGCCCAACTCGGGACGTATGCAAAGGTTACTCACCTAGAGAGTACTTTAATTTTTACTCAAATATTAAAGTACCTACTCTCTATTTCCATATCATATTTCCTCAAATTTTAAAGTACTCTCTAGGCTGGCATTTAAACTAGTATTTAACGGAACCGTCAATCCAGACCTTTGAGCCTTTAAGCCTTCTTGAAATTACAAGAGTTCAATTTCCCCACGAGTAAGGTAATGTTCTTGTAACCAATTAACCATAAGCACAAATCATCATTCAGTCATCATGAGCCACATTCGTATCACTAACTTACTAAAAAGGTTTTTTAAGACCCCATTGGGTTTGCACATTACAAATAGGAACTTCATTCACAAAATGGAATGAACTGCATAGACAAGTAAAATTGTGGAAGTCTTACCATAGTCCTTTATGATCCCATTTTAAATTAGAGACCCTCTCTGCCCTCTTAATTCGACCGTGTTTTTCCCGTCAAATGGTTACTTTCACCTCGACGGTGTGAACGTAAGCATTTTCGCATACCTACTATACGCATAATTTAGCTTTCTTTACTTCTTCACTTAACTTTACCTAAATACATAGGTATATAATATAACTCCTACATGCGTGCATTATTCTTCCATAGGGGTACAAAAGTTTTCGTCATGCATTTATATATTTAAATAGGTAGGTATATTAATATTAATCTAGTTTATAACATTACTCTGAGGTTGCATTCAACAGGCTCGTGAGATGATCCGAGACCACCGCGTGGTGGATGGTCTGGCGCTGCACGTGTACACCTCGCTGATCACCAGCTTCCTCACTGCCGTGCTCACGCTGCCCATCGATCTGGTGAAAACTAGGTGTGTTCGCTGTTACAGGCAAATCTACGAGGTCAACCAGTTTGGAGATCTGGGATTTGTCCTGGTTTGGGGGTCTCTGGGCTTTTTAGCTTAACCTTTCCATGACGGTGTTTTGGAATAGTTAATGCTGCTTAATTTGCTGACTAGGTAGCCTTTGGAAGCGGATTGATTATTTTGCGATTTCTTCATTCTTTGTTAATCTCTTAGACACCCCAAGCTTATATGTAGGGTGTGATCCGATTGATAAAAAACGTATGGTTTAACCTACCTGAATCACTCGATTTGTAAATAGGATATTCAATACAGTGGTTGAGCTTACTCATGCAATAACATTAATTCAGACCAGGAATAGTACGTACCATATAATCTAAAAAGTTACTTTGCAATTTTTGGCCAGAGCACATATTATACATAATTTATACATTCACAAGTCAAGTGAAACCAAGAAGAGAAAAAAATAAACACCCAAATAGTTTGGTGCTTTAAAAATAGCATGTGGTCTTCCATTCCAGATACCAAGTCCGACAAGGAGGGGTCACACAAAAAGAAATATTTTCTTTAATATTGAAACAAAAGGGAATATTTTACTTCTGGAAGGGATTCGTGCCGTACTACGTCCGGATGGCTATACACACCATCACGTCCTTTCTGGTCCTAGAACAGCTTAATGAACTTTACTTCACGTATAAAGATGATACTAAAAAATGATGCAAAGTACCAAAATCAGACTTTAAAAGCGAAATCGAAGTATCATAATCAATTATACCTACATTACTGTACAGGTAAACAATTTTTATAAACAGAAAAAATACTTCAACATACATATTTCCCAAGTAATCGAGTACCTAAAAGTGTACATACGATTTTCAGATTTAGGTATAAATCAATGCTAAGATTTACGGCTCACACATTTTTAAAAGGATTAAATTTGTGATTGTATAGGACAGCAGACGAAGCAGAAATGTAGTGTACAATGCTCATATAGGCGTGGCCAACATCTGGCTAATACTGCACTAGTAGGACTTCAGTTAGTAACTAATGACATATTCTTCGGCCGCTCGCGGGGAAAGTACGTCGCTTCAACAGACAGATTTGCAGTTAACTAATATCTCGCTACGTCATTAAGTCTGCAAATCTGTAATGCCATTAAAAGATTACAAAATCGGAATACCGAACAATATTCAGGAATGCGGTGCGTTCGATATACGTCGATGAGTGATAAATAAGTGCGCAGGACCGTCCGTAATTTGGGCTCGAGCCGTTAAGAATGGCTTGATTTGAGTTTTTTGAGGATCGTAGTAGTGAGACCAACGACCATGTTCAATATATATCAGCATATGAAAGCGAATAGTGAGGGGCGGGAGTCTGGGGAGCCGTCGACGACGGGCCACGACCGGTTCTATCAGGAGAGGCCCCGGACTAGTTACAGGAAGAAGAAACGCCGCGGGGCCTGTCGGAGGGCGCAATCAGCAGCCGAACTCAACCAGGAGTCTATTGAGGCCGCCAACAAACGAAATATGTTCCGAATCAGGTCCGTTTCCACCGACAGAGAGGAAAGTGAAGGTTAGATCAGTATTACCACTGTATTTTTTGTTAGAGACTACTGGTTGATAAATCACTTACATAAATCTTTTCTTATCTTAATTGACCTTCGCATCAATGACGTCGAGTCTTGATTATGATTTATTTAATGCTTTTGTATTCACATTTGACTGTTATGTAATTTTAGATCAATTTTAATGGTCAAGTAATTAAATTTTATCATTTCTAGTTATGACATATTTTTGTTCGTGTTCTGAACCACGCAGTACATTTAGTGTGTGTTAATAGTAATAAGTTACTAACTTGCAGAATTCTGGTAAATTTCTTTTAATTTAAACATGCCATTCACAACACCAAAACTCTGCACTTTTATAAAACATTTAAGTGCCCATTGACAAAATTTTTAGTCTCGTGTTTTTTCTTTTACTGCCAATTTGAAGAATCCGGAAAACAGGACGAAGCAGATGGAGCGTCGTGCAATCGTGCTTCAAGTATCTTCGATTTTATTTTATCAATACCTTTTGCACGCGGCTTCGCTAGAATGGATTTCTCTATACTGCTCGGCTTCTTAGGTAACGGCATATAAAACAACATCATATGTTGAAGTCTCATTGATAACTGTCCGATTGATGATTATACATATTCCCACTCACTGTAAATTAGCCCCATGCATTACAAGATAACCGCATTCCGGCAGTTTCCAGTTTCTTAATTTTGACAAACGTACACAGCTTCTTAATTACGTACTTGTTATATTTTAACACATTATTCGAGATACATAAATAGATACAATTTACATTTTAGAGGAGAATTCAGAGCGTACCCCACTCGTGGCACAGAAAATAGATTCGTTGGCCAAGTTGTTGTTCAATAAATCCTTCATGGGTTCTAGCTCTGGTAAAACGTCACCGCCGGAACCTACGCCGTCTCCGAAGTAAGTACGTCAGACTATTTTTTTAACAGAGGACAGGCAAACTAATGTCAATAAAAATCGTTACGTAAAATGGAAAACCACAGAAGTCCTGTTTGGGAAATGCAAAATCTCAAACTTTTTAGTTTCTGTTGCTTATCAGCTCAAGTGAAGAGTACGAGAATGTACCGTTATTGGCAGTCCTTCTCGTAGCTTTAAACAACGTGTCATAATAAAATGCAAATAGTTATGCTTGTAAGTTTAGTGTTAGACCAAATAATAAACAAAGATTTTGAGGTAAGAAGTTCTAATCATAGCATTGTTGATCTTATCGATGTTTTAATAAGGTCACACTTGTTCACCAACTAACGGAAATAATTATATTGAACAGCAACTTTTGTTAATGTCACATAACGTTGTAATTGTAACATCTAAAATACACATTTTTATCTTAAGGCAATGTTTTTAAAATGAACAAAATCAGGAAGATAAGATTTGAGATATACAAGTACCCTCCTATTAATTTTTAAATTTGGTTATTTTAAGATCGGCTTAAGTTTTGTACTTTTAACAGCAATTTTGGCCACTGAATTTGCCTGTCCTCTATCACAAACAGATTTTGATTTCTGGATGACATTACCTACCTAAACTTAAAATTCAAAAAAGTACAAAGCAACCAACCCGCTGTGACAAGCGGTTGGAATTTGTGTGTACATAACAAACATAATAATACATAATATTATTGCCTGATAAAATCATAATTCAATATGCATCAGTTTTAAATGTTTCTAGGGTCGGTGAGACGTCCATGGAAAACACAGTGGCATCAGCAATATGTACAGAATATTTGTCACATAGTCCGAGGTAAGTGTAAGTTGCTCGTATCTTAGGTCTTTGTATCTGTATCTTAGTTAGGTATTTGAACCATTTGTGTTCTATGTTAATAGCCGGCGAACGGGCAGACGAGCCACCTGATGGTGAATGGTCACCGTCGCCCATTGACATCAGCATCGCCAAAGGCACCGATGCGTTGTCGGCCAAGAAAGATGAATGAGGAATAAAAATGATTTATTTCATAATGCTATGAGAATAATACAAAAACATACAAATAAATAAATTAAAATTAACTTATGAATTAAAATAAATTTATATAGCCCCTGCGGTGCAGTACCCAAAATGCTGGCAGAATGATGACTAATTTGATTTGATTGAAGTAAGAGTAAAGTTCTGCGTCTCTGAAAAGAGAGACAGTCCGCAACAGTCCGCTTGAATTCAAATATGAATTGAGAACGTTTAGTCCCCCGTTTGTATTGATTTCTGAACCTGCAACCATATAAAATCTTCTTAATGATATCTTGATCATATAATTCCTCAGATACGATATGATGTCACCCCTACGCTGCATCGGATTACGCACCACCAAGCACTGGTTCGGTGTCCACGATAATTCCATTAAAACCGGCAGACTGCTTACGTTGGTAATTTTGCTTCATTTACTTAATCCCTTTGCGGTTCGATAGCCTATCGTGTCAGCTATTTTTAATATCATAATCTAAGTAACTACCTTGATAATACAAACAATACACAATGAGTTTTTCTCTGCTCGGTGTACCACTTTATTGACATGTGATTTATCCAAGGCTATCGATTTCATTGCTCGAACATTGTAATAATAATATTATGACATACTTAAGTACACTGGCAAATCTTTAATATCTGATTAGCTTTTGCCGTGAAAATATTATACATCCGGTGTAATGTTATGTACACAAATATGTGTAATGGTTTATACGTGGATATATGGGCGTTCCACAAGGTTCTATATTTGGTCTAATTTTTTGTTCAATTTTGATTTATTTTTTATTTGAGACAATTAGGTGTAAGTGTAACACATATTAAATTCCAGTTAGGCGTGATAAAAGCGGTCATTACAATTTTGGCTAATGTATGAGACAGTAAACTATATTATATACTTATTTTATTTTTATTTAACTTTCCTACACCTGAAAAAATATTAAGGTCGATTTTTTATATTCATAAATATTATGAGTAATTTTGTCACTAAGGAGAGCCATTTTTACAGTTTTTTTTATTTCTCCCTATTATTTTAAAGCATCCAAATATACACCGTCCTAGGCCACTTAATTTGTCAAACCTGCTGTTCTGTCCTCAGATGCCGTTACCATCTCAGTGCCCTATAGAACCCGACGAGCATACCCGGGAGCTCATCCTGGAGCTATTCCGAGCGCTGCACCATCCCTACATTTACCCAGTACTGGACCTCGAGTTATGTAACGGCCACGCGCTGGCTGTCTTACCGTTCAACGCGAAAGGCAGCTTAAAAGATCTTATCTACAAGGTTTGCATCACTTCTGTCTGTCTTTTTTTCTTGTCCGTTTGATTTGACTGTTTTATTCCTTTTTATTTCGGCACAATTTCCCAGATTAGGTACCGTGTGTACTTTGGTGGGTCGCGGTGGTTTATTGTCCTATGTAGAACAATCAATTACAAGAAGTAATTAATGGACGCGGGTAGGCACTAATACGAGTATGTACGTTTTACGTACATACATTATCCACATAAATTGTTAAGTTTGGGTTTACCGAGACAGCTGCAGAATAAGAAGTTTAATCGGGAATTTCATACGTGTTTAAAATTCGGTAACTTGGTACCTACCTACTCTGTTAACATCTCCACTTAAGTACTTACTTACTATCTTATTATAATGTACTTATGGATAATTTTAGATTTTGTTGGCCTATCAAGAATCTTATCTAATGCTGAATGCCACAAGATGGTCATCATTAGTTTCCTTTAACAGAGTACCTGGAGCGACGAGTACTCCCGCAAGTATGGGGCGGCGGGGACGGGCCTGCCCGCCGGCCAGGTCGCTCGCTTCGGCCGACAGATCCTGGAAGGGCTGTTGTTCCTCAAAGACAAAGGATTCCCGCCCTTCCGGCATCTACATTCCGGAAATATTATGGTGCAGAATGGCGTGGCCAGGTAGAACATTATCAGTTTTCTTCGATTTTCCTTTTTATGGCAATAAAATGGTCATCGACAGCTATAGGCATCCGCAAACACTAAGGGTTATGAGTGGTGGCATGCAGGCCAAATCGGAAGCAGAGGGCTCTTAGACTTTGCACCCGAAATTCGTCGAAAATTCGCGGTTGTTTCCAAAAGTTATAGTTAGCCAGGCAAGTAAAGATCACTAATTTCGCGCGCACCTACTACCAACTATTGACAGAGCTTAGTAGTCTCCAACAGGAGGGACTCCAGGATGATCGCTTAGCGCCTCAAATAGATTGGTAGTCCTCTTCATAGCTATTCTCCACAGTGCTCCATCTGAAAGCGGTATCTTATGCCAAAGTCAAATAGGCTTACCTATCCTACGACAAGTTGGTCACCTGGTAACAGCTTCCTTCAAACTGAAAACCGTGGGATAAGTTTATCGTATGTTACAGATTGACAACACATCGCCAGACAAACTCCTATACCTTATCATGGTAGTCGATTCATTCATTCTACTTATCTAATAGCTAATGTTATGAATAATGTTTCCAGGATAAGTGGGCTAGAGAACACACTGATAGGCGCACGGCCCCGCTCGTGGCTGGCGACGGTCCCGCTGGAGCACGCTGAGACGGTGTCGCTGGGGCACGTGCTGTTCGAAATGTGCGCCGGCACCGACACCGACCTCTCGCTGCTGCCCGACCTGCTGGCCAACTACCAGGGTGTGAGTATGGTTGAAGCAGAAATGGACAAAATTTAATCATAAAAGAATTACGATTACATCTAAGTTATTACTGCTAAAAACGCTACCTTTTGATACTACCTTTTTTCGAAAGGCGCTCGTGGTGGTATTTCCGGGCCTAATCTGTAATCATGATTACATTTTTCCCATCTCTGGGTTGGTGTAGAGATTTTTTGGAATAGTACCTACCTCCCATCCAAAAGTCACAGTACACCGACTCAACTCCTACCCCACACCGATTCAACTCAAAGGAATTGGTCAAAATGTAAAAATTAACCAGCACCTACTTACTTAAATAGCATGAGATGATGGGACAGACTAACAGATTGTCCTGGTTGGGGTGATGTTTCCAGATAGTGGAGATAATAGAGGTGATCTTCGGGCCGCGCACGCCCTCGCTGCACGAGCTGCTCATCAGCGAGCTGTTCCGCAAGATCGACCTTCGGGAGATGAAGGGCTCCTGTTTACCGGTCAGGAAAACATTCATATCACTGCCTATTACCTAATAATTTGGCTTGTACAGCCTCTTATGACACCCGGGTCTACCAGCGGAGCATAGGTTTGAACGGTATCATTTGTCGGTCAGAATTTCAGCCAGCGTCTGTCCCGCTCGTGCCTGTCGCTGCTGGGCGAGGTGGCGCGGCGGCAGGCCGGGCCCCCCGCGCGCCGGACGCCCGTCTCCCCAGGGACGCCCACGTCGCGCTGGTGCGTACCCAAATACCCATTGACGTCTAATATACTGGACCTGGGCAGAAACATGACGCACATGTAGTAAAGGTTGCAATTTGATTATAATAAAAAAGAAAAAAAAAATTTTTTTGTACTGGTCGCTTAGTCTAGAGTAGACTAACCCAGCTCAGAAGATGCCCATGACCCCAATGGTTAAGATCCGCTTTTGACACTAATGTCATCCCAAAATGTACGCCAGCCAATATGGTCACATTTATTTGATAACAAGGCATGCCTTGATAGAAATTGGGGTCCACTGAACAATAGCAGAAGAACATTAGCATGTCGTGTTCAGCTGAAGGCTATCTATTTGTTAACTGTAACCGGGGGCTTAAGTCGCTACTCTGCTTATTTGTAAATGCTTGAATTGCGTCGTGTTTGAATACTTAGTTCGTACCTGTACAAAACACAGTTCGAGCACATTTCTTATACAAAATGTGGAACTATTTCGATACGACGCCATTGAAGCATTTATGAATAAACAGACTTGGCCCTAGCGGTAATTTAAAATAGATTGATTAATTAAACTGTTATCGGTGTTCGGCAGGAGGCACTTCGCAGTCGAGACAGACCCTGGCGAGGAGTGGCAATGGTGAGCCGGTGACGCGGGGGCACTCAACTACTATATTTATTTCAACGTGTCGTTTTATTTGTACTTATGTCATTATTATAGAAGTATACCTTATGAAAATTATATTTTTTTTCGTTACACATAAGTTACCTATTTATCATGCCAAATAAATTTAATTATTTTTTGTAACTAAGTACATAAAAATTACATTGTGACCGGACCCTCAAGCGCAGCAATCATCAGATGATCAAAGAGTTGCGACGATGATAAAAAAATTTTTTTAGACAAAATATGTCGTATGGGCCTAAATAATTTAAATTAAAAAATAATTGACAGCTTGCGAGTTCGTCAAAAATAACTATAAGGAATGTACAATACTTACAAAACTATGTATCTGTCACAGTTGGGGACATGTGAGGACAGATGAAATTATAATAACATTTTTGTTAGTGAGGTCAATAACAATGTTATTAAATTATAAACACATAATATATAGCTCTTTGCCCATAGCAGTTTATTATAAATTACATACACAGCCCTGCGACATATGAAATCACACATATTATACAGTCTATGTGGTTATAATAATACTTACAAATTAAACATTTTGTGCCTGTAATAGCTTGTTTAATAATAATTAAATACACGTCATTCAATTTAACAGACAATAAGGTTTTTTGAACCCACATATAATACATTAAAACTGTAATTGATTAAGCCAGTACCTACATGAAAATATCGTCTAATCACCTAGGTACTGAAAAATTAAATAAAATATTATCTACATACTAAAAAATACCGGTTACATTTGAACCTTTAGTTTCCCCTACCACAACCGCAAACAGTTGCAACTACACACCCAAATAACAGGAATAATTTAACTTAATTATACACTTTCAACCGTTTCAACCATTTTATACCGCCACCAATTACCCTGACAGTCTGTTTCTATACGTAATTCAGCAGAAAATAACCTTTCTTTTTTGACGTGATAACGTCCTATACTTAAATCGATGAACGCCGGCTGCACACACAAAAAAGTACGTCATTGTCCATTGTCACGTTTCGCTTGAGCCGAGCGTGCTAGCGAGAGCGCGGCACATGCGATAGAGAGGCATGATCGGCCTAAGCGTTCGGTTTTCTTCAATGTTTTCCTAAGACGTTAAATTATTACGTAAAATTTTCGTCCGTAAACCGACGTGACAGACTAGATAACCATTTTTTTTTCTTTTATCATAATCAGGACACAGGTAAATTAAATTGTTACTACAACCGAGGTTGCCATGTTCCAATGCCTTAAATAATATATATCGTAAATGTATGCGACCAATTATGTAATATTCTATCTATTACTGCCTTGTATTTGTTTTGTGTTGTGTACTGACTCTAAAAATATTTCAGCAGCCTAGCTATTCAGATATTATGCAAAGTCTGAAAAGAAATTTGGAATTCCATTACATGAGATCTGTTTTAGATGTCTTTTCCGCCTTTTATTTTTGTTAATGTACATTAACATACCATACTGAGTAATGCCGAGAACGTTAATTTACGTAAACACATTCTTTAGACAGTTATTTAAAGCTCTGCGTCATTGTCGGATTTTCACCTGCTCTAGGAAACAGACTAGTTTAATCAAAATCAATTCAAATTTTCTATCATATCTATAATTGCTTATTACGTTTCATACATAATGATTGAGGACTTTAATACTTAAGTATATGATTATAAATTATAATCACTCGAATGTAGTATTAATTAACATTGTAGGTTTAAAATATCAGAGGAGACCTGTCTATAATCAAAATCATAGACAAATTTAATCAAAAAAGCAATTTGATTAAATTGCTTTTCTAACTATGATACAAAATTAAATTTGAAATTAAATTAAAACACAATTAAACAGAATATAAAAACACAATTAATCACATTTTGAAGTTTAAATAATGCACAGTAAATTTTCAACCAGGCCTAAGTATTCAACACGATATCAAAACGATTTATTTCAACAAAAGACTTGGCTGACTGGCCGTTACGAGATCTGTTACACACTCTTCAATATAATGTATTTGGTATGTTGTCTAAAGTTAATGCCTACACCTCAATCTAATAAGTAGCGAGTGACCTCCAGACCTTCACCCATACGCGACCTCCTCAACGATGGTTTCCCAGGATCCTGTAGTCTGCGTGGACCAGGAGTCGTCGTCGTCATCTTGATCGTCCTCATCATCATAGTAGTCCAGCTAAACACATAGATAATTATTTTTAGCTCTTTTCGTTCTCTTAATGATGTTTTTAATTAGGAAGATCAGATAAATAATTTGAAATAGAAAAACAATGTATTTATGGGCTAGCGCGCTTTTTTACGATATTATTTTTCTTCATCGAAACAAGGGAAATTTAATAATTCGAATATTTAAGTTTAGAAGCCTAGAGGTTTCTAATAATATAACATTCAGTGACCTAAGAAAAATTTACCAGTGGTAGCAGGGGAGTAGACGTCACGTAATCCCAACATTTAAAGCGTTTTTAAATTATGCCTTTTGGCACCTTTACAAATGTTATATTAAAAATAACAATAAATAGCCGACGACCTCATGGTAAGTGGTCACTTTCATCCACGAATATCAGTAGTAACAAAGGAATAGCCGATACGTTGCCGGCTAAAAAAAGGAAGAACAAAAAAGAGAGTATAGCTACTCCCAAGCTCTTGGTAGGGTAGAAACACAATATCACAACCAATCTTTTGGCGATGACAGCAGAGGGCGATGAAAGTGATTAAGAGGGACCCCCTCTTAAAGCTAGGAAAAAATCAAATTTCACCCGCCCGTCTCAATGGAGCAACGGTACTGATAAATGGAACAGAGCATGTCAAAATCCTAGAGCTATAAAGATAAATGTATTTTATTTAAATAATTCGTAAATTATAGATTTTATTTAGAAATCGATCTACAAATCCCTCCGTGATACTAATTAGCATAATATATTAAAATATTGACTCAAAAACATGCACCATATTGAAAATAAATTGATTTCAGTTGAAAATTAGACCTAACTTTGTGATTTTTTTCTATCGAGAAAATTTAATTTTTTTATGTTTTTGCTTCTTGCATTCACTCAATAATATGATGAAGTATAACTATGTTTTTCTTCAGGTTCTAGAAACTTGATCTACTACTGTAAAAATTGAATCTACGATTGCCAATTTTGCTTTATACCCCCTCTTAACTTAACACCGCTCATCGTGTACTTATTTCTGTTTGTCCCAATGGTAGAGATTATTTTTCATTAAATTAGGAATTAAGGTAGCAAACATGCAGCACCACCCTTCCGCTGCCGTAATATTTTATTGCAGTCAATAAAATTAAAACAACTCCACAAAAATCACGCCATCTCACCTCATTCTCGTGCAGCCGGTGTATGGTGTGGACCCTGATCTGCAGCATCCAGGCCTGGCCCAGCACGGCCACGCTGCCGGTCAGTAGCAGCGGCATGCTGTAGCGGAACTGCCACGCCAGGTTCATCAGGAACAGGAACAGACTCTTGCGGCCCGACGTCATCTTCCGCGGGCTGTCGACAACGGATAAAGTTTTACCATCGGAAATAGGATCTAGATAAAATGTTTGAAACTCGATGGAGCATGAAGCATAGCATTGTGTAAAGAATAATAATTGTAAAAAATCTTAATTTAGTCCTAGGGCCCAGTCTGCAAAATTATACCTAAATGCTTCATTTGCGTTGTTTCGTATATAAAAAATGTATCAAAAACGTGTTTAAGTATTCAACCACGACGCAAATGAAGCATTTATAAAGTAGCAGACTTGTCCTATAAATTCAACTATGTAAGTATAATGAAATGTAATGAATAAAGATAGTATAAACCTCAGGGTTTTACAACAGAAATAACAATAGAGTAGAAATAAGGTCACTAATAAGCTGTAAAAATGACCTTCCACTAAACTCGATTTAAGAAAGATTTTGAATGTTAGTGACGCGTTCTACGAGTAAGTATCGTTACTACCCACGGTTCTGCCGTCATGAACTTCGATTTACGTTTCGGGGAAATCTGGTATAATATGTTTACTAAATCTAATATCACTAACCTATCCTAAACTACATCTAGCATCTGTAGAAACTAGATAGTAGCGCAGTAAGATATCATTCGTTTTAGAGCAGAGGTTCTCAAACTTATTTCGTCCACTGGAAGTCAATTATTTTTCAGCGAATTTTTTTAAAACTTAAAAACCACAATCACATTCACATTCATTACTTTACTTAATTTAATTATAATTTGATCTGGAGTTAAAACTTACATTGTAAGCCAGACCTTTATGCCGGTGAGAGCAATTAAAACGACCAACTGCAACTACTAGCCCCCATCCCCCTTTTCTTGGACCCTCTCTAGGCCTTCAGCGCCCACAGCGAGGCGTTATCGCCCACTTTGAGAAAGACTACTTTGGAGAATTATTGAAACGATCAGAGGAAACTATTAAAGAAGGTTGGATGTTCAAGCTATAAATAGTGATAAATGATTTAGATGATAGTGATAAATAATGAATGATACATAGTGATATTATTGGATGTACGGTGTATGAGACCACTGTGATGGCAATGCAGCCTACTCAACTTCTTGCGTGGTATACCTACCTACATAAAATCAACTCGTGCGCTCAGATAGTTTCATCACTTTCATCCTTAGAGTATTACTTTACTTTTTACTCTAAGCTTTCATCAGCTTTTGTCAGTAGGTACGAAAACAAAAAAAGTGGTGCGTGTAGCCCCTACGCGCCCTACCGCCTACCGAAACTCCTTACTATGAAATCCAAAAGCGGAGGTTATTTTAATTGCTTTTTTAGGTAAATTCAAGAGTATATCTTCCGATCTCCGATCTAATATTATCCCCGCAGTGGCGTTAAACGTTTTGCTCTACTCTCCTTTCCCGTGTGTCACATTCCTCACCAAAGTAGCGTTAAACGTTAAACGCATCCATATCCGAAGTCTTTCAAAATGGCCGCTTGGTAGATTTTTTTGTTTTATTGATGTGTATGACGTCGAATTTGAATTTAATTAGAGTATCACATAGAAGTTACGATCCAGGTTCAGTCATGCCAATAATGAATTTAGTTAGTTTTTAGTTAATAATGAATTTATAGACATGATTCCAATGCTTAGAAATCGATTGTAAAGTTAATAATAGCTAGATACTTTTATCACCAGTATTCGACCTTTTAACCCATTTGTTTGAATTTTTGCAGAAAGGGCACAATGTAATCCAATTTTGGTGTTGTGCAATACATTTTTTTTTTTTCTATTTAATAGACAATAAAAGACAGAAACCAAATCGAGTCCAATGAGAGGAGAGAAAAACAGAGTAGTAACTTATGAATGTAACTCATATTTATAAACTCAAGAAGGTAAAAAAAAAGTATTTAATAAAGGGTATTATTATTGAAAGGCAATATTCAACTTTAAGCATTTATTGGCAATATGAATTGCATTCATAATAAATTTCAGAATATGATATATCATAGGATATAATTATTGTAACATATTGTATATCAATGGAATATCTATAGGAATGTTTAATAATCTCATATGATATTGAGGTAAATATAAATTAATTGAAACATTACAATTTAATGACTTTCAGAGTTTAGAATGTTCATAGTTTTAGAGACAAGATCTTCAAACAAAACAATGAATAATTTATAACAACAATAATAAAGTCACAATTATAATGCTTAACTTCACCTAATTACATTTAAGATTCAATGAACAGCAATTTTTATATCTATAATCGTTTTAAAATCTTATGAAGAAACAATTATCTATGGTTAAATTTACCACAAGTTTTATAATCTGCATGTTAAAAAGATGAACACGATTACATTTTGAAAACAGTAAGAAAACTACATTTAACAATAGAGAGCCTAGTACACATATTTTGTCACATACAAGTTACTCGTCATCGAAATAATCAACATGTTCTCCTGGTGAGAACTTCCCAGACATCAAAACCTTCAGACATTTCTTTGCTGTCATTTCTGGCTTTAGCAAAGTGCCCTGAAGCTTGAACGAGTGAAATACATCTTTTAGGTTGTCATTCACAGCTTCGGCGATCACATAATCAATCATGGCTGTCTCCACAGGCCCAGGGGAGTAATTCAACACTCTAATATTCTTTTTTTCCTCAGCGAGAACTTTGAAGTACAACTCCCTAGCTGCCTTGCCACTGCAGTAGTATGCCATCCCGCTCATGGGTTTGATAGCACAGAGCGATGTGATGTTGACAATCACAACTCTCTCTTCCACATCCTCAAATATTTTTAGGAACTGAGTATTCAATGCAATAACGTTGAACACGTTGAGATCATAGTATTGTCTCAACTCTGCAATGTTATCCATGCGTGATGTCTCCACTGCCAGGTTACCAAGAGATCCAACATTGTGAAAAATTATATTGGTGACAAAATCAATTACTTTTCTGCCCTCCAAGGCCTTATTGAGCACAGCAGACATCTCCTCGTTGGAGGCTGTCGATAAATCTATGGAGTTGTACAACACATGAACATTGTTTGATTTGCACATTGCTGCAGTCTTGGCAAGTTCCTGTTTATTGCGGGCAAGAAGCAGCATTACGGACATCGGGCCAAGGTGCTTCGATACCTCCACAGCAATAGCTCTGCCAATTCCTTGTGAAGCACCAGACAGCACACAGAATGTTGGACCGGAAAGGTCAGTTTGGGAAGATGATGAGGAAGCCATGGTTACTTACTAGGATATTGACTACAGGATTATTCTTGGAGAAGCTTCTCACTCTCAGTGTCGCCGATAACCGGGTCCAAGTCGCAGCCCTCTCGCATCAAACGGTCGATACAATCAGCCCTATACGCCGCCAAATTTTCTACAACCTTGTTCTTTTTTCTGAGCGCCTGAAGTTTTCTTTCTGAAATTTTATTTTGATTAAATTAATAAAGCTTGCGACTGGAAACGAAGTAAACAAGAAGAGAAATAACCTCAGCCGACCATGCCGTGTTGAACACTGACACATAGTTATGAAATACGACCCTCGATAACCTATTATCACGTAAACCTACATTAAAAAACGATTATAACGTAAACAATTACTGTGGTGTGGTAGTGTAATTTATTACCCAAAATTGCGATGTACTCTGCCGAGTCAGCGAGTTTGTCACTGTGTTGCGCGGGTTTGAAGTTGTCCTCGAATTCAGGTACGATCGCTGTTTCTACAGTTTTACAGCCCCAAGGATCCATCAAACTCTGCAAAAAACAAGGCAATCAGAACATATCCGACAGTGCTCGCTGTTTATTTACTTCGATAGATAAGGAATGGAGTTATAAAACGGCGATGTAAAATATAAATATATTTTGCAATTTGCTACGGAACGATCAACAAAACAATCTAATCCCGGTACTTACTCGAAGGCTTTAAGCCAAGAAAGTAATTGTAATTTTGCTATTATGGAAGGGATTGGAAAAAAACTGAATAGTTATGCTCATTGACCAGCCAGCCACCAAGCCTCACCACATGACATTGACAACTTTGACAACCATAGAGCATAATATTTATTATTATTAAGCGGCCGGTAGACGCTCAAATAATTTGTCAAATAATTTGATTTGTCAAACTACGTGTTTGGCAAAATATTTGACAGTCTGCGGTTATGTTTGACGTGTTTGTCAAGCAAACTACGTGTTTGGTTGAATTGAATGTTTGAAGATTTTGATTGACGGCGTGCTTGTCAACTTGTTTGAGGGTGTACAGTCATGTTTGTCAAACAAACGGACAAACTTTTCAAGAAATGCTTTGTCAACGTTACTCATCTGAGCGACGGAGCGTCACTTTACGGCGAAAACTGCTTTGAAAGTGTTGTTTGACGAACTTGTTTGTACGTGTGTGGTGATGTTTAATGAAAACAATTAAACAAAACGTTAAATTTGACAAACATGTTTGAGCGTTTACCGGCCGCTTTACCTATTTATTTTCAATGGTCTTATATCTATCTATAACTTTCTAGGCCAGTACCTACTACACGGAATACAGAAAGAAGTGGAAGTGCGAAGTAGGCGTGGCACACGGACTAAGGTTGCGCGGAGCTCCGCGTAATTGCCGGACAACACAATGTCAACTTTATTTCTTACAGTTTTAAGTATATAAAATTAGTTGTTACGTAAAATTTTGACATCTAGCGGTGGAAAGAAAATCTTTACAACTGTTATGTTCTTAATTGATAAAGGTAAAAAGACACCAAATATGGCAAGGAAAAATAAAAATTAAGGGTGCATTTTCAACTATAATGAGCCGGTTTGATAGACTATTGGAAGTTGACAAGTACCAACCAATAAAAATGTAAGTTTCTTAGTGTGAATAATACGATTAGGGATTTACTTGTGTTTATTTTGCTACCGTGGTTTTCTTATTAATCAACACTTGTACCATTTCCACTTCTTTCTGTATTCCGTGACCTACTAGGTAGGTAAATTTTAATTTGTGCATAGGTAAATAGAATACAGAAGTAAAGTTATCAATCAGTTTTGACAGCTTTTTATTTTAAATAACTGTGGTCATTTAAACATTTTAACGATTGGCTGGCCAAATCCTATTTTAGGTACCACTTGGATTATATTTTTTTGAGGGTCAGATAGATGTACAATTATCAACGAATTAACTTTAATCGTTGACTATTATGCGCTCCAGGATTATCCATTATTCTGGGAGACCTTGTACAAAATAATTCATTCAATTTAATGGCTTACCCGTACTTTTGTACATCAGAACCAGCCAGTGTTGCAAGATATAAAACCATTATCTGACACTTTGATGATGTGGAGAACACGATTGGGACTGACTCTCGGGCCGCACTGGTCACTCGACAAACATAGAGTAAATTATAATGTAATGTAGCCTAAAGTTTAAGTTGGCTAACCTGTTTTAGCCAGTAGGGGGAAAACATACGATAGACACCACTACCAGTGAGTCAGTGTTAGTGACGGCACTGACAGTGACAGCAGTGACAGCACGTACACGAAGGGAGGGACGCTTTGAAAGAAACGGATTGTTAAAACTTATTGTAATGATTTGAGTTAGTAAACAATTCCTAAAGTCTCGGTGGTTTTATCTGGAGGCTGGACTGGACCTCTCAACGACGACCCGGTCCCTAAAATGTAACCAAGGATCATAATAATTTATAGAGGATATCTCGCATACAGTTAGACTAGTTCGATATCAGCTGTCAAATTTGAATGTAAGTAACTTTGCTTTCCATGAAAAAACCGTGATGTAATCATGATTAGTGATTACAGTACAGATTACAATTTCATCTGATGCATACATGCACCACCACCCTTCCACTGTCGTTCATGACGACAGAACTGTGAGTATGGGTGTAACCGACCTAGAACAAGATTCAAATGGGGACTAGGATAGTTAGTCCAGTTAGAAGACGGTATTAAAACATGAGTTATTTAGTTTGTTATTGAACAGTGTCAAAATACTTTTACATTACAGTATTTAACTCAATATCGTATTCTTTCCTCTTTTATTAAACGATCGTTGTTTTGATACGTAGATAACAATTAGACTTCCTCGTTTCTCTGTCGGCAACGCATTGGAAACCTATCAATATCAGCGGTCACATAAATTGCGCAATGTGATCGATACAAGGTCATATTTATCGATCACATTGTAAATGGATCTTTCTGGTGCTCGGGCCACACTAACGGGAAATGCCGTTAATTATGGCGATGATCGTAGGTGTAGCCACGGCTTCAACGCGATAATTTCACAACGGCATTCACATTGCCGTTTGCCGTTGGTTAACGCGTTAATTAATGCGTTGAAGCGGCCACACCACAGAGAAAGAAGCGAGCAAAATTTATACCTATTTTGGTAGGGTTGGCACAGGAGGATACAATTTAATAAACAATAGTTATTTGTTCAACAAGATGGCAAAGTTTGTTTTTGTTGTGATTGCCTAGTTTAAATCCCGAGCTAGTGAAGGATTCGAGCATATATATATATAATCCTATATATATAATCTATAATCCTATATATATAAATAAATATTAGTTCGTTTGTTGCAAATGTATGAATTTTGATATGTTGTTTCTCTCAATTATTGTTTTCAATTTTACTACCTATTTACAGTATAATAACATGACAATTTTATTAATTATTTTTATTTAATATACGTCAACCTTATCACGTTAGTAGCTAGTTACCTAATTATCCCTTGTTTAATGGTAATGATTAATTAAATTCATATAATAAAAATTTACACTCATCAAAAACAGAGCATCGTCAACCTCCATCTTGTTTGAACGTAAACGCCAATTTTATCGCCGATGGGCAGTCACGTTTGACAGTCAAGTGTAGCCACTCACATAACGTGTTAATTTTATCGTAATAATTATCGCGATGTTCGGCATTGCCGTTGACGTTGACGATTTCGTTAGTGTGGCCCGAGCATGGGAATCGAACGCGTAAACAATCAACAGTTAGAGTCGCCCAACGAGCTAAAAAGTAGTCGGCTGACAAGTATGTTGATAGTTTAATATAGAATATTTATTAGGCTGTGTTATTAGCATTTGATTTAATTATCTATTAATATTAATACTGCTCAATTTTCCACTTTTACCAACTTTTACAATCTCAAGATAAAAATGGATCCTGTCGTATACGCGACGCCCGGGAGTCATGACTCATGAGCAATTAAGCACTTCAATGACTTATAAGATCGTAAAATAGGTAAGTACCGCTTTCGTGCTCCGGAGGACACATTAAGCTCTCGCTCTGGATTGTTACTGGTGTCGGAAGTGGGGACAACAAATCCTCCCAAAACTAGTTTCGTAATTTACGCAACCCCTTCACCGTCTGCAAATTTCGAGACTAGAGAGCGCTCCGACTTGGCCACTAATGGCTACAGTCAATACGCATATCAAATATCACGTAAAAATAATACGACAGTAGAAAAGCTTTGGACAAAGAAAAATAAATGAAGAGTGAAGACCTTTTTCTTTTCTTGCGACCCGAACTCGGCCGAAGTGTTTTTACAAAAATATTACCAGCCGCCTATGACGTAACGATGTAGCCCTGTCAGCGAAGTATCGTTACGCACGCACTGAAGTATACATAGGCACTCAGCAGGCAGCGCAATTACAAAACTCTTTGTTTCACACCCGAAGCAAATTTACACCTTACGTCTACCACCGTAAGGTCACTTTCGATTGATTGAACTTACGTACTCAGTTAATTCTGTGGTATAAAGGGATAATAAATATTTTTGCCTACGGAGTAAGGTTGGTTTTGGCGTACAGTGATGTGAGTGATAAAAGCAGTTTTCACGGAGTTGCGAGCGATCGCACTAGACGCAGCTGCCTGCCGCTCCGCGCCCCGCCGCCTCCCGCCCCGCGCCCCGCGGGTACCCCGCGCGTGTCGCGAAGCCACAGACTAAACTGTAACCACGCATTGGACGATGGCAGCTATGATACCTTTCTAGGTTTTAATTCACAGAGGCTCTGGACACCAGTGTAAGTGAGTTATCTATCTCAATTATATTTGACTCTTCAAATGAAGTACCTACATTTCTCTTAGACACTTACTCTTCTCAGTTATTAATTTTATTTATATACTGTGATGTCTCTTTTATTTCATTTTATCAATAAAAATAGGTTTACCGTCCAATTGAATCGCAAATGTGTAAAGCTCAGGAGTGCAGAGTTCTACATTTGCTATTTGTGTCTTATTTTATCAGTAAATTAGATGATGACAATTAAAATCTAATCCGGATAAAGGAAAATACATTTCAATGATAAATTTGTGAAACTATGCAGTCTTACACTTTCCAAACATTTATTTTTTCAGTAAATGGTTTGGTTTACATTCAAGTCAATCCAGGTAAAAGAAAATACATTTCAATGATAGGTACATGTGTATAACTGTAGGTTATGTAGAGTTCTACTCTTTTCAAATATTTGATAAAAATACTGATGTCATCCGTCATACATTTCATTATCCGGGTAGACGAAATGCAATTTGAATTGCAAAATGTGGAAAAATTAATGGATCTAGAGCTCTAGATTTTGAAACATTAAATACTGCTTATTATTAACGTAACTGTGAAACGAAAAGTGTTTTAACAAAACTCTAATCCTCTCCATTATCTTCGCTAAATTGACACCATTTCGAATAGAGCATTTTTTTTAATAAACTATCTCCTGCGGTTAGGTGCGAAGTAGGTATTGATTGATTTTTGTAACAATTTTGTTTTGTTGCCATTTTTCCCAACCCGACTTCTCTGCTTTACTAGCGCAAGACTGTTAGAATCACCTGTAATGTAACCCAAGAAATCTTGGATATGTGATGAATAAATTACGAAAAACTTTTAGGTAGCTATTTACATTTACCGGTAATAAAATTATCACCAACCATCCAAGCTATCTTGGAAAGTGTTAAGTTATAAAAATATAATATACCTATATGTCATGATAATATTATCTTCATCTTATAATTTCATAAGGACCCTCACTACTCTGATTGTATGAAGTTGCACAACTGTTGCCGTAGGAGAGCTATGTCAGGCGGAGCGCCATTCTGGATATTTTGACGGGAAGGTCGGTCACGTGACGCGGCGGCGGTGCGGGGCGCGAGGCGCGGGGCGCCGGCTAGACTCTCCAGTAGCCGAGCCATCCGTCTGCTGCCTCGGCTGCCTCGCTCGCCGGAATCCACGCCCCCGTCTCGCGCGGCGGCATCGGCACTCGCGGCCCGCATCCGCTCCGCGACACTCGCGCCTCTCCTATTGGATTTTCTGCCGATCCGCCGAAACCGCTCCGGGGCGCAGTGGACGGGCCGCCCGGGACGGCCGGACGAGAGACCTGACCGGGTGATGAGAAGGAGTCGGCGAGTATTTTTGCACGGTTCCGTGTGCGGCGACGGGGCGGGGACGCCGGCGCGGCGCGCTCGGCCGGGCCGTCGCGGCGGCTCGCCTCGCCTCGCAGACATGTTCGGGCCGCGAGCTGAGCGCGACGTGCGGTCGCGGGCTCGTGCGCGGTAGTCGCCGATCGAGGAGGCCAGGACATGCGTCGCTCGGGCGCGCGCGGCGACCTACGATGGACGTAGTCACGCCGCACATCACGTCCGTGCTGAAGACTTACCAGGCGAGCGCGCCGCGAAGCCTGCAGGGGCCGGGCGGGGGCGCGGCGCGCGCGGGAGGTGGCGCGAGCGCGGGCGGGGGCGCCGCGCGCGTTCTGCTGCCGCGCGCCGCGCCGCCGCTGCTGCTGGCCGCAGACCCCGCGCTGGGCGAGCGCGGCGAGACGGCGCTCGAGGGTGAGCCGATCTCGTGCTTCGGCGTCGGCGGGGAGCGGCGGCTGTGCCTGCCGCAGATCCTCACCTCCGTACTGACGGACTTTACCCTGGAGCAGATAAACCGCGTGTGCGACGAGCTGCAGATATACTGTTCGCGCTGCACGCCGGAGCAGCTGCACGAGCTGAAGTCGACGGGCGTGCTGCCGCGCTCGGCGCCCTCGTGTGGGCTCATCACGCAGACGGACGCGGAGCGGCTGTGCGCGGCGCTGTTGCACCGGCCGGCCGCCGGCGGCGCGGGAGGCGGGCGGGAGCTGCTCGGCTTCCGCGTCTACCACGAGTGCTTCGGGGGCGCGCGAGGGGTGTGCTCGGCGGAGCGAGGGCTAGTGCAGTGCGCGGAGTGTCGCGCGGTGTTCCCGCCACGCCGGTTCGTGTGCCACTCGCACGGCGCCGAGCACCGGACGTGCCACTGGGGGTTCGACTCGGCGCGCTGGCGGCGGTTCCTGCTGGTGGCGGACGAGGAGCCGGAGCGCGACAAGTGCGCGGAGCTGCTGGACGACGTGGCGGAGCGCGAGGCGCGCGCCCCCGCCGCGCCCCCCGCCGCGCCCGCCGCCGTCGCGCCCGTGCACGCACCCCTCAAGCATCTCCCTATCAAAAGGAAACAGGTATGCTCTCGTCCTTCACTTGTCCGTATCGTTCATGTAGCACGACGGAACTCCAGTGAGTCAGTGACTCGGTAATTGCTCACAATATTGTAGGTATAGGATGACGATGCCACGTTTGGTGATAAGCAATGTTTACTTGTTATCACAATATTTTCTTAGTGGAATCTGATTGAATGTTCTTGTCATCGTAACAGATTTCATTACCTTAAAAGGTATATTTCATGTCTAGTAATAGTAATTCTTAACTCCAATTGGAATACCAACATTCATTCAATCCATTAGGCAATCCTAATACGACACTGGGAATGTCCAAAAATAACACCTACCTATTTATAGATATTTTACAGCCCATAGCTGGTTTAATTAAATATAGCGTAGATAAAACTGAAGACCGGTTCTACTTTGTTATCGCTTTGAGTACGAACACCGCAAAAAATCGGCTGAATATTACCATTACGGGTAACTTTCAATAGAATGTCACACAATTTTTTACAAATACCATGAAGAATGCAAATCGTGGAGCAAACACGGTGGACGAAGGATTTCGAAAATATCACGATGGATTTTTGACATGTAGTATGTACATATAAAGAACCACCATTAGCGACATGAACTACAGCTTTGGCGAAAGATCTCTTTGGACCTCTTGATCTCTATTCTCAAACTGAACTCTAGTATAATCACTGAAATCTAGTATAATAATACACCTCATTGGCTACCATCCTCCTTACTATAATCAATTGCCTTTACTGCCCAAGTGCTCGTTTGATTGATTTCTCTCAGTGAGGATGCTATGCATGGACGATGATGATTACTTGGAATAAGGTCATATGCTCCTTTGATATTTACATTTTTATCAGGCAAGTTAAATTAAAGACGAAGCAGGCAGGGTAATGACAGATCCTCAATATGGAATAGATCAAAGGACCGGTTCCCTAGGTTTTGGTTTGTAAGCCCCGTCCTTCGATGTGCACAACTGCACCATTTGTTATTAATGGAATTATCAACAAAGGTCTGCGCGCATCTTTATTTCGAATAGTACAGATGACCGTTTGCAAACATGTGGTCCCAGGTCAGTTAAAGATCACCAAGAAGGAATCGTAACCCGCCTGTTATCTGACCCCTATTACTTTTCTCTCTCTCTCTCTTTCTCTCTCTCTCTCTGACAACTGCAAAACACGTGAGTTTTCGTTGTCATGTCATTACAAAATGTAGGCTAACACGTTTACCGAGATGCATTAATAAAATAAATGTACAACACACCTGCGTCGTTGGAAACCCAATGGCGTAGCACATTGCCGTACTTCTCTCACGATTCCTCGTTTACATGCAATTAATTAGTACCCATTACGCTTTATCCATGAAATAGGGATGACATAGCCCACCTTCGTCAGGAACTACTGTTAGATTTAAGCATTTGGAATTGAAGTAATTGTTAATCCGCTTAAACAATTAAACTTCGCAATTTAGATGTGGACTGTAAAGTCCGTTTTTCTTCAGCCTCCCCTAACTTGCGCATGTCTGAGTGTTGTGGCGAGCGTTGTTAGTCCACCTGGTCAGAGTGTTCCCTAAGCTCTTTTTCTGAGACGTGGTGTCCATTCCATTTCTTTTCTTCCCCAACGGTTTTATCGGCCTTTCGAACTATTTGGCCAACACATTACCAACGTCAATGTGTCACTTATCTACTATACCGTACATAATTTTCAGCTCTTACAATTTTTTCCATTGAGAAACTGATCGGATTTATCAATAGACAACAAACGAGAGCAACAACAAATAATGACCAGGAACAAATCGGAGAATCATCAAGGCAGGCAAATATAGAACGCGCCAGGGCTATCTTGATAAAACTGGATGTTACAGAGCCGAACTCCCGAGGGACCGGCTGTATCCTCTTCCCTTTTGAAGTGAATACTTCTTTAGTATCGTTGTGATTTGGAATTCGTTGAAACGGAAATGACGCGAATGAAGCATCGGCAAAATGGCGGCTGCTTAAGCAAAGCAAAACATCAATATTTGGACTGACAGTATTCCTTATTTATGTTGTTATGAAGTTTCACTTGTAGCACGTGTGAATTGCACATTATTTAGATTTTTTTCATTTATTAAAACTTACGATACGAGAAGATATCGCGGTGTATTTAGTGCAGCAAGCAATAGTTATAAGGTTCTCAATAATGGGCTCTATTCTAAAAGGTAGCGCACGCGCACGCAGCCTAGCCGCTCGCCTCAGATGGACAGTCAAACGGATCAACTATTTATTTACATAGCGTGTTTTATCTACAGTCGTAATTACACGTCTGAGTTTACGTCTGCGGCCGCGATTCAACGCACTTTACTCATCAGTTACGCGCCATCGGACCTCGCCAACCGGTTATTATCGGAATTTCACATTCTCTACTTAATGTCAAGTTGATGTAAAACGATTACTATGTAATTATAGTAGAGACCGTGATCTGAGTCCTATGTTTTTGTATTGTGCTCGATTCGGATCTTTTCATAAGGTTTATGCCCCTCGGCTGTAATCTGCTTAAGTACTGATAAGCCACCTTTGAGCACATTATGTAAGTCTCACGTGCACCTTCCCTCGTGTTATTTCAATGCACGAAAAGCAGATTTTTGCGTTTCAGCACAATATGTGTAAGATTATGCGACTAAAACGCGGTTAACGAGCATTGAACACGCATTGAGCGCGTCGTTAGCGCCGAAAAACACACTGTGCTGATCACCAGAACGTATAAATGGTTATCTCCTGCTTCTATAATAAAACTACAACACTGACAGACAAATTGTTGGAAAGTGTTCTCTAATGAAAAAGGTATTTATGTATATTATAATCTCGCTAGACTTTATTGTGATTTTATTTCTTTCTAATTGTAAAGATTAAACATGTTTATTGACGTACAAACCTTTAAATTTGTAGGCGACAGTAATCCACTGTGTGGACTACAGCATATCTGATAAATACAATTTTTATCATGATAAATGTACTTTAAATAATGAGTCTTGAAAATATTTCGTTCGTTCATAAATTTCAAAGTCGTTTTAAATTGTTGCGAATTTGGATAGAGGCTAACTTGTGCTAACATTAACTTAAGCAATTGCAAATTACGTATTATTCACAGAATTTTAAAATTGTACATTTATTTACATCTCACTCCTTTTTAAATCCTTACTGCCCAATAATGACAATCTAATATCTAATCTGATAATATTCACTGTTTGAAAACAAAGTTAATAATTTTACTCAAAATCGGTTTTCACGACTGAAGTTACAGCATGTAGTTGCATTTTGGAGTGTAATGGGCTCTGTCTATTCTTAGTACTTTCCAAGATAATCTCCACTATTAATGTCAGAAATGTAATTGCTACGGTGACCGGTCTCTTTTTTGGAGCTTTCCACCTTATTTAATCTCAAATAGGATATTTGCGTGGGTCTTTACCACCCTTCCAGAATCACCAGTGAAAAGTCTTGCGAGTTTAGGTGGCAGTTACTTTCTTGCCCGATAACGAATGATGTTACGGATGATTTTTTAAAAATGGCTTTTCTGTTTGTTGCGCTGCTCATTACAAAAAACTAACCTTCAAACATAAAACTGAGAATTTTGACTTTCTCATTGCTTAGTGGCGGACCCTGCCTGTGAAGCGAGGGGCACCGACTACGATTCCCGACTGAAGCAGATTTATTAGACAAATAAATGTTTTAGCATCGTTGGTGTTTGTTATGTCTGATTTGTGTTCTCCATGCCACTTGCAACGCTGAGTATCCTATTGCAGGGTTTGAGTAGGCATTTAAAAAAATATGATTCTTCCGGACAGGATCGCTGGCGAAGTGTAGTCAAACACAATACCTATTCATCGTCATCATCATCATCATCACAACACATAATTGTCCCACTGCTGGGCACGGGTCTCCTCTCACAATGTGAGGGGTATAGGCCATAGTCCACCACGCTGGCCAAGTGCGGATTGGTGGACTTCACACACCTTTGAGAACATTATGGAGAACTCTCGGGTGTGCAGGTTTCCTCACGATGTTTTCCTTCACCGAAATACCTATTTGTTTATCATTATTATGTCTACCGAGGATAACGCGGCTATCGGCGCGGCGCGGGCGGCGTATTCGAATGTGTCGCAAAAAAGCAACCTTATCACCCTCGATAACGTAATCTATCTTTGTTTTACGACGACGCTATCTCGTGAAGGTCTTTCTGAAAAAAATATTTACCAGACGGCTGAACTCGCGTCAATACAAATGGTTGTTGTAAATGTATTATCTTTATTGACTATAAGTAGGTACCTATTACATGTGCTTTCAGTGCAATCAATAATTGCGATGTTACATCACCTTGTTCAGCCAGATATGGCGAACGTTACCTAGGTTAAGGGAACCTATTGGCAAATACGACGACCCGTATGGGGTATCGGTTACAAATGTTACCATTACCTTTGCTAGACTGACATTCGAGAGGCCCTCAGTTGGATTCCCAGCGAGGCGGTTATTTGAATGATGAGTTTGAATTTCTGTTCTATGTCTGGGGACATTGGGGACATTGGCACAAAGTCAGTTAGAAAATACACAGATGTAACAAACCGTACTAAAAAATTAATAATGGTCACCATTGATAGTATAAGTCAATGGTTTACTTAACTTAAATAAAACACCTCTCTAGCTTGTGACTTCACCTTACCTGAACTGCACCTCATTTGCACTAACATGCCAACAGCAATGCATAAATATTTAACATTTATTTACATTAATTAAAATCACAAAATTAAAATGGATCAATTTCAATTTATTGAAGTTGATTACTTACAATAATGACAACATATAAATTAAATTAACACGTGTAATTTCCACATTATATTAAAGAGTTAATGAATAATCGTGCGATGTGTTTTTGTCTTTATGTTTTCCATGACACCCACGACAGGGAATTCTTGTGTGTTAATAATTGATTATAAATTAATTAAACTAGTTAATAATTGATTAAACAGGCCAAGTCTGGGTCCACCAAGAGCAGGGGAGGTTGGGGCCTGAGGTGGGTGCCCCTTATAAAATGCAAAATAAAAGATATAGGTTTGTATTAATATTTTCGGTACGCACATGACGATTTGGCCTTTCGGTTAAAAATAAATTAATACGTATTTTAGGACTTTCAAATTTCGCTCTCTGGTGATTGATAGAGGGGATGATAGTGTAAATCAATATTTTGTCTAACCTGTCTATTTGAAACTTTGTATATTTATAAAAAATCATAAAACGCAAGCGAAGCTGCGGGCTTGAGTTAGTTAAAGTAAACACAAACTCACTGTTTATTTTACTAACAAAATTTCATAACCTAGTCCCTTAATGATAGAACTGCATAAACATAATAAAGAGTCGGCTCGACATCAAACACTTCGTCTCCTTACTCCACCCACCATAACCTTAGCTGTTCACGATGAACCCACTCATTTTACTGCCAACCATAATTTAAATGAACCATGAAAGTCATGCACACAAATCTGTCTCGTTTGCTGTTTGAAATATATACAGCGTAGACTGAGAATAATTTACAGTTTAGACGAATGATTCGCGTGGCCGCGCTAGACAAAAATATATTATTTAAAACAGTTGTAAAATTTATACTCTCGCACTACGATTCTGTGTGGCGAGTGCATCATGTACAGTTGTACACCCACGTTATATTAACCTGTGCCCCGGTCAAGAATCGAAACCTGCACTCGATAGGTACTTACCAACTGGGCGACAGTAATTTATACCTATAGTGTAGATTTATTAAAGTCGTTTCGTAACATTTTTAAAGTTCATTTTTAAAAAGCTTCATAAAATGCTTATCTTTTGCACTTACGTGTAGTTCTCGTCGGTGGGCGAGTAGAAGGACTGACATTCGTCTATAGTATACCCTGTCTACGGTATTCAGCGGGCAGCGGCACATTTTGACATTTAGTTCAACGTTTCTGTGGTTTAATTACGATATCATGGCATGTTGTGTTCGGAATGTTTTAATAACACAGTATTAAGTAATTGTTCGTTCGGTTCCACGCAGCTTTTGTTTTGATTTGCTCGATTGGTCTGTGGAATTATTACATGTCAGAAACAGAGGTCTGGGTTTGGCGGAATATGAATTAATTTTCTTAAATGTTAAATAAAGCTAGGCATACATACACCCTAGGTACTTATGTATGTATGTACCTGTCAGGTTTACCTATACTAAATTAAAACGTTTTTTCCTGTGGAAATGAGATATTTTTCCGCGAAAAAAAGTAGTCTATGTCCTAAGGCTTTTTCAGCCCTTCACCTATTCAGGCCAAACAAACACACTTTCGCATTTATAGAATAATGGATTGATATATTAGAGCATGGCTATACGTCCAGATTGCTACCAAAACACGACAGACGTACTGCTGGGTCAATAATAACAGTAATAACAATAATCCATTTACTTAATGCCAAGTAACAATGTATCTAATAATACAATAAAAACTACAAAGAACAAAATAACTAATAAGAAGGTGCCATCTAGCGGTGAGTTAGCACAAAAACTTTCTCCATAAATTACATACAATGCCTTTCACCTTCACTGATTCCCTGTACGCTTGACCATAAATCGCGAACCGAACCGAATCGAAATCGAATCACGAATCTCGACCCGAGAGCACAGTATACTGCCGGGCATGAAGCCGTGGGGCCAAAACGATGCGATTCTTTAGTCATTATCATCATAATTGCAACCCATAACTGTCCCTGCTGGGCGTGGGTCTTCTCCCACAATGTGAGGGGCAAAGGCCACAGTCCACCACGCTGGTCAAGTGCGGATTGGCGGACTTCGCACACCTTTGAGAACACTACGAGTACTCTCAGGTGTGTTTCCCTTCCCCGAAGTGATAATTAAATTCTAATATGCACATAATTTATTGTCTTCTCCTTACCTATGGACATCAGCAACATCAATCGGATGACGGACGCGTCATCGCCATCGTCATAAAAGTGATAACGATATTTTTTACGTGATTAGGGGTCTCCCCCCACCTGTCATGGGGCCGCTTTAATCTCCTTTTCCGTCACCAAAGAAAGTGGTAATTAAATTTTAAAGCGCACATCATTTTGGAAATAGCGGTGCGTGCAGGTTTTGACTGGAGCCTCTGGGTTCGGATGCTGCAGTACTGAGGAGTAACAAGTAACGCTGGTAAGCCCTCACCTGTAAATAGTCGTGACATTAAAAACAAACTGGTTCCCTTGGCACCAAACAGTCTCGTCTGGCTGCCAAATGGGTCGTCAATTTGGCCTAGCCCAGTCTAGATCTCGCAAATTAATACAACAACATACATACAAACTACATAAACATAAAAACTCCTGGCACAGATTTTTTATGTTTACTAGCATGGCTTCAAACCGAAATTATATTAATGGAACTATTATGAATAAGTAACGCTACACACTCATAGCCCCATACTGTTCCATCCGTTTCGTTTCGTTGTCGCCATAGACAACACAAAGATAAGAACACACCCAGACCAATAACTGAAGTTTAAACTCGTCGTTTAACTTTAACTCTTTAGCCTCGCTGCTCGCTGGGACTCGAACCTAGGACTCTTGGAAGCATTACGCCATTGTAGAAGTAATAAAGTTTATTTTTTTTATTTTTGACGTGACAACATCTTATAAATTGATATGCGCGCACGGAAAAGTTACTCGTTCTGATGAGGTAGAAGCGTTACGTCAGAGCGTGACGTCAGAGCTAGCAGTTAGAATAGTTCTGCTATTGTCTATAACAAATGTTGAATACGCGACAACGTGTTTTGTGTTTTTGTGTTTATTTTTACTTATTTTCTTATGACGTCATTACGTAAAATTATCGTCCAGAAACAGACTCTTATAAATTACCAAAAAAAATATACTTATTCTCACTAGTGCAACTGATTAGTTCAACCGTTGAATTATATTTATCTTCAAATATGTGAAACATCAATTATGTAAATAGCTCAGCTATTATCACAATGGTATGTAATCTATGATAGCATAAAGATGATATTATATCATTTATGATAACTAGCTAAACCCTACTCTACGGTGTAGTGTTGCTACGCGAGGCGATGTCGAATCGTTTCGTCGCAATTCAATGCCGCGCCATGCGAGATCTTCAAAGAACTAATAGTTGGTCTACTTATATTGCTGTTTTTATGAAATTAAGGTAGCAAATGAGAATTCACCAGCAGTACCACCAGCACCACCTTCCGCTGCCGCCCATTACAGCTGTGACCGACCTAGAACAAGACTCGAATGTGTCTAGGATAGTTAGTCCGGTTAGGAGACGGTGTGAGTACGAGGACTGGGGCAGGGACTGTTAGTTAATACTTAAGTCCTGTTAGTTGTTGTTAACTTGTTAGTAATAGTTGAGTCAGTAATTGTTAGTAAGAGCCTTGTTGTATTCGGTCACAGATGTGTGACCCTTGGGAACTGAGATGGTCGCCTCTAAAAAAGGGTAACCGGATCTTTATTTGACTTTCCCTACGCCAGTGTTAGTTTTCAGTTCAGCACCGTTTAGAGATAAATGATTTTATACGCGCATAAGTTTATTATCTGAGTTGTTTTGCGAAGCTGATATTTACGATAAAACAGGACTGACCTTTGGCTCCATCCTGATTTTCTCTATAAGTAGGTATCGTTTGAACTTTATAAAGTAGGTAATAAATTTAGAATAACAAGCGCATAAATTTTACTGTAATGGACCTAGATAGTCGACGTAAAACAATATTGAGGCAGTATTACCAACCCTTGATGTCGCGTGATAGAGAAAGTTTAAGTTTAGTTGATTAGGTACTTTAAAAAAATGAAATTGAACATTAAACTTAATGTTATGGTAAACCAACGACTGACGGAATCAGCTGTCAGTTGAAAGATACTTAGTATAACCTGCAGGCATGTTTTAAAATATGTTTCAATAAAAATAATCATTATCTGTTACCCGACGAACCCCTAGTATAGTTGGTAGTGGCTAGTGACCCTGCCTGCGAAGCGAGGGGTCCCGGGTTCATCTCGCAGCCGGGGCAGTGATAGATAAATGTTTGTTCTTGAGTCATGGGTGTCAGTGACGTGTAATTTATGTTGTCCATGCCATCCGCGACACAGCGAATTCTAGTGTGTGTGTGTGTGTGTGTGTGTTAGCGTTTGTTTGTTATCATTCTAAGATGTGTTGTGTTACTTATAATGTATACTTGATATATTATAAATATATGATATATTATAAATTTAAGATAATATATCAAGTATACCTACATTATAACATTTCATGTCCACATTGAAAAGACACCTGCAATAAATTTTAAACCAGGTTAAATAACTAAAGGAAAAATTCTTTCACGCCTACTTTAGAAATAAATGTATTTACAATTGCAATATAAACAAGGTCATAAAGAGTCTGAAAAAGATGAAAAAGAATATTATTTAAACGTAAATAACTTTTTGTAAAACATTTTTGTGCAGTTTACAATAAGAAAATTTTAAAAAGTATTCTGTTTCATATAAATGTATACAATATGTCAAAGAAAATATAAAATGAATATTAAAATAGGCTCTTTACATATCTTTTCTCTTAATCTAAAAAGATGTTCAAAACCACCATAAAATACCTATGCCATTAAAATTCATAAAATTTTAAGTATACCTACTTAAAAAAAAATATTCTTTTAAAAATCTTATTCACATAGGTCATCAGTTTCCTTGTAAACATTGTATTTTTTCTCGGCCATTCACCTCTACTCGGAAAAAGTAATGCTTCCCTTTACTTAGCTCGAAAGGGTAAATACTTGGTTTACGACTATTTTATACCTTTTTGATTGCAAAAAATAACAATAAAAGGTATGTACCAGCCTCTGTAAAAACAATTCTGATTTGCAATAACACTTTACGGCCATGCGAGTATCCGTAACCCTCATAGAGTTTATGGCAAAAACTTGAGTCGAGTCAGTATCCGCTCACAATAAAAGCGCATTGCCAATAACCGTGTTTATGCGAGCAACCAGTTTTGGTAGCGTCTTGTTTACTGCAGATACCATCGACAGTTTGTAGCTGCGAAGCTAATGTTGCTATAACTAGGTATTTCAGATTTAAATAAGGAACATTAAAACACGCTTATTTTTAATTCAAGTAGGTATTCAGGTCGAAGAGATCGCAGTTTGGATCAGAGTTAGTTTAATTCATTATATTTTATCAGACTCAATACGTGAGCAACTTCGGTTGAAGTAGCAATGCCCAGGCCACAATTTTCGGAAGACGCGTAATCGAAAAATCTGATGGGGCGGTAAAGGCCTCATGTCTACCTCTTAGTAAGAGAAGCATACTATAGAAACCAAGTCCGCGCGGCCATTTTGAAGCACCTTAATTGGAGTTCTGACTCCAAACACCGGGCAGCTCCCTACTGTTCAATGTCAACGCACGCCAAACGTGTCTCGCGAAAAAAATAGAATTATGACGATTTGTCCAGTTGAATTGTGTCACAAAATATCTGAAAAGCTATTTATGTATTATTGCTAAAAACATATTATGATTATCCGCAGCCGAAGTTCGGGAAAGTTTCGGTTTAGTGCTTCACTTTAGACATAGCGCTTGTATGAAGACTGTCTTTCTATAGTGTAATTTATTCTAAGGTCGGCCAGATCGAGAAATGTTGTGTGAAATCGAAACTGTTACACGTGTACATTTTATTCGATGTATTTTATGTAACATTAGTTTGTTTAGGCAATATTAGGTTAAGTAGTAAAGCCTTCCATTGCGATGGTACTAGGTACGGGGTATTTGCGGCCGCTGCCGATAGGTTTATCTAGAGTCACGTTCACCGGGTGGATGAGGCGCACGTTTTACGACCGATACAATGCGTTCTGTGGCAACTGGTGGCCTTAAAGCCAAATTGACAACAATCAATAAAATCGCGAAAACCAACCTATTAGAGACTTAGTTGTAGAAAAATGTGATACTCACTCACTTTATGTGTTCAAGTGTAATTAACCTAAAAATACCAAGTCTTATTTATGTCTACAACGGCGTGAAATATAGTGGTGAAATAAAATTGCGGCCAAAAATAGAGAATTGAGGTAAATCTATTTAGTCACGTCACGTCTCTGTCTCGTATGTTGTGAAAAACAGTGATCGCACTATCCGAAGTCAACGTAGCGATTTGCAACGCTTCAAAATAAGCCGAAGTCAAAAATAGACCTTAATTAGTATGCTGACAGTAAACTCCGGAGCCTGCAATTCGCATGCGAAAATATGAGCGTGTGTCTACGTTCACCTTGAGCAAACGGCGAATTTAAATTCCACTCGCACCGCTCTCACTGCAACGTACCTTCGGCATTTTCATTTTTGTCGCGTAACATTCGCACTTAGTGCGCTATCACCCGGCCAGATTGAAGAGCACTTTAAAACGAAGCGAGCGTTTTGTACCTTGTTTACATACAACTCGGTCGCAATACCACGTTTCTCGCCCAGCAACAGTTTTAAAGAGAATAGGTAATAACAATAGGTACCTTCTCGTATTACTTGTTTATAGACGTGAGGGTGACAAGAGAGTCAGAGTACAGTGCTTCACGGAATAATTCTTGCTGTTCGAAGAAAATGATGTCATGTTTCGACTAGACTCGTTGAAGAATTTTGTGTACTCAGCGCAAATGCCTCAGCGCTATAGAGTCTATACTATAGACTGTAGGTAATGTCCAGTGCACAGACACAACGTTGTATTTTGTTTAATAATACTTACCATCTTAAAAAGACGAAAGTCCCGTAGCATGTCAGAAAGACAAAGATTTCTATACCCCAAATCCAAAAGGATAATCGATCGTTTCTTACACCGTAGAGTCAAAACAACACGACGCCGACGGGCCGACATAGAATTGGAAATATGAATAAATTTTCAAAACAAGTTTAGTAATGCAGCACTATACGCCGCGTAGCGGGGTGCCGTTGCCAAGAATGGACACTGAAAATATCGCGCACATTCGAACCGGTTCTCGTAAGGGCGATGACAAACTGAGCGTTGAAAAATATTGGGAATATTGGGACGCTTAAAATTGCTGAGAAGAATTACTTAGCACTTTGACGGCTTATTTGTTATCGTGTGATTCTAGGATTCTTATACATATATTTCGACTCAATACTCAAACATAAAAATAAACAATAAATGATTTGGTGTCGTGGGACACCAGGTAGGAACGAAGTTCCTTCGGCTACTGCCGCGCCTGCGCACGTCTTATTTAACGATTTTATTCCACGCACTTTTTTTTCCACGCTTACGGTTTTACTATCACATATTTTTCAGTTCGGTCGCGCAGCGAAATCCCTATCCCATCCAAGCCTGCCGTAAGGAACTTCGTTCCAATAAAAAATAATGTTAGATACGCACAGGTTACCTTTATGATTCAGATATATCTATAGAGTTTGTATATTAAGCTCCGATGTATGATTTATTACCCATTCATACATATTTCGTAACATCGGAATAAAATCTCCATCGATTTCCACAGTCGATTTTCATAAAAAGTGATGCTACCGTTGGTCAGTTGACTCTTCGAAATATATAACTTGAAACACTTGGTAAAATAAGATTAAATACATAAATGCATATTTTATACATTTGATGAATATTTTAATAATTTTCTCGTGGATATCAGAAAAAGTTAATGCTTTTAGATTTACTGTAGAGATCATTTGATTTGATAGGGATAGTGAATATAATAAAATGATAGTAGGTAGACAAGACAATCGCTTTAATACAGAACTAGTTGTTTGTAAATTAAATTAATACGTGTTTGAGATTTTAAAATATCTCGATCTTAATAATCATGTTGATAAAACGCAATATGAATTTAATCAACTTCCGCGGATAACATAAATGTTTGGTACTTTCCTGCCGCACATTCCGGGGCCACACATTATAAGGACTTATTGAAGCGATTGCGTAGATTTCGGAAGGTGTCGGTAAAATATTACTTAATGTATTTTTTTTATAATTTAATAAAAGCTTCTCTTGTCGAAAAATAACCGCCACGTAAGTAACCCGCTGAACATTAATTTGCAAGTCAGTCACACCCCAGTCTCAGTATCGTAGTTCATTGACACTTTCACAAAGATCTGTCTCCGGCGAGTCGAGGGACGTGGTAATGTATACAAACACGCCGAGGACACGTTTCGTTTGTTTGTGCGGTGGTAAATACGTTTGCAAAAGTTTGCTCCAAATCTCACTCGACTGGTTTTTGGTTGTTGAATGAGGAGTTGTCTCGGTCACATATTTCGTAGTGCTTAGTAGAGAAGTTCAAATGACGGATAAGTTCAAATTCAAATTCATTTACCCATGATATCACTTATACACATAAATGTTCAACGGTCGAAATTCGACCGTCATGTTAAATGAATTTTTTATTTTGTTGAATAAATGTAACAGTATTTGTAAGACTTATGAATCAAATATAGTTTTCGTCACTTGTCCATATTTTACATTCCTACGTGCATTTATTATTTAAATATACTTTAATAAAATAAATGAACAGTTTGAAAAACTAACTGCTAACTTTGATAATGCTAAGTGAATTATACTTATTGCTTTTAGTCACTGTCCTCTTAATCGTAGAGAAGTTGCCTTGTCTTTAGCCAAAACTGGGCAGTATCCGATCATGCCTGTCATAACATTGTAATGTCTTCGCAACTTAAGCTATAGGTATTTGATAGGTATGCAAAATTTCAACTCCGTAGACGTAGAGTAAGAGGAATTAGTTCCAATTCAGCCAGATTTGACTCGAGCACAAACATTGCATGTTAAATAAAAGTTTGTAAAAGGGTTAAAAAGATTCCTCCTCGCGTATTAATGTACAGATAATCATTATCATCTCGTAACTGCATAACCCACAGCTGGGCTGCAATCTCCTGTCGCAATGCTAGCGATAAAGGGGAAAGGGTGAATAGGTGAAGGGTCGGGAGCGGAGTCGTGTCGTGTTCATAGTTATCCAGAATGCGATATAAAACCTATGCCCTTACAATAAAATTCACTGCGGATTGCCCGACGCACAGCCGTTTCTTTTTTTCACATAATCCTACTTTTTAAATCATTAATGTTACTGCGGCTCTACCATGTTGAAAGTAATAATAATAATATTTTTTTTGCTGAAAATTCGACCCAGTTGCCAGTGTTCAGCCGTAACAACGATCCATGCAACTGGGTCGAAATATCGGCGTACGAAATACATACCGTGAGTACCCGTGTCATAGCAAAAGTTACCTATAGTCTTTCAAAACGGCTCTATTCGTCTACGAACAGCTAAGGTCTGGGAAGCCGTACATTACCCAAGTGGGCGCCTACACGTGTCGCACATTACCAAGTTCGTTCCACTCGACGCTCGTCGCTTTTCCAATTAGAAAAAAAATCATAGTCAATATAATGCACGCTCCATTGTTCTTGGGTAATACGTCGCCTTCTTCGTACCTGTTTTGGTACTTTCATACCGCTGGTATGCTTGCGAACTATCTGTATCAATAAATGAATAGTTTGAGAAACTAAAAACGTGTTTTGATTATGATAAGTGAATTTTAAATGCAAAAGAAATTTGGACATTGTGCTGTTAACTGTTAAAGAGTTCCCTTGTGTGGAGACAATCCAGAGCGTAGTGGATACTCAGTGGTCATGCTTGTCATAAAATTGCAAACATTGCAAGTTAAATAAAAAAATCTAAATGGGTGCAATTCACATGTGCTAGAAGTGAAACTTCATAACAATGAATACTGTCAGTCCAAATATTGATGTTTTGCTTTGCTTCGTCAGCCGCCATTTTGCCGATGCTTCATTCAAAAGGAGAAAAAATCTATATGTATAGTTATTCTGTTGAAACAATATAGATTTATTTATAGAAATACTAATAGGCGTAACTATCAGACGTGGGGTCCTTGGGAAGGGTTTTGTTAATGAATTACACCAGACCCCAAAATATTTAAAAACCAAATTTTTAGCTTCAGTGAAGGAAAACATCGTGAAGATATCTACATATTATCTGAGACTTCTCCATAATGTTCTCAAAGGTGTGTGAAGTCCGCCAATTCGCACTTGGCCTGCGTGGTGGATTATAGCCTGTACGTTGTGTCCCCAAAATAATCAATCTTCTAAATCAGTAAATGTGTCAAAGTTTTGAACAACGCAAAGGGCTGATATTGTAGTTGGGTCCACACTTCCACAGTCCTCACCTACGCAGGTGCGGAGGGAGAATCATGCGGTGACATTTTTCATTTCCATGCCGGCGCGTTGCTAATGTTATTATTCCCAGGCCACCCCCTTCAGGGGGATAGGGAGAGGGAGAGGGATACTGAGAGCTGTATACCTACATTATATACTATTGCTAGGGTCTAGTATACAACGGCGTTTTCATCTGTAGACTTACATCAGTAGATTTTATATCGGTGTGAATCTGTTGACTTCAAAGTAGAGTGTTTTATTAGTAGAGTGTGTTTTTACAAAGTAGAATATTTTGAGGTAGAATATATTAAGTTTTTTTTCGTCGAATTATGACATGTTATTTATGTTACTTAATGTTTTTTAAAGGCCACAACTGTTGAAAGAAGTTCTATTACTGGCAGATTTAGGTATATTTTGGTTATTTCGTGAAAATAAATTAAATTATTTGACGCAATACAGCTACTACACCCACGTCCGCTTTTAGGTAATATTCGACCGACTCTTAAAAAATAATAGTATAAACGAACATTAAGAGTAAGTATTTTACGAATCCGATTAATGATAACTAAATCATGTAGAGTTTTTACGATTTATATCTATAAATAACATGAACAAACCCGCCTTTTTATCTGTCTGTTCCCGCACTAAAAATCGTTTCGGGAATTTCATTTAAAATATCTTAACTTTGTACTATGTATTACGTTTATCATGTAATTAAACTAAGGAGATGAAGGAGGAGATATAACGTGTCTATATTTTGTGATATTACGTAAAAACTAGGTAGCGGTTTTCACTGACGTTTTAGTAACATTTAGTATGTCGGTGAACACAAACGTTTTGTCTAGTGTGGCATCAAACATAAGGTTTGCCGCAGCGAAACTAGTACATACGATGAAACGTCACTAAAAGGGACACCCCAAGTTACGAAAGTTCTACGACGGACGCTGACGCGTCCTCACAGTAAATTATAATGGTTTCTTTAAATTAAACTTCATTGAACTCTGATCTCATTATACGAACAATAATGCTTGGTAAACCTCATTCATAATCAACCTCCCTAATTCTTTGTTAAAGAAGCGAGAGGTCAATTCAGACATTGAGAGCAATTCAAAAAATTCTTTGCGAACCCTTTCGGTATTCAAAGGTTAAATGCACGGTTTAATGGCGAAGAGATCCTTTGAAGGTACAAAGGTATGTGAGCGGTTATTCTCTCGTGTACAGTGTTGGCATTCACAGAATGACAGTAGCTCCGTGGTGCGTAACGCTTTATTTGGGTCAACTGGGTCGGAGCGTGTTTGATTTTTACGCGTGGCTCTGGAGACGGAGACAATTTATTGACTTGCAGAATGACGAGTTTCGCGTAATATTGCATCAAGAGAACCTAGGTATATCACAGTAATACTGATTTCTATATTTCGACGTCTCGAGGAGCGCTTGCTATAACTATAGGGTTTCCAATTGCAATTTGGACTAGCAACATGCATGGTAAATGACCACCTACAGGCAGGTCTGTCAATTTGTTTTTGACAGTTGCTATTGAAAATTGAATTTTACAATTTGTTTTGTTAAAACTTTTCCTTAAAGTTTATAAGTAGATTAAAATTAGAATACTAATTCTTAATTTAAAACGAACTAAAATTATAATATCGTAGTTGAAAACAACGCGAATATACTAATTAGTGCCTACACCATTTGCATTTTAAACATATATACGCCAACGCGGCAACGTTATCTAGTGAGGAAACTGCGAACAAACGAATATTCTTATCTCTGCATATTATTTCAGATTTAACATGGTAATTAATTCTGACGTTGGTAAATTAAAGTCTATTATCAAAATATTCATCCCGGTGTTAGCTATAAATTCCTTTTTTTATTTTGTCAATAGTACCAAACATTACCTACTTCTAGTTTTATATATATTTTTTAATTAAGCCATTCAGTGTAGAAAAATTCGAAACAATAAAAGATACAACAAATATCGTTACCATAATATAATTACATACTAACTCCATGTCTTAATCAAATTATGTCAATGAAAAATTTTACCTTGGTAATATTTTTCACCACACTGCAAAACTGGAAAGACCTTGCAAAAGTCCATGCATGCTATAAGCGATGTTATCTCGATGTTGTGAAATATTAAGCCCGATCAAATCGTGCGTTGCGCAACTCGATCGAGTGGCTCGAATATGTTCAGAGTGGAATTTGACATCTAATTATAAATTTTGGCGGCGTGACAATCCGCCCTCCGCGGCTTTGCGCAAATAAACCGAAACAACGATTTATGTTCTATTTCTGCCGGTAAGCACTCCGCGGTGCTTCACTTGAGATTATGTTGTGTGTGCACGCTTACGATTGCGTGCATGCGTCATCTATGCATGCGTGTGTATGCTAGCGCCTATCCATGCGTGCGATGAGTGCATCCGGTGTCTTATTTAATAATTCAAGGCTGCCGCGGACCACGTTTGGAGCCGTGAACACGATCCATGCAACTGGGTCGAAATATCTGCATACAAAATACATATCGCGCGAATCTGTAGCATAATAAAATGTTTACAATCCATGATGCGTTAAGCTTAAAATCATAAATTCAAGACTGAGCGCAAATGTTCTACTATTACTCTCATAATATAATAATTACTTCAATAACATTATATTCGATTTCCCTGCGTCGTACGTAGCCCGTGAGTGCCATGCACAAAACAAGACAAGAACACACCCAGATCGAGAACGGAAATTTAAACTTCCTTAAAATATCGGCTCGCTGGCAATCGAACCCAGGACGGTGGCGGTTCGGTATGGTAAGGTAAACATTGCACCCTACGGGTCGTCAAAAGACTGTTGGCGTCAGAAGGCATGTTTTTGGTCTTGACTGTCATATACTTAATTACGTATGGCTTCAACCCATTGCTGGCCCACTACTGAGCACGGGTCTCTCCTCATACCTGAGGAGGCCCAGAGCATACTCCACCACGCTGCTCCAGTGCGGATTGGTGGAGATAATTATGTATAATTATCTGATAATTATGTATATCTACCTCAAATTTCATTTTTTTATAAATTGTTCCCGAAGCCTAACTAAATTTTCAAAATAATTGCCAAACGTAAAAATAAATTACTCTGTAAAATTACTTGGAAAGGATGTTAGCATCCATTAAAATTTTCTGGAATGAAATTGAAGATTCCAATTAGGTAAGCTTTTGTGAAAAAGCCGGGAAAAGCTTAAGAGCTTCCTTCATGAACTTGACTAAGTTAATCAAGAAAATAATTTCATTGTGTGCTTAAATTGTGTTAGAATTTTTCCGAGAGCCAAGGATTTACATTTTGGTTACGTACGTTGAGTGTTTTTGTGCCGTTCAAAGTAAATCTTTAAAGTTTTTATGGATTTAAAATAGCAAACGAGCATGCAGTACCACCCTTCCACTGTCATCCATGAAAACTGACCTACGCAGAATAAGACTCAAATCAGGACTAGGATTGTTAGTCCAGTAAGTTAGCAAAGGATGTTTTAACACAATAGTTAGTGAGTTCGTTTGTACGTAGGTATGAGCACTAGGAGGCAGGGACTCTTAGTGTTGTTAGTAATAGTCCAATTAGTACCTAATTGCTAATTGCTATGTACCTATTGGTTGCTATTCTTTAGGACTAAGATTCGTAACAGTAGTGTCTGAGGAAGTGACAGTACCTACACAAATTAGAGCACACGTCCTTCCACATGCGCGTCTGTCAAAAGAGTGGTAGTCTGTTAGATCAATATTGGCAACTTGAATATAAAGTGACATATTTAAAATGATTTATCAATAGTACATACATATAAATTGTCTCATATACATACTTATAAAGGGTATTTATCAGATAAAAAGGTATTAGGTACATAATAGATATATCAGTGTTCTTTATAAAGCTGAATAAGCGTAAAGCCGTAAATTTACACCTAGACGTCTAGAACAGCTAACAAGTCTTCCAACAGTTCCAACTTATTCACTTATCTTCTACTTCTATTCAACAACTACATATAATATAGCTATGTACCTGCCCTGCTGCTGTACGCTACACTACACCGTCACGCGTCATACTCACACATGCAAATTATTATTAAAAACATGTAACACACATTGAAGTACATTTCCGCTTCGATTATTACTTTTTAATTTCGCTCCCTGTTAACGTTATGGCATCAATCTCGACTACAAAACATTCGTAAGCTATTAAAAGACTTACAAGCGTGGCTGTCCGCTCGGCTATTTACCTTTTTAATTTATTCACATGTGAAGTAAGTTGCAATGCGTGCATCCACTTTTCTTACGCATCGGAGGTTAGCATGACGTCACGTCGCCGCCGCCATTACCGTCTGCGCGCGCGTCCCTCCCGCACCCCTCCCGCGCCCCGCTGTCTGAGAGAACGGCTGACCAGTGACCTTGTCGTGCCGTCTCGCTCTCGCGCACCACGGACGGCGCGTGCGACAAGGACGCGCAAACCGGTGCCGCGGCAGTGTGGAAATGTGTTTGTTCAAAAGGTTCTCTTCTCTTAATTTTATTTATGTTTTTATGATTCGCATTGTAATACGCGGTCAAGATAGTTTCGGTTGTCAAGGGGTAACGACCTTGAGCACGCTTAGCAACCGCGCAGCCTTAATTGTTACGTCAAAACAGATGAAATGGGTTCGTTTCAAATTTGATGTAAAAAAATGTGCACACAAGTTGCACCTTTTTGTGGTTTGGGACTGTTGCTGCAGAGTTACCTAAACTAATTTGAGCAATCGATTTTCTTCCTTAGTTTCCTGCGGAAATGAATTCGTTCAGTATTTTCATGTAAACAACCGACATCGAAAATATTCCTCTGCCAGACATCAGCAACATCAATCGCATCACGGACGCGTCATCAACATCATCATGTTATTGACGATATTATTTATGCGGGATTAGGGTCCCATACTCTCCATCCATCATGGTTCCGTTCCGCAACTACCTCCCCTGATCGTGATGCACCCTGCTGGAGAAAAGACGATGCCATATCGCTAGATCCCTCGTACTGGAGGAAGCTGGGCTCTGTAACATCTAGTTCATCCCCGGCGATACTCGTGCAGGTGGTAGAGTTTTTAAACCGCCAGGGGCGCAGGCTAACTACCCCCTCCCACCCCCACCCCCTTCTTAAATGGACTGTAAAATGTGTTATGTGCATCGGTCGCAGTGTCGGAGACCCAGAAATAATGACCCCGTTTCTTTTTTTGTGGTCGGATTTTCTTCGTGGATTTTGGTAACGAAGGGTACCAGTTTGGTAACCTACCTATATTAAAGCATGTTTTTACACCAACATAAACAAAACAAAAAGATTAATTTATATACTATTGAGCACAATTTATTGAAATAAAAAAGATTTAAACTTTATCACTCCTTGAAATAACCCGGCACGCAATGTGAAACAAAACATCGTATCAATCTGTCTCGTCTTTTCCTGTCATTGGCGTAAGTCGTTCCTTAAAACAAAATAGGTAACAAGTTTTTTTTAAAATATCTTCTTGATTTAACGAAATAATTTTCTCATGATAACCTTGACGAGGCAACTTTTTGTTTTAAATAATAAAATTTATTCATTTATTATAATAATATAGTTCGCAAAAAAATGCGTACAAAAATTTATGTACTTACATTATGTACATTAATAACGACTCACTAGTGAGATCTGAAATAAAAATAAATTATTTACCTGTAAGTAACATAGATCTATATATAATTATAAAAGGAGAAGCTGACTGACTGACTGACTGACATATCAACGCAGGGCCAACACTTTAAGGGTTAGAAACTTGAAATTTTGCACGGGGGTTCCTTTTATAACGTAGGGGAGCACTAAGAGGGATTTTTGAAAATTCACCCCCTAAAGGGGTAAAACGGGGGTGCAAAATTAGTATGAAACTTTGCCGTTTTTGAGGGTATTTGAATGAAATTCAGTATGAAGGTATTTCATTGAAAGTTATGAAACATGTTTAAAATATTTTTTCGAAAATCATCCCTTAAGGAGGTAAAAGGGAGGCGCAAACTTAGTAAGAAAGTTCTCTGATTTTATCAACTGTTATATATTTAGGAATTTTTGGCGGGCGAAGCCGCGGATGTAGGCTTGTATAAAATAAACCTTGGAGAATAAAGTTAAAATCAAATTACGTATATAAATCTTGTATTACCTTAATAAGCTCTATAGCCAAGTTTATGAGACTTTTGGTGGCCGTGTTTTTAAGGGGAATTTAGAAATTCCTTCCTTGATGTACTTACGATTATCAAGCGATTGAAAAATTGTTATTTTTTGCAAACTTTTTTTAAGTAATCCGGTGAGGGTCAATCAATTGTGTAGTATTCCTAGTCTGTGGCGGCGCGGCGGGGCGTCGCCCCCGCCCGGGGCGTCCGCTGTCTCCCGTCAGCTGTTGGCAGGCCGACGACCCCTCGCTCCGGGCCCGGAGCCTCCTGCCCTGCGCGCGTCCCGTAGATATTCTACGCCATTAGATAATACTGCCTTACTCAGCTTCGGAGCTTTCCAGTTTAATGAAATGGAAAAATTTGCTCGAAATTTTAGATAGAGAGACGGTGTAATGTTAGTTAAATGAAAAAGAAAGCTGTGAAGTTGTACATACGTACACATTTGGATACAGTGACTAAATTAAATTTACATCTACATAGAGAAGAACATATTGCGCCCACCCCAAATAAAATTGGGAAACATTTTTTCCCATTGGTCCACCATCCAAAACCCATAAGAGTAACTAAATAAAAGAAATGAAATTAATTTTATGTTCCCTTTATTCCTTACTTATTTTATTTGCTTTCAATGTTATGATTATGGTTGAGCTATTAAAACCGTTTTTTTTAATTTTTCCTACATTGCACTTATTCCTATTTACTTCGTTGTCCTATGTAACTAATAGTGACGTGAATACGTCACTATTATTACTGATGTACTGAAGACAGGTGTATCTAATCGATCGTGCAAACGGCCTGCAATAGGTTTATAGTAATTGTATATTCTAATTGACAGGTATAGATGTTTACAACTTAAATAGAGCGCGGGCATATTCCGATTGAACTGAATCGATAACGCTGTCTTATGTTCTTATTTTTACTCCCTTGCAACGATAAAATCGGTATAACATTATTAGAAGACAAATGTGTCTATCACATGTATTTCCTAATTTATTGATCCTACAGTAAAATAATATTATCTAATAGTTTACGAGATATAAGTGAAACTTTGTGAAATGGGCTTTTACCCTCTGGGTTCACCGCCACAGTCGGCGGCTTTTAGTACGTTCACCTACCCTACCTATTACACCTCAAGGAACATCTGCATCAACTTTTCAAACAGTATCAATATTTAATCGTAATTATATAATCAACGTATCAAACTACAGTTTTGTGTTTTTCATTAAATAACTAAAGTACCTAGTAATGGCTAATTTCTTATCCCGTGACTCACAAAATGTTGGAGTTATTACTGTTTTAAGAAGAATCCTGAACGCACCTACGCAGTTCAGAACCGCACTGCGCTGCAATATGCATGAGTGAGAGCAAATGAGGTAAAATTAGCATTTATGGACGATATAATCTTTAACTGCAGTTAGTGCTAGGTCTCATTATGCTGTTAAAGCGATGTTAGATCTCATCACAAGTGCACTGCGTTTATGCGCGCCCGGGGAATATAAACACCTTATACGCAGGATGTTAACCTCTACAATAGTATTCATAATTTCATTTATAATCTGATGTCGCTGCACGATTACACGCCGGAGCATGAAAATAATGTATTGTAACGGAGGAATTTTGTACCTCTACTAGAACAACTGCGAGGAGCAGGATCAGCAGGAAATGGTCATATGAGGTGTCGGGACGTGAGGTGACGTGTGGTGAGCTGGCGAGACGAGGTGTGGAGTGGTGAGGAGCAGGCTTGAGGAGTGGAGAGTAGATTGAGGAGCGGAGAGGAGAGATATTCAGTTGGTAGTCTTTCATAGGTTTCAGGTATTCTAGCAAAATGTTACTGGCCGGCGAACAGGCCATCTACAAGAATAAACGGATGATTATGAAGAACAAAGGAATTATGTCAATATTGTCATTCAATAGAAATGTATTGTAAAATGGAGTTCGTGTATTAATTTGCCCTTTTACATTCAGAAGTGGCATATTTATGTTGTAAAACATAAAACCCACGTGTTAAGAATTGAGAGAATAAAAAGCAATTGCCGGAATTGAAAGTTTTCTCGATTAAAAGGAGTAAGATTTCAAATAAGATATGACATTATGGCTATGTGTCAGATGGATTATAAATGATGATGTCCTCTCGATATAAAAAGATAAAATGTGGATTTATCAATTTGATGAAGAGTTCAGAAAGATGTGAATTGTGCCGTTGTAATTAAAAGTTCATGAGTTCCGATGAAATATATAGGAAAAGTTCAGAGTGGCGCTCGTGTTATATTATTGGCCGGTGGTGTATCATTCCGCTTTAGAAAGAGTTTCGCCCTGGAGATTATGATGTAAAGCAAAGAAAGAATAATATTTTGTGATGCAGAAAATATTATAAAATGTCAGATAAACGTGTCAGTGGGAAAGACAAAAGACGAAAAACAAATGAAGAATAGACGATGAGTGCAGATTGTTTTTATTGCAATAAAATTGGCATTTTCTGGAAGAAAATTTTGTGGAGCCTTTATTAAAATAAACTGGAATTTATACGAATCTGATTAAAGAGATGTAAAATATAAGCAGATATAAGTGCATGTTTTCAGAGTTATAAAATGATGTAGAGGAGATATACAGGAGTATATTTCGGCATAAATAGGGTGATGTATACCTTGACGTGTAATTACAGTGTACAATTTGATTTCGATTTTCTTGAGTGTTGATATTTTTGTATGCGTGCCAATTGCGGGCCGCAATTGTTTCAGGATGGCCGACTGTAACGGAGGAATTTTGTACCTCTTCTAGAACAACTGCGAGGAGCAGGATCAGCAGGAAATGGTCATATGAGGTGTCGGGACGTGAGGTGACGTGTGGTGAGCTGGCGAGACGAGGTGTGGAGTGGTGAGGAGCAGGCTTGAGGAGTGGAGAGTAGATTGAGGAGCGGAGAGGAGAGATATTCAGTTGGTAGTCTTTCATAGGTTTCAGGTATTCTAGCAAAATGTTACTGGCCGGCGAACAGGCCATCTACAAGAATAAACGGATGATTATGAAGAACAAAGGAATTATGTCAATATTGTCATTCAATAGAAATGTATTGTAAAATGGAGTTCGTGTATTAATTTGCCCTTTTACACTATAGAACAACGATCTTTTAAAGGTTTGTGTGCTCATAAAAAGGGCTCAAATTCCCCAAGTTTTACGGTGCGTCGAGAATTTACGATCGATTTTTTGCGATACGATTTATGTCATTTAATGGAGCATAATAAAAGGAGATAAAATAAATTTTGCTTCTGTAATTTACGGTTTTTAAAAAGGGAATAACGACACTCAATATAAATACACCTGAATGTATAAAAGTTTATTGTTCAAGATGAGTCACTTATAAAAATTCTTATTTTATTGTACATACCTAAATGTTTTATTTATTTTTAACCTACAAGGACTTTGTATTGCAATAGTTATTCAATTAAACCACTTATAAAAGGCTCAACTTTTTGTTACTTGGAGTCCGATGACATTGCCTAAGGGTTTTGTGTGCCCGCGAGCAGTGAGAGACAAACGAATAAATGGAGATAAAATTGCATACCTTATCCATTATTGCATTTGAATTGAATGGTTGGTATAATACCAATTTTGATTAGGTACGCTACAACTTTGGGTCCATTTGAAAAGCTAAAAACGAAAAGCCAACAGAACAATAAACGAGTTCCAATATTTCTAAAATAGATAGGTAGGTACTCGCATATATACTTTTTTGTAGGTAAGTATTTGCTTAAACTTGTTTGGAAAAAATTACCTTTTTTTTAAATAAAAACTTCTATAAGTAGTATCGTTGTGATTTGGAATTCGATGAAACGGAAATGACGCGCAAATAAAATGAAATCAACGGAAACGAAAAAGAGACACACATTTTAACGTGGGAGAAAATCAGATAGGAAGCATCGGCAAAATGGCGGCTTACGTAAGCAAAGCAAAAACATCAATATTTGGACTGACAGTATTCGTTTTTGGAACGAAGTTCCTTATTTCGTTTCACTTCTAGTACGTGTCAATTGCACACATTTTTTTTTCTACAATATCGAGCTGCCCGGACTTTTCTAATTTTGAGATGGAAACCCTAATCTCGACCGGTGTACGCTGTCAAGTGCATCATATCTACATCTATTCTGATGCATCTAGTTTTTATACCATCTGCATAATCATAGCGTGCACTGTTATACTACTTACGTACCCACACCTCTACAAGTAATTTGTGACGTTAGGATGTGGTTGATTTTATTAACTAGCTGCTTGGATTTCAGTTATATCATTCGTTTTTCTTTGCGGCTTCGCCTGCGTTGTAGTCGGGAAACGACAAAACAAGGCTTAATGATCCCAAAAGCACGTATCATCGAGTTAAAAACTATGTTATATCCTTTTCCGGCTCCCAAACTATCTGCAGACTAAATTTTTATTTCAATCAGTTCAGCGGACAAAGCGGGAAAGAAGACAGACATACCTTCGCATTTTTTAATATTAGTATGGATTTAGGTGTGTCCAATAAACAAACTGAACTAATTCACATAAATATTATTTTCTCAGCAGCGGCATCTGACTTCCGAGTAGTTCCACTTCCACCTTACCCTACCCAGGGCAGGGTTATTGCAACGTCTTTCCGTCGCACTGATTGCTCCCCTGTCCCACACACCCTATGTATCCAGCACTAGAATCCGCTCACTTCCCCATTAAAAAGGGGAACTTAGGACCCCTATGTACCTATTATGTTAAAATATACAGGTCGAGAGGGAACAGGCTAGAGTCTGCGCTAGGCATATAAGATGTGAATAGTGAATACAGATTGTATATCAATATCTGTGTAGGTATAGGATGCCGTCATACTCATTACCATAATGATAATAAAAAATTGAATCATTTAAAATGTGACGAGTCTTCACAATTTTTGCCTCGTGCCACAGAATATGTCGACCGATATTTTTAATCGATATTTCAACAGATTATCTCGACCTGGCTGACGCGGCTCGGCGTTAAAATGTTTAGAGTTCAAGTTTAATGCTCTGTGATATCTGATGAAAATTGAATAAAAACAACAGCGTGGTGCCAATCAGGGAAAAATAGTGGATTTTAAAGGCTGTGATGAGTTTTATATTCAGTAAAAAAAATGGATTAAGTACATAAGTGCAAAAATAATAATACGGTAATTACTTCAATATTATTAATAGTTTTAATCGATGTTGATTCATACGAAAGTCATGAAAACATAGATGACGACATGTAAAAGTCCCGTGGCATTACTTCTCTCGCATATATTGGCGTTCCCGCCAAAAATAAGCGGCCATTATTTTGAAATTTCGTTTGACAGATCTGGACTAGCTACGTAACGAAAGCTTGGCAGTTGGCACACACTCGAATCGCTACGTGCTGTTTTTTTTATTATTTTATTACACGCGGAATTTGTTAAAGAATTGGATATAATTGTACGTGTGTCATTCAGCGATATAGAAAGAAAGGGTGTCATTGTACAAATCGTTTTGAACTAGTTTATGTTACCCAGTTCTGAAATATACGAACACGGATACTATTTTAGAAAGATTAATAATTGCATTTAAAAGGAATCATGACAGAGCATTCAGCCGTAGTTTTTTTACATGAATATAAGTTAATGCTTGGCACCAATTCTACCTAATGTTATGTAGTATTGGATGTTGCTAAACGATACATATGAAAATTAAAAAAAAAAACATCTTTACGTACAATATGTTATTCAGAGGCAGTTGATTCCCGATGATGTTAAAATATCCGTATAAGTTATTTATTTTTATTTATTTAAACTTTATTTAAATAAATACCACACAGAAGTACAGAGACAAAGGCGGACTTAATGCTTAAAGCATTCTCTCCCAGTCAACCTTCAGGCAGTGCGAACACAAACGAAATGGCGGCATGACTATGAAAAGAAAAAAAATATATACAATAATTATGTTGTTACCATAAGTAAAATCGTCCAAAAATCAACAATAACAAGGTATATAAATCTAAAATGTCCATCACGTGCAACCGTTACATAGTAAACAAAATTCCAATGTGAATTGGTCATTTAATTATTGCCGGTCCACCTCAAGTTTAGTATCATTCAATGCTCTATGTTCGTGTTGTTGACAAATTCGCAACACGGCAATGACATTCCTGCCTCGTGTTTATTACTTTTTTTACAGCTTTCGATGTTTTTACTGCGGCTAATGTGTTATTTTTATCTTGTTGCAGGTAATTCACGGTTTTTCGTGCTATTTAATTATGGAGTGGTGTGGTAACTATTGTGAAGCGTTTTCTTGTTGTCTAGACAATGTTTCTGATGTTTAGAAGTTCTGGTAAACAACCGTTTTTATGAGTTTAACAGAAACAAGCGTGTCTTGTAGACGATGCTCAGACCTTTCAAGACTTCTTTGTGCACCTTTTTTACTAATAGCTGCCGTAAATTCGGAACGCTAAACGCGTTGCTGGACAATACAAAAGTAGTAGGTCGTTGGGCTCCGCACCCTCTTGTTTAATCCCGATGGTATTCGCAGCAGTACTTTGTCGCCTGGCACCCATCACCCTCCAAAATCTACAGTGATTTTTACGTGTTTTGGTTGCAGCGTCAGTAATAACGCTGGTTCCTCGCTTCCTTTACGGTTGGCAACAGTGATGCCTTCGATGTTTCCCTGGTCGACAGTGACCACTGCCCCTCGGGTGTCTCGCCTGCTCGTCAATGGATTAGTTACGAGATACGATTATAGAGAAGAAGCAAGTATTTATTTTCTAAACGGAATAACCAACCTGCTGCTGCTGTAACAGTGCCCATTACACCAGTAGGATTCCTTCACCCTTCACTCCTCACTCAAACATAAACAGGACTCCTTTTAAAGGAGTTTTAGGTATAACCATAATAACTATAATAAGTACCAATGAACATGTTCGTAACGGGCTCTATCTCCGCGGCCATCCATCCAGTTCCGACGAGGTGTAGTGTGGCGTCAGCGTACCGCCTACGGCGCTGCTGACCAGCAAAAAGTGGTTAGGCGTTAGGTTGGGCGCAACGGAGCCGGCACGCTTCGGTCGCCGGAAAACTTATCTGACAGCAAACTTGTCCCTCTACGAATCTGCATTTCAGCATTGTGAATCAGTACGTAATTACCGAAAATGAATAAGGAAACGAGAAGCCTAATTCGATGATTGATGGTGACGATCATGTTTATTAATTCGATTAATTCGATGAAAGGTGATGATGAAACGGTTACAGTGGTTCTCTCCGTGTGAGATAAATTGATCAGCTACTAGCTATACTAGCTAAACAAAATAAGGGTTTCCTCAAAATATCGCTTGATACGAATAATCTCTGTATTCATTTCTTTTATACTGGTAATCATTTAATTTTCATAACAATGACCAAATATTGATCTTATATGTGTGCGTCATTAATCTATATTCCTTCGCGATTTGTAAATATTTCCTTCAATTGGCAACGTGGTTGGGATGCCTAACCGTCAGGTGGCTCAAATTACGAATAGTCTTAGTCGCCCATGAGGATTGTTGTTACACCTAAGGCATCACCGATGCGTTGCCGGCTAACAAAAAGAATTATTATAGTGTTAAACGCCTTCGTTTTTGAAGTGAAAACTTCTATAGTATCGTTGTGATTTCGAATTCGATGAAACGGAAATGATGCGCAAATGAAACGAAACGGTAACGAAAAAGACACAGACACATTTTAACGTAAGAGAACATTAGCAAGGGCTAGATCAAAAGTTCGCTGCAGCGCTAAAACAATAGTTATGACATCTAACCAAACTATTTTTTGACGCTATTTTTTGACGTTCATCTCCGTGGCGTGAAAAACATCGATTTAATCAATCTTCGAGTATCGATACCGCAAAACATTCACCTTATCGCGTGTAGCGTCCCTTAGTGCAGTTTCCGGATCGGTAGGTCGGTGTCGGCGCGGTTGCGTCATGTAGTGAAATCAATGGCGGCCGCGGCCGGTTGTAAAGTTGACCTTGGTCGTACCGGCTGCCGGCTACCACCTACCACCTTGCCCACCATCACTATTACAATTTGTCTTTATTACATCTGTTGCTTTGATTATAGACTGGTTATTTTATCTTTGCTGCGGCTTTGTGTTCGAATAGATCTTTGAGTTCGAAGTTTTTTAATGGAGTTAGATAATAAACGAATATGCAGCACCCTTCCGTTGTGTATAACATCTGTGACCTACTCGGAACTCTCAAATCGGGACTAGGGTGGTTAGTCCACTTAGCACAAGGTGTTATTGTTAGATGTTATTAGAAGTTAGGTGTTAGATATTACAGAAGTTAGGTGTTATTGATGTTAGTTAGTCAGTTCGTTAATATGCATGAAAACCGATAACCCAGTAACAAATCTATACAAATAAATAAAATTGGAGTGTCTGTTTGTAATATTGAAATAACCGTTTTTTACTACATGTATATGAATATATATACGGTACATACACCAAAAAAATTTTTTTTTACAATTTCTGTCTGTCTGTCTGTCTGTTTGTTCCGGCTAATCTCTGAAATGGCTGGACCGATTTTGACGGGGCCGAGTCACACTACTGCATCATACTATAACCGTGGTATTACCGTGTTTCGCCGACGGCCCGACTGATTGATAGTTTTGCCCGAACAGTTTGATGGCGGGGGCGGGGCACAAAAAATTAAATTGCTTCATAAATCAGCAATTCTGAAATAAAATTATCATCAATCAACGTTTGTACCGTTTAGTTATCTGCTTCTAGATAAATGTGCTTTCTAATTTCTGTTTATCTAGTGCCCGGATACCCTTTCGGCCGTTTTCAATAACCTGGCTATCTTCAAACCAATAGAGTCTTTAGTAATTAAGGAGGCTTAGAGCATACTCCACCACGTGCGAGAATTTAAAATACATATTTTTGAAAACCTAAACGAATGTTTGTAAAGCAATTGCAGCGATTATTACATAATGAAATAAATTCTTATTTTTTTTATTAGCACAATAGATAAAATTACTTGTCGTAGTGTTCAAAACTGTGCAGTGTCACCGAGCCACTATTTTGGTAACCCTCAGCTCCGCGGTGGTATTTAATTGCACAACATAACTGCACAAACGCTGCTCCCCTCGACCACTTGGTTGTGAGATAAATCATGCTATGGACACAACTCTACATATTATGAAGATTTAACTCTGGGTTCGATAACAGATTGCTACTCTGCCTATATTGCCTTTGACTATTACTGCTACACACTTAGAATTACACTATAGAAAGACAGTCTTCATACAAGCGCTCTGTCTAAAGTGAAGCACTAAACCGAAACTTTCCCGAACTTCGGCTGCGGATAATCATATGTTTTTAGCAATAATACATAAATAGCTTTTCAGATGTTTTGTGACACAATTTAACTGGACAAATTCTTACATTCAGCGACACGTTCGGCGTGCGTTGACATTGATCACTACGGAGCTGCCCGGTGTTTGTGCCATTTGTGGCACCAATTAAGGCGCTTCAAAATAGCCGCGCGGACTTGGTTTCTATAGTGTAATTATTCTAAGGCTACATATTATACTGCAGAAGAAAGCATCAAGGAGAAAGAACAACTAAACTATTAACACATTTGACGACACCGAAGCGAGGGGTGCCGGGTTCGATTCGGGAACGGGGAAGATATATAATGACAAATAAATATAATTTTAAACTGATATTATCGCACTAAACATTTTAATGTATACGGGTACTCACGATTTCGAATTGCAGTCTCGCCGTGACCAAGATCCATGCAACTGGGTCGAAATATCGGAAAAACAATGCGAAATCGTGAGTACCCGTATACAATATTTGTTCTCGGGTCGTGGGTGTTCGTGATGTGTTATTTGTGTTGTCCATGCCACACGCAACACAAGGAATCCTAGTGCGGGGGTATGTTAGCATTTAAACTGATGAAAAGTTTAACACATGTGATATTTTTTACACAAACTATTGTATTTGAAGTTTATTGAAATGTACATTTTTTTACATGAGATAAGTTAATGCTTGACAACTATCCCACCTGATGGTAAGTAAATGTGATACCTATATCGGAGAAGGTACTTTAATTGATTGGATTAATTGAAAACAGAAGTGGTACAATTTGATACGCAAATTAAAAACTTATCAACTACGATTTTACGGTTCGTACGTGTACGTGGTTGTTTGTCATGTTTCAGACATTTTTAATTTTATTTACACCGTTTTATGTAGGCAATGGATACTTACCTAGTACCTATCAATACCCAACCTTAAGTACCACAGACCCATTTGAAGTCGGTCACGCTTATGGCTTCAAGCCATTAATGGCGCATTACTGAGCACGGGTCTCTCCTCTTCCTGAGGAGGCCTGGAGCGTACTCCACCACGCTGCTTCAGTGTGGATTGGTGTAGGGTCACACTTATATTTAATGTTAATTATATACATGAAGACTGATGTGAATGTCATATGTTTCTCCCATCTATAGATACTCGTAATAAAAAATTTGCCAAAATTTCTTTACGCAAACTGATCAGAACTAACTTACGTAAAAAACAAATAGAGAATAATATTAAATCCAATCAATGATACTATTGTTGATATACCATTAACCATCATAGGTGGTTGTGATCTCCAACGTTAAATGTTCTAGACGTTACGTTTTTATTCGCCCTCGTGGGCGAGCACTAAAAGACATCACCTCTACAAACTTTCGAACAGACATCGCATTTGGTAGCAGAACCTATAGCCATACGCTACGCTAGCGCTCGTAAAAGAAACAATATTCAAAACGGATGCGACGCGACCTCGCCTCGGATCGTAAACACGAAAAAAAGTGTAAATCGAAAACAATAAACGTGTCTGCGACGCCGAGAGTCGAGAGGCGAGTCTGGCCGCGTCGTAATACGCAACCGCTTCACGGAGCGCCTTTATTGCCACTCCATTTATGTTATTGAGTTGTAAATAAACTTGGCCGGGTAACGTGACCGTGGGCGGTCAACACATTAATATGTGCGCGCGGTCACGGGGTCGGCGCACCGCGGACCGCGTTGCCACACGATCGAGACCGTGCAGAGAGCAAGCTTCGTACTACTACTTCCTCGCTTCCTCTCTGTGTGTATCGGCTGTTATGTTTCGATGCTTTACGATCAAACGACGCTCGCTGTGACATTAATTACGTGACGGACTGTTATTTATATTTCACTTTCAGATATATAATCAGTAGGCACCTAGATTTTGCCGTCTATCTTGAGTAGGTACAAATCAAATCTGCTTATGGTATATAGCGGGGTAACTAGGGTTCTATGTCAGATCACTCCAATGATTAAAACTCGCATACTTAAATGAAGGTTTATTTCTTGCGACAATATAATATGCATGCGAACCCGATATATTACCAACTATTCAATAATATCACTACACTAATATCATAGCGTCATAACCGTACGCATTCAATCAGTGAAAAGTTCAGTCATATATTTTATTTAGAGCACTCTGTGCTGTCTCTACTCACTCAGTATCACGCACCTGCCGCGTACAGATTTCAAAATGGCGACGACCAATGGCGGGAAAGAGCATGCATGGCGTTGAGCGGATTTTATGCGTATGCTATAATTTTGAGTAATTTACATTCGATACGCCGGCGGCTCCTACCTAGGCGGTATCAGTAGACACCGCGCGATGTCCGGGTGCCATTGAGGAATATTGATAGGCCGCCGCGCCGCGCAGGATGCGTTTGTAATACTTCGTATTCTGCATAATGCATCGTCGATGGGATTCATTGTTATTCAAACTTTAATCTGTACACTTCCGAGAAGTAGCCCTGCTTCGAGCACGGACTTTGAGCGTTTGCAATTTCCCTTCGCAAGTAGAGGGGCGCTGTGAAAATGTATTGAGGCACGTATACCATTGGAATTGGATGTTACCTAAGTACTAATAGTTTACTTCGTCATTCATCATGCGTACCTCGAAGGAATGGCGTAAGCTGCCACCGTCGGTGTTCCCGCCCGCGAATGATGTAGGAGCCTTCAATAGAAATGAATACTAAGGCTTTTACTAAGTTAGTGCGACTAATATCCTGGAATTCATCGCCATTTACCATCAGGGCGGATTGCAGTCAGCCAAGCATGGTCGTGATAGATGTGAGAAAAATTAACAAAAACTTTCAGATATTTTCGCTATCTACTTTAATCTGCAATGTCGTTTTAATCTTAGATCACATTTAACATCTACAATTTGTAAAAGAAACCTAGAAAAAAAAAACACTACAATACATCTGCAAAGCTTCAAATTCGCTTTGAAGTTACAAGGTCGCAAAACTACTCCAATTATTTATTAAACTCTTAATCAAGAGTGGCTGAGATAATAGGTGTTTTCCAAGTTAGTATCCTTTACCATCCAAGTCAACATCACCACTTACCATCAAGTGGGATTGTAGTCAAGTATTAATTTAAAAATAATTTAAAAAAATACTCAATTCATCACCCACGCTCTATCCAGTGTGTAATTTCGACCGCTGCCTGTGTGATTATTAAACCCATATCATTAATCGAATCTCATACATAATGGCGATGGCAATGACGGTATTATTAACAGGGTCATCGGATCTATTTTCCAAATAATAAATCCAAAATGTTGTCGTTTCGTATCATAATCATCAGTCTTCATAATAATGCGAACTGTTTTGAAAACAAACACACACACACAGAGTATATACGCATTGATAAGCGCAACCTTATTGCAGTAGTATCGTTGCACTAGTATATTATTATTATTATTTCGTAATTATCTGAATTGCTGCCAACTAATCATTGCTACAAGCAATTATAACTTCTTTCTCTATAGTGTTGTAAAAGGTGTGTCAAGTCAACCAATCCTCATGGCTAATGTGGTGGTCAACTGGTCAGGCCTGTACATTGTGAGGCTCAACCCCTTCTCTGGGACATTTAAGTGTGAGATGATTGCTTTAGAAATTAGTTGTTTTTCGGCAAAACACTACATGATGCAGGTCATAAGACCAGTCCAGATTTGGAACGTAGTATAATACGGCCGACGGTTATAGGCCGCTCTGAAGTTAGGCTTTCGGATATAGTGCGCAGGTATTGTACTTTAGAGGGAGATAGCGACACGAACACTGAGCGTGTGACTGAAACAAACAATGCTCAAAGTGACACCCCACGCGTCTTGCCACCATTTCGACCCTAAAATTGACTTCTGCGCAGCGATCCGAACAAAGTTCTGAGCGGCCTAGAACCACCGGCCGTACTATACATACCCCAACATTAATTAATTAGCAAAACAAACCGTGCCCCAGTTATCACGCGTCGGTTGCACTGGTGCGGTTCAATAACCGATGCACGGGCGCCCTCCGACCCGATACGGCCCGCGACCCGGTGATAAACTCATGTCGGGGCTATCGTATCAGTGCTACTGCAAATATTGTGCTACTTTTTAAGCAACAGGGTGATGGTTGTTACGTTTTATAGCGTGTTGGTAGGGTAGCGTGGTAAATAATTTTTATTATTTTTTATTCACGAACAATCCCTGGTTACGTCACTTTGTAAGTAGAGTAAAACTATGGAACTAGTTTTGTATGATGTTAGCCTGCAAAGTATCAAACGAGTCACGATTTTAAGTGGCCCCCAGGAACGGTTCTAGCACATGTAGCGCCCGGGCGCAATCTATGTCCTGGCGCTCTTTTGTATCAAAATGCGCGATCGAAATGGATTAGGTCTAGGTGTTGGTCTCAGCGCCCCTGACACCCGGCGCCCGGTGCACCGCACCCCCTGCACTATAGGTAAAGCCCCTGGTGGCCACCGTCGCCCATGGACATCAGTAACACCGAAAGATTTACCGATGCTTTGTCGACCTACAAAGAAGGCAGAGGAAAGCAAAAAGACTGGTTCTAAAGCCCAGCGCAACACGACAAGTCGTTTGGAGTACTCAAGCAAGGTGATGGTAGCTAGACTAGCTAGCCAGTCTGGCCTCAGACCTACCATCCCAGAAGTACCTTTGGGATTTGACTGGATGGTGCAGAATCTGGGAAGAGGGCGACCTCTGTGAAGAGGGACCGGACGCCGTAACCTCGTCTGATGTTCAGCAGCCTAAGCAGGGTTCACAGGGTACATGAGCAGAGGAGGTCGCATTGCACTCGAAGATGGACGGAGCCAAACACCCACCCCAAGATATAATGACAAAGAGATCTGTAAAAACTTGGAAATTCCACGTGGTGGCCCTGCATTGAATCACGTAACAAAACTATTCATTGGTCGAGTACAGCCCATCCCTAGAATTTATAATGAAGAGAATAGTGAATTTAATGCAACGTTGAACCTTTACAGACATAAAATCTTCGGGGTGGTCTTAAACAATAAATCCTAAACAACATTAACATATCTGTGTTTATCTATGTCAGAGCGCGTGAGGTGATTTCGACAAGCACTCAATCTCACAAATAAATCAGCCTGTATCGTCCGCACAGATACCAAATATTTGACATGAACATCGGTTCCCTATGTTTCTAATTCCAATTGGTTGAAAATTCAGAATATCTCGTCAAATATTTAGCACTCCCATTTACCAATATAAAGTTTTAGGATTGAAATAATAGTTGTAAATAGGTTTGAATCAATCTTGATAATGATACAATAAATAAAGCATTAAAGAAATAATAACGACCCTCGACCCTAGAACCAATATTAAATTTTATCTGTCGTATAACTGAATCAAACCTGGTACCGTACGACCGGCAGCGCTAAATCACTATTAATATAAAATGCCATTCGCAATAAGAAAACTTGAGTGCTCGCGGAATATAATACCAGAATTCTTTATGTCATTTGGTAATAATACTTAATATATGTTAATAATTGCACAGTAACTCAGTGTAAGCTCTCTCCGTCACATTTTAGTGCGCCTTTATTCACAATAAAGCAAAACATTTATTTCAAGATATTCACGACGATCTTATAAGCCGAGATCTCAGTCGCAGCGCCGCGCCGTGTAAGCTGCTTACCGCGTAATCTGGAGGAAAGATACCGTCAGCAGCTTAAATCACAAATTGAGTTGTAAAGCACAAAAAACGGGATAACCTCTCCAGTCACGAAGCGCCTCGACTGTCAGCCTTTTGGAAAAGAATTGATGTTTTAAATGCAAATGTACCTACCTACCTTATTTGCATACGTACGACCTTACACAAAAACTCGCGTCCCAATCATCCGATTCTCGCACTTATTCCAAGGCTCTACCGTCTGTAATGGAGTGAATGACCGCCATCCAGCTGTGTCACTGACCTATCCTTTGTGAACGTTGCGAAGTTACGCTGTAGTTTTAGGGTTCAGTTACGATTCGAGTGTAGTCAAATTTGTACGAGGAAAAACCAAACTAGCGTCATGATTCATTTGTTATTACCACGTTTTTTATTGTCCCAAAATGAGACTGGCAAAAATATCGTGGTATTAATCAACGGCCTTAATCTTGCGTGCCAGTCTTCAAATTTTAATTTATCCATCACTATTGTTTGTATTATGTACCATTTATTGTATCATAAAAGTGTTTGATTAATTCTTTTTTTCTACCTCATAACGAGTAACGAGTTTCTCCTAGAACCCACAGGCCCCGGGAAAATACTTCAGTGTAAAAAATCGTGCAGGAATGGAACAAACTGCCCAAGACAGTGTTCTTGTTCGAATATATAGATCAAATCTAAATCATAATCTAATCATAATCTAGATCGATCTAAAGTAAATGGGAGCTGTGCGTTTTACCACTTAGACTACATCACCAATTACCATCAAGAGAGGTTCTATTTTAAAGCATTACCTTATATTAAGGAAAATCTTAATACTGGGCGGTTGCTCAAAAAACCAAAGCACTATTTTTAAAAGATGTGCCGAGGAGTTTTCTTTCGCCGTTTCTTTTTCTCCTCTAAGATTTAAAATTTAAAGGCACCTTAGCGAAACGGTGTTAAATGCAAAAAATGACGTTCATAAGTGTATTGAAAAAATACCTACATGAAATAAATTATTTGAGTTTGAGTTTGAGAAAGGTAGGATTAATTAACGTACCTACATGATGTTCTGGCATATAAAAGACATTCTCTGTAAAGCTAATAAGAATGACGCCTCAGGGCGTAGCGTCTAATTAGACGCGCCCTTCAGTAGCGAGGTAGCGACGCATCAGGGAATCTCGCGAAATGTAAATTCTATATAATGTTTTCCTTTTTACGAGAGAAGTCTTTTGACAGTAGTTGCGAGGTATGCTATGAAAGTAGAAAACAAAGGGGACGTGGATATATTTTTTTAACTTGGGAAAATTACGGATCCAGTCTGCCTTATGCTCTGTGTATTTTCTACAATCATTATGGTTTCCAAAAGGTCATAGATCAATACTTGCAGAGTGCAGACAATATCTGTATCGTAACCTCGTAACACGCTGTGAAACCAGGTTCCAATGCTTTCATCAACTTGTTGACAGTTATTTAAAAACTCCAGATGGAGTTCATCTATTGACGACTTCGTAGCCTAGCCGGTATTGAATTGCATCTGTCAGCGAAGCGAGAGTTCCCGGGTTCGTTTCCCGTCCGGGGCAGATATTTGCAGATGTTGTGACATATAAATGTTTTGTTTTCGGGTCGTAGGTGTTATCTATTCGTATTGTCCATATCACCCGCGACACAGAATCCTAGTGCGAGGCATGAGTCTGCGCTGTTAGCGTTTATTTTATTTATTTTATGATTTCCCGACTATTCTTACCTCGTAGATACGTGGAAACTTTAAAAATACCACACACCAGTGATTTTACGGGATTAGGTATGATATTGAGGTCCTTTAAGATGCGGGTCTAACATTTCGGTCTTGGCATTAGTTCTCCTGGATCAAATAACCAAACTGGTCGTTAGCCGACTTATCGTTCGATATCCATTTTGCAAAGCTTTTTAGGCTCCACTTGGGCGGTGTAAACGCCATTATCGGTTCTGCCGTAAAACTGGATATAGAAATCGATAAAACTCGATGATGTTACATGATACGGGACTGAGATACGATACCATACGAAACTAATGTGAATCCAGCTTAACAATAATGCATGCGGATTACTCGTACTTATCTCGATCCGTGTGAAGTAAAAATTTAATTTATTTTAGTATCATTGCGCTGCAAAACAAGTCGAGAACAAATTTTACATGAACAATCCATGATTTTTTGTATTCTTATCTATACTTACTTGATCTCGTAATCTGTGCAGAGTTAACGACTACAGAACTAATTCTTATGTAAAACAGCCAGCTACACACCATGTAGCCCGTTGATTGTACTAATCGTTGGTTTTATCAATAAAGCGGTGACCACAAAAATAAATACCGATATTAGCAGAAAATTCTGGCTGCTGAGTCCCCTGTGACGTTCGCGATAGAAGCCTCAGTGGTTCGTTGCTATTGAGAGAACGCGTGTTTAGCAAAATTTCGAAATTTCGTAGATATTATAGATTTCGCTCTCTTATCCCCTATACGTGGTATATGTTTCCTTGTAAGAGAAGATACATTTGGTGTTCCTTAAAATTATTCCAACGGAATGAAGTTCGTTCTCTCGATCGAATACCATGTTTTCCTTGGAGTTCTCCAAGTAACATATTCGCTTCACAAGTAGCTTTAAACCGGGGTCATCTCTTGGACTGGACACCTCATTACAGTTTTATTATCTTCTTATTCACTCTCCTTATTCTAGTCCCTGTTCTCGGTAGATCAACTTACTAAAAAAATTTTGTTCTGAAAAGACCTTTTCAGCAGTTTCATTGCAGTTTAATTTAGCGTTTGAGTAAAGGTAGGTGGCAGCTTAGTCCAGATCATTGACTCCACTCGACTCCCCTGGGAGCTAAATCCGCGCACCGCTGCTCTGTTGTGCCTATTCTCGTCTGCGTAATCCTGCTTGACATTTCTGCGGGGTCTTCGCTAGGGTTGGCAGGCGCCATCCGATCATAATTATCAGAAGCTCCATCACGTCTAAGACTTCGATTTAAGATAAAAAAAATATAAAAGATTAAATAATGATTTTAGCTTAAAATATCATGTACTCACAAAGCTTATTGGTATTTTTACAATACCGAAACTTATGTTGATTTATGTGTCTATTGAAATAATTCAATATAACCTATAGTTATATAGTTGTTGCTGGTTGGCTGGATGTTGCGAAAGGTTTATAGTATCAACTGAAATCGTTTCTTGACGATCCTTTTTAAAACGATAGAAACAGACTTTTGAGATATTATAATAAGCTAATCGAACACATGGCTCAAAACCGAGTCGTGGCACTGTCACCTCCTTCGAGGTGGTAGCCCTGTCGACAGTTATTTGCGAGCACAACTAGTTTTGTTTTACGTGTCGAGACAACTAACATTCGCCGGCGAAATGAAATATGAACAGTTGTCATTGTAATGAGTGACCTGTCGCGGTTGCCGACTGTACCGTATTAATCCGATGCAATACAGAATTAAACGGCTATTTCAGTAAGCTGCGTAATAACTACTTATGGGTGGTCGAACCCTGTGCGCCGCGAGAGGCAGCGCTCCTATTTCTGACGTTGACACCGACGAAGCCTGTTTTGGCGCATGTTTTGTTTACAAATTGACAGGTGACAGCATGTTGACAGACGATAGATTAAATATCAAACTTTCAATGTAAACTGAATATTATAATTTGCATAGATGCAGTTGTCCATAGACACTTAACGTCGGTCAGACTGCGTGTGTTTTTGGTAATTCTTATCTTTGAATTGCTAAGTATACCGAAGATGCCGATTGTGTTTTAGAAGATTTTAAGCACCCTGACAAAATTGTGAAGAATTCTGAGGTGAAGAACGCAGATCCTGGTTTTGCTTGAGGTTACCTGGTCAGAAGTAAACGATTCGACCCGAGTCAACCAAACAAGTGGGTTTATTCAAAGCTGTCTATAATTTTTCCACAAAAATATACCTAATATAAACTATGATGCGGTTTTTACCATAATTGAGAGAATATTCAGAAGATTAATGAGTAGGTACGTATATACAGAAATTGTAGACAAATTCATATCATCATGCCTAAGTACATCTAACAAAGCGAGTGAGTAACGGTCAATAAAAAAAAAACTCACGGAGAACGCACGAAAATTACAATTTCGTTTTTTTATAGACGCCATGGTTATAGATAATTTATTCTAAGTATAAAGAATACCGTGGTTGTTCTAGAACCACAAACACGTACGTACTAACATTGAATTGCCGGCGTTTGTTCGCCGTTTTGTCCGTAATAGGGACCGAGACAGTTGCACGTCCACATCTTAACTGTGGCTACAATCGTATGTAGTTACCGACGGTTTATCTACATTATACTAAATCCAGGCAACGTGCTAGCGATCACTTTTAGACAACGAGTCTGTTTCGAGAAGAGTCTATTTCAAGAGGTCTGTGTTAATGAACCGAAGGTCCAACGACCATCGCGACGGTTGTTTGTGATTTAGATGTTGCTATGTTGTTTTTTTTGTGGTATCGTGATTGTTAAATTTTTAGTCTTGATTTGTTAGTTGTTTTTGGAATTTGCCCTCTTTTAGTGGCCTATTTTAATATAACAGGTTATTTATTATATTTTGTTTAAGACTAATAATAATTATTATTTTCGGTAAAGATGAATTCTTGCGAGGATATCTGTAGAAAAGTTCTATAATGTTCTCAATACTGCCTATAATGTTCTCAATACTGCGTGAGGTCCGTTTGCCCGCGACTAGCACGATTGACTAACTAAGGGTGAACTTTATTTCAGTGAGTGTGATATGGATCTTAACCCGAATTCACACGCTAATTGGTAACAAATTAACAATATTATTACTTCAAGCATTGACTTACTATTACCAACTCCAAGTATAAAATAAAAGAAAAAGCAACACGATGCGGAATTTTAAATGCTGAATGAAACAAACGTCTGTTTTTCAAACCAAAAACAAAATATCGTTTATATATTTATATTATTTGCTTTTATTGTATGTGGAATGGCTGATGGGAGGATGGGAATTCCACTCATCTGGTATTTTCGGCGAAGGCGGTATCGTATAAAGATATGAAACAAAAAAAGGTATATCATGGAATGAGCAGTGAGCCAGTGATAGTCGTGTGGTTTAACGTATGACTCCCGAACCGCAGGGCCGGGTTCAACCTCGCACGCACCTCTAATTTTCAAAAATTATGTGCGTATTAGAATTTAATTCGGCTTCGGCGAAGGAAAACATCGTGAGGAAACCTGCACATCTGAGAGTTCTCCATAATGTTCTCAAAGGTGTGTGAAGTAGGTACGCCAATCCGCACTTGGCCAGCGTGGTGGACTATGGCCTGTACCCCTCATATTGTGCATCATAGAGGAGACCCGTGCCCAGCAGTGGGACAGTTACATGGGTTGTGATTATCATTATGATATCCAGGAATGATGGAACCATTTTTTTCATATTTTAATGTAGGTAGGTACCTATTCGACCGTTAATCTACTCTGCCCTTGATTTCGATTGTTCGCACATTTCATGGACAACGGTGGAAGTTTGGGTCAATAATTGTTGGAACTGCTGATGAACAACAGCTTTTTACTTAGGAACGCCTGCTTGCATCACTCTATGATTAAATATATTTTTTAGTCATTGTTTTTAGCACCCGACTTGAGTTTTTATTATTATAATAATAATGTCTTAATTGTCCATGTAAAATGCTCGGATCCAATCTGAGATCGAATTTTGTTTTTGTTGTTGCCAATATATATGTCTGTTGCGTTTAGTCCGGGGCCTGTCACAATCATAACACGAATATTATGGAGAACGCACAGAATTTATCTTTAGCTACAAATGCGGGATGCATAACATAAAGATGCATGATATAAATTTGAATAGATTTATGAGGAGACAAATTTGCATCGAATAAAACGCGACGTACGTACTTAGTATCCGTTCCTAGCCAATGTATGCGTGTAAGCTAATGTGTGTTCACCAATCACCAACTACAATGCAAATATTGTATGATTTGTAAGTCTGTCGAATGAGTTTTCGCAGTAGGTAAAAATATCGTTTGTAACGACAAACTTGTGTAACTATCCGGTAAAATTTAAAACTGAAATGAATGTCGCATTTTATGTAAAGTATAACCTCTCACACGTGCGTTTATTATACATATATTCTCAAGGTCTACTTTTTGTAAATACGTAATATTTTATTTCATCGCTTCACATTCTCACTTCTTGAGTGTGGGCCGTGTGTTTTGTTAAGTGGTCATACACGTCGCTGCAAATTTTTCTATTTGCAGCGACGCCGACGGCCACAAATTGACAATTATGATGAGTTTGCAAAATATTAATAGATTGATTCATCATCATCATCATCACAACCCATAACTGTCCCACTGCTGGGCACGGGTCTCCTCTCACAGCGTGAGGGGTATAGGCCATAGTCCACCACGCTGGCCAAGTGCGGATTGGTGGACATCCCACACCTTTGAGAACATTATGGAGAACTCTCAGGTGTGCAGGTTTCCTCACGATGTTTTCCTTCACCGAAGCAAGTGATAATTAAATATTAATACGCACATAATTTTTGAAAATTAGTGGTGCGTGCGGGGTTTGAACCCGGACCCTGCGGTTCGGCAGTCCAACGTTCAACCACACGGCTATCACTGCTTTTATATAGATTGATTACCTATACCTAATCTATATAATTACATAAAGTAAAGTTTCTTTGTCAAAAGGGTACTAGTAATTATAACTTAGGACTTACATTACGCAACAAACATAACTATCGTTATTCCTTAGAATAATTACACTAGTGTAATTATTCTAAGCGTTATTCTACAATTATGTATTATGTTACCTAGGTACCTACTTAATGTTTTATCAATTTAAAATATTCCTTGAGGAATCCATCATGACAAATACTATATTAGGCAACGTAATTAATCGCATCAATTGCATTTTTGTGACAAATAATATTAGAACACTCCTAACTCGTGAACATTAAAAACCTGGAACAAATTGTCCAGACAATTACGATTCTGAGCTGTGGATGAAAAAGAAATGGCGCGAATCGTGAAAACTGTCGTTGTTATGTTTTTTATTTGTTTTGGCACACACGACCGTGAGTCATTCTGCCACCTGAATTATCTTCAGTTTTAATGTTAGCATTCCTATTTTACGACCCGCTTAATGACCCGTGACTAATTGTTTTGCGATGAGCGATGGAGCGGACTTCGAAAATAATAGCGAATGATCAACGGATAATAAAAGTTGCAAGTCTATTAACCTCAGCGAAATTAATGGTTCGTGTTGCCAGTTACGTATAACTTAAGTAATAATTTACACACAATGATAATATAGATATCCTCGAAATTGTATTTCTTCGGATTAACAATAATTACTACTCTATGTATATCTATTGTATAATATTGGGAATTCGTTGTACCTATCTACTTACTGTTTAGTATTAGAGGTTTTAATTATTAATAACATCCAATCACCCCACTAAATTAGTCAATTGTTTGTAACTAGAACCTAGTAATAAATGTTCTGCATTTTTGAATAATAAAATGAATATTATTCTCTTTGGCCGTCCTGCTACTTCTTGCGTCTTGCTACTTCTTCCAAGATTGCTGTTAGTAACCTAACATTAGCAAAGTTTTTGTGAATATATGTACCTATGTATTTCGAATAAAAATCTATTTCAAACTTGTTTGGCACGGCTCCTATGCAAAACTTATTTTATTATTAAATGAATTATCGTTTCTTTTAACTAAAAACAACATTTAGAGTCAACCATACAATTATTTTATAATTTTTTGTCTTAAATTTAAATAAATAGGCATATACATAATATATAGACACTGTCATCATTGTGGGTACAACAGCAAAGTAGTAGTAGGTTCGTAAACAAACCGTGTAACGTTCCTAACTATATACTTTGTGTTATTAATGAACAATTGAGAATATTGATATTAGACAGAGAACGATTGTATAACCTTGACAATCCAGCTGCACAGATTGCAATGTGGCAAGTTTATGTGTATATGTATGTTCGTATAAATGTATAATACGTGGTAATACGATTTTATTTTATTTATTTATAACACGATTGTTACATGACATGTAGAATTTCGAGAAATTGGTAAATAGTTACAAAAATCGCAGTGGAGCGGTTATGCTCTAGACTTCTAGAGCTAGACCTTTTCGGGCCTTCTGGGTGTTGAAGAGAAACTCTTGCCCTGTAATGGCCCGTTAAAGGTTTGGAGCCAAGTAAGGAAGACATCACTAGCTAAAGTAAAAGTAACATTAATACTTAGCATGTTTTTACTTGGCTATGCTTGATACTTGCCATTTAATACTTAAGCTATTGGCACTGTAGGCATTATGTAAATGAACTAACAAGACGTCATCGCCAACTGCGCCACAGCCACAGCGGAAAATACATTAAAATACTCCGAATTCGAGAGCTGCTTTTTATCTAAATGAAGATGTTTGTGGTAAAATCCCACATAACCCAATTATGTGGGATTTTACCCACGAAAACTCCTGCCGATGTCCAACTGGCGCACCCCGGAATGTACAAGTCCAAGGAAGATCAGCGTCTTCCTTGTGGTTGACATCTGTCAACATGACAGCGATTGCCGCGCGTGCATGAGTCACAGAGGCACAATCCGTACAATGGCGATGTTGCATGTTGTGATAAGCCATATTTCACAACAGGCGAGTGTTATGCAATCGTTCACACGTGTTAATTCGACATTTATACTAACCAGACCTGCCGGCAGACGTCTAGACGCTAAACTCGAGGAAAAATAATACCTTTTAACATGAATGGTATGTTTATGTTTCAACTGCATACGTCATTTGCGGAATCGCGATGCTTTTAAAGTAATAACATATTCCAACAAAACTATTGCGCAAAAACTTGCCAAGTCTAGATTGAAATGATTTGTCGAATAGGTATAAGGGTTAAAATCTTATATAATGGGATTTTCCTGAAGGAAAATCCACTTTTTTTTAATAAATGTAAACTTTCAATCTTAAATCTTCATTGAACTTGGTTGTGGTGCTATAAAATTCATATAAAAATATTCAACGGTAGCAGGTGTCCTACATATCACTAATATCACTATCCTCTCCCAGGGCGTGCCACAATAGGCTAGTTGACTCATTTTGAAAAACTAAATCATAGTTTGCCAAATGGTCTAATTTAACTGAAATATTAATATTTCAGTAAAATACTAACTGTAACATATTTTAATTTAAATTTTCATGAACTATTTGACGTTTCCGTCATATGTTGGAAAACGAAGAGCTGTTTGGTTGAGCGGAAAGACCAAAATGCTATGTCAAGTTTGTTTAGTTTTGCAACGTGTGACGTCACGCGTCGTATTGGCGTTCGCTGTCACGTGACTAGTGACTGTAATTTCGGGATTTTAATTCTCAAAAATATTAAATAATCATGATTTATTTAATCAATAAGATCGATTTTTCGCATTTGTAAATATTAAGCTACCATAAAAAATAGAAATCTTCAAAATATTTTCTTACTGTCAACTACCCTATTCTTGGTCCTATGCTGATCTCATTCAGCTACTACTTACCACCTGCTTTTGTCAGGTCGTCGGTGCATAACAGTAGTAATAAACACCACCGCCTGTAGATATCTACATCAATATAGATACATATCAGCGAAGAGTTCTGACAAGAAGAATGTAAGTACCTAGTTGATTTGAAGGAAAGTTGGTCGGCCTACAGTGGCGATCTCCAACATTATTCACTTATTGTCACGGTCATTGTATAATCTGTAGAGCTGAGCTGTAGCGTATTAGAGTGCACCATTTACTAATAACCATTACCGCACTCAGACATAGATGGAACTCCTTACACATAACATTTACATATTAACAGGAACTGCCTACCCAATGTGTGCACTATGTTCATATTTTTACAAGCGGAAACAAGTGCCAAACCCATTGCCAATATTTTATTGTAAATATATCCCGGATGGCGTACGATATTCTGACTTTTTATCTGTCCTTCATGAATATTTAACTGTAGTCTACTGAACTGAAAGGGCCTGGAAATTTGATAACAAGTTTTTCGTCGAAACTGGTGGTATCATTCTAATTTTAATCGAATAGAGTGTTGTCAGTCCGCAGAGTGTCATATTATGGTGTATAATTGTTAAACATTAATGCAGTTATTGATTTGAGTGCTTAAGTTTTTTGTATTTGTTAATACATTATCTCTATATCCTTTTCTGGCACACAAGGAACGGTTGCACTAATTTCGCGTACCGTAAGCAGTAAGTAATTATTTGAGTTCTACTGCCTGGGACTTGTTTGAGTTCTTAATTAGTAAAAATTGCTAGATTCGTGAAGAAGATTCTGATAAACATAAAAATTTGTCATAATTACCAGGAACAATCAAAATTTACTCGACATGTTATTACATTGTATATTGTTGAATATATTTCGAATGTCATGTGAACATAGTTCAGAATCATTTTTTTCTTCTTGCATGTTGATAACGTACCTATCGTAAGTCAGTAGCGAAAGCACCTTCTGACTTAACTAACTCAATAATTAGCTTGAAAAGTGTGTGATACCTGAATACAGTTGCAACAGATAAATATGACACTACTTTATAGAACTTTGAATTTAAACAAATTTAAATATTATTTTCATTATTATTTCTTGCTTACTACATTACTAAAATTATTTGCATATTAAAATATTCATAAAGGTGGCGCTAGACGACAGTACGTAAGGCATGTCATGCCGCATGATCGTCAGGGCCACCATAAGAGTTCTCTTTAATTTTTTCAAAGCTGTGTGAAGTCTGCCGGCCAGCGTGCCGGACTATGACCTGCACCTCTCACACAGTGAGAGACCCGAGCGCAACACTGGGGCGTATGACAAACAAAACAACATAACAAAAATAAAAGAATGAGAAAGAGGAAATATTACTCATACATATTAATATTATATTAATGAAGTGTTTCTACTTTCTAAGATCCATTTTCCAGGAAGTACATTTCAAATGAGTCAGGTGTCACTTGCGAGGATAATTACATTGGAGCTCGGACACAGGGATTCCGCGCCATCCAAATGGAATCCGAGAAATGTTGGCAACACTGCCAACTTGACGATAAAACCTCTTTATTCATAGAAAAATTCAATTTACGATACGCGGATTTGAAAGTGTTTGTTATTTATTTTTCCGGTAGTAGTTAATGCCAGGATGTGATGGCAGTTTTGACAGCTGGGAATAGTGCTGTGATTCGTTTCGATTATTAACTATAACCCGCCCTCGCTTCGCCTTGGGGAAACTTGCTCTATAAGTTTACTAATATTCAAGACAATATTTTCCCATTTATTCAACATTTTTTATTAATCCTTCGCTCGCTAATTGGTCGTAGTGCGATGTTATATAGCCTATAGCTTTCTTCGATAAATGGACTATTTAACACAAAAATAATTTTACAATTCGAACCAGTAGTTTATGAGATTGGCCCGTTCAAGCAAACAAACTGTTCATCTTTATTATATTACCTAAGTGTAGATGAAATAGAGATGTGCTTATTCGGATTATATATCGTTGTAACATTTTGTAGTTTTCGAAATATGTGAGCTATCACGGGAATTATTTGGAAGTTTTCGCCCTTATCGTCACCAATGATCCTTCGAGTGACAGTAACCTGTTCGTATAAGGCCAAGTTATTTGGCTCGACGCCAAAAGACAAATCGATTGAATTAAAGCAAAAAATCTTTCTCACTACAGATAACACCAAAATTGTTTTCTGTTTCATGTTTTTACCGAAAGAAACAACTACAAATATGCCAAGACACATGTTTATTTGTTTTTTATTATTGTCATTAACATTCTAAATCTTTGTATAAAAGGCGAGATGCCAAATGGCGTCAAGCTGTGAATTGGTACCTACGATGGTATCTTAAAGGGACTTAGAAATGGGGGAAATTAAGTATTTAGCCTAGTATTCAGTGCATAAATAAGCTACTTAAACACTACGTTTAGTGCGGTATTACTTGCTCTCTCGCATGTGGTAATATTCACCGAGCGTCCTGAAGTCATGGGGTCACGCCATTACCCTTTGTTCTTCTCGGGTCGGCAAGAAGCCCAGCAAACTAAACATTTAAACCAGGCGCCACTGTCCAATCCTTTAGTTAGCACTTAATATAGTGCGACGCAAACCGGAAAATTGGCTTGGACTCAAGAATGAATGAAACAGATTTCTCACCTAAATCACTTTATATCCTCAATCACTCTCTCGATACTGCATGATAAATTTAATCTTTTTACCAAGAATCGGACTGATCAGGGCGAAAGCATGCAGATCGCGTGGACAGTTACCAGCGAGTTGGCGCCAAATTTTCAGCATAACATACATACCGACGTACTCATTCGTCATGCCGCGATGCCGAAGCCTGCCGATCGGCTGCGACACGCTTCGCCATTACTGCTAGGAAAACATTTTGTTTGTGCGTGGTTACAACTTTCTGCGAAGCGTGAGAATATTAGTATGGTACGCTTATAATCTTATCTATGGGTGAGCTGGAAGCTTCAATGTAATTTTTGGTATCTCAATGTACTTGCGAGTACATAATTATGTTTCTCAAAATATGTAGAAACACTTGAAACTTTATGGTACTCAACATATGAATGTACAAAATGTATTCCACGAGTTCATAACTAACGACGTTTCGTGGAAGTAGAATGTTTACAGATATGCCCTTGACATTGGTAATGAGGATAGACGATATCCGATGGCCATCGGCGATAGTTACAGCGTCTTCTAATAATATCCGGCTTACGCAGACCACCTGTGCATACTTGTAATGTAGACAACTATCTATTGGACAATATAGTCATCAACTTTTACAATAATATAAAATGATATGCGAAGAGTTGGGCCAGCGGGATTAATAATGACCACGTTCGCGCTTTGTGATTCCGGGAAGAAGTAGCCTAATGGGGTTGCTGGGGAAAACGTGCAACATCCCTTTCTTTTCTTTTTCAAGATTTGTTTATTATATCGTTTCGGCGATACCTGCCTGATTCTTCCATTGCATTAGGGACGGTTCGTTCGGAGGTGTGTTGGAAGAAGTGCGCCCCGAATGTAGACCCATTATAGGACATTAGGGCCCGTCCTAATTGACCATCTGTTATTAGAAAATGGACTATAATATAGTAGGTGTAATGTCATTTCCTAAACAGTCATTGTTGAGTCACCGATGACCCACATATAAATCCTTGCGATTGATGAATGATTTCGAGTCTCCGCGTTAGTTTCAGATAATTGCGCCACCACGTGGCCGGTCGTGTCTTTGCTGCCATGACTCAAGAACATCAAAGGGGTACACTTTATGTGTATTTTGTATTATTTGAGCTTAAAGTGTAGACTCGAATGTATTTGTGTATTGCTTAGTAATTTGTTTCTTTTTTTATCAGATGTTGCAGGCTAGGTTATTGTGACGATGCCTTTTTTTAACCTTTTGACCGTTTGCCTTTTTCGTTTGAAAGGTGACTAGATCGAGAGAGTTCTTTTCTACATTTTTTTTTTATATTTTTAATTGTAATTATCCAAGTTAGCTTATTATTATCAAGTTTTTTTTATTGTTACTAAATACAAACTGCTCGAAACTTCCTGATTTTCTCGAACATTTACGATTGACAAGCCTGAGCGATTTAAAACTACCAACTTATTATTTCAGTTCAATTATTTCGTCGTATCATCAAAGGAGATTCTGCCCTGAGATCGGAACTCATTATAAACTATAACAACACACTTCACTGGAAATATTCGTCAGGAATGTTATGAGAAATCGTCACCGCCGGTTACAGCCGGGAGCGACCTAAATCTGTCCTCGGCCGTTCAAAAACGGAAGCGGTCAAGCGGAGTGCTCGCAATATTTAAACAAAATATTTTTTAATTGGTTCCCTGAATATAACTCTCCTTCTCGGATGAGGCCGTTTTTGCTGGCAGATCATCATCGGAAATGGTTCGCTTTGAATGCTTAGGATATTTCGTTTTTTTGTAATAATTAAAAATATTAAAATCATAGCTGGCAAAAAAATCGTTGTTCCAACTAAACTATATTAAAAAAAAATACTAAAATATTTTTTCGTTGAGTGCTTCGAGGAATATTTCGATCTGGTGCCAACTTCACCCTTATCATCATACGACTAGCGGATAGTGAATTTCATCCACATTGCTTGGACTCGAGGAGAATCTCTAATACAACCCGATTCTCACGACATTTTTATTTTTTTTCCCACTTGCAAACTGTGATGGAATTATTATATAAAAATGTTGTTAAAGTTTCAGAAATCTAGTCTTATACGTCAACTAGTATTCCCTCGCGGCTTCGCCCGCCAATTTCCAAAAATCCTTTGTTAGTGGTCACTTGCGTCACTCGAGGAACCTAAACATTTATACAAGGTATCAAGTGAATCCAAAGAAAAAGTTATAAGTTTCAGTTTATCCCATTTTTTATCCCCTTAGGGGGGAATTTCCAAAAATCATCTCTTAGTGGGCCTTACACTTCCCAAGGAACATACATGCCAATATTCAGCTTCTTGCGATCAGTAGTTTCGGCTGTGCGTTGTCTGTCAGTCACACAGTAACGCAATTTATCTTTATATATATAATTCTTCTGTGAGTGTGTATGTCACTGAACTCCTCTCAAACGACTGGACCGATTTGGATGAAATTTTTTGTGTGTATTCAAGGGGATCTGGGAATGGTTTAGATTCACAATTGGGCCCGATAGGTGGCGTTGCTGTCGATATATCACCAAAACATTTTTTAATTATAAAGCGGTACGAAGTACGCTGGGACAACTAGTATTATATTGATTGATTGATAGTGTAACGTAAACTTAACTTTATACCAATGGTATCATAAAAAATACCTATTACTGTGCAAGGATAATATCAGTTTAGTGTTATAGACACTAACCCTACCTCCATACCACAGTAACACATTCTCCCAGCCCGGCCAGCATGTCATGGGAGCAGAGCCGTATGTAAACAAAGTACTAAAAAATAATAGGTAATTCAACTGGACCGTTAGCCGTTACAGCTCACCGTCACCGTCAAAACATCGCTGTTAACATACACGTGTCGCATGCGAAATGTTTCGGACGCACCAAGTACGGTCGGCAAACAAATTATGTAGCTTCACTAAGAAGACTTACGAATGTCTAGAATCTATCTTCTAATCTTTTGAATGTCTAGTTCAGTTTTAGATATTTATCAACATGAACATGTATCAATAATAACCCGGTCTCGCCGGGAAACCAATGATATGCAACCGAAACAATTATTATTTATTTAAAAATTTAAACTCCATACAGAAACAAAGACAGACTTAATGCTAATAATCCCCTGCCAACAAATCCATTTCTCGAAATAAAAAGTATCTAATGTGCTAATCTAGCTTAAAACTACTATCCGTGGTCAAATAAAAACCAAATTCCTTTTCATTTGTGCCTGAAAGAGTCAAACATGTCATTCATCCTCACGACTTAAAGTAGCACATAATGAACGTTCATGAAAATCAATTAAACATCCCTGAAACGTTGCCAGCCAAAGAAGGAGAAAGGGTTCCGTGCTATTATTTCTTTTTTTCGGGTTCTAGTTCTATACAGATTGTTGTAAGCGACGACACGCTGAAAATTTCCTATCGACAAATGAGAGCGGGATGACGGATAGCTTTCAGCGCGGCAAGGACGCACCTCGTCCTATTGTCACGCCCGCTGCCAATAGTTATATTTAACTGGCTTTGTCTACGACGTGCGTGACCTGGTAGGCGTTTTGTACACGGAAGCGCTGACCAGGTTTCTTCATCAACTAGATACTACTTCGCGTCAGTATCGTTTTCACAAACTGAATACTTATGTATTTTTCGTATGATTTACTGTCCCCGAGATGGCCACATATGGTAAAGGCCACAGTATACCACGCTGGTCCAGTGCGGATTGACAGGCAGGTCTGAGAACATTTTGGAGAAATTTCAGGTGTGTTTCACGATGTTTGCCTTTTATCAGTCAAAGCGATTTCGCATATACTGCCGCCCTGCTATCGTTCTATTATCGTACGTTAAGTTAATACCTAGTCTGATCGTAGAGGATCCATGTCATGCCGCGTCAAGGATCTCACACCCGAAAATGTTATATAGTCCTTAACTCAGTCTATAGACAGAATTTATTTAACTTTAGGTACTTGAGTTATCAATTATAACAAAAAACAAGGAAACAAAAACACCTCGAACAAGACACGAACGACGAATTTAACAAATGCAATACCTACATTTCCATATATTTGAAAAGCTCTTAAGGATCCAATAATTTTAAGAGCGAACAGTATTATTTGGGAATATAAGATTTCGTTGGAATTTTTTTCATTCATGCTATTTCATTACCGAGTAGGGAGTGAGGGGAGGATTATAGGATGATACCCGAGTTTGCTGACGGTACCCCATCGTACCGTTACACGTGTCAGACGAACGAACCTACTCACATGCTATATACATGAATGTAATTAGGATGGGAAGAGCTCTTGTGGCGCATTCGGATATGATATGCGTATTATTTATGTTAAATAATTACCCACTAAAAGATTCGCGTTACTTAAGTACTTACGATAATGCTTTTGGTATAGGTATCTGATGTCCATCGGCGGCAGTAATTACATCAGGTGACTAGTAATAATAAGTCAATGGGTGACTAGTTTGATTTTGTGGTCGATTGTCGGTTATTTTGTTTAAAAAACAAGTACCAAATCATCTTATTTGGGTAATTGATAAGAAAAAAAATTGTGAAAGGCTTCAGCTTAGCTTCAGGATTTGTTCTATGCCTTACTATTCGACGAACATTCGTTAGGCGATTGCTAGGTGGGCTCTTTGACGGCTATTTATATAAAAACCAGATTTTGAAATGAACCTAGACTTAAATTACCACTAAAATACACTCATAACAACCGTCTTCATTGTACTATTTATCTATTTTTTTATTCATAATATTGCCTATGACGTTTTTACACTATCCTCAAAAAAATATTCCTTAAATCGAGCCACGTAAATTAAGCAAATAAATGACATCAACAACGTCAACGTCACAAACAGATACTTATTCTGGATTATCCCGTGTCGTTCACCTGAAACTTGTCCTAACTCGGAAACACGATTACATAAATTGCTCGTAGGCTCCCACGTTTAACTATTAAAACTTCCTGTTTTTAACACGCCGCTCAAGATAACAAATCGCTGTGATTGCACAATGCTAAGTGAATCATTTAATACCACGGTAAAGTGTACCTTTCTCCGTGCTTCTATCTACCCATCAGTCCAGTTGTTTATCTTGGAATACCTTCAAAGTGCAGCTTCTAACGCGGTGTTTTGTGCGCGGTGTGACCGCGTTATGTTGGGTATTTTCGTCCCCGTAGTGAAATGTGGGCCAGCACTTTACCGGATTATTATTTTGTCGCTAAAATTGTGATGCTTATTCTGCCTAAATTGTAATTTTAGCCAGCCAAATAAATACTTTATTTCGCTTCAGATTCGGGTTCAAAAATAATCTCGTACCTTTTTATCTTCCTTGAGATCGATGTGAACTTAATCTTGGAAATTAAAATTTCATATCCTATATTTGTTGTAAATGTAGGTGCCCTGTTTATAATATTTTATTAGGTATATTTGTTTATCTGTAGTAGGCTTGGAATATGAGTTTATTTTATTCAATCGGATTACAAAAAAGGTACCTACTGATGTCAATTAAGGAATCCCGTCTTATTATTCCATACTTTACATACATACAGTAAACGTAAATAAAGTAGATTTGAACCCTCGAATATAACATGGAACCCTGAAAATATTCCTTATGTGAATTTATCTTCATGGTAAAGTTCGAATAGAAACGAACTCAGGAATATAAAAGAAGTTTAATTTTAGTTTCAAACTACAAAGCCCACGCTACACGTGCCGTTATCAGTTATCAGATATGTAAAACGTAACGTGACATTGATACAAAATAGGAGTTATTCTTCTTTTTACAATAGATTTAAATGAATTAGAGCATTACATTACCCATGTTCAATACAAAATCTTATCACGCCTCGATCACACATGACAAGTGACAATAACACAATATAGACGACACTCCTCGCAGTTTTTATACGAGTACAATACGTTCGTTAGGATATAATGTAGATAAGAGATAAGGCAAAACTAAATTATAACCATTGAAAGACTGAATAAGTTATTCCTAAGTTAGTGCCCTTTGACATCTGCGACGACATAGTCGCTTATCAGTAGGTACATTGAAGTGGAGATATAAACTCAATATATTAGAAATACAATATAGTATACAACATGAAGACTACAGACATGAACGTTTATGTGTTACATAATAAAACATTTACCCGCTCCGGAATCAAATTCAGCTAAATATTTCTATCTGATATCTATCTATACTTCACGAATAACCATTTAAAGGTGTTTATTCACAACACTCTCAATCGCAGTGGTAGGTAGCCTACTACGATTAGTTGGAACGTTGCAGAAGGGTCTGAGTTCGAATCAGGTACGAACTTTACGAACCGAACGAAATGTTCGAACTCTTCATTTTAAAACGCGCAGTTAGAAACTAATTATACATAATCATATCACTTGCTTCTGTGTGTAAAAATATCACGTGTTAACGTAAAATCTGTTTGTAAACCTGTCTAATGATACTGTCCATGGATAATTTTCCCGAACATTAAAAGTCTGCCAATCTGCAGTTCCGTATATGGCCAATATTTTGGACTCTGGACTGTAACATTACGAGAGGAGACTCGCAAAATAGCAATTAGAAAATAATAAGCTGCTACGATGACTGAATGTATGTTTATAAAAAGTTATACTGTTATCTGTACGCGGTGATACCTAACGCATAAACAACGAACTTAGTTCGGGTTCCCATAAAAGCTTTTAAGTAAATGTCACGAACGATTCTCACAGCAGCCGGCGTCGGTAAATGTCACTGACCACGTAGTGATAGCGAACTGATCTAAAAGTTTAATTGCATGGATTTAGAATACACACCGTAAGGCCTCATTTACATGATACCAGTTTCTTGCCTGTTGCATACAATAAAATTGGAGCAATAAATTACTTGTATCATCTAAACAACTCGTGACATTCTTGACATTTTGCACAACTTTCCTTGCAAGTTTCGCTTTGGTGTAAACAGCATATACCATAATTTCTTATGCAATTATTGTATTCAATTTTATTGAATTTTCTCTGCATTTGCAAACATGAGTGCAGTGAGTGAGGGTGTGTTGATCATTGCTGCTCTTCATAGGCACGAAATATTGACGTAAAAATATAAATAAATAATTTATAGATATTAAAATATTTTTTTTATTTTCAGTATCCCTTAAACATTAATTATCGCGATAAATTTCAATGAACCTTATTATATCAGCAGAACCGAACTTTAGGACTATTTGGCTCATTTGAAATAATTAGCTAGCGCAAAAAATGTTCCACTAAATATTCACCAATGCAAATACGTGCAATACTTGAAGCAACACGTCAAAAGATGGTACAAGTATGTGTTTAGACAAGGCAAAACTTGAAAGCAATTGTTTCATAAACAGAATTGCCTTGGTGTAAACAAAAGCCACTGGCAATTTTATCTTGTCAAGAATTGTATGCAATTATCGCATTCAATAATCTGCGTGTAAACAGCCGCTTACAATTCTTGAATGGCAATTCTTGCGCGTATTTAATTGCATACCATTATTGCTCTTGCATGTACAAGAAAATGGTATCATGTAAATCAGGCTTAATGGTAGCTTGCTGCAGTAGGCCTCTGTCACATGGAAGACGGTCAGACTTTTGTCGTAAATATTTGAAGTGTCATTCGTTTCGATCGCATATCCAAAACTCGATTGTTCCTCGGTACAAAACATACAGCCAAAAAAAGAAAGACTGCCTTATCTGTGAATTAAGTATGCAAATATAAATTTATTTATTTTCTCTGAACTCTTTTTTGGTCGGCAACGCATCGGTGATGCCTTCGGTGTTACTGTTGTCCTTGGGCGATGGTGATCCGTTGCCGTCTTTGTCGACTATCGATACAAAAAAACAACAGACAAAAAACAGCGTTGAGTCGGGCCAACGATTAAATGGAGGAAAAGTCTGATGTGTGTTATGGCCCTAACGATTGTTAATGGTTGACATTCAATTTGAACATTACTTTGGCTCTGAAGCTTTTTTGAAACACTTTGAGCAATGGATAATTTTAATTATAAATAGTTATAGGCAGTGTAAGATTAAGCATTTATTCTTTTTTGTAATACTTATCCTTACAAATAAATATATTTTTGCTTGAGGACAATTTCTTTTGGGAGTGATTTTTAGCAGAACTGCAGTTCTATTTGTTGGTGAACAGTCCACAAATAAGCAGACCTATGAATACAATAGGACCCCCATACGTTATCACGGTTGTTGCTGATACAGAGAAAAAACATTGTGAATAAAAAAATACTTAAAATAATACCTAGAAGTGTACCGAACAAAAATAGCGTAATGAATACTAGGCTGCAGCCTAGTAGGCAACGTCAGCCCATTCGTAGTTCCGTTTTTTTGTTTTTTACTGACACTGAAATTAGCCAATCACGGCTGGCCTTGTGTAATGCGGTATAAAATAAGAACCAATTGTGAACTTTTAGCGGTTTAAATCACGTGAGTGATTTGGTATCATTTACGAATGACTGTTTGTGTGGAAGTGCGTCCTCTATACTTTATAACTCGTTGGTAAAAACCTTTACCATTTAGGAGTAGGTACTGTAGCCAAACAGCGATGTTGAACCTCAGCTACGTTGCAGCAAAGGAGCAAACCAAGCCATGATTGGAGACGAAAGTGAATAGGGTTCCATAATTTGATCAGATTATGGATAAAGATAGTTACTAGGTATAAAACATCAAAAACAACTTCATAAGAAACGTGTGGTAACAAGTTATCCCTCGGCCCGTATTCGAAGTCTACAAACCATAGTACCTAAGAAAATCCAGACCATTCGCTTACTGTTAGGATATTCTCTATGTCTGGTCTCTATGGAATACTTCAGAGGTAGGTATATCGTTGTTATGTTGCCGCATGAGAGAAAGTTACTATTGGCAGGCGATTCAAATGGACTCACGGATATGCGATAGAACACTCGATTGCAAGCTGTCTCGGTATCGCTCGCTGTCACCGTGGGTACCATTTACTTACAGAATCACAAAGTCAAATGGTCAGGCGTCAACACACACTCAACATGGCTGTGACCCATTCTAGTCTTTAATCCGTTAATGTTTAGTCTCAATTTTCTAAAGAATATACATAGTCGTGGTAAACGTTTGCCCACATTGACACTTGTCTTCGGAGTAAATTGAAATTTGTTCCAGTTCGCTTAGGGCCGTAAATTCTTGGCCGCTCATGATTATTTTCCGGGTACCTGGTGCGTTGATTAGGGATGCAAATTCGCTCATGTTCATGTCAATCGCTCAAGGCATTGGCTTGCAATAACCTCATTGCCGTGTCTTGGGAAGAAGGCCCACTCTTAGGGATGTTGTAAAGGATTTACACATGTGGATGCTCATGCATGGCCTTCAGAGGTGTTTTGTCCATCTGAGAATCCAACTAAAATGAGTTGGAAAACCAATCAGGAAACGGATTCATTAAGTCAACTGACCGCGGAGACAATATACGAGTACCACCAAATTCCTCCCGTAGCTCAATCGCTCACGCTTCAATAGGTAGAATGGACTTTTTTTGAAGATTATACTTGGGTAGCTGTTAAGTGGACTTGGAAATGTAACTAGCTTTCTGCCCCATTTAAGGTTTCACTTTACTTTGTATTGGTAGTCAGTTCTTTGCAGAACTTCCACTGGACGTAGTTGGCGTGACGACTAACGACTCTTGGGCTCTTTACTTAAAACCCATCGGGTTTACTACCTACCGAATTGGTAGCAACTTTGTCTGCCAATTCGGTACTGGCAGTTCTAAAACTTTTTGCGCAATATCTTCCTTTGTGGAAGACTATTGTGGTTGTGCCAATCGTTACTGATGGATACTTAAAAAAAAACTCGATGCCATGACATTGGAATATTAAATGAGCGATTGTTTACTGCTATTAAGCATTTGTAAGTGCTTCCGTACTACGGAAAGTACGGTAACTTTTCATACAAGTTTGTTATGTTGTTGACAAGTCTTATCAGAAGCTTCCTTGAAGAACAATCGGACCTCGGAGTGATCACATTGACGCAATGAGATTTATCTTCTCAATTTTGTCTGGTAATAAGAGAATCAAGTTCTTTCTGTAACATACCTACAAAATTGGGACAATAAATAATGTTTTAAGGTGATAGTGTGCGCAAACCTTTACTGCTACGTGCATCAGAGTCTGTTAAGTGTGGGATCGCTTCCAGAAAGTCATTACGGAGGTTGACTACCGCAATAGGTGGCTTCTAAGAACTCTTAATGCCTCGTATCTTAACAATCGCGGAGCTGAGCCGTTGAAAGAGACGTGGGGCTATCAACGACGAAATAATTGACAGAAATAATACATCTCAGATCCAAGAATACCAGCCTGAATAAAAAAATATACGTATATAAGCAGAATTGTAATGTACTTATTCCATGGTATTTATCCCACGTGGTGTCTAAATAATGGATGTTAAAATCCATTACTTTTTAAGTAGTTTGAACGTATTTTCTTGAAAAAAAAAATTTGTGACCTATTTTCACACCTATGAATCATATTGTGATGACGACATTAAAAATAGGTAACTTTTAAAAATAAATGATATGGGGATAAGAAAGCCATGCCTGGTAACTTTTCTTCTAAAATCGAATGTGGAATGTTTTATACGTGGTTCAATCTATCAATATAGACGTGTCTCGTGTTTCCTTTAGGCAAAGCGTCTGTTAACTCTGTGAAGCCTCTCATGGCACTAATCTATGGGCGACGGTCTCCACTCACCATCAAGTTATCTGTTCATTTGTCGACTAGTTGCATAAAAGGCTAGGGCAAAACAATTTTGACAAAAAGTAATAACCACAGTTAAAAAACTAATATTAAAACGTTTGGTATTGTTTCAAAGCAATAAATGTCTCACGCCAATTGTCCACGGCTTGCAACTCGTTAACGCACTGAGCCCTGATTGACACCCTGTCCGAAGCAACCTTAACTCGCATCCCAACACCGCAATCGCCAATTAACTGAATATCGTCGTCCTAAACTGACCGCTTACCGATTTTCTGCTAAATCGATGCGATACGAGCGGACTTTTTACCGGCCGTGGGTAATGATAAGTTCTTGGAAGCACGTCGAGCGAAAGGTGGTTACCAACGTGATAGTGATTGCACCATGTGACCACGGAACACGAAGATGGTGTTTATTTCAAAACAATAACGTCTAAACACATCAATCTAATGTTATGGGTAACATGATCCATTTTTACAAGCTTTTATTTGACTTGCAATGTTTGTTAGTTGGGTCAAACCTTACTATTTTCCTCTTATCTTACTGAATTGAAATTTGATATAATAATATTACTGTAGTTCTGATGACAATGCACTTCTGATAAACCTGATATGATTTCTACTATGATTAGGATTGGCTCGAAGACGAGACGAGGGAACATTTAAAAAAAAATTAAGCGTGTTTTTAGATTTTAAATATTAATTATTCCGTGATTAACATACTACATTAATAATCCTCAATTTTATAATTTCATCTTCTCTTATTTTGTTGCAAATCGTGGACTAAAGAGGCCCCGAACGATTGTAGGCAAAATCCGTAAAATGTTATCCAGAATCTCACATGAACTCTTAGGACCTACTTGCCGAGGAAAAGATCATTTGGGCCCCCTAACAAATTTTGATACATGGCCCCTCTTACGCCACTGCCTTATGACCTAAATTGTGCCTTTTGGTAACATTGTTTTTTTTTTTAATAAAGGGCTGAAGAGAAAAGCTACTCACCTCAATTCGAGCAAAACAAGGGGAGTTCATCATATTTGTTCATCAGTTTTGTACATAAGATCTATTGTCAAGAACCTCATGTCATAGCAACAAAATTGTCGTGAAAATCGCCCCCTCAGATTCTCTACGACCGCGACCTAATGAATGAAAATTAATTCGGCGAATGAAGGAAGGGCGATACGAATCTGTTCCGTCTTACGTCAATTCTCTCAACATGAACACAATGACATGGTTACAAACAGTGATGGGTAGAATGTAATCATGATTACAGATTACATTTTCATCTGGTGCATTTTGTCCAGAATGTAATCATGATATCGGATTATGATTACATCTAGAGGCACAGAAAGAACGGCCGATTACATCTAGAGGCACAGAAAGAACGGCCGATTACATCTAGAGGCACAGAAAGAACGGCCAAGAACGCTCTACCATTCCTCAAAAGGCGCTCGCTGGGGCATTTCCGTGCCTCCAGGTGTAATTGTAATCTGTAATCATGATTACATTTTGCCCATATCTGGTTACAAATACCATTCCGCTGATAAACGAACAAAGAATCTTGGCATACTATGAATCGATAATATTTCGAACGTAACGCTTGCGTCGCGACGAGGCAGATTTCTCGTCTAGTCATGTAACAGGAATACGGTTAGCGCTTGTTTTCAAACACTCCGCATAAACCAGCACGACTCCATACATAATTCATACGACAAGGCTAGAACTCATTGATTGCCCAACAGGCGTTACACTACACGAAATACTACGGTCACCCCGCGTCACTACAATCGAAACTAGCTTTTACTGCACCCTGATAGAATCTAATTTCATTGAACGGAAGCTCTTTGTACAAAATAGGACTGCAACGCCGGACTGTTTTGAGTTCAGTTTGGCTTGAAATAGCCAGGGTTGTATCGAGTGACCTTGGTCGTCCGGGGGTGGATTTGGGGTGTTGTCTGCCTCCTTTAAGAGGGTGCGATGCGTCGACGGATTACGTAATAGATATTTTTATACGAACCAAGTAGGATTCGCTTTGTCGACGTACCCGTCCAGTTGTAATTTTGGCAAGAATGAAACTAATTTACACGTCCTACAAAATCTATAATATCATAAAATTCCTAAGTTATTTTGTTTTTTATGATATATCTTATTAAGATTTTACTGAAAATTAATCTAGCGGTTCTATTAAATGGTTACAAACAGTAATGAATATGTATAAACAATTTTCAAATAAGTTTTGTTAATCGTTTTTCATACAGGTAAGATTCATTCGCACAGCTGTAGGAAAATTTAATATTATAATTATGAGTAGGTGTATTACTCAAATAATAAAATGAGGGCCTCGGCGGGGATTAACGACTAATATTATCTATTGAATAAATAAAAATAAATATTTTGTACATTATGTATTTTCCTAAACGACTATCACATAGCGTTATCGAGTAATTAGCAGACTGTAAAGGTCAAAAATAATCCAGCCTTAAACGTCATAATCCCTTGTAAGTATATTAAATCCCGTTTTAACATAAAAACTTGTGGAACACTGGAGATTTAACCTTAATCAATGCAGACAAGGACATACCTATTTATTAAAAAAAAAACTATCGTAGAATTTTAATTTCTTAGGTATCCTCGATATCTATGCATCCAACGTTTGTTAAAAATGAATAGTGCATAAATGTTCCCGTCTGTATTATTTTTAACATTTAAAATATTTAGAGGTGGACATTGACTAGAAATAACTGGATGTAAAATGTGTCCTTCGTTGATAATGGTAGTGTTGCGGGATCTTGAAACAACATCATCACCAGATACCGCATCACAATGATTACGGAACACCTATGTTTCCAATTTTCTTAAGCGTTCTGATAAGTAATCTACACGTTTCGAGCGCCTTCAATAATTAATTCACGACGTAAACGAGCTTCCGATCATAATCGTTATTTTTAGATAACTTATGACGATCCTTTTCCATTTTTAATATTTTCACATTTGACACAATAAATTTTCCACTCCATTCAAAGTATATAATTTTTATAAGGAATTACGTGAGTTATATCCCCAAGCTTTAAGGATAGCCCAGAAAACACAAACATAACTTTATACAAGTTTATGAGAATATTTTATTTTGGGTTCTGTTCAGTTATTAAACAATTCCAGTAAATTTTTTCCACCTAAATATTCCATGTACAGACAGCGATCAGTTACAATTTTATTATATGTATAGATAGCAAGTGCAAATCCTTACGTAAGTCTAATTTTAGCCGTGATGTAACTGTGTAACATGCAGTCTGTGGTTGACAGACGGCGGGCCTGTTATCTCTTATCAGTGTCGCAGTCTTGTCACTAAGCCGCAGCGGAACTGATAAGCGTGGTGATAAAGGTATTGCGAATTTGATAAAAGGTATTACATATCTGGCGGGACAGAGTCATACACTTGTAAAACGGAATGTAATTCACAGTATTTTGTGCGTAAAATATTTCATCGGACACTAATAAAATACCTGCGCTTCGTTTCAAGAAATCCATTCCTTAGTTTACGAATTGGACTTGTTCCAACTTTATCTAGTTTACTAAATTATTGTATTTTTTGACGTGATAACGTCTTCTAAATTGACGAAAACCGGCAGCGCGCACGAAAAAGTGTATCGTTCCGCCTGAGCCTGTTGTAATACATGTAGTTGTTTCTTTTTCCTATTTGAAGAGTCAAAGAATTAGCCCGCTGAAGTGACAATGGGCTGGCCATACAGCTTGAAGGACCAATAACTACATTATAGTGATCTGTGGACCAATAGCGGTTGGGGAAAAGATACTGTTTATAATTTCTGTAATTTCTTTAGTATTTGTTATTGCTTAAAGATTTTTTATCACTTGATAAAATTAGAGGATTATCTGTTAATACTTAAGGTGATCATTATTAATGAAAGTATGGTGTGGGCATTAGAAGTTTTGGTAACAAACAAATGGTGTCGTGTCAATGAAGTCTAGGATGGACTTCATTGACACGATACCATTACTTGCTATTAAAGTTACTGGGTACATATTTAAATAACCAGTTTTAACTTGATTACAGTATTACATCGTAAAGCACGCGTGGTCTAAGAAATCCAGCGCAATTCACACGAAATGCAGACATCGTAGACGACAAGTTCGCTCAATGAGGTGCGCGCTATAAAAGTGTAAGGAGAATGACGCACGGTTCGCGTGTACAGACACTAAAAAAACTGTTCAAGTACGAATCCAATTCGCAACAATTGGGTTCCGTATTCTGTATTTACGAGAATGATACAATGTCCACAATTTACAAAGGATTCGCGGTTTTGAAGAGAATGCCGCACGGTTCGCGTGTACACCTACCTAATACCCTACCTAATTACCTACAGGTACCCAACAAAGCTGCTAAAGTACAAATCGAACTGGCGACAATAGTTTCCGTATTCCTTATGATCAAATATTATTATGAAAACGATATCAATTGTCCCTTAGCAATGGTTTACCGCTTTTCAAGGTAAATTACATGCAGGATTTTGGTTGTACAATGTGAAGAAGTAAAATGGAGAATTATTATTTGTTTAACATTTAAAAGACTTTTTAAAATTAAAACAAATGCACTTAAATCTTAATCTTCTTATTTAGATACCTACCTACACCTTGACAAAATTCATAAACCACAAAAGAAAAATATATGAAAATTCCTTTAACATCATGATCATGTTTAAATATTTCTTCAACTCTATCCATCCAGTATTTTGCAAAAAAACACTAACAAACACGCGACATAAACTTAAAAAGGTTTTTTTGTACAAACGGAACCCTAACAAACGATGAACGATAGCTCCGAAACCCATTCAAGTCTCGTAAACACGTCTGGTAAGCGCAATGAAAGATAAATCAACAGTTTTAATTATATAACGCGCGATACGTCTGCGGCTACATTGTACCGCGCGATTTTCCCGCCATTCAATGTTTACTGTCAAAACAAACTCTGGATTTGGATTCCCGCCTCGGATTCGCTGATGGATTTCGACGTGAGCCAACGCTGACATCTGTTGTAAACATTTGGCTATAATCCATTAGCGTATTAAAGGTTCGGTGTTTCTACGCGTATCGCGAGCAGCATCTCACCAGATTGATCCAGGGCGTATTGGACAATATGTAACTATAATGGTAAAAAGTTATGAAATATAAATTAGACAACCCCAGTTTCCTGATGAACACCGGCCAGTGGCGTTATTTCAATTTTGCTTATCTTACGGCATTTTAGTTTGGACTATGAATGGATAGAAAAGAAATGACGTTCATAAGTGCATAAGTGTATCAGTGATATCTACATGAATAAATGATTTTGAATTTTATTTTGATACATTTCCCCGGCAATTTTGTGTAGCATTGTATCTCTATCTTGTCTTTATTATCTGTCTCTTTTAGCCGATGATACGATAAAGCCGCCATTACCACTAAAGTACTTATACTTATACCTACTTAGTCCTGGGAAGAAAAATAATTCGTGTTTAGTTTTATAAACAGAAGTCCAAACATACAACTGTAAGTCGGAGACATTTCATCTGGATTATGTGCAATTATAGCTAATAAAAGCGTATTGAGAATGAAAATTGTGTGAGATATTTCGACATTTAAACTGTTTTGAATCCGCTGAATGAGGAACATGCCCAAGAGGTAAACAAATTAAATATTTTGTTATTGACGAAAGTAAGTAATGACGAATAATGATTGGGAAATAATCAAGGGTTTCATTCCGAGTATTTCCGAGGAGATATTTGCGTGGAGCCAGCGTGCCCGCGACTGGCGACAGCGGCGACCCCGCATGACGTCAGCCGCCTGGCGCCTGCTACAATTTGCTCCCTTTCAGCGTCCCACACAAAATTTATATCAATATCAAAAAGAATGTAACAAACATGCAGGCATGCCGAGGCTGAACACTTGCTAAATGACTTGGAAGTAGGTCGCGACATGTCAGCCCGAGCACTGTACACTGATCCTTGGAAGCCACCGACCACACAGCCAATAGACACGTAATGTTTTGTTTTCCGTATTGAATGCATTCTGGCATCAGCTGAGGTAACACCACAGGTAACACGAAGCGGGGTGACTGGCTAATTAAACGCTGTGATTGGCTAATTCAAGGCCACACGAAACGTTGGAAAGAAATAGATTAATTTAAGCAATGGGAAAGAACTAGACGGCACGAACTTACATCGGTACTATAAGCCAGATGTGTTGACAGAAGTCATTCGCCTGTTATTAGGAGTCTATTGGCTGTGTGGTCGGTGTTGGAAGCCCATTGCCTCACGTCTAGCCACCCTCCGCGCTGGGTGTGGGGCCGGGGTAGAGCTGGCGAGGTCGTTCAGACTAGCAAAGAATGCGTCACGCGGTTCGTCGTGGACATTGTTCGCAGCCACTGAATGCTGTCGCTTACAGCCTTCCGAGAGGAAGTATAAATTTTACATGTTGCCCAGGGAAGGAAGCGGTGATCCTTACGGGATTTGTGGCGTAATTATAAAGAAATATCGATGCAGCTGTAAAATATAACATGATACCAAATTTGCCAACATTTTATAAGTGAATCGAGATATTTATCTGTGTCGGCGACTTGGAAGAAACGCGAGTAGAATATCATTACGTGTGGTACACGTGACACGTACTACACCGCGGAATTGGACCTGAAAAACGACTTCCGATACGTGTCTCTTATAAATTACAACATGTAACGGAATCCTTCTGTAGAACTTGTATAAATAATCTCAGAGAGATGGTCAGTTGTAATTACAAAGCTTGAATCCAAGAAGATAATTATAGTAATTTATATTTTTGATGTGAAACATCTATAGGCGAGGGTAAACCTGATTTTGGCGTGGCGATACAGGCCGTGGCGACGCATCGCCACATTATGATATGCGGTAATTCTAAAGCGCCATCTACTTACCATTAAATTGAAAATCTTTATTAAATAACGATCAGTGTGATTTATAGTTCTTAAACTTCTTTATCTGTCAATAATTTCTGTTTTACATCTGCCAGCCGTAACGTGACGGCTCATTTTTTTTTTAGTTCAGCGACAATAATGTTTTATTGCTTTACATTACACTATAAGAGTGTAATCCCAAATCATTACAATTAGTGTTCATCAGATGATTGCCACTTGCAGTAGGTATACCTAGTTTAAATCAAGTCAAATTTATGTCAGCGAGTTAATTACGCTACCCTACAAAAATGTATAAAGGGTTAATTCCATTCGCAGAGAATGGATTGCGCAAGGTTGCAAAGTTTGCAAATTATGCGTGTCTCGCCGCAATAATTACGGCGAACGCATAACATTTTTAACCTTAATTGGGTGCAGCTCGGGGCGGGGTGAGGCCGTCTGGGGGTCGTCTGGGCCCCGCGACCTACATCGCGGCCCCGGCCCCCGGCCCCGACCCCCTCAGTCCCCTGCGCCCCGGGACGCGTGTCTGCCTCGTCCCCCGCAATCCCCTTGTCTGCATTACATAATGCGATTCACTGCTGCTTCAAGCTTTCTTACAAGCATTTGGTGTAAACATTCAGTACCTACTGAATATGTTGAGACAATGAGTGTCAATGGGTCTATTAGGGTTCAGGCTAGCTAGCCAAGCCAAGCTTGGACCAGCGGTAAATACAGATATGGTTGGAATATGCTGCAATGCGTCGGGTTTGATTTTCAGTTCTGAAAGCTCACCGGGCGTGGGCGGAGACAATGGATTCTCTTTTTAATGTTTTTATTTAACATGCGATGTATACATGCAACCTAAATTTCTGGCAGTTATCGTCAACCGATTGAGCTGAAATTTTGTATGACAATGCATGACTAGCTACGAGTATGTGACGTCATTCTAAATCCAAAATTGCGGAATATACAAGATGGCGATGGATAGTTATTTTTAATGCACTACATTGTGGTGTCAATTTTTTAGCGCATTTAAAAGCTTGTTATTGGAAAAGTTTTTTTACTTTTACTTTTTCTTAATACAATGTGAAACTTTATACTTAATCATTGACTTATTATTACTATGGACATCTAGTCTCATACTAAAATCGCGAAAAAAATGTCCCAGACAGTTATGTCATGTCATGTCATGCAGTTAACAAGGTAATTTAAACAGTAAAATAATTACATTACGGTTTAATTTCAATTGCAGTCGTGAACGCCAGCCATTGCAAGAATAGAAATGCTAACAAGGTAATTTAAACACTAAAATCATTACATCACGGTTTAATTTTGATTGCAGTCGTGATCGCGGAATTGTTGCTCTCCTTGCGTTTTGTTGGTCGTTTGGCTCGGACATTTTTTAGCGCGGACCCGAGGTCCATAGTAATAATAAGTCAATGTACTTAATGCAAATATTTATGAGATTGTATAATACTTACATATTTTTAATTTATTAATGCAATGCAACGTGTTGCTCTGTTTGTCAATTAGATACCATGTCAGGTACCTGGTATGGTACCCATTTCCTCATTTCACACAGTCGTCGGGGAGGTCTTTATTTATGTAGTTCCTCCACTGTATAGTGGAGGACTGTATAGTGGAGGACTGTATAGTGGAGGACTGTATAGTGGAGGACTGTATAGTGGAGGACTGTATAGTGGACTGTATAGGTGACTCGATGTGCTGATCATTTACAGATCAATGAGTTTTCAGTATTTGAAATTAAACATTAAAAACTATGAAACAAGTTTTGCCATCGTATAATATTAACATGTAACCTCTGCTAATTCCAGGTGGTGGAAACGGTGGTGTGCAAGTCGGAGCCGCCCGAGTCGCCGCCGAAGAAGGTGCGCACCGAAGAGTACGGCTACGCGGTCTACATCGACCCGTACGTGTACGCGCCGTACCGCGCGGTGCCCGCCTTCCGGCCCTGGGGCAAGCGCGAGCCGGCGCTGCAGCACCCCGAGCGGGTGGTGCGAGTGGCCGACTGCACCAGGTTCGAGCGCGACTTCCAACCCAACGTCGCGCTCAAACCCCTCACGCCGCCCGTGGACGACGTCACGTCGTCCACCTCCCCGCCCCCGCACACCGACCCCGAGCTGGCCGCGCGCCTGCTCGACGCGGAGGCCAGCCTGACGGAGCGCGCGCGCCGCCTCGACGAGCGGGAAGCCGAGCTCGCGCGGAGAGAGGCTCGCCTCGAGGAGAGAGAAAGGGAGATCGAGCGACGGGAGCGCGCCGCGAAGGACAAGGACGGCGGAGGCTCGCCGGTCAGCGAGGAGCCCGCGCCACCGTGTTGACTCCGGCTCGGTGATGAACGCTCAGTGACATTGCGTCTCCACAGTACAAAACGTTCGGTGCCGGACGAGTGCACTCGAAGTGCTCGGTCGTCTTCGGTTTGATTTTTGCTACCGTCTGGTTTCGGCACGAGCCAGCGACAGTGCTGCCTGTTGTGATTCTACTGTTTACATTATATATATATATAATAATGCTAGTGGCCGGTCGATCGCTCGGTGGTAACATTTATACCTATCGTCGATGCAGTAGGATGAGCAGATACAGGTGTACATAATCATATCAAGTACAGTTTTGTGAAATTATTACCTAGTTGTTTTCTACATAATTTACAGTCTTCTCTTGTAGACTATGACGTGTGCCATTCTGAAGGTACTTCCGTTACCTCTCCGTGGAACCTCTACATGTGTTGTTTCAATAATAACAAAATACTCACGTATTATATATAGTAAAATAGATGTACTACAATCATAAGCATAATTTATACAGGGTTATTTTTAAGATTTACGCACGTAATTCACTCCATTCATTCTCTCCTCTCCTCTCGCGCAAGCCATGTTTCAGTACGCGATAACTCTCGCACTTTATCTTCGTTTTTTAACTAAATAACTCTGTATAAAACCTCAACCATACCAAATAATAATAAATAAACCAGTCACGACTATAGTAATATGATGTACAATCCATTCAAACAATATTTATATTCGGGTGAAAAAACCTGAAATTTCATAATTATGCCACTTTCGGCAGTTGTTTTATCATTTATGAAATGTTAATTAAGACAAGCATACCTACTACTGTAAAATAACAATACTGTATTAATTTCGCTAAAAGTATTCCTAATTTTAAAACATGTCTTCATTTGGTTCGTAAATATGATTTTTATTGTATCAATCCCCTGAATTAAATCGAAGTGTTCTCTACTATATTTTGGCCTAATATAAAGGTATATAACTAAGAACACGACTTCTAGTGAAAACTATAAAAGTTTTCGCGGTACATTTAAATAATAGATTATATTTTAAATGTGTAAGGGCTCGCGTAGAAAGCCGATAGAGTTGATATTAGAGGGCTTGAGGTGTTAAGTTGGTATTTGCCATCGGTTTCCATCCAAATATGTTGATGTTGAGAGATGTTGGGCCAAATCCTCTGTCGACATCGTCTGAATACCGCTTACTACCTACCTTACTGATATAATTACTTATAGCGATGTCTAGGCTGACAAAATTTAAATAAGGGTGATGACCCACGTTCTACCTCATTGTATATAAAATATTTGGCTATATAAGAAAAATAAAACATTAAGTTAGCAAATCTTCGTTGTAAAATTACTTACTTCGTTTTGAGTCTGTACTTTTGAGCAATAATAAAATAGGTGAAACATCACTGCCTATACTTAAACTAGGTACATGGTTACTGTCTGTTTACTTTTAAATGTATTAATAGCCTATATACTAATATTTTGGTAACAATCGGTTATAACGTCATTAGTATTGAGTAGCGGTAGGGATTTTTTTTTACCATCACAATTTGTGTATACCTAGAGCGCTACGAAAATAGCGCAGTAGCATTTTTACCTAATGCCAGATTACGAAACTAGTTTCGGGAAAATTCAAACTCGAATCGCAATTTCACTTGTAAACAAATGTTTTAAAGATTTAAACTTAAGTAAGACTTACCCTAAGTTTATACGTGAAATTACGAAGGAGTTTAGTTAATGTAAAATTTAAAATAATAGTATAACTAGTTTCGTAGTGTCAACTGGGCTGAACTTTGCATATTGTATTAGGGGGCTCGTCGCCTTCGCCAGTAACAGTGCATTTTAAACATAATTATTTCTCGTGCGACTGAGATCTTATATTTATGTATCTTCGTACGTAATAAGTGAAGTCAATTTATGCCAATTTTCTATTGCAGCTTTGTGTTTTAATATGATACTTATGTACTTTATTTTTAATCCGAGCAATTGGATCAAGCTCATTACACACATGTTTAATTTATTTATTTTGATATTAATAATTATGATTGATTGCCAAAGCGATTCAGTCGCTTTAAAAAAGTTTAAACCACTATGTTTTAAAAATTGATAACAAAAAGCGTTTTTTTATCATAATAGTTTTTGGAGACGATTGAACATCCTGTTAAAATACAAATAAATTAGTGACGTGAAATAAAATTTCACTTTTGGATGTGACTGTTCCAATGTTGGCAAAGCTTAAACTTATATAGAATGTAATGTTTTTCTTTCAATATTCTATTACTTTTGAAGAGTGCTATGTAAAGTTGTAGGTGTTCTATGTAAGCTATTTCAGTTTTAGGATAGGTCGTATCTCTAGTCAGAGACTTTTCGAGAAAAATAAAAAATTACCATTTACTTTTTAATATAATTATTCAGATAGTAGTATCACAGGCGAGTTAGTAAGCGTAACTTATTTTAACAATAGACTAGTGTTTATTATTAATTGATAATACGTCAGTTCTATAACACGTAGCGTGTGCCCAATGAATAATCTCCTTTAGACGTATATTTATAACATTGCTAACATCACTTTAAATTACGAAAATCGGTTTTCTTACAAAAACAAATTATATAGTAACTAAGTATACTTTTAAAAACGTACAACAAGATCGAGTTTTTGGATTTTTCATTGAAAAAGGTCGCGTTTTGATTGAAATGATCGCGTTTAGTTTTGAAACAAAATCATTCATCTGTTTGGTGGATCTATTTATTACGTTTAGTATTCTACATACAACGTTATGTCGTTTTAAATCATTGGGCACACTGTACATGACTGTACCATGATATTCAGTTTATTGTAAATGAAACTTTTCCGTCAGTACCGTTGACCGTGTATTTTGGTGCTATGATGTTTTTGGCTTGGCTAAATTAGGGTTTAATTGTATATACGTATTATATAATTTTAGTATTTATTGGCAACTATTTTGGTTACTGTATTGGTTTTAAAAACTATGGCAAAGCCATTGTAGATCCATGGAATATTATACAAATGTGACGATATTTGGAATTTTGTATCAAATTTGTATTATCAATGTTGTAGGCTCTTAATATATTACGCGATTGATAAATATTATTGGCTGTTTGATTTTCATCTGTGACACGATTCCTAATATTGATAAAGTTAAATTAACGATATAAAGATGTCACAGATACTATAATGTTGGCGAATAGGGCCTCGATGACGAATTATTAAACTGTGCAATAAAGAATTTTGTCAATTGCTTGTTTATTTTACGAATTCTTGTGTATAAAATTAACCATTTTTCCTAGTCGCCAATAAAAACGTGTGTACGAGCCATTCGATTGTCACTCTCAAACCCATGTACACTTGACTGTATTTTGTTGTTATTTCGAGAAATTCAAAATACAAGTAATTCGATGTGGAGTTGTGTTTGTATATAAGGCTGTTAAATTAATTATTGTTAATTACGTAGGTTGTAACACCGTATTGTATCGATGGAAAAGTTTCAAAGTTTGCTCTCACTGTCTTTATATTGGTGCTAAGTATTTTTAACGAGTACTTTGCTTTTGTGGAAAATATTTGAGCTACGATGACCTGTTGCCCATTCTGGGGCTTGTGTAATTTACGATATTGCTTTGCCGATTTCAATAGACTTTCTAATCACACAGCTTGTTATCCTGTTAGAATATTCGATGTTAAATATATTTTCTAATATCAATGTATAGACATAGACATTTATATGACGTAGATTATTTTTTTTATGTAGGACAGTGAGAGTTATTTTCATGTAAATATAATAGACGATGCAATATGATATTGTGAGCGAATGCCGCTGTCGTAAACCCTTAATATGTACTAGTATAAGCGCATCGACCTGTCTCTAAATTATCCATACTTGGACTCGTACCTTGCCAGTCATTTTGACCTCTCTGAACTATGTTACAAGTTGAAACTCGTATGTGCACACTGCACAGTAGCGTCCACATACCTAATAATACCTAAATTAGCGTGGTAATTCTGAATCTCAAATCAATCCCACACCTGATTCTGTTGCGGGATTATTATAATATTGAATATATTTAATCAGATTTAATAATTTATGATGTTAGCGTATTAAGCGGTAAGTAAATTTAACCATACCAAAATGGTTACTGTTATAATAATTTTTCGGAATCGGTTGTGAATTTGGTTTAGGAGAACAGACTTATACTCGTTCGCAGAGACTAGCGCATAGATCAGAGTGTTTATAAACAATGGCGATAACTACACTAAACTTTGATTTACATATACATAGTTCCACTGATCTCTATAATATAAATTTTAATGAAATGCTTCGAATTCACCTTACAAAAATACAATTTTATTTTATAATTCGGTGCAGCGACATCTAGCGGAATTTTACACAACTAACGTCAACAACTCTTGTTACTTCACTTTCACTATCGAAAACAAAATATGATCAGCGCCTAATGAAACCAATTGAGTAGGAAGAATAATTATGTAATGTTGATAAATCATTTTTTGTATTTATATTAAAGAAATCAGTGCCCAACTATAATCAATACTAGAAAAATAAAAAAATCAAGAATCCATACCGCAAACTACTTTCAGTTTTAACTTTCAAGTGATATCAAAGTGAATAGATATGAGGAGACAAGGTGGACGCGCGATCAGTGATTTGCCAGGGTATGACATACTCCTGTGATCTCAATGTATGATTGTTGTAAACTGTACATTTGAAATTCCTTACGTATAGCAGTCGCGACACTCTGCAATCCTCAATGTATCTGAATATGCTGTGGTCTTTTTTATCATTAAAGTACCTAAACAATAATACTTTGTATTCATGTACCATTTGTCACAAAGACATGTACTTACAAGGGAATGACTGTCAGAGTCGAATTAGTTTTAATAAAAATACATTTTAACCTTATTTAATGAGTTATCAGTTTTCTCAAACGACTACTTGCGAGACATGGAGTAATAAATAGGTACCACTGAAGTCCTAAGCTCCTCGAATCTTAGAAATAAATCTTTTAACGAGTACAGTCATAATTTGTGCCAATAAAAAATAAATGGTGCCGTGTGGTCCGACCACGGTCCGACGAATCGCAGTAATGATGGTAAGTAAGCACTAAGCACTTAAGCAGTACCTATATTATAGAGGGCGCTGGCGTACCCACTTTATGACATTCTATACTTTGAGTATTTAACACAACAACTCAAAGCGTATACAAATAAATCATTACACTGATGTCCAAACTTTTGTCGGATACGAGCTATCCCAAGGATCGTTTATAGAAATATATTACTGAGTTGGCAATATGCTAAAGAAGAAGCGATCAGATTTATCGCTTACTGATCAGCCGCTGGGTTTGCGGGGCCAGGCGGTAATGGGCATGTACAATCGGGCATGGCTGTGCTCGTTTGTCCGCTGTTACTATAAAAACATTGTACCATTAATAAATTTATAGCATAAAAAAACTAAGTACAACATTTTTCTCTAATATTTTCACTGAAACGTTTATTGCCAGGTAAGTAAGTAGGTATAGCTTTAACACGAAAAAGTCATTGATATTTTGATCTAAACTAATAATAGAAATAGCTTGTATCCAAGGATGAAACCCGTCTTCGTCAACATTCCTCCAAAGCTGCAGATTGTAGAAAATGTAGGTATCAATGCTGGAAGCGAAAATTATGGCAGTTTTTCTACTGACAGCGGAAACACGAATTTAGGTTTCTTAGAACAGTCAGCTGATATACCTAATAATGGTATAATATTATTATTAAAATTAATTTTGTAAGTACTATTATTTAAAGATATACAGTTACACAGTTATATTTATTTATTTTGCGACTGTGAACGATGGCGCCAAGAGAACGAGTAAGTTATGAATCGTGTGTTTATATCAGAAATTATTTGCGACGTTTTTTTGTTCCAATAAAACAATCCTTTTTGTTTTTTGGACTCCCTTTAACACTTTCAACGGCAGCTGATTGATGCGGCAACGAATACAAATTGTATAATTATTATAATGTACCTGATATAGGTTAGAGGGTTAAGGTATGAATTAAAAGAGTTAAGTATGATATAGATGAATTAAGTAGAGTGTTTCTATTCGTTTATTAATCTGTAACTAGCCCTAACACTGCGCATTAGAACTTATCAACTCATTTATCAAAATAAATAATTAAATATATTTCATACATGCTTCTTAAACAGCGTTGTAGAAAAAGTAGGTACGCACTGACCTATAATATATGCCTTTAGGCTTGCGTATATATTTGTCTGCCAAATATTTATTTTTATTGTTACCATTTCATGAAGCGTCATCTTCCGGTATTCTAGGGAACAATTTTATTTATTTATATATTATTATTTCTGTCCCAATAACTGTTTTTCCATCTTTACGTCACAATAGTGCATTTAGCGCAGAAATGGCGTTAATTAAATGTGATAGTTAATTAAACGTCTCATTTTTCTCATTCTCATCTATTTAAGTAGGTACATAATAAAATTATATACTGATGTTTTTGTTGTACCTGTAGACGCTGTAGTTTTGTCCTCTGACAGTTCTGTGACACCCACAGACATACTATGAATACAGAAAATACAGAAATCTTTTTCAATGTTTATTACACTCAATACTAGATGGCGTTGTAAGCCTATGTAGTGATAAATTATTATTAAACTCTGTAAGTACTTACTTATTCGATTAATCAGTTCAATGTACAATTGTACACGGTACACGAAAACAAAACAATTGATAAGGAGCTTAGAGAGGTCGACGACATATCGTACGACTATTTCATGCTGCGCCTTATCGTAAGTATGTAGGTATTGTAATTATATTCTGAGTTTTATACTTCCAATTTTTATTAGTACCTACCTACCTACTTACCATATTTTTTATCACTTACCTAATAAATAACTGTTAAGTAAATAGATACACAGTCCAAAGGTAAGGTAGGGTAGGGTAGGTAGGTAGGGTGAGGTGGTCAACAGTCAACTATGAAAAATTTAGAAGTTCAGAATTCAGCCGTATGTGAATGGATGCGTCTCTCAGTCCCGCCTCTGAGGTCGTCGGTGGAGGTTACCAACTGGTTCCTTTGTAAATCCGTGAAGTACCTACATTATTCGCTCGCATTGTCGGAGAGCCAATAATGGACTCACCCCCGTGTCCTTTTCGATGACTCTGTGTTATTGAATGTTGATGTCCATCGGCTGGGGCTGAGGTGACTGCGTAGCTCGTTTGACTAGTTAGATAATAGTCGACGGTAACCACAGCATTTTCCCGTTAGCCGGCAATAATAAAAAAAAATGCAAAAATTTTGACCTCGGCAAACCCAAAACAAAACCCAAAAATTGTATCCTAAAATCTGTTATTTGTAAGACGGGACCGGATACATTTACAAAATTAAACACGTACCTACAAGTTGTACATTGTAGACCAAGTAACAGAAACAATTAAGGATACTAATACGACTTAATTATTACTGTTATGTACAATGTTTCATTTGTTGTTTAACTCATTGTAAACCCCGTGACGTAGGAGCCACAAGATACTACACTTGAGTAGGGACATTAATTTATCCTCTTTCCTTTCCATTACGTTTAATGAGGTAAGTATTATGCGGTTGATGTTGGTTGATGGTTTACGTAATTCTATCAAATACCTAAACACATTGTATTATTTTATTTTAAAGATGTTACCTTGTAGTTTTTAGAAGAAATACTTCTTTGTACGAAAGGTTTGTTTCATAGCCATAAGAAAGGTGAGTAACGAACATGTCAAAGCAATCACGGGTTAAGGCTACCCCGCACTATTATTTTTTCCGTGCGATTATTACCTCAGCGAACTTTGTAATATGGAAACTGTACTTATTCTTGTTTTTATATCTATATACGTATTAAGTTAGTTTTTGTAAGTAATACTTGACTAGGTAGGCCTACATAATTATAATGTAGGAGTGATGAATTAAATTTCGTACCTACACTACCTTAATCTCTACTTACCTCATTGACTCTACTTATAACGATATAAATAAATAAATCCTTTTGATAACACTGACGGAAAGTGTAGTTTTAGTAATAGTCACGTTGATACCCTACTCAAAACAGTTCAGTTACCCAATTAGTTAACAAAAATAATTATATTCCACATTATTTTTATGAATAACTTACTATAAATAATTTATTATGCTGATAAAAAATATTTGTTTGTAATATTATCATCGCACTGTGGAACGGAATCCTTGAGCAAGTCTGTATAGTGTATAATCAGTTTTTCTTTTTATTGTGTCGTTAACTCGTCAAATACGAAACATACCTCAGTCTCAATGTTGTATCCTAATGTTTGTAAGTTTGAAGGTGACCCTTGTGAGGTCAAGTTTCTTGAATTGTAAATTTTGTTGGGTATTTAGGTATTAAGAAACAAGTAATAATTATTTTCAATTCAAGGGGTTTTCGTTCGCATGTAGGAAATAAAATACCAGAATAAAAAATATTTATGTATTTTAATTATAAAAGTATTAATGTGATTGATTAAATATCGCTTTTGTATTTACAAACAACTGGAATGGTTTTACCTTACATAAAATATATAGTTTAATTGTTTCAACAATAACAACTTATATAACCCATACAAAAAGTTATTTTCCAATTATATTTATTTCATAATATTATAACTTAACATAGAAATATCAATAAAATTGTGACATTTTATACAGACGCATCGGTATTAAATATAATAATAGTGAGCACCCTATTCCATTAAACATGCTTAGTTTTCGAGGTGGTGCAAGTTAAATGGTATTTTCAAATCAAATTTATTTTCTTTTTGTTGCATAATTCTTCAATATCTCTTCAACCGCTCAGCTTACGTAGAATGGACTGTGTGTGCGTACAATTTCTAACATTAAAAAACTTTAAACACCATAACCATTCTATTATACTAAGCCCTAGCCCAGAAAAACCCGGATTGCACGGTTATGTCCGGTTATTTAGAGTTTGGAGCGGATAGCGTCAATCCTGCCGGCGGCGGAGCGCTGCAGATCGGTGAGTTTCATGGCGAGTCCCATGTTGCCTTGGATCTTGATCTTACCCTGGAAGAAGGCCTTCTGCGGGTTGAGCTTGCCGGAGATGAGGTCGGCCACGTCTTCGTCGTTGATGGTGAAGGTGACGTCGGGCTTGTCCTTGCCGCCGTACGTGACGGAGCCGCGGCCTTCCTTCGCGTTGATCACCCAGTAGCCCTCCGCGCCGCCGGGCCCGTTGCGCACCTTGAACCCGTACACCCCGCGCACCTTCTCGATCAGCTTGTCCTCGTCAGTCTGCATCGCTTCCTCCAGAATCTTCATGTACTTGTACACCTTGAAGTTCTCCGGGTTGTCGGCAATGGCGGCCACATTGTTAGCGTTGGTGTTGCCGAATCCTTTGCGGTACATGGTCACGACCGCCGCCCCTCCGAGTCCCAGATTGTGCTGCAGGGCGATCCTTGCGCGAGGTACCTTTAACAAAGAAATCCATTCTTAATGTTTCTGTTCGGCTTCGAAATACTCAGTGGCATCCACCGGGTTTATCTATTTACTTCCTAGAAGTGAAAGGTTTTTTACAATACCTCGTGATCGTTAGATCGTTCAGTGGTTCTAAAAATGGGCTTAATACGAGAGCAGCGACATAGGCAACTTATTTCAGTCCTTCACCGATACCCATAATATTTGATGAGGCATAGTGGATTATCTAGACCTCAGGATCACGATAATACGATAGATACTTACTGTCGGCAATAATGTGGTCGTTTGATAATGGAAAGAGGATGAAAGAGCTACATCATTTGGATGTGTTGAGGAAGGTATACCTTCTACAAGATATTAAATACTCGGACATGAGTTTTATTTTTAGCAGTAACATTTAGCAATCTGTATCTGTGAGTAGGAAAAAAATCTCCCTACGACTTTTTTGCCACTTCCTCTTCCAAGAGCAATCACAGTAGGGATTTGTTGAAGTGATAGCGTAGTTTGAATTTCTAAAAGGGTTTGTAAAAATCAACTTTGAATAAACTTCATTTTATTAAATAATAATTCAAAGCAAGAAACTCTTTCATTAATGCAATGTTGTTGAAACACTTCATTAACAATGGTGTGATTTGATATTGATTTATTTTGTCCTGCTATGGCCTAGGCTACACAACTCGCAAGGTCATAATCATTGTTAGTTATTATTTCACCTGACAGTTTAGACTTTAGACCAAGACTTATCATACCAGGTAATAAAAAATAAATTATGTAATAAAGACTAATAATAGGTGCTGTAACCTGTAAGCCTTTGTAACTGACATTATCAGTATAAGAATGGATTATAGTAGATAAGCAGAAATACTCCTAATAATTAGCAAAATTTATTTGTCAGCGGATAAACAAGATATAATTTTAACACTTAAAACCCAGCTACCTACGTAATAATTAATTAAAAATTTAAATGAGAATGGTTGCTAACCAACTCAAAATCACTTTAATTAAGAATAGGAAGTATGGATGCAGTTGAATACAGTTCAAGCACAGCCTATACTAGCATAACTTCAATAAAAATGATTATAATCTTGTAAAAATAATGTAAAAGAATGATATTGTAAAGTATGTAATCTGGTACATTGTAGCTACTTACTAACCATTCAATTAATTTTGTACTGTAAATGAACAAAATCATTGCAGACTTTAATCCTTTTAGATCTACAAGTAACAAAGCCAGCTCATTTAAATTAATGCGTGGTCATATTTCTTGGTTGAGTACCTATATTATAATAATATTAAACTTAAAACTAACAGGCAAGAAGGAAAACCCATTTTACAATAATTAATTCTAGATTGAGGATGGCAGTCAGCTGGATGGATAAAGTTTCGAAGATTATGATTATAAAATTATGATTGATCATAGAAATTAGATAATACTGATAACTTTATTTTTTCAATGTAATGATTTACTCGGGTCAGATAGAGGGCAAAATGGAAGGAAAGCAGTGATAACTAGTGGTTTAAACTTTGGACTTCTGAACAGCGGTGCTCAGATAAAAAAATTCTATACTCATCTCTGATTTCTAAAATGTGTGCATATTACAAATGAATTGTCCCTTGCTTCAGTGAAGGAAAACCTCGTGAGGAAACATGCTCACCCGAGAGATCTCCATTCGATTTTCAAAGGTATGTGAGTTCACATACCTTTGAAAATCCTATGCAGACTAGCACAGTTGTGCAAATCTTGCTAATATTTTCTATTGCAATCAATGGGTTTCCCTATAATGTGAATAATTTTAAGTGAGTTTTTTACTACCTGCTTTCTGAATACCTTATGAAATATATGTGATATGTTATAAATCAAGTGAACACATTAATCATAAATGTTATTCAAGTTGTATTTCGCCAGTCCAGATAAAAATAAGATATTTGTGAGGGAGTAACACCCACCTGCCTCTCTCCAGCTTCACCTCGAAGCTGCCACACCAGCTCAGCACACTGCGCCAGCCCAGTTGCTCCTAGCGGGTGACCTTTGGCTATGAGCCCTCCACTAGGGTTCACAACTACTCGCCCACCATAAGTATTGTCTCCTGCATCTATAAACTTCCCCGCCTCACCTTCACCACACAACTGCAGTCCCTCGTATGTGATCATCTCATTGGCAGCAAAACAGTCATGGAGCTCCACCACATCAATCTGCTTTGGGGATATTCCAGTTTTCTGATAAATCCTCTTAGCCGCTAATGCAGTCATATCATAACCGGCTACTTTCATTAGACTGTTTTCTGTGAATACCTCAGGAGTGTCTGTAGCCATCTCCATACCGATGATCTCTACAGCTTTATCTTTAAGGCCATACTTGAAGACTGCCTCCTCAGACATGAGAACGGCTGCACCAGCCCCATCGCTCGTAGGACAACACTCGAGTTTAGTTAAGGGACCATAGATTTTCCTTGAGCTCAACACTTCCTCTACAGTGTAAGGTCTGGAGCTTTGCGCGCGAGGATTCTTAGCTCCATGCCGGTGGTTTTTGGCGGCAATTTTAGCGAGATGCAGTTCGGTCGTGCCGTACTTCTTCATGTGTTCCATAGCAGCGTTGCCGAAGTACTGGGGCGTCATCGGCGCAGCCGCGATATCGGCCATGTCTGCCATTTTTAGGGTAAGTTTGTCCATGGGATTCGTTCTATCGGTGAAAGCGGAGCCACCGAGAGCGCCGGGCGCCATTTTCTCAAAACCTACTGCGAGTACAACATCAGAAATTCCACCCTCAACGAGCTGCTTGCCGATGAAAAGCGCAGTCGAGCCAGTGGAGCAGTTGTTGTTCACGTTATAGACAGGAATACCGGTCATCCCGACTTGGTAGAGAACGCGCTGTCCACAGGTGGAGTCCCCAAACACGTAGCCGCAGACCGCCTGTTGCACCACATCGTATTTGATCCCAGCGTCTGCTAGAGCCGCCTCCACAGCCTCCTTGCCCAAATCTGGATAATCGCGCCCGGAGTTGGGCTTGATGAACTTCGTCATCCCCACTCCGACAACGTAAACTTTCTTAGGCATTTTGTGAATATTGCGATAAACTCGTAATTATATACTTGATTGACAAGTTTCACAAAAAATTGTACGTTTCCTTTATTCACGATACCTACTAACACGGATTTAGTTTCACGTACCTGCTTACTTTATCAATGAGTTGGAAATTTTATGAGAGTTCATTAAAGCACAGATAATTATTTAGATAAAGAAAGTCTTGCAACGCGCGCACTCTACAAAGTGCAAAAGTTAAATAACAAACTAAAACAAAAAGACAAAGTACATGACTATATTTTATGAATTAGGAATTAATCTGAAATGACACAAATGACATGACGTGTGACGTGATGACGTGACATTCTGACATTTGAAGTATTGACGATACAAAAAAACAATTAATCAACGTCTCTCAAAAGTGACAACTGAGTGGCAATGATTGTGTCATAGGTAATTTTTTTCTTTGGGATTTTATGAGCTGGTATTTACAACCTTTAGGTCAAATTGTGTCAATAGCACAGACAGCACTGACTGACACAGACTGTAAATAAAATAAATTAAATGGTACATAATGAGTGACCATAAATAATTATATAGGTACTTAATTTAAATTGTGTTGTATGTAGATAGATAATCAATGGAATATTTAAAATGATCGCACCTATAATAAAAAGTATCGTATGTAAAAATTGTAAGATCAAAAAGCGTTGATTGTTTTATATTTGATAACATACAATTTGCATTAGACGTGGACAAAAAGTTGAATGGCTAGCCCTTATTTAGTTACGGAATAGAATTTAATCATCAGTAGCGTAGTAATATAGGTCAAAATAATGTCTCATGAGGCGATGTAAGGTGTAATAATAAATTACTCGAATTATTAATATTGGAATATGTACAAATGTTCAAAAATATTGTCTTTGAAAATGTGGTAGGTACCTATGGGAATAGAAACCGGCACGAGAGCGGGAAATTTTAAATAAAGACATTTCTTTTTAACGGTCAAAAAAAAAACAAAACACTAAATTGTCATTCGAAAATATAACATGAAACTAGAAATTTGGCTGTAGCATTCAAAATTAATTATTTTAGGCGAAGTTAATAAATTGTAAATGTAGAATTGAACGGCGTAATGGCTCTCGATCGACAAAGAATATTGGGAGAACTAGGAAGTGTAATGAAACAACTTCAGAGTGCTGATTGGTAAAAGATTTGAGTTAATTATTTCCTTAGATATTTTCTGGCCTTTAATTCCAACTATATACAAAAAGTTATTAGCTTAGGTTATTGCACTCCGATCGAAAACCTATCAATAATCCAAGGTTGATATAATTATATATGGTTACAATCAAATTAGTTGAGTATTTTAATGGTATTTATTTTTCAGTGGTTGTTTAGGAAAGTTATTTGGAAATTCCCAACAAGCAGCACCTTCTATGATGGGTAGCCCGCTTCCAACTTGTGGAGGATGCAGACGAGCATGTTGTCACGGTCATGGCTATGCTCAGCCTCAGTACAATTCGCCACATAATATGAATCAGCCCGCTCCTAATATGAACTATATGCCAATGGACGGCTCGAATCCATCACAGCCTATTCCCGGTAACATGTTCGGATTTGGCCCTCAAATTGTCAATATGATGAAAGGTGACCATACAAGGTCCCAAAATATGGCTGGACAGCCGCAAGGTCAGTCGCAAGGACAAATACAAGGACAAATGTCAGGACCGTTAACGGGTCCTATGGTGATTGACGCTCCACAGTCCCCACATGGGAAAGTTGGAATTACACCTTTTACCCCACCTTCAATGGTTCAAGGACAGTTTCAACCTGATAGTATGAATCAGGGCGATGTTGCGGGACAGATGCAGAACCAATTTACACCTAATTTAGCCCAATCTAATGCTAATGGAAATATCGCAAATATGAGTCCATGGTCACAAAATATCAATTCAAATTCTGCAGTTCCTCAATTTGCAACTCCTCAAATGAATCCATGGCCACAACAAAACATGAGTTCAAATCCAGCAACTCATCAAACATCACCACCTCATAATCCACATGGTCAACATGCTGAAGGCATTGTTAAGTTCAATCAAATGTTCCCAGGAGTAAAACAGGGAATGGGAGGTGATTTAGGGTTTGATCCAATGGCAATAGCTATACAAATGAATCCTGATAATCATCTGCAATCGGCTATGGACACGATGCATAAAATAATGAATGGTAGTAAAGGAACAGACCAAATTTTAAATAAACCCCCAGTACAACAACAACAACCCGGAGTAAATCCAAATACTGTAAATCCGCCACTTCGTTACGATGATACTCAACAATTAGTTGATCAACATCAGCAACAAATTTTAAATAAACCTACAGTACAACAACAACCACGAGTAAATCCAAATTCTGTGAATCAACCAGTTCGGTACGATGATACTCAACAATTAGTTGGTCATCAACATTATGATCAGCAGCAAATGATGAACTTGAATTCAGCTACTCCAAACTTACCAGTAATTCAACAAGAAGAAACTACAGAAGGAAACCAACTGGAAGCTCCACCTCCAGAAGATAACGGCTATCCAGCCCAAGCACCTGACCGGCAAATAATCAAAGAACCTATATTCCCAGTCGATACTTCGAAAAATCTAATGTATATGCCTTCAAAGCAACAGAAGAATAATAATTATGGTTACAATACCCTCGGCCAGCCTGTTGAAATGTTACCAGCAAAAATATACCACCCTCCTGAACCAAGTCTCCCACAGACATTATCACCACAACCTGTCCCAGTGAAAACAAGAAACGGGCCGCCACCTGGAGTAAATGTAAAGGCAACAATCAGCAAAACATCTTTAATGGGTAATCAGCCAGTCGGGAAAACACCTAGCAGGGGTCAGTTGCAACACATCTATAATCAATACAAAGGATCGCAATCATTTACACAACAGAATGTGCGACATCCTGGTGAAGGCACATGGTCAGCCGGCAAATTAAATGTACCACAGACAAGGACGGCACCACCTGTCCCGCTGGAAAGGGTAGGCGGAGATACAGTTGTGAACAATCCGCTGAGTGATCACAATCGAATAAATAAGGTAGAACAAATAATGGAACAAATAGGCGACGCACCAGTCGCAAAACCAGCAGGTGACTCTCTGCCTGTAAAGGTAATTCAGAATTGAACATCCTCTTTTCATTTATTTTATAACATTACTAGCGACCCGCCTCATATTCGCACGGGTGCTAGATACTTAGCAATACTTAGTGGGCGACAACGAGGAGTGCGATGCGGGAACGGCCGTACCTGTCGGGTCTGAACGGGCGAGTCCTGTCATCGGTGTCAGAACTGTCAGACCCGTGCTTGAATTAATATCTTAATATCGCACTCGTTAGGATTTATTTTGCGATAATTCATAAATATTCATATCATAAATATATCAATTTATAATTATAAATTCGTATGACGATATTTTTATACAGATTTTTAACAATTATCGTCATATTTCAATTCAACCAATTTATAAAATAGCTTATGTTATACATTTAAACCTTCCTCATTCGGTGAAGACTATGCAAATCCGGTAATAGTATTGAGTTTATCGCGAACAGACAGAAAGACGCTGCGGGGGACTTTAAGTATGTAGTGACTTTAAATCAGTAACACTATACTATAGGCTTGTAAATAACAAATAAAATTTGCAAATTTTGATGCAGAAAAACTTATAAGGCTTTTCATAATTTCAAATAAGGCTATCTTATTTATTCTTAAGTTTTTCTGCATCAAAATTTGTAAATATTGAAATTTTTCTAAGAAGTTAAAATCCTATTTCAGGAAGCTCCTGGTCCAATACGGAAATGTAGAAATGGATTACAAGATATGGTATACACTTCGTATCCTACATCCACTTCCTGGTCTTTCCATGGACATGGGCGTAACGATTACTCACCAACTCGACGCTTTCCAGACCGACGTTATTAAATGAAACCCGCTGAAGAGATCCAGACGTCACGTAAATAACTATGAATAAATTTTAAATAACGTTTATGTCGAACGTTGATTCATTGACTAGAATGTACTGTATTCTGGTTTGTGGAAATGTAATTGTTGGGTGATGTTTTTTCTTTTATTGTAATTTGCTTAAATGCGATTAAAAATTGTTTATAATTCCTTATTTTTTTATTTCAATTGTATGCTTATTGAAGAAGTGATTTTAAGTAAAAAGCCAAATACTTCCGCTATAATAAGCGATAAACTAAAGTGGGGAATAATACCTGGTTATTTGTTCCATTTCAAGAAAACATTCTGTTAAGTTGGGGAACACGCTTTATTAGTGGTGTTAACTTATAACTAATTAACCTTGTAAGATACAAGGTTGATATCGCCCCATTCGAAGACTGCCTGAAGTGTGAGACTTATTCATTATGATGGTCATAAAGAAGTGTCACACACATGAAAAAAACGATGGTAAAGAAACCACCATGTACATAATTATTTGGAATTTTTATTACCTGGTGCGGTATATCCCCTAGGCCCTCACCATAGGATAGGATCATAATTAAAACCAAGGCGTTACCATAGGAACACAATCAAAGCTCATTTAAAAAAAGACTCCCGGATGCCACTAGAAAATATTTTTTATTATTTCTTTCTTTAAATCTTACAACTACAGTTATAGAAATCCTTTCACAATTTTGCTGTTATTATTTTTAGGCTGAATTATTATGATAATAGCACAAAATATACAATTTTGTTCTGTGTTAATAGGCTGTAAAATCTTTGGGACTATTAAAACTTGTGGTCTGTGCTATAAGGTGCAGTGTTGTAATTGGATCCCAGTTAATGGAGTAATCGATATTTATACCGTAGTAAGAATTTTTTTGATAATTAAAACATTGACTATAAAGTAATAATAAGTCAATGATTTAACATGAAATATAAAAATATAAAAAAGATGAATAAATAAAATAGAGTATGAATACTTCAATTTTTTTGTAATATGAATAGCCTACGACCGAGCAGACGAGCCACCTGATGAGTCGAGAGCTGTTTTCCGTGAGTGAGACCGATGTTGTAAGCAAGTAACTTATCACCATCGGTTCGTTATCGGCCATTAATGATGGAAGAGGAAAGAAAGAAAATACTGGGCACGAAAGCTCTCAGCCGGAAGATGACACGTCGTCGTTTGTAAGCTAACTCCAACCGAGGGGTAAGTAACCAACCAACCAGGCTACAGTCCCTACACCAAGCAATGCCGGCTTACGTCGCCTCTTATGATGCTCTGGTCCTCCGGCAATAGTTTTCTATTTTCTAATATGTATTCAATATTCTAAGCCGCCAATATACGGCCACTTCAGTAATTAAGCCGATTTTTCTATGCAGAAAAATACATTATGCTTTTTTTTTAAGTTACCATTTAATGGCACTGCAATGTCTACAGTAGATTTTTTTAAAACCTTTCGATCTTTCGATTTTTATTTCAAAAATTTTAATCGAATATCCTGTTATCCTTTACTTGTCTTTTTCTGAGCGTGCTTACTTACGCGTGCTTACGCCCGCCGACGCCACATTAAAAGAAAAAAATAGTCTATGCCCTACCCTACAAATCCTACATTAAATGTCTGTCTACTCTGCCTGTCATGTCTGAGTCTGTGGTGTCTGTGTCTGTGGTGAGTGGTCTGTGCTGTGCTTTTGCTTCTTTGCTTTGCTTGTTGTGAGAAATTGAGAATTGCGTTGCGATACAGGTTTCGATTTTGTCGACCAAGTAAGCTAGAAACGGTTTTAGTGTTCCTTGTGATTATTACTTTGTGCATTTAAATTGTTTATTGCAAATTTATATTCTTTGATCCAGATAAAACATTAAACCATGTCACTGTTTGGCTCTCTGATGGGCGACGTGGAGGAAGATCCATTTTTCGGGTAATTATTTTATTTGCAAGGGTTAAAGAAATTGCTTGCCTCACTAACATGAACTAACGACATCCTACAAATCGACATCTGAATATTCCTAATGACATTTCATTCGCAAAATTGTAGTAGTTGACTAGTTGTACACAGCAACTGCACCATGGTGTCTTGATAATGTGCACCATTTTTCTGCATCCTTAATTCTTTACTCTGCATTGAAAATTACATTAATGGTAAATCTCGATCCTCATTCTTAATTATGCTCGTGTTTTTACGTAACCTTTTTCTTTAGAACCATACTGATCGACAAATCTACGATTCTGTGCTAAAAAATATCGACTTCAAGCAGGCAGTGTCAATGATTAAATAACAAATCGAAATCGAACGCATGTCTCGAATCCATCAAATAGAAGTTTGATATTAGTTGCAGTTGTATTGCGAAATTTTACTTTGGATTTCCAAACATTTATCACTGCCTCCTTTGTTCTGCTTGAACATGAATCTTGTCAAATCTAGAAAAAAAAAACGTGAGCATAAGCAATTGTTGTGTTCATTGCTTGCATTATAAAATATTTTTATATCCATTTCTTGAACAATCCATTCCATATTGATTACCATACACCTTTTTATATTTCACTATAAATATATTTTCTTAAATGAATGCAAACATAATGAACACTGTTAAATTCTTATAACCGGTGACATAATGGTACATAATGTGTTAAGTGCAATTACAATTATAGGCGAAGACTGCACATTTAAAATCTACATCACCAAAGCTGGAGCACAAGTCTGCTTATTTAAAAATGATTCAATTGCGTTGTGTTGGAATAGTTTGACACATTTTGTATACCAAATATACAAACAGGATGCAATTGAAGCATTTTTAAATTAGCATATTTATCCCATGGAGTGACTTTGTAAACAAGACAATGGTCCCATGGCCGTCCAGTTTTGTGGAAAACAGCATGCCCACATTCAGTTGTTTGCATCCTCTTTTGTTGGCAATGTGTCTTGAGTGTTCTATATAGCAGATTTGCATGGACTTCTATTTGGCGGTTAACTGCTGTGGTCTAGAATCTAACTTGGGACAATTCCATACAGTCATAATTCATATAAATGTGTTATAATTTATTTTTGATTTTCATTTTATCTACGCATATTGTGCTATAACCATGAAAATTACATGTTTATAATGTATTAAATATTTTTGTTTAAACATATACTCCTGATTAAATAATACTTTTTCAACCCATAAAGATCCCACATGCGGCAAATGCGTCAGATGCACAACATGATGAGCTCGCTGCTGGACCCGTTTGCCATGATGGGGAACCCCCTGGCATCGCTGGGCGGCGGGAGGCACAGCTCCGCACTCATGCCCTTCATGCCTCAGATGCCTTCGCTGAACAGACTTTTCTCAGGTATCACATGTATTTTTTATTTGTTTCAACTTTATTGCACCTAGCAACCATATAGGATACAAAAGGCGGACTTGCATGTTAAAGCATTTACCTTAGGAGGTGGGAAAGAGTTGAGAAGGTGGTTGCACAAAACAAAATATTTACTTTTTAAAAATAAAATAAAAACATAAACACTGTCACACTCATACCCCCGAACTAGGATTTATGGACAACAAAATAAGAGATCGCTGACACCCATGTATGAACAATTATATATATATGTCACATAAATGTGTACCCTAGCTGGGAATCAAACCCGGAGTCGCTCGCTTCCCAGGCAGAGCCACTACTAACTATACTGTTGCCATCTTCGTAAACGATGTTTACCAACATTCATTGCCCAGCAATTGATAACGGGCAGATACAAATAACCTTTTTCGATTATTCAAGATTGTTTGTTGATCTATTTTAATGTGATGATATTCCTGGATTGGAGCCAATGTATAGTATAGGTGTTTGTGTATTTGATGATATATTAGTGAATTTAAGCATGGTTAGAATGTGAATCAGTACGCATTAATGCAGGAAACTATTTGTGGTATGTTATGTGTCACAACTGTCAGCTCTACTAACGATGGGGCTTTTCAATGTGTGTGTTAATACACTATAAATAGGTATCTACTTTCTAGTTCTTTATTAGGTGATTGCCCTGATGCTAGTAGGTCATTGCTCTCCATAGAAGTTCGTAATATCAACAATACCAGCCAATAACTTTCACAAAAAAAACCCTACTTCAATTTCCTAGTGTCAAGCATTCCTAGTGCGGGGGTATGGGTGTGTGAGTTTCGTTAAAAAACAAAAGGAAAACAAGAGGATGAATCTCCTGTTGAGTCAACTATGATACCACTTTGGTCCTTTAACATCTTTAACCCCAGAAACGGTTATCAACACGTTGCAGGAAAGAAAGTGTTAGACCCGCTTCAGACTGTGTGGTATAATCGTTGGGTTTGTTCCAGCGGATCTGTCGGATGGGATGGGGGCGGCCAGCTCTTACAGTAGCAGCACCGTTGTCATGTCAAGCGGACCCAACGGGAAGCCGCAGGTATGTACTGTGAACACTAGGTCTGTTATCGTCCGTTAAGGTGCAATTATATCAGTGATAGCCGAGTGTTTTGTCCGTTAAACTCCACTCGTCGAACTGTCGTTAGAACCCCAACACACACCTCTCATTTTTAAAAATTATGGGCATATAAGAATTTAATCAGGAAGGAAAACCACCTGAGAGTTCTCCATAATCTCCCCAGAAGTCCGCCAATCCGCACTTGGCAACAAGCATGGTTGAACGAAGCCCTGTAGCCCTCACATTCTGACATGAGACCCGTGCCCAGTAGTGGGACGGTTATGGGTTGCGTCGTTTACTAACTTTTACATAGAATTACGTACAATACGATATGTTATCATTGTTATAACCACAGCATATTTATTTTCTGATTGACGAGCGATAGAAGCCAGTAGATAGTAAATTGAAAATTTATTTTATTCATTTATTGGTAGCAACGAAAACTATCCTTGACTAACCTTAAATAATAACGTTTATTGTGTAAATTTTTTTAGGTAAGTAGGTAGATGAAAAGTTAGCAGAAATGTTATAAAACTCCTTTGCATTTTGATAAGCAAACTAGTTTTTGTTCGCGGCTTCGTCCGCTTAGGAGTCTGAAGATGACCATTATCCGAAGGGAACATACTATCGGAAATTAATAACATAGTCTATCCGCATTAAATTTTTTATCGCAATCTTATAAGTGTAATTATGGTGAATTTATTATCTCTTACCTATTTAAGAAATTGTTGATTCGCTATAAAAATGTCCACACCCTTTTAACCCTCTGGGATGATTTCCGGGATGGAAACAATCCTATGTCCTTTCAGGGTTATCTACATATTACATTTCGTCTTAATCTGTTCAGCAAATTGAGCTTAAAAAGGTAGCAGACACAGAAAGAATTACTTTCGCATTTATAATATTAGTGCGGAAATATGAATGGGGCTCTGCGAAAAACGCATCGTAAGTTTCTGCAAGTACAAATCCGTCAATTGATGCTACTTGTATAGACGATAAACGTCGCTAATGGAAAAGTTTTATAAGAGTTCGCCAAGCTTCTGTAGTTCTAAATTTTCTGGTGAAAATTTACTAAAATACCTATTCCATAACCATATGAAAATGTTCACACAAAAATCTCATCTACATTTATTTATGCCCGTTCTAATTAATTACTTTTAACGTAAACAAAAACTTAATTTGTTTGCCGATGTTTTTTTGGGGCAGGGGCAAAGAGTATTCAAAAGGAAGCCTGTTCGAAACTTGGAACTCCGGCTGTAAGGGAGGTAACTTATATTAACGCAATTGTTACTACGTTGAAAGACTTCCCTCGAATTTTTTACGAAGTTTTCATAACACAATTTTTGAAGTGAAACTTTATATCGACGTACCGACTCGTACTCGAGATTTTTTTTGTGGTGGGTTAAATAAAACATTGCGACAGGAAGTTGTGTACTAAGTATAGGGTTTCGTAATTTAAACTGTTACGGCTTAAGAGTTTACCACATTAGTTGTTTGGATTTAGAGATAATATTAAAGTTAAAGATAAAAAAGTTCGCCAGAGTCGCAGTTAAAGTTAAAAATTGAGTAAAAGAGATTTTATTTTATACGAAAAAAACGATATGTCGTCAAGAAGTTTTACTTCATGTGTGTGCTAATACGCGCACATTTTTTTTTCGTGTTGCCTCTCTTCTTTCCTCGTCCCTTGATCTCTACCGCAAAGCAATGGATATTCCTTTGGTTTTAATGACGTCCACGGGCGGCGGTGACCACTTACCATCAGGTGGCTCTCTTCATTTGCTAAAACCATTTCACAAGTTCACGAATGTTTGTTTTGACAAATTTCAGGTATACAGCTCGACTAGCAGCACTAAGATCGGGCCGAACGGCGTGAAGGAGACCCGCAAAACACTGCAGGACTCGCGCACTGGCACCAAGAAAATGTCCATTGGTAAATAATTATGTATACATAGTCGTTAAAATTTGGCTCGAAGGACCAGCATGTCTGATTGGATTGTGTGTCGAGTGAAAATGGTAGGACTCTGAAGTGATATAGTAATCATGACAGTGAAATTTGCTACGATTTTCGGAGGGCACGTTAAGCCGTCGGTCCCGGCTGTTACCATTTGGTAGCAGTCGTTAAGCCTTGTCGAATGCCTTCGGGCGGCATAAAAAATTCAATTCCAACTTGGGTTGGCCACTAACCCCTCCACCAATCCGCACTGGAGCAGTGCGCTGGAGTATGCTCTAGGCCTCCTCAGGTGGTTCCGTGAATGGTTTAGATTCACAATAGGACCCGATAGGTGGCGCTGCTGTCGATATGTCACCAAACGTAATTAAATAAATTTACACCCGTGCGAAGCCGGGCCGGCCGGCTAGTGTACATATAAAAATAAATAAATGTTTATTAAATGTTTTATTAAGTAGTTGTGCACTTATTGCAGGGCACCACATCGGCGAGCGCGCGCACCTGATCGAGCGCGAGCAGAACGTGTACTCGGGGGACGCGGAGGAGCGGCAGGAGTTCATCAACCTCGACGAGGACGAGGCCGAGGAGTTTGACAGGTAACTGACAGTTTGACTGTCACGTCCGTTTCCGTGTACAATCTAAACCAGTCTTTCCCGAAGTGGGCGATAACGCCCCCTTGTGGGCCCTGAAGGCCTAGAGGGGAGCGGCGAGGACCCAGGACCAGACTGACATAAATAAATAAATAACGCTACTCACTCATAGCCCCACACTAGGATTCCCTGTGTCGTGGGTGCCATGGACAATACACAAGACAAGAACACACACACCCAGACCAAGAACGGAAATTTAAATTCATCATTCAAATTTCCGCCTCGCTGGGAATCGAACCCAGGACCCTCGGAACGGCGATCCGGCGTTTTAACCATTGCGCCATCCGGGTCGTCAGGCACACATACATAGCCCATTATAATTAAATTAATTGAAGCAATGAATGTTGTTGTGGTTTTTATGTTTTGGTAAAGTAAAAAAAAACTGGGGGGTGCAAAAAAAGGGGGGGGGGGCAAAAAAAAATGCGAAATAAGTTTGACAACCTCTGATCTAAACTATCCACCTTTGCACGTGCAGGGAGTTCCAAGTGAAGGCGGGGTCGGGCCGCGCGCGCGCTCACCGCGAGCTGACCGCGGGTGCGCCGCGCGCCGCCCCGCGCCTCGCGCTGCCTGCGCCGCCCGCCGCGCCCGCCGCCAGGTTAGCACGCACACACACACACACTCACACACACACACACACACACACAGTGACACACAACGCTGAATATATCCATTTTGTAAATCCGTAATTGGGTTCAAGTATTTATCATAATGTGTAAATTTATCACATTAGAAGCTGTGGATTTTGTGAAATAAATAAAATAAAAAATATACATAATAAAAGCGAAAGGTCATCACGAAATATCGAAAACTCTATGTATGACCTATGAAGACGAAATTTGGCAGGAAGGTAGTTTATAAGTAGGTGAAGCCCACTCGAAACGCATTTTGCATTGTTATCTTGTGAGAAGTGTTTCGCCACAAAGGAATTTATTAACTAAATTGAATGATGAACACTATTTAAATATATCTATGTAGATAGTAAACACTTTTACATAATAAATAATGATTGCACTGGAAGTCATCTCCAAAAATACAAAATAAAACAGGACTTTTTTTTCTTATTGCACTGAATTATAAGTATTGTAGTTTAGTTCAGTAAGTGAAGCATGTGTAGACTGTATTTACTTTTGCACTTCGTAGTTTTGCTTATTTATCTATTAATTTTGTTTTTTTTATGGTATTATATTATTTTGCGCATGGCGAGGTGTTTGGATGGAGGAAATTTTATTAAATTACGGAAGGATTCAGTTTTATACTTTGTACCGAAAAACCTTAACCTTTTGCCTTTGACAGCAAAGACCACAGAACGTACTATACGCACCAATATACGCAATGACAGCGTTGACAGCTAACTTTCTTTATATAAGCAGGTGACGTCACGACCTGCTTAATATGGCGTATTAGCGTTTTGGCGGGTTTTTTGTTCATTTAAACTGTGATGGTAATTTTCATAGAAAATAGAGAAATATACAAAGAATTAAGCAAACTGCATAATTTATCTATTATGTAGTAACACATTTAAACAATTTGAGATATTTTTCTAAAGTCTGTCAAATACCCTATTAGTCGGTACAAAAACGTTTTTTTTTATTATTTTAAATTAGGAACGAGCGAACGTAACCATAGACTCCATAAAGCAGGACTTCCCAACCGGTGGGGCACGCACCCCTTGGGGGGCGTAGAGAGATTTCAAAGGGGGCATACTAGGTACCTTACCATTTCCCAAAAAAAAAACTATTAAACGCGAATGTAAATTAACAAGTCACAACACAACGTGTGACGTCTTATATTATGTGTATTGTAGCAAAATTGTAAGGGGGGCATGCAAATATTATTTTTGTTTCGGGGAGGCCCGGCGTAAAAAAAGGTTGGGAAACCCTGCCATAGAGCGTGTATCGCGTAGCCCCATCCACCCGCCGGCCAGTGTTGTAGTTGTAGTAGCTAGCGGCGTGTCGTTGCAGTGGCGAGCGCCGCCGGCCGCAGCCCCGCCGCCCGCTGCGCGCCTCCGCCAGCCCGCTGGCCACCGCCTCCAGGTAGCTATCGCCATCGTACATTGTACTACGGACAGACGTGGTTTGATGTGGAGTATGGGCTGATGGGTGGATTTAGCGATTTGTAAAAAAAAAATGTATTTAGCGGAAATAGTATTGGTTCTACCCAAGGAGGGCTTCCATGCAAGTAACTGAAGCAATTCTTCAATAAATAAATAAAATGTGGTTTTTATATTATATATAAAAACAAGAAAGAATGGAACTTAGCGCAATTAGTATCTATAAAACATTTTATTTCATTTGAAGGATTTGAATTCCGAGTGTTTATGCAATTAAATCTACTACGCCCTTACTCTGCATTTAAACACGTTGACCATTGGCACTGGAGGAGCTATTTATGCATTAATCACCTCACTAATTCACATCAAACATTATTATTTGTTTAAAAAATAATATTTTTGATGGAGTCTGCAAACATTTTTTATTTTTATAATATTTTAAATATGAATGATATCTAAAATTTTGAATGTAATGTCCATTATTCAACTTAATAACAATAACACAATACAATAACAGACAACACAATGAATATTCTCCCTTTGTTAATCCTTTACGTAATATTAATATTGATCACGACAGAATACCATTATTCAAAATTTCAATATTGCCAGTTCCAGATACAACAGGAGGCGTTACTACTACTAATTGTAATATCGTAATACGTATTTATTATTATTTAATATTTATTTGTGGGTATTTTTGTCTTTATGCTGTACATACGTTTCGCTATGGGTATTTCTAAAACATTTTTCTATTTCCCCCTTAGCTTTTTGCAACATTTAAGGCATGCATTTTAAATTTCGCTTGGAGTTGAATGTTTTTTTTTACTTTGACGCAATTTTATTTTATTTTATGTAAATTTTGTCAATTTTTAATACTTATGGGTTTTGTATAAAATAGTTATTTTTGATATAAAATTATAATATTTAAATCTAATGCAAGTGTTATACTCGATAAGATACCGACACCTATGTTTGTCGGTACATGTTAGGATAATGTCCTTGACATCGTTTCAAATTTACTTTTTACGTCCTTGTAGTACACCTATTGAATTAACGCGTCTGAGTTTTATCTTCGTTTATTAGGTACAATTAATCTCACATTTTTGTCGTACTTCCCTTTAGTAGAAGATTGTATAACTTGCGGTGTATAATTGTTTACATCGTCATAATGTTAACGTAATAATATTAAGTGTTACCCTGGTTATATGCTTCTCCGTTATTAGCGTTGATAATGTTATATAAGTCGTTAGTATTGACAAGAAAAAGTAAAGGACTAGAGATTGACCCCTGAGGGATGCCACTTTGTGAGAGAATTGTCGTTTTGCATTCCATAAATTGTCGCATTTAATGGCAGGTTACAACTGATTGTAGTTTTTTCGTTGTTTATAGTCGTAACCGACCATTGTCACGGTTTCTAACTGTAACAATAGCTGTTGTATTATTGTATTTGAAATAGTGTTGTTGTGTTATTCACTTTGTTGTGTACATACTGGAAATGTGCATGGCTACTTAACTGTGTTGTTGAAAAAGTTCGATAGGCACGTAAATTTCATATTTTTTTTTGTCATTTACTATTTAGATATTAGAAATAAAGTAATTTAGTAAAAAAATAATAATAACTTATGCTAATAATTCAATCAAGTATAGTAATAACACACAGTCACATTTTTGTGTATTAATTTTATCATTAAAAAATACGATATTTAATAACTAGGCTCAGGGGGATTTTTGGAAACCTGAATATAACATGTATGATAATACATTTTGTTTGGTTTTAATACAACCATATACTGTATTATATAGTTTATGTTTACTACCATTATCAACCAGGAAATAAATACTGAGTGTGATTCCTTCCATCCAGTGACTACTGTTACATTTAAGTCAAGTTGTGTTAGTAATAATATACTTTTATTTTTAATATAATAGACGCAAGAAAGAGACCTTGTCATATCTCGAAAAAATGCAATTATACAACAGAGCCAAAAGAACTATTTTAAAAATTCAACCCGTGTAAACTAGAAGACTTGGAGATATCATTTTTGTAGCAATTGAATTTTACACTGAAATGTTATTATTGCAATTATTTTTTTCTGATTCCAATGAGGTATGAAACTCTAATACGCATTTCTTCGAGATACGACAAGATCGTATGTAAAGTGAGCTTTTTTTGTAATAAATATTATCTGTGCGTTTCAGCGCGAGCGTGCGCGAGGTGTACGGCGGCGCGCACCCGCAGCGCCACCGGCACAAGCACCACAAGCACCTCAAACACGCGCCCCCCGCACACCCCGCACACCCCGACGACAACTGAACGGACACACACACACACACACACACACACATATACACACACACACAAAATACAGACCGAGACACGAAGCGAGCTTCGTACGTGTTTGTAACAATGAGCCGAGTTAGCGAACTACAAAATTACAAATTATAACCGTTCCCGCATATGTGATTCGCAAAAAAGTGGTTGCAGCGTAATTTTGGCGCGAAAGACTTTTTCTTAGAAGCACCAAAATGTCTCTAATTAAACATAATGTAATTTTTCGCTACCACGAGTGCCATTTTGGACACAAAAAGGCATTGGACACAAACAGTTCGACGACAATACGGACACAGTACGAAGCTAGCTTCGTGCGGCTTATTTACTCACGTTTCAACAGAACTGGGGATTATTTCTGCTAATTTATAAATGCTTCAATTGCGTCGTATTTGAATAGTTTGACACGTTTTGTATACGAAATGTGTCAAACTATTTAAACTCGACGCAAATGAAGCGTTTTTAAATTATCAGACTTGGGGCCCTGTATGTCATCAACAGCGACCGAAAATTTAGGCTTCGCTTACGTGACGAATAGCCATAATATTGAAAAATAATAATAATAAAAAAACGACTAATAAGTGTGATGACGACGCTTTACAATAAGCAGATCTAAATATTTGAACTGTATTCTTATATCTTACAAGTTTCAGATTATCCCCGTTGTTATCCCTTTTTAATTTCCAAAAATCCTCTCTTGAACTCTTCTCTGAACTCGTCGGTCGCTGTTGATTATTGATATAATTGATATAATTTGAATCATTACAATGTAATATGACAGCTGTTTTCTCATTAGCCCCGATTTAAGTTATTTGTATTGCGTCGATAATAATAAAATCGTTTACGTGATTCTTATTGTTTGAATGTTTTGTATACATCCCATTCATGTTTAGTGTCGTAACTTTAGTGGTAAGTATTGTAGAATATCTCGCTTAGACTTGCGTGGTCATTTTACAATATAACAGCCAAAAACAGCATTTTTATTGCCAGACTAAAAATTTAATCAAGTATAGTTGAATAGCAACCGATTAAAATTAAATGTTATATGAAGTCACGCAGAACCAGCGATATTTTTAAACTGTGCTATTATAAAATGGGCACGCTCCGCGTACAGCTTCCAAGGACGGATATAAGTAATACCAAGTGAGTTAGTATTAAGACAATATTTAATTTATGGTTATTTTTATTAAACATTAAAATTTGTCGCAAAATGAGCGTTAATACGCCTTTATAAATTTTTTTTTTATATATTGTTTATTTAATTTTTTTTACATATTGTTTCTGAGTAAAATGTATTTCTAAATTGTAAGCTTAAAAAATCTGGCTTAATGGGAATCGTCTTTGAAATATCAACTGAATTTGGTTTACATTAATTTCCAAATGATCTTTTGAAAAACGTGTTATTTATTTGTTGTTGAGGCCATCTCAGTCTTGCCCCCACCTCAAATATTTCTTCCGTAAGTATTTAAGGCTTAGTAGCGTACGTTTATCTAGAAATTTAATATACTTCATTTAATTAAAACCCTTTAGTTACAATTGTTTCTGGTAATAAGAAAATATATAATAATTTTCGTGCATATACTATGTACTAGATATAATTTTCGCTGTATTTAGTATAAGAAAATAGATGCGTTATGATTTAATATTTTTAAGATTTATTGATATGTCGACAGTTAAACGTGATATTGGGCCCATCAACAATTATCTCTGTCTCAAAAGTATTGAGCCTGATTTCGTACCATAGCGCCATTCCTTTGGTAGTCTTCTAGATTGAACGTAACTTAATGCTAATGAGAATTTAATCCCTTATTTATACTTAAAAAAAACCGACAAAGCAAAACGTACAAAATTTCATTTTGCACGCGAATCAACACTTCATGTGGGCAATTGCAATTCATACTTCATACCCTACCTCTGTAGGGTATGAAGTTCACTCCAATGTTCTGGTGCGGAGATAATTATCAAGGTCATTATCAGACCACGTTCAAAGGAAGGTGTAATGATCGACACCGGCGAAACAACTAGCAAATCCACGCCAACAATATCCGTCCCGTGTGACGCTACATTGACTACTGAAGCCTCTAATAAAACTGAAAAATATTACACATAACTGCATTGTCATCAGTAAACGGGTATTGGCCCGATAGAAAACTCCAAAACTGAAATTAACGTTGAAATCAAAATATTTGTTGAGTATATAAGTTAAGCGTAAGAATAAAATAATGTGGATAGAGTTAAGTGTCATGTAATCAAGTGGAGTTTTAGTTCCCTCCTTATGGACTTGTTTCACCGCTGCGAGTGAAGAACCAGAATAAATTTGTGAATAGCGGTGATTTGCTGGTACACCTTTTAAATAGTGTGTTAGCAGGGCAGTGCTTCATCAAATTGTGACATAAGGGTTCTTATTTAATCCTGTGTTTTGGGAGGAGTAAAGAACGAATAAGGTCTAATTGAGAGGCTAGTTGGACGTTAAGTTGTACGATCAGGCTATTGATGAGGTTAGCTCTGTGTATCGCTAGAAGTCTCCACTGTAAGTAGAATCCACCAGTATACCTTTCTAAGTATAGTATAGTTGTTTCTCATTGACTTATTATTACCATTAATACTATGGACGTCGGATCTCGGAAAAAATGTCCCAGTCACAGCCATCGCTAAAATATAAATGTTAATAAGGCAATTTAAACACTAAAACCATAACATCACGGTTCTATTTAGATTGCAGTCGATTGTAGCTCTTTTTGCGTTTTGTAGCTCATTTGGCTGGGACCCGACGTCCATAGTAATAACAAGTCAATGGTGTTTCTCGTTAGCGGTGACACAAGTAAGCGAAGCACAAACAATGGTGCTAGGGACAACCTGTCGCTCATTCCTATAGTTTTATATTTAGATTCGTTCACGTAAAACAATTATAATTATGTTCTCTTAACTTGCCTTTCCTTGTTCTCGGCAGGTATGCATGCATATAATGTGTTTTTTATTTTCTTTATGATTGTTGATTCTAACGACTGCGTCGACTCACTGTGCATGTATAAATTATTGTTTCTCGTTTGATTTGGAGACGAATCATTCGCGATATTTATATATTTTTAGACGTAATATTATATGTGTATCTGAATAGTAGCTTGTACGGAACCAACTATTCTCTTATCATTGGTGTGATCGTAGAATATACAGTAGTGCGTAACAATGTTGTTTTATTCCACTCTTCACTTTAGTATTTCAATGAGATAGAATCCAAAAATGACGTGCATGTGTTTTGACAAAATAAAAATATCTACACGATGAAATGATTTTGAATTAAATAAAACAACTATTATGGGGGTTACATGTATTGGTCAAAAATTAAGCAAAGTAGTGTCCATTGGTTTAAAAGCATACAATAATTAAGAATTCAAATTATACAAAACATGCTTAAGTACTATCAAAAATAATTGAAGTCAAATTCATTAAAATAATTAAGTAATCCCATACCCATGTAAAAAATAATCAATAAAACATTCAATACAAAAAGCATATTGAAGTAACATTACTGTAAAAAACAAAAGAGGGCATACAAAAAAGTTGTACGATTTCATAGAGGGCGCTGTACAGGTTAGTTCCTCATTCGCACACAGATGGCGTTGGGGGTCAGAGGCAGATCCGGCAGATGTCGTCATTGATCTCCAGCATCTGTTCGATGAAGGAGTGGCAGGCCAGCACGCGCGCCAGCTTGCAGATGATGCGGAGCAGCTCCCCCTCCTCGTAGTTCATCAAATTGTTGCACAGAGATACTTCCTCTAACAGCGCGGGCGGGACCTGCGGACAAACAAGTCTTATTTAATGTAAAACAGTGCATTTCGGATCTAACTTATTTTTCTTTCATTTGATATACATAGATTGTTATTGCAGGAAGCTTCGGGAGCCCCCACGCTACTAAAATTCTAGAGTAGAAATATCTAATAACAACAAAACAACGAAGGTATGAAGTTAGCCAATCAGCGCGCATAGTGTGGATCAATTGTAACTTAACGAAGATAAGCTATATTTTTGCAATGATCCCAAAAATTGCTCGATTAATTGCAAAAGATTGCTTCGGTTTCTAATTGTCCGTTTCTTTGCAATGGTCCTAAATTTTTAAAAATGTTGTTAGATTATCCCCGTGTAGCCTAGTTTTTTGGTTGTTCGATTCCCGGCCGGGGCAGATGTTTATGTGACAGATAAATATTTGTTGTGGGATCATGGGTGTTCGTGATATATTAATTGTGTTATCCATACCACCCGCGGCACAGGGAATCCTCTAGTGCGGAGGTGTGAGTATATATTAGCGTTAATTTATTTACCCTACTGCCATTCATGCGAGCGACACTGAGTACAGTGATACTGTGACATAGTCCTGAATTAAATTATATGGTGCCAATGACTCGATTACATAAGCTTTAGTATATTCAGTACCTAAATGTCAGTGACAGTCTTAATACCTTTATCTTGGTATTTACATAACTACACGGCCAGATAAGGTGTTCAAGTAAGTGTCGGATGTTCCAAATTGATCAGTTGGTGGGTTATTTTATTTGTTGGAGTGGACACACATCCTGAATCCAAGGATAATACGAGGACAGTAGAGACTGACGGCGGGACGGGGCCATTGGGTTTTACGTAGGGTATGCCACCAGATCCCAGGGTCTCCATACGCGTCGGATGTGTGTCGATGAGGTTTTAGTGGGTACTAATCCCACTTAACCCGCAACCTGTAGTTTCAGGTATCTTCCAAAGATTTCCCAACCGAAAAGAAAGGTCCCTGCTAAAGGACTAAAGTTAGAAAGGTCCCTGCTAAAGGACTAAAGTTAGAAAGGTCCCTGCTAAAGGACTAAAGTTAGAAAGGTCCCTGCTAAAAGACTAAAGTTAGAAAGGTCCCTGCTAAAGGACTAAAGTTAGAAAGGTCCCTGCTAAAGGACTAAAGTAAGAAAGGTCCTGCTAAAGGACTAAAGTTAGAAAGGTCCCTGCTAAAGGACTAAAGTTAGAAAGGTCCCTGCTAAAGGACTAAAGTTAGAAAGGTCCCTGCTAAAGGACTAAAGTTAGAAAGGTCCCTGCTAAAGGACTAAAGTTAGAAAGGTCCCTGCTAAAGGACTAAAGTTAGAAAGGTCCCTGCTAAAGGACTAAAGTAAGAAAGGTCCCTGCTAAAGGACTAAAGTTAGAAAGGTCCCTGCTAAAGGACTAAAGTTAGAAAGGTCCCTGCTAAAGGACTAAAGTTAGAAAGGTCCCTGCTAAAGGACTAAAGTAAGAAAGGTCCCTGCTAAAGGACTAAAGTTAGAAAGGTCCCTGCTAAAGGACTAAAGTTAGAAAGGTCCCTGCTAAAAGACTAAAGTTAGAAAGGTCCCTGCTAAAGGACTAAAGTTAGAAAGGTCCCTGCTAAAGGACTAAAGTAAGAAAGGTCCCTGCTAAAGGACTAAAGTTAGAAAGGTCCCTGCTAAAGGACTAAAGTTAGAAAGGTCCCTGCTAAAGGACTAAAGTTAGAAAGGTCCCTGCTAAAGGACTAAAGTTAGAAAGGTCCCTGCTAAAGGACTAAAGTAAGAAAGGTCCCTGCTAAAGGACTAAAGTTAGAAAGGTCCCTGCTAAAGGACTAAAGTTAGAAAGGTCCCTGCTAAAGGACTAAAGTTAGAAAGGTCCCTGCTAAAGGACTAAAGTAAGAAAGGTCCCTGCTAAAGGACTAAAGTTTAATCCTGACCATCATAGTGGTCATCTACCATCGGGTGGGTTGTATGCTCGTTTGTTAACTATTAACCTTAAAATAACTGATAGCCAAGGATTAAAAATGATTAATTATACTTCAATATTAATTTAGCAAGGCATTATATTTATCACCGCTATCTCGTCTATTTTAAGTTCCTCCTGAGGATGTTTGCGTGCCTGCATTGTGATAATGCTTCATGATAAATACTTGTCTAAAAATTTGTAACGATATTGTCGGCCCAGCGACAATAGAACTAATAACAAAAAAAATTTGTAGGTAGAAATGAAACTAACATTTTTCAAACACCCGATCAAAATTCATAAATATCCGCCCAAATTGTGCATCTAACTCCGAACGTGATTCATTACTGTCGTTACCAGTTACAAGAAAAATATGTTATAATATCTTCGACAGCCGAATAGCAGAATTTTACGGAATACATATTACGGACGGACAAACGGCGCGGCGCTCCCTCGCCGAGACCATTCCCCTATCCGATAATGTAACATTGGTGTGGTGTATGCCCCCTTGTTGCAATTACAATGTTATTTATGGGAGTGCGGACTCAACGGGAGCAACTAAGCAACCCAACATAATGAAAAAAACAAATTTAAGTACCAATTTTTTGACTCGACGGTTAAAATGTATCGTCTGAACGTAAGTTTTAAAATATAAATATAACTGTTTAAAATATAATAATTTTATTGCTGTACAGTATGTAATTAAAGTTAAAAAATACCTACATGAAATAAAAGGTAGAATAGTTTTACAAAATGACAACCAATAAATTATTTGATTCGATCCGATTTGATTTGATCCTCTCCTGTCTGAACTGATTTGATATGATCTGATTAAATTAGACTTGAATCGATCTGTTTTGTTTTTGTGGTGACCTACACACATGTCACGGTGACGTCATCTCAAGCCTGAATCACGGTATCGAAGTTTTTTACACCACTCGCATGCAAGTTCCGACCGTGAATAGTCGGAGCTCCGCCGCTCCCCAGGCATGACACGTCACCTGGCTGGAGATCTTTGCAAATCTTTTCCAAAATTTGAAAGCCCCAAAGTCCCCTAATAACGTCAAGTAAAAGGGGGACAATAAACTGACCTGTTCCGGGTGAGCGAAGAGCGAGAACTTGTACTTGGTCTTCCGGTACTCGGCGGGGCTGTCGGCGAACAGCGTGAACTGCGCGTCGAGCCGCGCGCCCACCGGGAAGTACAGCCCCGCCACCAGGTGCCCCTTCTGGTCGCGCGCCAGCAGGCTCCTACAACCACAGCACGCTACTGTTACATCACCGACACTCGCCAGTCTCACCACACACTATCATTCAACACGCTATGCTATAGGTACTCCGCTTAGCTAACACTACCTCGCTGTGCTACCGCTATCCTGCTGTGCTACCGCTACGCCGCTATTCTACCGCTACCCCGCTGTGCTATCGCTACCCCGCTATTATATCGCTATACCGCCGTACTATCGCTACCCCGTTATTATATCGCTATCCCGCTGTGCTACCGCTACCCTGCTATTCTACCGCTATCGCGGTATGCTATCGCTACCCCGCTATGCTACTGCTACCTCGCTATGCTTTCGCTACCCCGCTATGCTACTGTTACCACGCTATGCTGCCGCTACCCTACTATGCCCATTAAGGCAACCCCACTAAAGCTGGCACTAACAGGTTTATGCTATCGTACACCTTCAAAATTACCTGAAGTTGTAGACCAAGTTCCGTCTCTCGGTGACGTTGACGCCGTCCAGGTAAGGGCGCGCGACGTACACCACCGAGGTCTTCGTGGTGAGCGCCTGGCCGCGCGTCTCCCGCTCCTGCCACTCCACGTAGCTGCTGTTCAGCTGGTTGAACGCGTAGTGGTACTCCTTGCGGCAGTGCGCTTCGTCCGACTGCGAGAACCAGCCTGGGGGGAGAAGAAAGAGGTTAACGTGTGACATGGGTGGCAGGTACACTTGTAACGTTATTGCGTGATATAAAAACTTGCTGCTTTCAGTTGGATGTGAGATAAGACTTTGGCACCGAACAAGTGCTAGCCTGGTCGTAGGCTCGCAGGATATAAAATGATCTCATGTTAGCAGTCAGACATTGTCTAGGTTTGATTTAAAGATAACCTAGCAATATAACTAACAATGTTAAAAAATGCTTAGCCTCACCAGTGTGAGGAAACGCCCGGTCGGCCATGACGGTGACGATCCTGGCCACGTGGTAGCCGGGGTCGGCCAGCATGACGCCGGCTCGGCCGTCCACCACCACCTGCACGCCCACCATCACGTGCTCCTTCTCCGCCGCCACCACCGCCTCGGGCCCCTCCCCGCTCAGCACGTACTCCCGCACGTTCTCCACTGCCTCCTCGCACGACTGCAGCGCCGTCGCCGCCGCGAACCCCGGAAACTTTTTATTCAAAACGCGCCATTTCCTCATCAGCTCGATAGCTAACCCTACACAGGTGTGCTTCTTCGCTCTAATAGGTGGGGAGTACGACCTGAACACGTCGTACAGCGAATCGGTTGAGCTATCGAACGCGTCAAAAAGTGATATGAAGTTGTTGACTGAATCGTAGTTCTCCTCGACGAGGAGCCGGCGCAGGATGGCTTCGGCTGCGGTGGCGAGCGCCTCGTGCTGGGCGGTCGTCAGCTGGAGCGGGGCCCGCGGCCGGGCCCACCGCGCGGGGGGCAGGGGCCCGGTCAAATTTCCGCTCTCGCAGTCCGAGGCGTCCTGGACCGAAGCGAGTCAACTGGGCCATTCGGAGCCCCAGCGGCCGACGGAGGGCGCGGCCGCCTCGGCCTCCGCCCCCGACCTGTCTTGCGCGTCATCCCTGCCCCGCTCGGTCACCTCGTCGCTCTTCGCGAGCGCCTCACACCGCGTCTCTAGCACCAATAACGTAGGTTTTTCACGCTCTGCAATGGAAATGGTCCATTTTAGTCCACAAAGTAGGTATATATGTACTAACTCGTTAAGTTAAGAAGGTAGGCGATTTTGCTAAGTAAGCTGTGCTTCTCAAAGGAAATCACATCATAAGATTGCATCACAGGATGACTACCATTGTTTGCCGCCGTGACCTGCAATGACTAAGTGTACCTACACCGTGTTTATGAATAGAAATACTAATGTAAACGAGTTTGTTCTCCTATCGCCTCGTGGCTATGCTGAATATAAAGTTACCTACATAGTACATACGTACACATTCCTGTCACAAAACATAATGTAATTTGTATAAAACAATTTAACAGATCTCTACGCATTAACGTGATTATATACCGACATTTGGTTACAAATTGCAACGACTGTAACGAGAACCCTTGTAATTAGTTCACAACATCGGTATAAAATACAAAAGTTGTCAAGTACCTTTAACCTTAGCTACCCTTAAGTATTCAATGTCCTCAATGACATTAAAATCATACGCATTTTGAATACGTGTCTCCAGAAACTACTAGATAAGTAGTTGACGTATGAAGAGGGCTCAAGCTTCGTACACATCAAATATTAAAGAGTTGTCGATATTTCGATACTGGCCACGGCCACGCAGCCGCAGACCAATTGGTTCGCGCGTGGTGCCATAGGTTTACTGAAATTCTATTTCTGTCTGGTCCATGGAATCGACGACCCTGTCTACATTGCTATTCAAGGGTAATATGTTCATGGTTTAATCCACAGGTCGTTGTGTCAAATCACGCGTAAGATTTTGGTCAAGTTGGAATAAATTACAGTACCTATGTGGACAAATTATTACGGGCATTAAACATTTCATAATCAATTATACATGTATAAAACAAAGTCGTGTTAGTTTATTTATAACGTGTTAGTCTATTTATAACTCTAGAACGGCCGGACCCATTTTTATGATTTTGGATTAATAAACTTTTTAATTATTATTAAAACATTTGATAGCTCAAAAAAAAATGTGCATAGCAACACAATTGAGTCGAATTATTAGGTATAGAAAGTATTGTTGTTCTTTTGTGTCAGTGTTTTTTTGTTTCGCGATAGAGTAACAAGTGTTTCAGCTAATAAGTTATCAAATAATACGAAAATTAAAAACATCTGAAAATACAACAACCGCAATTCTGTCCCTAAGTCTAATAATATGGCCACCGATGATATGTTTTGTATTTTAAAAAGGTGGGTTTGTCAATTTCCTTTTAACCTTCAATCGCCAGATCTACATCGGTATCTGTTGTGCGATCTTTTATCGGTGTTTCACGTCTCGGTAAGATAAGGTTTAGAAAAATAATGGCAATATTTTAAATCTCTTGTCACGTTTACTTTGTGGACGTGGGTTGATGCAAGCTTGGTAATGTCTTATACTTAGGTAGGTTTTGTACGGTTACCAACAAAAGGCACTTAAATAGAATTGAAGATTAAAATCTATTTTTTTTCTATGTCCTTATTCATGTCATTATCTAAGTATATAATACGTACATTATATACTTAAGTTAAACATTATTTTTAGTTATACCATTGATAAAAACGTCACAAACATTTATTACGTTCGTATTTTCTTTAATAAATACCTAAATGTTTCATTATAAACTATGATAATTTGATATACTATACCTAGACAACTAGACATTTTCCGTAGAAAAATTTTATTCGTTTCAAGTCATTTATGACTTTGAAACACGTTGTGTACTCGTGTACTCCCAATTCGCACCGCTTGTCGCTTACACCATCGGTTTACCAGTAAATGGCACGTGTATAACCAGAAACGGTTAGCTGACGTCACAGACCATCACAGTGGCTGACGTCAATATTAGTCACAAGTCACTACAGCTGAGGGAATTTCGGTGAACAATAGATCCCTGTAATTGCGATTTGCGGAAAACGTGATTGTTTTTTTGTTTTAATCAGTTTCGTTATGTACAATGTACCTAATGTTTGATTGACCACGGCATGACTTAGTAACTTTCTCTACTACTTGTACTAGTTAGTACTTTAGTAGTGGGTTGCGCAATTTATTAGTAACACCTTAATATTTATCAGCATGACATCGTCCACGAAATACGTGAAACGACACGTGAATAGTTCGCTGATAAGATTGTCCAATCAATTTTTAACCTTATCTAAAACGTTTCATATACGGAAATACCTTGAAAATTCGTATTACCGTGGTACCTATAATTCGCTACGTAATCTGAGTTTGACGTAGTATACATACATGGATCATTTATTGTCAAGAGCGCCCTAGGCAAACACCTCATCGGCGCCCCTTCATAAAGTGTACATAAGACAAATCACATTAATATATATTTTTTAAAATTTTATATTAATTTATTTATTTTTTAATTAACCTATGCGCGCCCTTTTAGAACCTCACGCCCCCAGGCACGTGCCTAGTTTGCCTTGGGGACATTCCGCCACTGCAACAGCCTTAATGTAACATCCCTTATTTTAGTTTAATTCTATTTCGAATATAATATGTTCCTTAATAAATTACCAATCCATTCCATTAAACAAAAATTGCCATTTGGAAAAAGCCATAAATCTAAATTATCCTTGACTTGGCATGATTCATAATTCATGAGAACCCGCTAAAACTTGGACGCTATATTTGGCAAAGTTGGCGGAACTCACAATCACGTAAAACTTTGCCGCATACATTGCGTTATGTAACCACTGGCTGCCAACATGGAAAGCCCTTGCCGACAAACGAGCCAGTATCCACTTGATGTTATATGGGTTAGGTCTTCTATGGATCTTACTTCACCATAGCTGTCACTGTCGGGTTAGTAAGCGGCGAACTTGCTTTTTAGGTTGCACTTTGGCAATAATACCAAATCGCGATCATTTAACGGTTAATTCTACAATGACCACACTTCTAGAATAGATACCTATCTTCTTTCCTTTGTAGGTAAGATTCTTTTATCAACCAACAGTATTTACCTACTGCCCATTACAAAGTACGAACACTCTCAGGATTAAACTGACGTGGACGGAGAGGTGAGTAACGATTACACACTATTTATAATAATACACCGCACTTTTCCATTGTATCCCGGGTCTAGCATCATAATCAAGGAAATCAACCAAAGAAACAATTGGGGGCAAAGCAAAAAGAAACCCCTCAACGAGAACAAACATTTAATCTTCTTATAAACATTTGTCCAACCTGATCCAACGCGGAACCCAAAATTCGACAGACTTTTATATACACAGATAACTGACACTTGTATCTACACATTGGTTAAAATAAACACCGGCTGAACTGAAGAAAACAACCGATTGTCAGTTCTAAATTTAGATGCATTAGTAATATGAAACAACGAGTAATTTACAGTTTATTAAATATTTACAGCAACGCTATTTTCTCTGCCTGCCCCGAAATGTATATTTTTATTTTTTTCATGAACTATTGCATGTAAATAGCTGACATGCAGGTGAGGCATCTGTTGGTAAGAACACTGCCGCCCATGGTCATCAGTCAGGTATTACCGGGGCAGCTTTAGGAAGAAGCAGAGGGTTAGCTTCAACCCATTAATGGCCAACTATTGAACAGGGATCTCTTCTTGTATCTGAGGAGGCCTAGACGGTTTTACGTGTCAGTGGAAGCACAGAAGCGCTCAAGCAATTTTGCCACTAGCGGGACCCATTCGCCCTACCGACCACGTCCGCTGTTGGTCACATCGATCAAGCAGCCGGGCTATGACGGTTGCTGCTGGATGCGTTTTTACCAGCATAAAAACAACGTTGTAATAAGAGTAGGTAATAAGTAATTATAATTAGCAATTACATCATAATAAACTGAATTATTCTCTTATCTCACACACTTCACTTAAGTACTTTCTTTTCTCGTTTGTCGACTATTAGCGTAAAAATACATCTTACACAAATTAGGTAGGTAGGTACTACGTATCTACTGTATACTCACAATACGTTCTTATCTAGCAAGCTAGTATTGGTTAGCGATCATAAACATTAAACGTGTGAATTTAATTAACATCAAGTAGGTCCGTTCTTATCGCCTCCGCCGTGCTATTACTGCTATTAGCGAACTGCGTCATAAACTTCCGCAATCCAAACACAACGTGTTAGGTAAATGGTAACCGGCTGGGAATAACAGTTACTTAGGCGACTGATCAATTTTATAAGATAAATAAAATAATATTAAACTTCGTATTGTATGTGATAATTATTGAGGTAAGTATTATGTTAATCGTAACTTAAATGAAGTTTATATTCCCACAAGGTCACTGCTGCCAAGTTAATCTATATTAAATTTGTGTGATAAACTAAAAACACGGTTTTATAATTTTAAGTGAATTATAATTTACACAGTGCTGTTTAACCGTTGAGAAGTTCCCTGCTTCGTACTTGACCATATCAAGTATCCGTATCCGGTCATGCCTGTCATGTCTTAAGCAATATGCAAAATTTCATGCTGGATGCAATTAATGCACAGGTAGCATCACTATGCTACCTGATTTGAATATGGCCAAGGTCATGAAAAAGGCCCAGGGACAGTTACAATTACAACCAACTTGGAGTAGGTATACAAACCAAGCTAAAGGCTATAAAATTCATAGATAATTGGTTCCATCCGCCCCGGGGGCTGTGATGACGTTGGTCCGTTAACTGCGTCATCTAACTACGCTCACGGCCCCATCGAGGGGGTGGACGGGGAAAATTTATCAATAAAAAAAAAGCTTCACAAGCCTTGATTTTAATTGAGGAGTATAAAAGCAAAGGCGCTTCAGTATCGAAAAACGAAGTTGAGTAACTTGCAATTATTCAATAGAATAGGCTAGTTGACTAATTTTGAAAAACTAAATCATAGTTTGCCAAATGGTCTAATTTAACTGAAATATTAATATTTCAGTTAAATACTAACTGTAACATATTTTATTTTATATTTTCATGAACTATTTGACGTTTCCGTCAAAAAACGCGTCAAACTGTCATGGCGATTCGTGTGACGTCATATGTTGGAAAACGAAGAGCTGTTTGGTTGAGCGGAAAGACCAAAATCCTATGTCAAGTTTGTTTAGTTTTGCAACGTGTGACGTCACGCGTCGTATTGGCGTTCGCTGTCACGTGACTAGTGACTGTAATTTCGGGATTTTATTTCTCAAAAATATTAAATAATCATGATTTATTTAATCAATGCGATCGATTTTTCGCATTTGTAAATATTAAGCTACCATAAAAAATAGAAATATTCAAAATATATACTGTCAACTACCCTATCCAAGCCGTTAATATGGGAACGCTAATTCTAAGCGCATTTTACTACTATACCTGAGTGTTTATGATATACATAATACGGCAGCTTTCGAGACCTACAATTTGGTATGCCCAGCTTAAAAAGTGCAATTTTGGACTGAGGTGGTTTTGCTTTTATATTTATACCCCTCAATTATTTACCAATAAAAACTGACGACGCTGTAAACGCTGATAGTTAATGGTACTGACCCAGGCTGCAATTGGTGGAGTGCTAGATTCGAATCCCGATCAGGACAAATAATTGTTCTCATATCGTGGGTGTTATTATTTTTTTGCAACATGTGCTCGTGAGGGTTGTTCCCAAAAGCAACTGCGATAAAGTTTGATCAGTTTGTTGCCAGAAGGATTCATTCTACATGCGCATTAACTTATTGGGATTATAAAACAGAAGTAACATTTAAGCAATTGAACTGATATATGCGTAATCAAGTTAAGTTAAGTTTAAGCGGTCATTGATTAGGATAACAGATAATTATATTGCTGGACTTCCCACATTCTACGCCCTCGTGGATTCAGAGAAGCGTGACGCATCGGCGCGCAATCGAAAACTGTTCAATGAGACATCTGCCGGAGCATAGGAATTCCCATTAAATCTCTGATGGTATCGCTCAATCTATTTTAAATCATTGTCTGCAAAACCAATAACATTTTACTGTTTTACGGCATATGGGTACATACCTAAAGATCACTTTATGAATACGTGAAGAGTGCCATTAAATCAGAAATAACGCAAAAGTTTAAAGACATCGCAATATCAAATCACTATGTTGCATTGGCAACGTTTTCTTTACAGGAAAATGTGACATTTGAAAAAATTGACTCATTATTTTATGAATCTGTACTTATCCTGCAAATTTATATAAGATTTTCCGGGCTAATTTGGCGTTCGCCATAGATATCGATCGACATTACGCTGGTTGCAAATCATCGTAGTGTAGGAAGTATTCGGAGGTCGTGGATTACATTCGCTGGCTTGGCACGCCAATCGGCAGCGATGTAGGGCATTGTGTCACCGACCTTCCGTGGGTCACACGTGACTTGGTGAATGGTCTTTGTTTAGAGGCTACACGGCTTAAGACGAACGTGCGTAAACTTAAATAAAGTAACGCAAAAACCGGTCCGTAGGCATGTTTCAATATGTCCTGTAATCCTGTTACCACAGACATCCTGTTATAAAATTTTGAACATAGTGGGATCCCATAAAGTAAATCCCACAAACGAAGTTTCGTTTGTATAAATTTTGTTTGTGTTACTATTGCAATTAGTGCTACGTATTTGAGGTATTTGACTGTTTGGAGATTTTCAGTTCAAAAAAATATTTTTGAAGACAATATTTGTTTTTCCCTATATAAAAACTATGTAATTTTCCCACATGTTTCAATAATGTTATACAGTGAAGTAATAACTTTGTCATTGAGAACGCAATAAATAATAATAAATGGAACGCAAATTCCACTTTCCAACTCTACCTTGAAGTGCAGTAAGTACCTAATACATGTTGTAGCAGTATAATGAAGGTGAAAGTATCGTGTGTTTAGCCATAATAAAATGGAAAGTATCAGTCGACAATGCTCTATGCATTATGCACGCATTTCCCTAGAGATATCAGAATCAAACTATCTACGAGGCTAAAAAGTGCAAAACGAAACTAACTAAGGTACATCTAGGTACCTTCTTATTTAGTAAGTGAAAGTAAAAATCCTGCAAAATTAATCGGAGTACCGTTCTTTACTTCAAAAACATAAAAGAGAAGATTAGGATGTATGAAACTTCATCTCGAGTCGAAGATGCCACTGCCCGTGGTGTATCTTTCTGGACTACGGAAGTCCGCTAGGATCTGAACCACCCAGTTTAAGGTACTCTCATCTGATAGGATCACAATCTTCTTCCCTGATGAAAACAATATTTTAAGGCGGAATTCCAACTTGGAAAAAACAATCTGATTCAAAGTGCCGTTGGTTTAATCCATGAAACCGGTTTTAAACAATGAAATAATATGATTTTAAAATATTGTAGGTATTTAACCCTAGTGACAACAATTAGGTTTGGCGATAGCCCTTTTAACATTCTGAAATAAATGCCTAAAGTTGACAAGGACGGACTGTAGTATAATAATTTAAATATTTTACAGAAATAACCAAATGAACTACAAACGCGAAAAGCGAAGGCACGAAAGAAAAGATTTGTGGGAAAAACTCCATATTATAGCTCTTCATGCGGATCACGGATCAGGTTTCGTTCATTCAGGCACATGAGGTAAACGATCCTTGTGAACTCATTACAATACGTTGATCTCTGTGAATGTTTCTTTGTTCGACGAAATGTGTAATATGACAGTTACTGAATCAGGTATCGCAGAAGAAATTACGCAGAACGTAACAAGATTCCAAGAAACAAAAGAAGTAATTAAGAAACCACATTTCCTGAATAACAAACAAACATTCTAGTGATGACGACAAAACATATGGTATTGTGCGTAGATTTATTGTTTTAAATCTTCCACATGTACTGGAACTACGGCCATATTTCTTAAACCAATATGTACTTAATGTTACGATTGTCTTTATTTTTAGTAGAAAATGTGCTTTATTGAAACGTCATGCAATCCGTTATACAAGTACAATGCTAAGCTAAGACTTTGTTACGTAATACATGCCAGAACATGAAAAACAAAAGAACACGCCACTAAATATTTTAATTTATAAAGAAGAAAAAGTAATGAACTATGACATCCTACTTTTAAACCAATGGACCAGTAACATCAAGAACCAATATAAGAAAACAATTTCACACCCAATATACTGAAAATAACCACAGAAGAGTGTGCTCGAAGGAAATGGGTTTTCGAAAGTAAAGACAAAATTAAGCTCATAAAACTAGACTGCAGTCTGTAAAGCGTTGCAGTAGGAACAGCCTAGATAACGCAGGCTAAACTTCCGGCTATTGGGCGGAGGGTTCTCAAAGCGCTTTACCTACGCTTTCTAGCGGATAGACAGACAGAATCGCAAATTAGATCAATCTTCCAAGCCGTAGACGACATCATTTTGTTTGATTAGTTACTCAGGTTGTTCTGTGAGACCGAGTAAGTACAAATCAAATTGCCACTACCATCAATACCTAAAACATGCTGCAGGACTGTCACCGATGTGTTGGTGGCTAAGCAAATAGGTAAAGTTAACGTTTAGATCCTATTATTCTGATAATGTGAACGAAGCTTGTTATTTCTCCTTCACTCATAAATTCAAATCAACTAAAAGACTTTTGACAAGAAACGACGACTTTAAGTCAAATGAAATAAGGTCGGAGTTTGTTCATTTGTTTGGTCGAAGATTGGAGGCTGCAACCTCACATTATTGCTGCTTCTAGTATGTATAAATCTAGTAACTTCTTCTTCTAGTGTCTAATACATTAGTGGTCATTTTGCTGATGTAAACTTTTGCTAACGTACTCGTATAAAGCAAAAATTGGCGATTTGATTCTTAAATCGAAAAGGTTTTGGATAAAAAAAAAAATAATAACAATAGTTAGAACGAGTTTACAGACCACTGGAATACCTAATTACATGAAACTAATTAACATTTTTTTAAGTAAAGCTAGAACCGACGGCTTTACGGAAGCGCTCAATAAATTTTGCCACTAACGGTCAATTTAATAAATTAACGTAAGGAGAAAAAGGTAACCTTTTCGAAAATTTCATAAACCTGGATACTTAATCTTCAGCAGTTCACAATCTACTGAAAGAAAACTGAACATTTTCATAACATTGTTGAGTAGATGCTAAGCAGCGTATTTTTTTAAATAGGATTTCTAAAATTGTATATTGTACGGGCAAATTTCTCGGAATGTCTCATTAACTCAATGGAGTGTTCTTGTGTAGGCGGATCGGTGTGACCTTTCAACGGTCTACAGTTTAGTTTTATCGACCTTTGATAACGTCCATATACCCACTGTATTTTGTTAAAGTTCTTACTGTAATTGATGTGTGATTCATTGGTTACCGATACATTTTTCCCTCTATCGTCGATCATATCTTCAGTCACGGTATATGTACTATGACCGTGCTTCAGTGTATGATTATTGGAGTCTCCTTAACTTTTACACATTATAATCATACATCAAGTCACTATAATGTCACCACAAAAATCTCTCTGTGTTTTGTGGTGACACCGAGGTCTGGTTGCCATTGCAGTATCACCTCTGTTTCTTCAAGCAGAAAGTAAATAGGATGTGACGACACTGTTGATTGCGATGTAACTGACTTCTCTCCAAATGACGTATCTGGTCGTGTTCTGATCTTTGCCAGGGTCAATACTACATGTATCGCTACATAGACATCGTATTTGGCTACTCTAATGACCTTTCTATATCGATAATAATAGATATTCAGTGAAATGATAATTAAAGATTGCGGGATTCTTTCAATAATCGAGTTGGGGAAGATTCTTATGAAGCTCTTGCGGAATATAATTTTAAGGACATAAAATCTAAATGTGGTTATAGAAGAAACGTGAGAGAAAAATAAATTACGCTAAAAAGAAGAGAAAGAGATGAAAAATAGCAAGCTTTCTTTGGCGTAGAACCAAATGCAGTACCCAGCATTGTCCCTTGAAAAGGTATTTTACCTAAGTAGTTATAAACAGATTTATTACGTTTCTGTACTAGATCTTAGTCATAATTAATTAGTGTTACGCTTACGACTAATGTGTCATTAAAGTGTTCATCCTGCATTTTCAAAATATTGAACTACTTAAATGCATTCAGATACATAACTAATTAATAGAATGTAACAGAAACTATCTAATTAATATAATTCAATTAGTGTAACGAATTAATTCCTTTTATAACTAAATTTTATTATCATTGGGTAATGTCAACATTAATAAATTTATATCTAATGTCCATGAGTGTAGTTAATTATGTTTTTTTTTTATAAAAATAGTATTTCTGAATAAGCATTGGTAAAGACAGAAATAATGTTGCAATAAGCATAAAAATAATTATTTTCCGCTCTAAACTACCCAAATGCGCGTGAATAAAAAAAATATCAACACCAGGGCCCTACTAAATCCATTTAGGTTACCCTAGGTTACCGAATATTGATTATCTGAATTTTGATTAGTAGCACTAGAGCACTGCAAATATTATTGCCTACAAAACTAAACGTTTACTTGGTGAACCATTTTAAGTAAGTATTAACAATTTTAAAAAGCTTTTAAAGACAATAATATTTCGTTTTCTTTATCTGAAAATAATATTAAATATTTCGTTTTTGGATTTCGTTTTCATTGGTAGCAAATCAATATTTTTCAATAGAAAATTCTAAAATATCAGTCATAATCTAATAAGGTCACTGACGGATTAAATTAAACAAAGAACGATTTCTACTAAAATTAAAAGGCTACAATGCCCTTGAGTGTTTTCTTGCAAAAACGCGTTGCTTTGTTTATTTCAGAAGCAAAACAAAACAAATGTTTGTCTGCTGTGTCGTTGCCTCGTCCATGCGCGTTGTAAGGCAAATTATTCGCAACGTGTAACTGTGACAACATAACTTAAAAATTCCTTCACAATTTTCACATTTCGCAAAAAGCGTTTGTATTATTAAAACTTACCCATACAACGGCTAGAAGCCAAATTAAAGGCAAAAAAGGGCGCTTGCTGCTCGCCGGCGCGTACTGTGCGATATGCCTCCTCTCCTGCAACAGACAAACTGATCGTTGGGGAATGTTTTGCCCGCGTTATTATAGTGCTGTGTGTCGCTCTAGGGCTGTCAATAACGGTTATTAAAATAACTCTTACAATAACGTTGTCGAGAAACGCGATTAGCAGTGTGTGTTTATAAGAATTTTAAAATTATATCTACTACTTACACTTAGGAACTATCTGCCCATCCTTGTGACGGTTGGTCACATTTGTATTTTGGTCACAGTTTTAAAATGTCTTTTATTTTTATAATAAATAATCTTTAACCAAAGTAACATTAAACCAAATGTTTTAAATAAATGACAAATAAATACTAACTAATTATAGGAACGATAAACCTTAGCAGATAAGTTTTGCCATTCAATGTTTTAGGTTTTCTATATGAAGTCACCTTAGAATAATGACTTATAGAATGACAGTCTTCATACAAGCGCTCTTTAAAAAGTGAAGCACTAATTTTCTTTTTTCTTTTTTTTTTATACATGTTTAATGGTTGCCAGGGAAGTGCAGTTTCCCGAAAGTGGGGAATGATTCGGCCGCTGATAAGAATTTGTTTTTAGCAATAATACCTACATAAATAGCTATGTGTGGTAAAGTATGGGTATGGTTATGTAAAATTGTTATATTACGAGAATGTTTATTTAAATATGAAACGAATACAAGAAAATATTAGCATCATTTTTTTTTACTATTTATTTTTTTACATATCTTTTACGTATCTGAACATAAGCATGAACACAGGAACTTAGTATATTTTAATAACAGCATTGAGTAAAAAAGTTTTGTTCCAATATTAAATATACTCTGTGAAAAAACAAAAAACAATGGGCTTTGTTGATTTACTACTCTATGGACCATATTATATCTGTGAACTACTGTATCTGTGAAAACAACAATAAAATGAAGATGAAAATGACATTGACAATAGGCATGATATAATAATAATAACTAATAATAATAATTTAAATATTAATGGATATCTAACAACTTCAATAATTATAACAGGGACAGCATTTTCACGCAATCTACACGATCCAACCTGTGTAATGTACTTCACTTGTGTAATGTACAGGTACAGGTAATGTACTTCATTATTAAGATGTTTTGAACATATTCGTGTATTTTTGGTTGGCTTCCAATATACTTCTCCACGACTAAGCCGTATATCACTCGTCACTTAAAATGGGAAAATTTATTTTCACAATTGGGCAACACTGAGTATTGAAACAAAACGTTTTTATTTAAACCTAATTAAATAAAAGATATTATGAAATATTGAAAGATTACCTGTGAAAAGTGATGTTATTACACTTCTTTTGTTTTTCAAATGTGTTGTGAACAAAATTTAACCGCACAAATCGACATAATTATTTTTTTTCCGCGAGACGCGTTTGCCGTGCATTGTGATTGAAGACTACGGAGCTGGCCGGCGTTTGGTGACATTTACTACTCACATTTAATGTTGTCAAAGTAGCCGCGCGGACTTCGTTTCTATATGTCATTATTGTAAGGAAGTCACAAAGTTTTTAAGTCTCTTTGCCCCTTGTCAAACAATGGCACATTTTGTCGACCTCCTCCCACCCGTAAAGTGTGACGTAGGTAATTTATGGATGGCCCCTTTAATTCCAGTTAAAATATTTATAGGCAAAAAGGTACATTATCTATATTAGTTTGAGCATTTGTTGGATGCTAGTAAGTTAAGTTAAAGTACTGCGAACTGTCCACGTAACATTATAAATTGAACTTTTCTACTATTAAACAATATTTAGGTATTAGGTGTACAACAGATTTATTAGGTATTAGGTGTACAGCATATGCTCACGGTAATAAAAAGGTAACTAAAATCATGAAAGGTTATAAGGAATCATTTTTAAAAGGAAAATACTTAGAAGTTTTTTACCGGTACCGTTATTTGATAACCGATTATCGTAAGAATAAGTAGTACCACAGAAAGCGGCACTATCACAACGTGACGGCCATTATTGTATCTGCGCATGACAGCTCCCCTCAGCCGCACAGCTGACCGCGCGTCTCGCGCCGCGTTCAAAACCGAACAAAGAATGATCTAGAATCCAGATTTGTTCAAATAAACTCGGAGTCTAGACTGAATGAACGGAATCTTAACGTCACGCCACGCCATTACTAAGAACTGCTGTTAATTTGTTTGCCGCGGACGCGAGTTCAGGGGTTCAGTCATTTCAGTTTTGAAACAGAGCTGCAATATTGTTCATTGTTCACGTTCTTTATCAGAAAACGTGTCTTTTATTTCAAACTGGACGTCTTGTTTACTAATATGCATTACATTTTTTAATATGTCGTAATAAGTTAAGTACCTACACTACTTAAAACATCTTCCTAAACTTACAAAAATATTAATAGAGAGTTCTGCGAATGGGAATTGAAGTACGGAGGGGCCAATAGCTGGTAATGATAAGATACTGGTATGGATCACACCTAATTGGATGTTGATAATGATTATCTGAACATTATAACGCAATTCGGGGTGTTTACTGAAAGAGGAACGACATTACAGCCACCATAGGATAGCTAAGTTTATGTTTACGATTACGACAGGCTTAATACACATAAAGCTTACCTTTACAAGCTTGCTCGTGAAAACTCCCTGAAACTTGGTTCAATATTTAGATAAATACGTACATACCTAAGTGGAATAATTGAGTGGAAATGTGGAGTGAGAAAATGGCTATTAAAATCTTAAACCTGGATGTAAGAGGATCGTTTTATCCAAGCTAAGCAACAGCCAGCATCTGCTAATTGTTAGGAATTAGGAAATTATAAGTTGATCTCTTGAAGCTCGTTGGCTCTGCCCCACTTTAATCCGAATGGTGCGGCCTTTGATATAAATCAAAGGGTAGGTACCTTTATTTTATCGGCTGTTACATATTATAAACAATTTGGTAAATACACGCTGTTATAGTACGGCCGGCGGTTCTTGGCCGCCCTGAACTTTGTTCGGATCGCTGCGCAGAAGTCAATTTTAGGGTCGAAATGGTGGCAAGACGCGCGGGGTGTCACTTTGAGCATTGTTTGTTTCAGTCGCACGCTCAGTGTTCGTGTCGCTATCTCTCTCTAAAGTACAATAACTGCGCACTATATCCGAAAGCCTAACTTCAGAGCGGCCTAGAACCGTCGGCAGTACTATAAATATAAGAACATCTTTAAGAATATCTTTTACCTATATAAGGGATTCAAAAATCCCATTTGTTGTGTTCCGGCGGGGACCTTTGGGGCTCTTTCTCTGCTGGCAAAGTATTGGTCATACTGTATTGTATAAATACCCACACTTAGAATAATTACACTAATTATTCAAGTACCCACATGAATAACTTATTTTTAATTTGACTTATCATAAACAAAATCTTTATTCTCAACTAATATATGTATTGTAACGTGTGAACCAAAATTAAAGCGTAAATTCAATCTGTGTCTTAGAAGTTGTTTACCAAGTTCTTGATAAGAAAACAATAAAATTGTGTACTATTTGTGAAATGCCACGCGTTCGATATCACAACAGCTGACGTAATGACGTCACAACGTCGGCTTCCTCGCGCGAACTTATCTTACACGAGTGTTTATCGAACACGTTATCAAAGTACTAACCAGCTAATAGGGAACTGTCACGACACAATTCCGTGAACTATTGTAATTTCTCTCAACGTCATGAGAACTAAAGGTAACGTAAAGGTAACGTAAAAGACACACGATACGACGTCGCATCGTACTACTACACGGCATTGTTTCACATTGCGATTGCGACGTCTAAACTAACGAATCCTAACGAATAAAAAAATATAATCTAACCGCTATATTTACGTCACAATAACGATTTTTATGTCTTAAAAAGTAAATAGGTAGTAAGTCATTGTTTCCCGAAGCGAGGGCGGATTTAATAGTCTTTGTATAAAGTCAAGATTAGCCATCGGAGAAGTGTTTTGACAATTACTACACCTATTATACCTACCACTAGGAAAAGGCTGAGCCTTGTGAGGGCTCGCGTAGTTTTTCTTCGGGTAATAATTTTAGGGGCCATGTGACATTGTCGCTTTCCCGCCAAAACTCCGCCGTTATTTTACAACCTGATTCTAGTGGTGTCATCTAGTATTAAGTAGATTAACTACGATGTATTTGATTATTGAGTTTAGTTCTGTTGCGGCGATGTTAACTCTTTGGTTTTCTAACAGATGGCGTTGGTAGTACAATAACATTTTATCCAATGAGTACAAAATTTTTAAAGTTCATTTTTTTATGGTTATAATTTTTTTTTGACAAATACGAAATCTAGATATGAAGTTAAATTACTATGTTAAAGCACAAATCTATAGGCTTGATAGTTTTTCAGTAAAGTGTACCACAAAATGATCAGGTTGTGGAATAGTGATAGTGATACGCAATGACATTATAAGTAAAAAGAGGGTGATACGGCCCGCTTCGCTTGCCCTAATTATTGCTATGATATCATATCAGTGGAGATTAAATAAATAAATAATAAGAAAAGGTAGTAAAAATAAACAAACAAGATTTTTTAAATTTTTTATTCCCAAATGAGCCAATACTCGCCTCTAGTGTCTCTACATTTCTACAAAATGAATAACTACGACTACTGATTGTTAGAATATAAAAAACATATTTTTAAATGAAGGCACTAAGTGTATCATTAATTTTCTGTCAACACTTCCTTAGTTCTCTTCTTGATAATGCTTTTCTTCCTTAATCTTCTGAATGTGATCTCCTTGATTCACTACAGCTTGACCTTGATCTTGACTATTGTTTAATTACCAGCAGATAACTCAACAATTTTGGCGTTGATCGCCAGGAGTTCTGACATGTACTCCTCATCAGCCATGACGGTAGCGAGACGCTTCAGGACAGACAAGAGCTCTCCGTCCCTCATGCGGAGCTGTTCGTTACATTCTTCAACTTCACCCACAACTTCATCGGGTATCTGAAATGTTTAAATTAAATTACTTAGACATTTGTAAAAAACCATTCTTAATATTCTTATACGTGGAGGTATAGGTATATAGGTGTTTCCAAACTAGAGGTTTGTCACAATCAAAGGGGCCAATGATTGTATTTACTGGCAAGTTGGAAATATAGGAGATTTTGCCAATGCAACGCCTACATTCGAATTTTTGCATCTCTTTTATACAACACCAAACGCAACTCCTAATACGTCAGCAGGTCACTAAGGTAAAAAAGCGCGGGTATAGGTCCTTTAAAAATTTATTGAAAATATTATTAAAGATACAGGTATTGAAAATATTATTATTATTCTTTATCATTTAAATTACAAATGATCAGTAATTAATGAAGACAATAATTATAATGACGAGTAGCATTTCTGGTTGCAGTTTATTAGCGTTGTAAGAATCATCATGGGCCTTTGTCAGACGATCCAGTCAAGGTCGGTCTGCGAACACTTCCGCTCATGACGGTCTGGGCCAATCCATTAGCGACATTAATAATAATAATAATAATAACACTACACACTCATAACCCCACACTAGGATTCCCTGTGTCGTGGGTGCCATGGACAACACACAAGACAAGGACACACACCCAGACCAAGAACGAAAGTTTAAATTCATCATTCAAATATCCGCCTCGCTGGGAATCGAACCCAGGACCCTCGGAACGGCGATCCGGCGTGTTAACCATTGCGCCATCCGGGTCGAACCCCTTACCCTCCGCAATGTCGACAGAACAAGTATTTGTTGTTCTCACGATGCCGTGTGTTTGCAAGAATACCTTCATCGTTAATTATGAAGCTCTTAATTAGCTATACAAGCAAATCAAATATAGTTTCAATCTATTTCGTCGAGGCGAGACGAGACGAGAAATAATAAAAGTCTATTGATTAAATCTGCTCGTAATTCATGCCACTGTCGTATAAAATATAGTCTTAATAATCAAAAGTTACCTTCTGCAATTCCAAGAAAGTCTCGAACTTGAGCTTCTTTCTCTGCTTTCCGGAGTTGCTACTGAAGAACATAGTGAATTGTTGGTCCTTCAACTTCACTGGGAAGTAGATACCCGCCACCAGGTGGCCCTTGGGATCTCTGGCGAGAAGACTCCTGTAAACAATAAATTGATCCATGATTTTTAGAGGCTCACCTTTGTGTCTCCGCATCCTTAGTAATCGGATGCTATGGTTTTACAAAAGGTTTAGTATTAAAAAGGAATAATATGCTTTTGATGAACATTTGTTATGATTTTATCTACAGGCAGGCTTTAAAACTGTTCGATCTTTATGTTTGACCATGGGAGGTGCATATAATGACTTCAAAGTTAAGAAGTGGGATACCACTTCTCTCGGACATAAAAGTCTTTAGTCCGTCTTATCCTGCCACGTAAAGCATTGATAGCGCTCCTGGTCTGAGTAAATGTGCATTGGCGGTAACCAGTTACTATCATGATACCCCAGATTTTATTCACCAACAATTACCACATAAATGTTCTCTATGTTAGTCATTTATGTGCATATATCTACATTACACATAAACATGCCGCTGTGTCACCTAAGGTAATTAAAGTGGATTGTTGCATTCTTGTTCCATGGTCGCCGGTGAATAAGGCTTCAAGTAGCATCGTCGGAGAGATAATTGATCATAATAGAACAAACAAATGAAGAATAAACCATCAAAGAATACAAACCTCATGTCCCAAACTAAGTTCCTCTTCTCTGTCACATTCACGCCACTTAAATAGGGCTTAGCGACGTACATCAGCGACAGGCGTTCCTTTACGCTGGCGCCTCTGGTCTCCCGCTCGTGCCACTCCACATAGTTGGTGTTGTGTAGATTGAACTGGTAGTTATAATCCTTGCGGCAATGAGGCTCATCTGACTGTGTGAACCAGCCTGAGAATAAAATGGAAGTACGATTATTATCATAAATGTACATGTTAAAAGATTAATTATGGTAGCATTTATAGCAAGATCGGCATTTACCTGTATGTGGGTAGTTTCGGTCGACCATCACGGTGACAACACGAGAGATATGGTAACCCAAATCAGAGAAGAAGACACCAGGTCTGCCATCAACCCGCACGTGAATTGCCAGCAGGACATGATCCTTTTCAGTCTCGACGAGGAATCCTTGGGGACCGGGGAACGACGTGGTGTAATCTTTTAGATCCTGGATATTTTCATCGCAAGATACCAGCATCATTGCTCTCGTGATGCCAGGGAAGTCGCTTTCTAACGTCTTGAGCTGCTTCATCCCTTCCATGGCAAGGCCCACACAGGTGTACTTGTGGGCGCGGATGGGCGGATTGTACTTAGGGAAGAACTCCTGGAGGCTCTCTGCCGGGGATGCCATATACGAATCGTAGAGCGTAAGGAAGTTGTTGACGGAGTCATAGTTCTCTAAGACGGCGAGACGGCTCAACAGCGCTTCGGCCTTGGCGACCAGATCCTCATACTTCTGTAGGGAGAGGTGCAAGGCCGGGCGCGGGGCCCCCCACCGCGGGGGCGGCAGGGGGTGGTCGGCGGGCCACTGGGGCCCATTGGGCTTGCTAGCCGAGCCGAGTCAGCTCAACCACTCGGCTCCCCAGCGGCCCATGACGCGGCGGATGGCGCGCTCCTCGCTCGAGGTGGACGCGATCTCCATCGCGGGGCCACGCTCGTCCGAGCCCGTGACCCCAGTGGCCCCCACGCCGGCCGGCGCGTCACGAGACCACTCTTTATCCTTACTTAACGGTTTTATATTTAACATATCTGGAACAAATATAAATAACCATTAATAAAACTTTTTGTGATAGAAAGTGTAAGTAAAGAGCGAACAACATTCCATATCAAGAGCAGTTCAAGGAAAAATTAATTTGGGTTCTCCAGAGTTTTATTATTTGGCAATGGTCCAACTTGCGAAAAATTTGGAAGATATTAAAATAAACCACTGGAATGACGCAGGACGCAATACAGAGTCAAGCAAACCTAGTATGAAGTAAATACATAATTACTCGTATTTACCCGCTTAGTTTGATGATGTTATCTAATCAGTCTGTTTCCCGGTAAATAGAGGCAAATGTGATATTTAACACGGAGCCTGAAAATACTGCGTAGTTACGAAACAATCGACACTAATCTCCTGAATGTAGGTGCAAGTGCAAGTATTGTTGATAAAAGTCGACTGTTCAAATGACGGACACAGGAAGTATCGAATTATTGGATGTACGCTTGTGGATGTTTGCAATTTTTCCTGTTGGCAGTTACCAAACGGAAAGTTATTTTTAACGAAGTTTATTGATGACGTATAAGTTAATTTATGTAAAACCCAATAACGGTTATTGTTAGGTATAATCAAATCCAGTAAATTATTGAACTGGTGGGTTTTTGGGGACAAATGTGACCTTAACTGGCATTCCTGGGGAATTCCCTTTGTATAATTATATTTATTATGAGTGTGAGCATATTTATTTATTTACCACATACTCTGCACCACTGTATACCACTGTATATAAAATAAAAATACTTTAACAGCATATGAGGAGTTTCTTCATAAAATTAGGCAGTCTGACAAGAAAGCTAAAAGTGAAATAAAACCACGTAATCCGAAATCTGCATATAAATGGAATGGAATTTTGGAAATATGGTTATTACAATAAGATGATAATTATAATGTTAACAACAGTTGAAGTGGACACTGCCGACAGAGAATAGATAAAACTTGAGATATTAACAATAACAATAACAATACCTTTTACAATAAAATAATAATAGTAACAAGACGACGATCGCCATGCATCTTAACCAAACCTACTTTTAAAGCCTATGCAATCAATAACACATTAGTCTAACTTGTCTTTTCGCCGAAGAAGATCTAGTATTACAGTCAAAAAAATCTTTAGACTTAAGTGCTTGCTACTAAGTTACCCATTTGACCCAGGCCTGATAAATAGATGGTAATTGTTCAAAAAACAAAGGTTGAAACACGTTTTTGCCGACGTAGAAGAGCCGGTATTAATCCATCCATTGACACCCACATTGACCTCAGAGTTCATTAGGGCTGCTAAAGTTTACCGAGGCCTTCTTAAGGGTCACCGAGGGTTAGTGATAAATTAATGAAGATGACGTACCCATATCTTGCTTCTGCAACCGCTTACGACCGGAACAAGTTATTCTGTTTACTTCTAGAACTGAACTGGTTTGATGCGCGTCCTCACTGCTATATTAACCCTCCACCCGCTTATACCCCCCTCCCCTCACCCCTTCCCGCTCTGCGTCATTCACAGCCCGTGCTGCGTGTATGCGCACGATAAATCATCTATGTGTGCGTCACGAGCGTCTAAATGACCCGTTAATTTTACGCTACAACAAAATCGAGTTTATTCAGTTGTTATAAGGCTCTATATTGAATAGCTGTGCGCTCTGATAAGCAAGTATTGATTGCATGCGTAATATAAACATGAGCAAACGAAAATCAAACTTACATCGACTTGTTTGAGTTTAGATTTGATCGTGATAGTTTGTTGGCATTGAATATTACCAAGCCTCTCAAAGTCGCGTCAAAACAAAACTCACACAACGACAATTTGTGTAGGGACGCGCACATTAATAAAATTGTGATTGTAGTTGTAGACGTTTGTGTATACAAACGTGTCGTACACAAATTATAATTTATATAAACGCACACATTGACACTCACGTGCGCACGTGCGCTGAGAATGATCCCACGTGGTGTGTAGCTGTATGGTAATTTTATGGGAATACCATGCTAGTATTGGTATTTATTCCTTGATGGATCTTTTGAATGGCCAAGCCAGGGGAATAATATCTCAATTCATGATGCGGTTCAGCTTACACTTTTTAGAGGCGACCTTAGAATAATTATACTAGAGGCGACCCTCTCAGACCTTAAGGGTAGCAAAACATCTGTGACCGAATTGGAACCAGACTCTTACTACTAACAATTAAACTTGACTATTGGTAACAAGAACTATCAATTACAGTCCCTGCCCCAATCCTATAACAACACCCTCTGCTAACTGAACTGGACTAAACTAACTTAACTCCGATTTGAGTCAGGTTCTATATTTTTAGAAGTAGATACCTACTAACTATTATTAGACATTTCAGAAAGCTTTCAGGCATTCCCTACTTGCGCTGTGTTCGGGGAACTAAGCAATTTACTGAAAAAGCACTTACTATAATAAAATAACGAGTGAATCCAAGATGGAAACTTAATACACTGACTTAGAGTTTAATTTTATTTATTGCAGAAGAATTTGGGCTAGGTCTTCGTTATCTGCGAAAACAGACATGGAAGATAAGTCTGGTTGGTTGTGGCCTTGTCTCTATTACTGTTATGTAGGGCGCAATGATTACCACGCCGCACAGGCCGGACTGCCATTCAGAGGGCCCGGGTTCGAATCCCAGCGTGAGCCTGAGTGTGTGTTTGTCTTTGTCTGTTGTCCATGGCACGCACGACACGACACAGGGCGATCCCCCGGGTCGTGGGTTCCATGGAAGTTATTTTGTTGATAACTACTGTATAGGTACTTCAGCACGAGCTGTAAGCCCTACGCGTGGGAACTTGGGAAGTCTGAGTTACAAACTACAGTAACGTGATTTAGAAGTCCTGTATCACCAACTTTTTTGACGCCAATATTATTTATTGGAAAATGACACCTTACATTCAGACATGCGCTAGTCTAGAGGTCTAGACGCTTTAGTAATTAGGGTATTAGTATTATGTATACTCTTACTAGATCATAGGTTGAACTAATCGCTTGTAGGTAGGTACTATTGGAAATGAGTGATAATAAAATTAATGCTATAATAATTATCAATAACATCCAGGAATGACAACGAATTTTGTATAAGTACCCACTTAAATAACTAATTGACAGTGAATGTAAGCTCTTATTTTTCCGGAAAATTAACATTTTACCTGGAACGGATAATCCATTATTTGTATTATTACAGCGCTATTTTGATCCAATTACACAACTCATGCGCATACGTCAAATGGGCAAATATAGTCTGTATGGTCAACAGGAGAGGTGCTTAACCGATTTCGGTCGAAAAGTCCTCGAAAAGTGACCACGCCTCAACTGGATAGCTACAAATGAATTCAGTAACACACAGTACCAATTTTTAGAAGCAACCATATTAGTCCTTAAGGATAGCACCACATCTGTGACTGTATTAGAACGCGGCTCTTACTAACAATCACTAATAAACTAACCATCTAATGTTCTAAACACCGTCTGCTGTCCGAACTAACCAGCGTCGTCCCCTTTTGAGTCGGTCACAGTTGTCATGGGCGGCAGCGGAAGGTGGTGTTGCATGCTCGTTTGCTACCTTATATCCATAAAACAGTAGTTAGTATAACCTAATGTTATTTGATGGATCGGATCATAAAACAGCGTAGGATACCTATTATCTACATTTTCGCAGTAACAAATCGATATGGCCTTGTGATTCACTGCATAACAACATTACATTACCTGACGTGGTGACTGGTCGATCATTACATAATGGCTGGTACTTGGTATGTTAAGTAGGACGGTGTTCTCGGTACCGAAGGCTGACGTCAGCGCCCCGCCCCGCGGTGATTCACACCTGGCTCTCAAATGATTCCTAGAACCCTGACGTGGAATAACATTGTGTAATATCTACCTATAAGCGGACATTGATCCATCGTTCATCATTGAATTGAATTTTTTTTATTTCATTATGATACGGGTATGTACTAGGTACTACACATGATAATAATATGTAGGTATGTATTTTGCTCACCGATATTTCGTTCGACCCAGTTGCATGACCACGTCACGTTCAGCCGTGACCACGATCCATGCAACATACCGTGAGTACCCGTGTCATAATAAAATGCGAACTGTTGTAATCGGAAGTGAGATTATAAGAAAATGAAGCTCTTAGCTACGTAAATAGCACAAAGTAGGGTAAATAGTAAACGATTACACACGTAGGATTCCCTATGTCGCGGGTGATATGCAAAACAAATAAAATATAAAATTATTGACGACTCTTTAGCCTAGTTGGTAGTGACCCTGCCTGCGAAGCGAGGGGTCCCGGGTTGGATTCCCGGCCGGGGCAGATGTTTATGTGACAGATAAATGTTTGTTCTCGGGTCATGGGTGTTTGTGATGTGTTACTTGTGATGTCCATGCCGCCCGCGACACAGGGGGTCCTAGGGCGGGGGTAGGAGTGTGTTAACGTTTATTTATTTATTTATTTATTTATATCACTGCACCCAGAGAATAGGTCCTGTCTGTGATTATAAAGTGTCCTTTATGTCGAACCCGGGCTCACCCGCTTCGCAGGCAGAGGCACCCTCACCCGACACTGAAATAGTAGATTTTAATTAAGTGTAGATTTATATGTTTCCCACAAAAAGAAATAAAATTTGATCCACATTCGGATCGAAGAGAAGGAATTTGTATGGATCATTCCATAATTATGTGCTTGAGTAATACTAAAATGGAACGTGATAATTTAGCAATGAAATTCTGATCCCCCAAACTGATCCACTGCCAATTCATCATAACAACCCATAACTGTCCCACTGCTGGGCACGGGTCTCGCCTCACAGTGTGAGGGGTATTGGCCATAGTCCACCACGCTGGCCATGTGCGGATTGGTGGACTTCACACACCTTAGAGAACATTATGGAGAACTCTCAGGTGTGCAGGTTTCCTCACGATGTTTACCTTCACCGAAGCAAGTGATAATTAAATATTAATACGCACATAATTTTTGAAAATTAGGGGTGCGTGCGGGGTTTGAACCCGGACCCTCCGGTTCCACAGTCCAACGTTCAACCACACAGCTATCACCAATCACCAATTACCAATCTGCCAATTATTATTACTTTTTAATTCCGGTCTGCTATGCGTTTATGAGATTAGAAAGATTTTCAAATATTTACTCCACATGGCCTTTCAAAGAATTCAAGTTGACGCTGCATATGTGTGCATGCCTGTGATTGTGTGTGAGGACTAACGATGTGTACGCGTCTCTTATATGTGAGAAATGTTCATGTGTATGTATTGCAATCGTAGATATTGTAAAGTGCATTTTATCGCGTTGAGATAAGAGTCAAACAAATTGTAAATCGGATCCAGATAAATCTGGCGGTCTGTTCTGGAAATTTCCCGGTATTGTTTATAGTTTTCAGATATTGCGCACATAGGTGTTGTTGTGTACATAATTTTCACACACGTATTATTACTAGTGCCGCCCTTGCGTCACTTCGGGGAACCTCCGGCATAGTTTCCGCCATTGATTATAAACACGTTATACCTAATCACTACATAGTATAAAACAAAGTCGGTTTCTCTGTCCCTATGTATGCTTAGATCTTTAAAACTACGCAACGGATTTTGATGGTTTTTTTTTAATAGATAGAATGATTCAAGAGGAAAGTTTATTTGTATAATATGTATATTAAAGTTTTTCGCGAAATGAAAGATAACGCGCGTGAAAATAAATTCGTGCGCTGGTTAGGTTTAACAATTTTGGACTTGGGTACTAAGGGACAGGTTTTCCGAAGCGAAGCGAGGGCGGGTTTACTAGTAAATTAATCAAAGGTTTCCGCAATCGAAAATGTTTAGACGGGGTTTGGCATGCAAAATAAACTCACAATATGTAAACCAGCTGTGGCTCGCGCTACATTACTTCATCTGTGGCGCTACTATCTACGGAACCTGAGTAAAATAATAACCACATTCGCTGTTTTAAAGGGAGATCAACGGACAAAAATTGAAAAATAATTGTTATGGGGCACCTACTTAATAATGTACTTTAGCTAATAAATAACCCCAATAAAATTTTCTTTGAAATAGATACTTACCTTCCTATCTTCCAGATTTAGATAGGTATTAGATAGATCTGCTAGCTAGATAATTAAGTATCTACAGATATCGATCGGTTAGTCTCATTTTAACTTTGTCAACGGGTTTTTTCACCTGGACTGTATGAACGTAAACATTTCAAACGTCATGTCACGTCGGTCGGGTCAAACGCATGGTGATCGGTGTAATGTTCCATTCATTCATTTAATGTATTTCTAATGTATCATTACATAAAATAATAGCTTTCAGCACTTCGTCTCCATATAAACTTTAACTGTGTTTTACTTACTCGTATCTACTTTGTGACTGTGTAAAATTTTATAGGTACTTCTCCGTTCGAGCACAGAATAAGTACTAATACTCAACAAAGAAATTGCGAGCGGGTTAATAGAATTTCTAGAATGTTCTCGTTTAACGAGGTAAGAAATTAAAAAATACCGTTTAAGTAACTTTAGAATGTTGGTGTTCGAAATTATGGGTATAATAAATGGCGATCTGAAACAGCATTCACCATCTCCCTCCCGCGAGGGTTACCCATTCTAATTTGGCTGGACGTAAAAAAAACCGTCATGGGTAATTCAGTTTTAGTTTCGGAAGCGATTCCGGAAGGATGAAGAATAATAATAATACGACACGACGTAACGACTTTTAAAAGTTAAAAAGTACGAAAAAAGAGTTGTCAGGTGTGGGGTTCGAACCCACGCTCCCTCTCGGGAACCAGAGCTTAAATCTGGCGCCTTAGACCACTCGGCCAACCTGACTTATACGAAATGTGGTGAAATTTAAAACCACTACATAATATTTTATTTTAAATTATTAATATTAACAATGTTCAAATTAAATATTTAACAATATAAAAATCCATAATCCTTATTAATACAATTATTGAGGCACAATTAATTTTATATTTCATGGTATGTTTTTGATTAAATTATATAAAATGCAATGGTCCATGACAATGATATTTCATTTTTTACACGCTTTATATTAGCTTCACCTGTATGTTTGTTTGTAACCGACTTCTTTGGGCGCGATTTTGACCCACTTTAAACGGCCAGATTTCGTTCAAACTTTGTAGATTTATTGAGGACCGATGACAATACACTAATTTGATAAAATTATTAGATATCTCATAATAAAATTGTACGTAGCATTATAGATAGCATTATAAAAGCGTGTTTTCAGTTTTTCAAACTATTAATTATTAACACGCTTTTTTAATATGTAGTTTTTATGAAACTACGCACATTTAGCAAAAATTGTTATTGTGATAATAATTTTGTTGTATCACAGTGCCATCTATTGACACATTGCCGAATTTTCTCCAACTATGAAATGCATTGCACAAACGAGACTTGGAAATAGTATTAACAGATGGCGCTGTACTTAATTGTTTATTCGTGAACAGAACCATCGAGCTATAAAATGAGAAAACAAGGATATTAAAATACCATTACCACGGTATTACGTGAGTACTAATTACTTAAACTTAAACTATTACCGTGCGATAACCTAGGGGAATTTTAAATTCAATTTAATTTTATCACAGGTAAGTAGAGTATCATTGACTTACTATTACTGGCCTGGCTGGGCCTGGCCAAGTGCGGATTGGTGGACTTCACACATCTATAAGAACATTATGGAGAACTCTCAGGTGTGCAGGTTTCCTCACGATGTTTTCCTTCACCGAAGCAAGTGATAATTAAATATTAATACGCACATAATTTTTGAATTAGTGGTGCGTGCGGGGTTTGAACCCGGACCCTCCGGTTCGGCAGCCCAACGTTCAACCACACGGTTATCACTGCAGGTTACGTCTAACATTTTTGGAGTGCGGATACTTAGGGAATGGGTTTCCGAAGCGAATCCTACTAGTATACTTATATATAATTATATTAACTAAAGTGATAACTAGATAACGTTCAAATTGGCAATGGCACACTGGGTGCTTAGTGTATTATCACGGTGGTCAGTGAGGGCAGCGAAGCGAGACGAGCCTCCGGTACTGTAAACACCATACAGCATCCTGGTCTTTGTTTCTTGACGGCCAGGTCAGATTGGCACACAATGATCATTGCCATGTGCCATTTATTGATTACACTCTGTATTCAAAAACCTCAAGTTAGGAATTACTACCGCCGCGATTAGAAAGCCCACCGACAACAAACACGACCATATCATAAATTCGTCCATTATACATCAGAGTTCACAAAAAGCAGACGAAGGTGGACTAACGATTGTTGGAGCTAAAACATAAATAGCATTGAAAAGATAAACGATAAAAGATAAAACCAGTTGTATACTAAGTAATTTATTGAACCAGCGCAATGACACTCGCAGCAACCAGCGCAGCGGTCGTGAAGCGCGCGGTGGACGCCGCGTTGCAGTCATCGGCGAAGCACTGGCAGACGGTCTCGAGGTGGTCCTCATTGTCGTTCTTGTAGCAGTCGCGGTGGTGCTTCACCCAGCCGCAGCCGCGCATCACGCGCACCTCCGGGTCGTGCCCCTTGTGCAGGACTGGACACAGAATGGTGCATTAACGCAGTGTTCCGCAAACTTGTATATGCAAGGTTCAAGTAAGTTACAGTACAGATTAAGTAAGTTACGGTGCGTCTAGCGCGGATGACGGTTGTTTGTTACCCTGGCCGTAGCTGGGCAGATTCGCCAGTAACCAGACGAGGAACTTTAGGACTGGCAACGCATCGGTGATGCTTTTAAGTTACTGATGTCACTTTCCCCCTATGATGCCAGTTAGATACGGCATGCCATTAGGCATTGAGTTGTCTCTTGTCTCTCCTTTATATAGGTGATTTATAAAAAAAGGAGTTATTGATACTGGTTTTACAAAATATGACATGATATTGAAGAGGTCACGGTCAAGACTTGTTTAATGGTGTTTACAAACAGCTGACGTCCGTGGACAGTTTATCAGTGGCAATGACACGTGACACGGCCAAGACGTCCGTATTTACAGAGATCGGACAATATCAACATCGTTTACGTATCGTATCGTTTTAATTATGTATTTACTGGAATTGTGGAAGCGATAACAATGAAGTTGTACGTATCAAGGGATTCAAGGGCAGAACTTCCGATTCAAATCTTTCACGCATTTACATCACAGATTTGCAAAAGGACAGCCTCTCGTAAGGACAGGTTCTCGAAAGGACAGGCTCGCTAAAGGACAGGCTCTCGACAGGACAGGCTCTCAAAAAGACAGGTTCTTTAAAGGACAGACTCGGAACAGATCATACTCTCAATAAGAAAGGCTCTTAAAGTACAGGCTCCCGAAAGGACAAGCTCTTAAAAGGCCAGACAAATGAAAAGACATTTGAAAATTGACTCGTATACTCACTGGTCTGAACCATCTTCCTGCAGAACATATTCTCGGGCTTGGCCTGCTGACCCCCAGCGAACATGTTCAGGGGCGAGCAGGTGACGCTGCGCAGGTACTTGCTGACGCTCTCCGCGTCGTAGATAGTCGGGTCCAGGCACATGGAGTTGTTCGCGCTGTTGCAGTCGAAGCAGCGGATGGCAGCACCTGGTCACAACGCGTTTGTGTGAGACAGCATCACTAGATAGTATAAAACAAAGTCGCTTTCTCTGTCCCTATGTAAGTATGCTTAGATCTTTAAAACTACGCAACGGATTTTGATGGGGTTTCTTTTAATAGATATAATGATTCAAGAGGAAAGTTTATATGTATAACATATTAAAGTTTTTCGCAAAATGAAAAATAACGCGCGTGAAAATAAATTCGTGCGCTGGTTAGGTTTAACAATTTTGGACTTGGGTACTAAGGGACAGGTTTTCCGAAGCGAAGCGAGGGCGGGTTTACTAGTGAGGTATATAACAAGGGGCCGCGATAAATTACGTCACCTGGATTTCATGAATCGTAAATGTGTGATATCATTATATTTTGCAATTTTAACAGTTACGTATTTGGGTTTTAGAATTTGAAATTATGACATGATTAAACAAATAACACATCACTAACACCCACGACCCGAGACCAGACATTTATCTGTAACATCTGCGTCAGCTGGAAATCGAACCCGAGACCCCTGGCTTCGCAGGCAGGGTTATCAAACTTATCAACAAGGTTATCAACTAGGCTTCGAAGTCGTGAAATAAATAATATTAATAACATTTAATCTTGCTGTCAAAAACCCAAGAGACTTCCCCACCTAATAAAATATAGCTATATATTTACCAAATCGTAGCAGAATCGATAACAACACTACTCCAGTCTTAGCCATTGTATTGTTATTAGACGCTAACTAATATCAAACTAATATAAGTCACAACACGAATAACTTAGCGTAGATATCGTAAACACGTGCGGTGGCTGCGAGCGCGCAGGCCGGCTTGCCGCCGTCCATCATCACACGTAACTTAACGTGTGGACAATAAACATCCCTATTCTGTGAAATTGTGTGTGCACTGAGCACAATTGTGTCAATTGCGTGCGCTGACCCGTGTCAACGACACTTCGCCAGGATGGGCGGTTTGCACGGTTAAAGACAGCGTTCCACTGTATGTATTGCCGAACAGCGAACACGAGACGGTTTGTGTTGATATGTGATCGGCTGATCGCTCTTACACATTATGGTACTGATGCCTTGTCAGTCGAGGAAGAAACGGGGGACCCGACGACCCGTATTATTTGTTTAATCGGATCTGTGACCGCAAGTAGCAAAAATCTTCCTATGAAAAATCTTACTAAGCGTTCATTTATGGACTAACGATCACTTTCAATACTTTGTTTGTATACATGAATTCCATAGAAGTAAGATACGAGTATATATAGAAAATTAGTAAACCGCTCTCGGCTCACTTCAGGAAACGTTGCCTTTGTATTTGTATGCGGAGTTTGTAAGCTACTAATGTAAACACATGTATGAAAACGTTTTCTTTTAGATCAGCTTGCACTGTAACCTAGGCCTTATGTTAGCCGGTTGCATCGTTCTATCGCCAATGTTTCCCAATGGTTTCTCGCCTTCTTCAGGGCAAGCAACACCAGGCCCACAACAAAAATCCCTACTAAACTAAATACATTTCATGTAAAAAAAAAGTTACAAGCCCATAACGTGGCGCTACCTCGCTTACTCTACAAGGCCTGACTCTCCAATTTATAACTTAACAAACCCCACATCTTGAGCAAATGGTATGGCTCGAGCGGGATACCCCGATGCACCCAGATCTTTCCATTCTTTAATATTAATAGAAATAATCTTTTTAAAAAACCCTGCATCCAGAATACGTGTGTATTCACGCACTGCTAATTTCCAAAAGGCCGACAGAGCTTAGTCATGCAAATTTAAGTGATTGAGGTGATAAAAATTTAACTCCATTTGTATCAGGTTTCAGGTGAATAAGAAAGATTTAATTAAATAATAAGGATACCACTGCTCCGTGTGTGTGAACGATAATTTGTTTTGTTTTGTTGACAATATGGCAGACAAGCAACTGATGCTCTGATCATCCGACATCGTCACCAGACATTAGACAATAGTAATACTAACGACATCTATGATATGATAAGTAAACTACAATAGTTGTCGATTGTTCTAACTTTGTACGACACGAACAATAATAAAATAAATAAATACATATAATATGTACCTAACCCTTCATAGCTCTATGCATTTTTTCGGTATTATCGGTAAAAAATTTGTATAAATTAGCAATACACATTTTTTAGAGATTTGTTCAGCTGAAGTTAGGAGAAAATAAATATAAAGGACTTGTCATAACATTCACGATATGCAGACACATGTGATAAATTACAATGATTGTCATCAATTCTATTTAATTTCATTATTTATAGCACAAAGTAGATAAGTAAATTTATAGGTACCTACTCATAAGCTCTGAAAATTTAAAGTCACCTTATTCAATATCTTTTATTATTTTTGGGTAAAGGATTATAAAGAGAAGTGCGTCTGATGGGTAAGTCACAAGCCTCGTAGTCGGTTAACTAAGTGAACTTAATTATATAAATATTATAAAATACTTGCATATATTCAAATAGGAGAGCAGAAGCATTCCACTGCACAGTCTGCACAAGACGCGGTCATTTTTAGAAAAACCCATATTGATGAAACTTTAGCGCCTTTCAAATTTTCACCGCAATAATTTTCAACACACAAGTGCTCTTAACTTCACTAGGAACTTTATTAAATTTAAAGTAATTGTTAACTAAGCTAAGATAGACTTTTTAGATAAACTAATTAGTGTTGATTTTGTAAAAAATCTTTAGTTAAACTTAGTTCAGACTGTCGATCTATGCGCTCTGCATGAGTTTATATCAGAGTCATGTATTGTGTTTCTAGTTGCAGCTAACAAAGGGCAAACTGGATCAAGTTAGTTGTTCAATATTGATCAACCTTGCCCATAAAAGCACGCCCATAGAGGAAACATTAATAAAGGTTGGCCTATTACATTGTCACAGTCCTGGAACAAGCAAAATCTTGTTTTAAAATTAAAGTTTTTTCTCTCTCTCGCACCTTCTGGTAACAAGACATTCTTGTTTTCATCTTTGGTGGATGTTAGGTTAGAAGGGAGGGCGGGTTACCGCCTGTACATAACATGTATGAGTAGGTATATCATTGGTTCAGTCCCGAGGGGACATGACCATCTGCTTCAAATAGAACAATCTCATGACAGTCAATGACCAGTGATTAGTTGATTACATGTTAAGAGGCCCCTGCGTGCGCCTTACAACTATTGTTGCTGGTAAAAATAGACACGGACCACTCACTGTTCTCCTTGTTCTATTTTCCCAATCTGCCAACGCTGGGCAAAGATCATTAGGGTACCTTATCAAGATCAGTAGGAACTTAGGTACCCACCTGATAGTAACTGTGGGAATCTTCAAGAGGAGAGTGAATAGGCTTTTAATAAGTTAGTGCGTCCAAGCCGTCCAACATCCTCGACTTCATCGCCACTTACCATCAGGTGGGATTGTTGCCAAGCATTAACTTATCTCATGTAAAAAAAATGGTCACGGTCAACCTTGGACATCAAAGCCAAAGTAGACATCAAGTAACATCAAAGACGATACATCGATGCATTGTCGGCCAAGAAACATGGAAGAGGAAAGATGAGAATACTGGCTCTGGAGTCTCCAGCCGGAACATGACAAGCCGTTTAGGGGCTGAAATAAGCAAGAGAGCGGTAGCTGACCAGCCGGCCACAGCCCTACCGCCAACCTTTTTACAATTGTAGCTTAGTACTTACCTTAGTAGATACCTACAACTTCATTTAACTAGATCAGAGGTTCTCAAACTTATTTCATCTACCACCCACTTTGAAACTCAATTTTTCAGCGCCCCCACATTACAAATCAGCCATCGCCCGCGTAAACCACTTCAACACCCCCACTTTTTTGGGCCCCTTACTGCCCCCCTTTAGGGCTTCAGCGCCCACAAGGGGGCGTTTTCACTTACTTTTTAAAAGACTGAACTAGATGGAGCAAAGTCCAGAGACCTCTGAAACGAGGGCCCGGGAGCCATGTGCTCGTCCGTTGTCCAGCATGGAGCACCACACTCAGGGGAGGGCTGCTTGGACTCAAACAGCCCTTACTTATACCCCCAGCACAGCAGTTCCTATACAGCAGTTCCTTATACCCCCATTATAAACACGTAACATAAAGTCTGCACTTTGCCGTACACGCAGTGTCAGATATTTTGATGAGAAGATCGACGGACGTGAAAACCGCAGACTCAGATTAGATAATATCCCTCCGTCTCGTTCATTCCTTCCTAAATTAAGTGCAATAACTACACAACAAGAAGCTTCCTTAGATTTAGTGGCTATGTGATTCCTCAAGATCTATTGACTGTAAATATTAAGATGTTAGTGGCGTGACACACTGGTAGAATAGATGAGCACTTGAGCACTAATGAAATCATTTGTTGAGATTCCGTCACGTGATTGAGGACGTGTTCCAATTGAAATGATAGCAGTCTAGGAAAATGTAACGTAACTCCGCTATGGCAACTGCATATGGTTGATTAGTAATTTACTTTATAGCACACTGTGACCTAAACCCGCATTTATGCCACGCTTTTCCGTGCGTAAAGTAGTCGATTATAGCACGGGTTATGATGCTAACTTCACACCGTGCACAAGATGACACTTACACTATTGACACTTAGAATCTGGCAGCAGACAAATTTATAACAAAATTTATGGAGGGTACTAGTAATAAATAACTCAATGGAGGGTACGAATATTTAAGGGTGTGTTCCGATATACACTGCGAGCACTGTAAGGTGTGACGTCAATTTAGTATACTACGAAGCCGTTCCTTTATAGTTAACTATACTGGTTACGTTTAAAACGGAACGCAGTCCAGTATAATAATTTGTTAATTGAATTAATCGCATAATAAAACGGCCGCTTTGTAAAACAATATTTAATAATAATAATCAATAGCATTTTTTTAAATTTCTGGACGCTTTTAATCATGTGATCAAAGCACTGAAAGCATCTTACCTCGAAAACACCAGTGCTTACGAGTACAAAAATGGCAATGTTTATGACGTCATAATATTTACCAAGGATACTGCGTCAGTATATTGTAAATCCATAACGGAACGAATTTCTCACCAGTAAGAGCACTGGACAAGTGGACAGTGGACTCGCAGTGTAATTTAGTGTATATCGGAACACACCCTTTAGGTTGCTAGGTAACCTAAACCCGCATTTTATTCATCCTTAATTACAAATGTTTCATAATATAATTTCAGTAAATGTATGCCTATAATTTAATTATTGATGCTCTGGAATCAATGCAAAAATGTTTTGAGATATATAGTTTTATAATATATTCTTTTAATACATTTTAAACAATACTTTTGAATGAAGTTTGACATGTCGGTAAAGCAGAAATATTAATAATACTTTTGAATGACGTTTGACATGTCGGTAAAGCAGACAAATTAATGTCAAAACTCAAACGTCTAAAGTCAGTGATCAAATGAACATCAACAGCTTCGTAAACATTTCCTTTCTTTTAATTCCCTGTAAATAATTATATGTTTGAGTATAGGCGGGTTTATGTCACTCGTGCTATAAAATAGTATACGATACTCGTGCATTAAGTAGCTATATTATTTGTACAGTGTTTAGCGCACTCGCTCCGCTCGTGCGCTAACTTCACACCGTGCAATAATAAGCTACTTTACGCACACGTATCGTAATGTACTATTTAATAGTAACTTATCTGTATTTATATAGGTACCTACATATAATATAACTGTTATCGATGTATCTAATTGTTAGTGTTTTCGATGTTTGTATTAAGAAGACTAGTGGTAGGTTGTCTGTTCTAAAGTGTACCTACCTACTCAGATTAAAACGATCAGATAAATGAGTATCCGTTACAGTTAAAATGTTAGTGTCCGCGACATTAATAAGCCAATGGTCCGCGATGATAGAATTATAAAAAAATATAAAATAAGTAATACGTGAGGTAAGCCGTGATGTGATATACCTACTCGTAAAATGTATTCAGACACTCACGAATCTTTCAGTACTAAAATAAATGTACTTCTGATTACTTATCTACATCGCATGTAGGTATCGTGATTAACCCGAAGGATGCTGTGCTAGATACGAGAATAGTTGCAGGAAGCGGTGCGTGCTGATTGCCGGGAAGCCCCGCAATTGTCCCTCCCTGCAATCATGGCCGGTGCCCATTACTGGATGGCGTTATGTAGTAACACGGTTACATTCGTGGGAAATAGGTACTTCGCCAAATATCACCTTACTATACCTCATTTATACAAAAATTTCAATGATTTTCATGCTTTAAGAGCTCCTTTGGTCGTTGTATACAAACATTGATAAATGTAAAATTCAGATGTTATATTTAGTGCAATAACGATACCTTTCGACACATTACTTAAAGTTATGGTGACAATGAACCAACCACATATAGAAATTAGGTATATTAGGTACATAATTATAGTTAATTTTTTATTTTTTTTATTTTCTCTTTACCAACCTAGGTAGGGAGGGTTATGGGAGGTACTCCAAGGAAATAGTGGGGTTTGGTAATGGTCCTAGCTTTCCGTAGGTATGTGTCAATATTAGGCTTTTAAATGTCTACAAGTTATAATATAGACGCGCATGCTAGAGGCATGTTTGTATTTGTTACCTTTAGCAAATATCAACGGAGGACGACAAATAAAAACACGGTCACTGAAAGGAAAATCAAAATGTGTGCAATTTACACGTGATAGAAGTGAAACGAATACTTTCAGCTCAAATATTGATGTTTTGCTTTGCTTACGTAAAGGCGCCATTTTGGCGTAAAAGTTGGTGCTCTTAGGACCCCGACGAATAATGCTTCCTATCTCATTTTCTCCCACGTTAAAATGTCTGTCTCTTTTTACCGTCGCTTTTTCACGTCATTTCCGTTTCATCGACTTCCAAATCACAACGATGCTTAAGAAGTTTTCACTTCAAAATTTTCTTTAATTATTCGTCATTTAACTATTGTCATAACCGAATACTTACCTAATTAAAATTCACTTGTACCCAGTTCCCGTATTTAACTAATCGTTAAACCGATCGTTTTAGAAAGTTGTTCCTTATAATGGTTTTTATATTATGTAGGAACACTTTTTAGTTACCCCTCATAATTCTACAAGCGTAAGCGAAACGAATCGTTTTTCGAATATATTCATACTCAAATTAATATTTTGTCACGTAAAATTCGTATCGCTGCTACTTTAAAAGTGAACGACTATAATTTTACAACCGAAAAAGAAGCACCAACCCTATGGCGTCATCTTCCTTCCTATTGCGATCACTGTACGTCCATTAGCCACTTGACTTGCCGATCTTCCTGTCACCAATGTTGCCTTCTTCATCCGCTGACATTGACGCCCTAAAAATGTTTTTTAGGCATTAAGTTTAGGGTTTAGGGAGTTATAGCACTGAAACAAAAATACAATTTAATAAGAGTAGAAGTTCTCCGCCAATCAGCACTCGAGCAGTGTGGTGGGATATGCTCTAGGCCTCCTCTAGTATGAGGAGAACCCGTGCCCAATAGTGGGCATTAATGAGTTGAAGTCAAGAGTAGAAGAGCGTTCGAAACAACCTCTTAACCCCTTAAGTATACGTAACTACTCGTGGACGCTCCGGGGCACCCTGCTGAACAATCCCTGTATCGCGGGAAACAACACAAATATGACATCTCTTATACCCACGACTCGAAATCATTTATCTGCTAAATAAATGATTGCTCTAGCTGGGAATCGAACCCGTTACCCCTCGCTTAGAGGCAGGTTCACCACCAACTGGACTACGGGGTCGAATAATCGAATAATGATAAAAAACGCCTAATGTAAGCGCCTATTGTGTCATCGAAATTTACCTAACAGTAATAACGCTACACACTCATAGCCCCACACTAGGATGCCCTGTGTTGTGAATTCCATGGACAATTGGACAACACACAATACAAGAACACACACACAGAGACTAAGAAAGAACAGAAATTTAAACTCATCCTTCAAATTCCCGCCTCGCTGGAAGTCGAACCCCAGAATCGACCCTTGTTGGAAAGGCGATCCTGCATGTTAACCATTGCGCCATACGAGTCGTAACGTATTTAATTGGGCCATCATACTTATTTAATAATTATGAAAACATGCTGGTTGTTCAGGTATAATCTAAGTCTTGACGCAGCTGCTAATAGTTCCGGGTCAGCACCGTGCGCCGCCGTCTGCCGGTCTCGGTGCTTTGCAGCATCAGTTACATGCACTTTACGGAATGACGTAACTCACTTTACAAACTGTTGTTTTATGAATAGGGAAGAGACACCTTCTGAGAGACTGATTCTGAAGATACTGAAATACTGAATTAAATTGATCTCAATTACATTCTTAATAAAGATTATTTAGGTACCCAACTTCTTCATCAAAAAACTCACTGTAAGTGGTGCATCCAGCCGAGCAACGGACGAGGTTACCCCGACTATCTTGGAGGTCGCTGGGCTCTGAACCACCCAGTATTATAATCCCAACGACACCTATTTGCTTGGCAATGGTATTTTGAAATGAATCATTTTAAAAGGTATGTTTCAGTTGCAGTGTGGGAAAGCTATTAATAATACGGATCTTGCGATTCCTTTGGCAGTCAGCAACGCGTCGGAGATGGCTTCGGTGTTACAAGTGTTTTGTCCTGTCGTTTGTCCACTGGTTACAAAAAAGTAGTTCCAAATTATCAATTTCATATTCAATATTAATTAATTACCCCATGCACTTTTTCGGGGTCGGGGGCGCTTAACTTTAATTCAATAAATTTGTATGTCCATATCTATATTATTATCATCTTCACTCAACGTCGTAAAGGAGTTTGGTTTCATAAAGGAAGAAGTTAGTTAGTAAAGGAGCAGTTAGATCTGAAAGTTGTTGAACAATTTAAATTCCGAGGCGAGATGAGCCAGCTATCACCGGCGCTCGCCGGCCCTGCCCTACCGAAGCCGACCTGGCGTGACACTGAGTGAGGTATTTTTCAAATTGTCAATACGCGGATGGCATGTAAGTACAATATATCAGTTAATTTCCGTGAGTGTTACGGCAATTGAATAACCACCGTCGATTCGGATTATAGATATATGTAAACGTGTGTAGTGGCACCGAGTTTGGATTCAGTCGCGTCGGGAATCTAAGCGCGCTCGGTCTTCAGCGGCGGGAACCGGTGCGAGCTCGTATAATCGAATCCAAGATGGCGCTCGTGTCGCTTTGCTTTTTGGCGGTAATTTGTAGCTTGCTCCATCAAGGTTTGTGAGTTTCTTTACACAGCGATCGATTTACGTGCTGGAGGTTTTCCATGGTCTTTGGGATTGGCTGTAGTTTAGATTTTGAATTTTTTTCAATGTCCTTAAACTTCTTACTGTGACTTTACACTAATTTTCTAATTGGCGGAAAGCATGGGCGTGAATTGTCTAGCAGACGAGCTCAATTCTAATTCAAGCTTTAGAATGAAAACATTTTGAAAATCGTGAAATCGAATGAACTTAGTTTATGATTTAGACCAGGTACAATTTATATCTAAAGTAATACAGTTGAAATTGTAATCGTGCGCGCTAGCTATTTTGGTTTTATGGAGAGTTCTAATTCAAGCCAGAGATTTGCTTAGTATTTCATAATTCAGTCATAACTGTTATTGTTTTGTCATTCCTATCACTATAAAGCTGTTAAGGCTTCATCAACACAACTTGTTGAATCAAACTTCTGGCTTCTTAGAAACCTGTTGAACATCTACATAAATTCTATGTACCTACAACTATAGATTATGGTGTTGTTTTCTCGTGTTGTAGAAACCATGTTACTAATGACAAATACGTGTTATTTGCAAATTATTAAGCCGGACCTTTGTGCGACGTAACTCAAGCGGTGGTCACCACGCATTCTGACTTGATGCACGAAACGTGACATATTAATTTGAAGTGTATTTGGGTTAAACTGATTATTTATTATTGGGGCTTTCCATGTCATTCTCCACCACCAACAAACCACCTGTAGTCCTTATGACATTGGTTGTACCTAATTGTTGTTTTACAACTTAGCGCTTAACTACAATTCCACCTGATATATTGCCTGATATTAAATAAAGATGTACCTTGTCTAGGGTGGCATAGCGAAGTCTCTCACAATATTATCGGACGGAAATACCGACGCAGGTATGCTATTCCACAACTTGGCCGTATTCTGGAGTATTCTGAAGACTCGGAGCGATTTCGCTGTATGGGCTTAATTTTTTACGGCTCGTAAAGAGTATTGGGGCCAGTAACCCATTGTAGCTCTCGTAGCAACACATGTGTCTATTGAAAATTGTTGAATTGGTGTGATCGATAGCTAGATGGTTGTGCTGATGGGAAATTTTGGGTGTTTTCGTGCTTTCGGGGGCACGTTTACACACTTTTAGTCATAACATACTTCAGGCATCAAGATTCTTAGGTTAGGTTAGGTTGCCAACATTAGACATGGAGTAGGTACTTTAGGCATTAAGTACTCGCGATGCTTAGATTGACCAGCAACCTTTCCACGAATTTATTACGTTAGGCTTCCTCACGCATTAGGACTGAACCTTGATCCCTTACTAAGTTACCAATGGTCCTTTGCTAAGTTGAAGCAAATCCGTGCTGTGACACCATCCTTCCCGTTTCTCGAAGCTATGATACACCTTCGAGAACAAATTATGGAGAACGCTCAGGTATACTATAGGTTTCCTTACTAAATTTTCTTTCAATAAAATAAGTTTATATCGCATAATGTAAACCAAGTCTCTCCAGTAAAAAATATTGTGGTGTACCTACTTGTGAGAGGAACTATTTGGCCATAATAATTATTGCAGTTGATATTTCCGTTATCTGTAAATAATGATGCGGAAATTGAGACAGAATTGATAATTGAAATCTATTTATATCCAACACTGCGCCGTCAAAATTTCTTTGTGATTTTCCGTCTCCTGGAGGGCAATAACATTAAAAAATGGAACGTAAGATTATGGCCTTTAAGTAACGGAAGATTATATTGCTTCTAATTCTAATTTCATTTGTTGAATATTGATAAATGGATTTATTATAAATTCATACATACATACATAAGGGCTAAATCAAACCTTTTACCTGCGCCCTAGTCAGATAAAACTGGGATATCACTCGAAGCTCGTGTTCAGGACTATTAAAGACATCAAACACACAAATGTCCATGTTATATCTAACAAGGAGGGTGTGTACTCGTTAATTATTTATCATTAAAGCTTTCAGCAGTGTCGATACATCGCTAATTAGGTACAAGACCGTTTCTAGTCCAAGGTACTATTTACTGTGTCATAGATGTTTATGGGGCCATTCGCAAGACAAGTACAGATGTTGGTTTTTGCATTTCTATTGCTATATTCTATGTGCATTTCTATGTTCGTACGGGTTTGCCATTGCCACTAACCACCATCCATTCAACTACCGACCACACCCAAAGTTGTTTAACTTTATGATCCCAGCCGTTTACACAGTCATTAACTGCATATTTAATGTAGGTACATACCTATATACATTTTCAATAGGAAATTTAAGTTAAAACATTATTTATAATTAATAAAACTCAACACTTTATCTGCAAAGTTAACATAAACATACTCGTGTTCTTACAAACTTCTCGTCTTAGTTAGTTTTTATAGATTCTGAGATATCGGTAACGAATACGATAGATAGATGAAGTCTAAAAGGGTAGATTACACGAAAATTAAATTAAATTAAAAGACAATTAAACATTGTGACAATAAACTGATTTGAGGACAAAAAAAAAGTAAGTACTTTTGTGGTTGAAGTTCTTGACTTACTTAAGTGAGTAAACCAACCGCAAATCATTAGATTACATAGTCAATGTGGATGTATGTTCAGGGTGAGCGTGACGCCGCGGAAGTCCAGCTGTGGTCTGGCCCTGATCTGATCTCCCGGCAATAAGCCGCAAACACTGCCTTGAAAATCTTGAAACTGTTATATGATTTATGTACCTGTACCAGTAATGTATGTACCTACTATAGATGTAAATGCATTTATATAGAACTAGCGACCTGCCCTCGCTTCGCTTCGGGAAGCTGAATCCTTCGGTTTGCAAAGATTTAGTTATATATTTAGGAAAATTCACACTATATCTTTATAAATTATAGCCTATGTGTTATTCTGATGTGTAAGCTATATTATTGTAAAGTTTCAGCATGATCCATTCGGTAGTTTTTGCGTGAAAGTAACAAACATTCATACATCCATAAAAACTTTCGCATTTATAATATTAATAGGATTACTTAGCCGACAACCGAGCAGGGGCCCAGGTCTGCGGATTAGTTTGATACATTTGGTATACGAAATGTGTCCAACTATTCAAACAGGAATTGAAACATTTATAAATTAGCAAGCGATGAGAAAGTTCGATAGTTTTTATTATGTTTATTTTTACGATTTGACGTAAGTAATCGAGTCAGCGCACTCAGCATTCCAGAAATAAAATCGCGTATAAATCAAATCTATAAGCAAAATCATATAACTCGTCCGGAAGCTAGTTGCGGAAAACTGGAAAAATTTACAGTTCAGAACGCCAGTAAGGTCAAGGATTTTTTTACGACAATTTTAAAGAATTATATATATATAATAAGTAATTTTATAATTTGCTAACATCTGCTCAGCAGCTGCTGTAATCTTCATCACAACCCACAACTGTCTCGATACAGGGCTCGAGTCTTCTCGTACATTAACCACTTACTTCTGAAATTACTAAGAGCTTTCAGGTATGCAGGATTACGATGCCTTACGTAATATGACCCGTTGCGACGAAGTATTTCCGCGTAGAAGGAAGGTTGTTGGCCAAGTGGGTTAAATACCCTATTACCCTCCATGTTTGCAGCGGGAATGAATGACCAAGAGCACCACTAAGATAAATGTTCAATTGCGTTTAAAATAATTATAATGTTATTCGCTGCATTATTTTATAGCAGTACATACTAGCTTAGTTATAGTCAGCGTAAAGTGTAGCGCTCGCTTAACTAGATAAACCTACCAGCCTGTGACCTGGGCTAATATTAGCTAAACAGGTGACCCATAACGATATCTTGTCTAGCAACAAATTCACTAATCGATCGAGATAGTCCCGCCCTGCACGGGGCAGATATTAAATAAGTGTCATGAGGAGGCGCTGAATTGGATTGAGTAGTAAAAGCATTTGCGTTGTTCAATTACGAATTGCTTTTGTTCATCAGAAGTCAACATTTTTGGGGAAATAATAGTAAATAATCAAATAGTCTTTGGACTCTAGCAATGGGAAAAAGCGCCTTACACCAAGACTACTGGTAGCTATTTTATGGTGGTCATAGGTCAGGGTCAGTAATGTAAATCAATCAATGTAAATCCGCAGGGCTGGCGATCACCTGCTACCAATGCAACAGCCACAACGACTCGAGGTGTTTGATGCAGAAGTTGCCCGACGAGCTGCGCCTGCCCTGTCAGCCCAAGGACACCATGTGCAGGAAGATCTCGCAAGTGGTGGAGTTCGAGATGAACGGCATGCCGCCCGACAGCAGGGTCATCCGCGGTTGTGGCTGGGACGAGACCAGTTACAAGGTTAGAACACGACCTCATTCTCGTGTACCTACCTTGTTATTTAAATCGTATTCAGTTTCGTAATTTGATTTTTCAAGATAGATATACATAAATTCGCTTGTCAAAGACTGTCGTTGTCGGAAGAGATCGCTGTGTGATACATAATTGTATCTCGAGAGATACTATTGTATCGTAGACTGATTATTTTGCTTGCTTGCAAATAATATTTGTTTGTTACACGCTGTTAGTTTGAATTTTTACTAAACTTGCTGGCAGATTTGAGGTTGGGCTTGTTAAACCTAGGACGCCGTTAGCCGAAGTGTTGATGTAAGACTATGACATTTATCAAATCTTAACTCGTTCTAAACTTCATCATAACCTGACTGCCACGACCACCGATTGACTGACAGCACCGTATTTTTTTTCTTTTTTCGGTATTTTTAGTTTTAAAACTTTTAATTTCTCATACCCCATCAATGATCAATATAAATCACTAAAACCTCTAATCTGCGGTGGATTAAAAAACGAAATATAACTTAACCTTACGAGTACCTATGGAGTACCTAGTAAAATTAATAAAGCCTTTAGCTGGAAATTCTTCAGCCACTGAGAAGACGTGTTATATAAAAAATTGGACACCTGTAGCGCCCCCGCCTTAATACGATAAGTGGTTTCGTTTGGTTAAATTCAACGAACTAACTAAATACTACATCGTATCTTTCAATACTTTTAAAACGGGATAAAAACAATGACACTATAAGTAAAAATGTATAATATCATTGGATACAAAATAATTTATTCAGTAAAACCGAAGAAATTAGATAAAATACTACAAAATGCAAGCAAACCTCGAGATCTCGATTCAATGGTTTATATTGCGTAAAACTACCTATCTCTTTGTGTAAAATTATCTCTCTAAAATTCTAATGATTTACTTATACCTAAGGAACCTAATAAAATTACAGTTTTAACGAATAAAAGAAAACTCGAATAGAAAGAAGTAAACTAGGAATTTGACCATTTTCTAATTCCCTGAGACTAGTCCAATATTGATTAACCCGTTCTCCGCAGGGTCGTTGCTACCAGCGCTCAGGGTTCGGAGGGAGACAGGAGGTCTGTTCGTGTTTAGAAGACGGCTGCAACTCCGCCTCCGTGCCAGTCGGCGCCACTGCTTTGATGCTCCTCACATTCGCCTTACTAAGGTTCTAGACAAAATCCACCCTCAGTACTTCTTAGAAGGTAGACAGAAAATTATTTGACAAAATGTAAAACTTCCTAGATCTGATAAACTTAGAACCAAAGTTACAAGAATTTTACAATTAATAGCAGAAATGTAATTGATGTTATCGCCGACAGGCAAATTAGCTAATGTGGGGTATATAATTGTTTACTTACTCATTACTTACGAAAACGAAATCCTAGCTGTGTTCGATAATGTTATAGTGTAGTGCGTAAGAGCAACGTTAAATGAATTAGCGATACCCTGTAAATAGGTGATAATGTTTCAGGCTGGAATGGGGACGCTATTATCGTCTTCGTCATGTCGCTAATAGCGCCTGCTTTCAACGATTAATATATAGATTACCTCTGTACCTTTGTATGTAATGTACATAGCGGCCTGATCATTGTAAATTACTCTAGTACCTATGCTTTGTTGTTGTGTTTGTAAATGCGAGTGTATTTATTAAACGTTTTTCATTATTCATTATTTAATTTACATTTATTACGTCTGTGATACTTATTCCCTGTTTTAAAATAACTGTATTTTCATTATTATTTTACCGTGGAGCTATTTTGTAATCCGTAGCTTCAATCTGATCAAAATTGTAGTCGATTCAATCCGTGGCACCTATGTGACCGAATTCCAAATCGTAATCGAGAAACGAGCCCGTGATATCAAATCACCTAACAATCTCAATTGCGGTCATCCGTTTCACGTCGCTCAATGAGCCACATCCTCCCTCAATCTGATGACACAATAGCAAGGTAACATGTGCTCTGGATTCAATAACGACACCGAGGTACACTAGCATGAGCATAGAGCGCTCGATCATAGAGTTTTTACTAAGTTCTAGCATCAACTTGAGCAGCACCGCTTACCGTAAGCAAAACAATCTTTTGATGTGATGAAAGATCGATATAATAAGCAATTGATGTATCGATCGTGTGTTCGATCAGTGGTTTTTATTTCGCGGACTGGGCACATACAGTTTATGAATACCCCTGCTGCTTAGACTACATGAAATTGTGTAATGTAATACTTGCTTAAATATCTTTTAAGTTTTACAATCACATGTAGACAAGGCATTATGTGCGAGAATCTTTGATAAAATACAGTTTAATTTCAACTGAAAGCACAGATCTTTATAAAATCAACTTGAAGGAAGCCCTACCACAGAACTAGTATACAGCGGTTCATGCAACTGACTACAAGCTACGTAGACTGTCCACCGGTCACCAGGCAGTTAAGGCCCAAGTTTATCTCAAGTGCTCAGTTGACGGTCGGAAGCTGTGCAGTCATGAAGAGCACCGGCCTTGCACTTTGCGTCTTTTTGGCGCTTGTGCCTCATGGTAAGTGTTTTTTGTATTTTAGAGTCACTAACTACTTAGTTACTTAAATGTAGAGTATCGAGTTGAATTGTACCAAAGAGAAACTTAATTTATGCATGAATTGAAATGTAAGAGGTTGTGATGTGATAGCTTAGTGGTTTGAAAGTCGGCCTGGAGGTTGTGAGTACAGGTTTGAATACTGTACATAGAATGTACATTAAAAACTAAATTAGCACTTTCTTCGGTGAAGGAAACCATCGTTAGATATCCTGTACCTAAGAATTTTCCATAATCTCTTAAAAAGTTTTTAGTGGACTATAGTGGTGCTTAGTGAGTTCTCGAAATTCGAAAGTTTATATACACATGTATGTATGTACCTATAGACAAGCCCATGCTGAAGCAGCGAGGTCTGCCGTATACCCGTATGACACAATGGTTAACATAATGGACCGGCGCGCTTTTCGAAGGGTCCTGAGTTCGATTTCTAGCGAAGTGGAAATTTGAATGATGAGTTTCAATTTCCGTTCTTGGTCTGGGTGTATATGTGTTCTTGTTTTTGTGTGTTGTCCATTGCCTGAACGCATGTAATGGACATGGAATTGTAACCAACCATAACTGTTATTTGTATATACATCTATATCTATACTCTATTCAATGGATTCACTTGAAACTTCTGAAGTGAGTCCTAAGAAAGGATTTTTGGAAATTGGCTGGCGAAGCCGCGGGGGAAAGCCAGTTAATTCTAGATCCTTGACGATTATAACTAATCTATCCAATCCAGAATCTGTCTTACACAGAAGGAAGAAAATTCTCCCTAACTTACCTAAGGTAGAGTATTTAATCTCTCCCGACATTTCAGGGTTTGCCATAACTTGCTACGAATTTTCCCACTTTTGCCAAAGAAGAGTAACATAAACCTTCCTCTAACATTGCAGGATTTGCCATAATGTGCTACGAGTGCAACAGCGCTACGAATACGTACTGCTCCGCTGCAGTCCTCCCGGAGAGTCTGCAGCGGAACTGCTCGGAGAACGACCGCGGGCTGCAGCACACGCTGTGCCGCAAGATCATACAAGATGTAGACTACGAGGTCAACGGACACGTGCCAAGCAGCCGGGTCATACGCAGCTGTGGCTGGGATGACTCCAAATACAAGGTTATCACTGATCTCGTTTTCTGCTTTGTTAATGTTTGTTTGGGGGTTGTAAAATAGCAAACGAGCATGCAGCACCACCCGTCTACTGCCGCTCATGATAACTGTGTGTGTTAGCAGACGGCGTTATTAAGAATGTAAGTCGATAAGTTCGTTAGTACGTATGAGGACTGTGCAGAGTGGACAGGGAGTGTTAGAGATATGAGAATACTCCTAAAATCCCACCCCGTTATCCCACCTAATATTTAAAAGCGATGTAGATGACTGGTAGGTGGCAAAGAGGATTAACTTAAGTAGTAAAAGTGAATAATGGTACGGCTCTCCATTCTTAGTCCTCCATTATGAGTCCAAGGCAACCGCCCCTGCTTGCAGTGAACGCTGGTGGATAAGGATCCCTCTTGTTGGAGGTCACCAGGCTCTGTAACGCCCAGTTTAATCTCAACAGTAATTGTTAGTGGTAGAAGATTTTTTCCTCTACTGGCTAATTCCAGCTAGCTATTTCTAGCTAGTACCACACTTCTTCTGAAATCGGCCGTGAAATGTTTCCTGTGTGTTTCAGTTGCAATGTCGGAATACCAGTAATACCGCGAGTCCCCACTTCACTCTTGTCTTGTCGGCAACGCGTCGATTCCACAAGTTTAAACTTCTATTAAACGGAGCTTGCATTTCTGGTGGTAATTACCACATCAGATCTAATAAATACCTCATTTTCTGCAGGGCGTCTGTTACCATCGCTCCGGATACGGCGGCCGTCAGGAAGTGTGTTCCTGCTCCTCAGATCTCTGCAACAGCTCCCCGAATATACCAGGCCCGCTCGGCCTTATCCTGACCTCACTCACTGTGTATACGACGAGAATTGTTTAAATAAAAATATATTGAAACATTTCCGACATTAGACATGTACAGAATAGACCTGACATATTGTTTATGTGCTCTTTGAGACCTGAATTTGAAATAGTGTAATGAAGCTTTCTAAAATATACAACATTACAAACGAAACCAGGATTAATATTTTGTTCTGCCTTTATTGACTGCACCTGCTAGCTTTGGTAAACCTTATGATTTAAATGCATAATTAACTAAATCCTAGTTTTTGCACATCGCAGAAAAAAGCAAACTTAAAAAAAGTCATATCTTCAGAGAAAATACAGACAGTTATTAGCAGCTGATATTTTTTGTATTATTGAACTGATAAACAAACACAAGAGCCACTAGATGGTTAGTGGTCACCAACGGCCATGGATATCAGTATCTAAATCACCGATGCGTCGGGGACCTAAAAAGCAGTTTGGGACGCGCGTTACTTCTGGCACTGCAGCCAAAACACGAAAACAACTCATGGTCGATTTTAAAACCCTAGTATGCATGAGGCCCGTGACCTACAACAGAATGGTTCGTACCGTGCCCGTTGTCGAGCACGGTGCCCCATTAACAGGGGAGGTTGGCCTTGATTCAAGACCAACTAAGACGACCCGTAGCCCAGCTGGTACTCGTAGCGATTCTATTTGCGAGCTTATATATTTATGAGACATAAATGTTGTCCTGGGGTCATAGGGGTTTGTGATGTTTTATTAGTGGTGTCCGTGCCACCCGCGGCTCAGGAAATAATAGAGCGGAGGGTACGAAAGATGGATGTCTTTTTATTTAAACGATCTGAATGTAAATATTTGAAGTCTATGTGCGGCCGTATAGGCTCTATTGAAAAGTGTATTCAACTTCCCAAAATGGTCGGTCACTGCCCCATGAGTGCCCATGACCCACCTCTCGCTACCTCGCATGATCTCATATGATAACGTTATTTAGGTGTCTATGTATATATTTAGGTTACTCAGGTCTCGTATGGGAAAATATAAATAAAGATTGAGATAACAGAAAAGTAAAATAAGGCGATTTCTTATTGCATTGAATGTTGCTTTTTAACGCGTAGCTTCGTAGACGCACTACGAAGGATTCTCATAGACGGTTTCTGTAGCTCCGAAAAGCAAAAATGGAATGACAGCCCGTCAGAAAACAAATGAACGAAATCATATGGTTGGTTTCAGTTATTTGGCAAGTCACACATTGTTCAGACCACTTACAAGATCGGAAAACGATGAACGCATCGTTCTACATAAAGAAACACATTTAGAAATAAGATAGAAGAAGTGCCCCGCGAATTATCTGAACGGAGTTGAAGGTTGAGCATTATTTCGTAAGAATAAAACATTTTTGAGATCAATGCAAATTTTTTGACAGCCCAAGTAAATGTAAAGTAGTAGGGATTTTCTTTGTACTATGATTTGAACGCAAGAACCTGCTACGAAAAACGAAGATTTGTTCTTGGTAAGTCAGTTTTTGTAGCTTTGTTGGAGCTATTAGCTAAACTATGTGTCTCAATATATATCTTTCCATAATTGCCTAAAATTTTGCGTTATTAGTAGTAATTTAGAAAAAAAAGAGTTTTCCGAAAATTATAAGAAATTTACATAAAAAAGTAATAAGTAAGATATTACTGCGCATACCAACTAGATCTCTGTTGAAAGAGAGATGTCATTCCCATCAATTTTAAATATGCCCGCAACTTGAGCCTTAAGCTGAAAAGTTCTACACCAGCATAAAGTAACAAAAAATCAATAAATTGCGTTCAAATGGATTTCAAAACGAAATGAAATTCATATAATTTCGAAAATTTACAAATTAAAGATCTCTTGTTAGCCTGTCAGGTGATTCATTGTAAAAGTTAGAAAAAGACGATCATCAATCAGTTATCATACATATTACTTTACAAGAAAATAAAAACCAATTTTACCTGTAATTCTAGTGTATACTGTCAGCCAAATGCAAGAATATGGCGGGGTCTCAAACAAATCTAGCGAATACCGCGACTCCTCAGAGGTGCGGGAGAGAGGGCAACAGGATGCCATCCAAAATCAACAGTACACCTTGATCTCGCAGAACAGCTATGGTAAGAACAGATTTGTAATAAAGTCTCAAATAAATCTACAATTTACTAACGACAATAATAATAAGGCAATAAAATCTCAATTGGGGGAAACTATTTACAAATTAAATTTTATCGAACTTATAGAATGGTTTTTTATCGTGGAAATAAAGTCTATCAAACTGACTGACTGGAAAAATGCTGAAAAAAGCAACACAATACATTTTATTATTTTATATTTTGGTAATTAATCAATACACGGGAATATTTTAACTCAGCTTTTATTTCATTACAATAACGAACCACAAAAAATACCTAAGACAAGATTCCAACACGGATAAATGATAAAAGCTGTTATCTAAAAGTCTACGCCATTCTTTTCAGGTTGTTCCAACAAAGAAGCTGCCGACCAGAACGTAACAACCTACTGCCGAGTCACTACTGGTATTTACGAGTCTACTTCAAACCAGCAGTACCATAATCCTAGGTACGAAATCGAGAAATGACATTTTGTTTAGCCTATAAATAAAACAAGATCTCATGAGTACATATTTTTCAGATATAATAACCCATCGGCACCTACGTTCAGTTCTCCGCCGAATTCCCCTTTAGTGGGACTAGTGTTCGATCCTTCTTCGCCAAACTTCAGTGGACATGGTGTAATGGCTGACCGAGTCAGCGCTGATAGAAGATCGCAAAGTACCTGGTCGATCCCAAACCAGGAGCCGATAGGGACAGGGGCAAGAAAGAAAATCGTTAAAAGTAATGATAAACGAAATACTTACAGTGCCGATCCTCGTTACCATGAAAGGTACAAAGAAAGCACCGACATTGATCGTCAAAGGAAGCAAGATAGAATCTTAACCTCTGAATCTACCTCAAGTCTTGATTTCTTTGTTGAAGGAGAACGAATGGTTTCAGAGTTGTGTAACATATCGGAGTCTAATCCAAGAACTGATATAAATAATCAAAAACAAAATCAGAAAACTAATAGCCTAGATGACGATAAGCACAAAGTTTCAGTTTCCTCAGACCTACTTTTAACGGCTCTAGATAAAATTATCATACATGACCAGATCCCCAATCAAATCGTTCAACTGGCAATAGAAGCGTGCACTGATGCTGAAAACATAGCAATAGCTCACCATAATAGACCATGTTTTAAAAACATACATTCAATTTGTGCCAAAACAAGATCTAATGTACAAAAACCTGATAGTGCAGTTGCAAATTTACATTCACAAGGAATACCCTGGGTGATAAAGAATTTTATATTTTCTTTTGTTAGAATCCTTGATGGCTGGAAAGGAGTCAAGGAGTTGCTTAGTGAGAAACATGACACTTTTTCTAGAATCGAAAATAAATATTACAGTCCTAACATAAGGGAATGCTTCATACAATGGCAAGCAGTCACCAAAGAGATGTTGACGCATATTTATAAAACATTTAAGTGCCTTGATCACGGTTTTACTTTGGAGCAAAAAAGTTTTACACATAGTTATTACGCCACAAATCCCACGGGACCACGTCATCAAAATCAAAACAAGTTCCAAACAGTGAAACCCCATATTGGTACTCCGAGAACAATAAACGCAACTCCACAACCTTATAATGCCATCCAACCGCCTTGGATCCAAAATCAAAACCAATCTGTCTCTCAGTCTTTTAACGAAGGACCATGGCCATCTAGATCTGGAGTCACTTACAAAAAATTTCCTGTTGTTCCATCTTCCAACCCTCATAACTTTTACCCTCTCAATGATCAGAGTGATATAGACAATTATCAGAAGATGACGTACAAGTGTGAACCATGTAGTGTTCGTGAGGCTAAACCTAGGCAATCTTGGACCATTACTAACGTGCCAGATTTTAGAGCTTTAGAAAATATGTGTCACGCTGATCAAAGAGAATTATACAACCAATTAAAGCATAAAATGGATGCTGAGCTTGGTAAGGCACCTGGTCAGCCAGTACTTGGAAGTGTGCCTTGCGATTTACTGCAACGTAGGGAAATGGAGCTTAAGGCTAAAATGATTCCACTAAGCCATGTGGAAAAGGCTTTGATTCCCAGTATGGCTACAGCTGCGGAACTTAGGGTTTGCCTTCAGAAAAACAATAGCTGTGGAGATACTAAAGAAGAGACAGATTTTTTTGCAACGTGGGGTCAGGTTATACAAAAAGAACCTAATGATTATTTAACTCATCACTCTCACAACATACAGATGCCGTCGAATGTTGTGACGATTTCAAATATCTCTGGCCCCGTGCAATTTATTGAACCTGATAATGATGAGTTCCATGAAATTTCAAAAGCATATATGAAGCCCGGTAGTTACAAAGTACCCATAAAGCCTACAGATCCGGTATCACCTTTTATGCAGGCTGCTTCACAAGATACACCATATGACAATTCCATCGATGATACTGCACATTTGAAAATTAAAGCTCCATTTTCTCAAGTAACATTGGCACCACAACCTAAATATAATATAGAATCGTGGCCATGCCTTATGTCAAGACGAACTGATGACGTTTTCGATGAAGATCCAAAAATGTTCACAAGATCCGGTATGCAACACTTAGGCATAAAAGGAACGGAATCATTAGATTTGTTTGGATCTATCACATCTGATAATGCATGGGAAGCTGCTAAGCAATCCGCTCCAAAGTTGATGGACTTTATACATGAAGGTTCCAAATCTGATACAGCCCGTTTGTATGATGCTCTATGTTTAAGTGCAACCGATGACATTTCAGAAAGTATCAAAAACATCCAGCCAGTCATCGACAATAACAAGGTTTGGTCTTCAATATCTACAAATAATTATGTAACAAAGCAATCGATCGACATGTGGCATGAAGATTTAACTACAAAACAAGACCTAACGCAGACGGAATGTTTGGATAGGCAAATAATTTCCGATAACACAGGAAAATCAAATGACGGAGTCAATAAATCAAACGAAATCGATGATCAAAATAGTGACAATAAACGTGAAGAATGTAAAGAAAGTGGTCGTTGTTATGATCAAACTGGCAGTTTTATCAAAGATGATAGTGCCAAAAAGTCTAGTAACAAGTCAAAAACTGTATCTGGGATGTGGTATCATCCCAAAAAGAAGAAGCCCTTACCATCCACTACAGTTAAGAAGTTTGATAATATCCTGTCAAGTATGTATCAAATAAATGAGGCAAAGTTCGTGATTGACGACATGGATATCAAAGTGGTAAACAATTTTCTAATATTATATACCGTAATCAATACCCACTTCTATTAATAAAGATAGTTAATCATTTCAGGCTCCAAGATTCTATGAAGTGGTAAAACGCCCTATGTGCCTGCATGACATATCAACTAAACTCAAAAATTCTACATACACTGAATACGAACAAGTAGTTCAAGATTTTAGGCGAATTTTTAATAATGTCAGGCTATACCTCAAGGTATCAGTATAACTGAATTAATTATATTTACATAGAATTATGAATATAATTGAATAATGATTGAATAGGTAATTACTGTTATTGGTGACATTTTCATAATGGCTCTTTATATTTCAGTCTTTTCCGGATTCTGTGATGAAGAGAAATGTTAACAAAATATCTACAGAGTTTGAAAAAATGTTAAGCGACGAATTCCAGAATAAACTGGAGCCTAGAGTGAAGTCACAGGATAATGTAGCGTCTCAAGATGCTGCGACCAAAAAATTTGACAAAGATATTGATAAGCAAAAACCAGAATTGAAAAATGAGGAAACAACAAAAAAAGTCGATTCAAAGGTCAACGAAGATGTTACGAACGAACGAAAAAAATGAGTTTTCTAATTCAACCAAACAAAATATTCACAGGATAGTCTGACACTGAATTTTGAGTTCATGTTTTTTGTTTTTAAATGTTTTTATTTCTAAGTATATTTCATTTCTCATTTACGTAAGATATGAAACACGACATTTTTGTTAAAATTCTTATTTGTATCTATCAATACATCGATAAATAGTTTTAGTAGAATATCTAGTCAAACAGATTACGATTTTTTTAAACAAATGTCAGTGACGTTACCAGAACTAGTAAAATATAAGATTATCGATTTAATATGTAAGTGCTTGCCATTTTTGGATTGGACTTTATTATGGGGTTAATGTGTTTCTTTATTATTCTGTTCTTTGATTGCTTAGTTTGTAGTTTCATCTCCTTTAATTACTATATTTCTTATATTAATCGTATGCAGAAAAACAAATTTATGTTTTGATGCCATATGAGGCTTGAACTTTCTTTAAATAATTCCAGAATATATAGAAATATAATAATAGATAATTGAAAAGATAGCATTAGATGTTAAAATGGTATGATTATTATTTATTGCCTTTTTGTATTTCGATCTGTGATGTATGTTTAGGTAAAAGTCAATAGTTTGTATCGTCACTCGCTGTTTATTTTTAATTTTGCGATTAAATAAGATGTAAATAAAAAGGTATAAAATGTACAAATTGAAACTTAAAAGTTTAAGTTATGCATTACTACTTTAAATGGACATAACATGATCTAAGTGCCGGGGCGGGGACGCAGACGCGTGATTGTCTCCGTGAATATTTATGCGGAGACCAAACTATTGTAATTGATTCACATAACTTCGATTCGCTTGTACGTGTTGAGTTATTTTTTAATGTAACTTGTTCATTTGGTGTCCTTCATTGGTATTGTATTTTTTACTAAGATTTTTGAGATGCCGTTTTACCTGCCATAGGCAATAAGTGAATGATACCGCGTCGATATTAGATTTGGGTCAGAAGGAAAGTTTCGTTATATTTGTTTGGATGGTCAAAATTCCAAATTTTAATTCGATGACGTTGGAGTTAATTTTAAGTATTCATTAAGTTGTGATTTTATTGTTTAACTTATTAACCTAAAATTATGGCAAGGAACTCCTATGATAATACAAGAGTTGATTCATATGTCGTGTTTCATTGCTGATGATGATCGTTTGTCTAAAAACTCCTGTAAAATGATAGAGGGAATAATATAATTACAACGACAAAAGACACCGAACAACTTGACATGCAGCGTACTTTTTTCCATACTGAAAATAGACATAAACCGAAAATAGACCGAAAATTAATGTGCATAGCGATCTGTCGAATTTATTGCTGTTTGTCGCAGAAATAGGTTACGACCTTACAGCCTTATTAATAAAAATCGCTTACTCCAAGCGTCATCCGAATCTACACTTTGACTAGTTAATTCTTGATTAACCTAGTAACAACTTCTTATTTGAAATGCTATTAATAAACATGGAGTAGCGTCGGACGAACAATACATTTCTTAGTCCGGGTTGAACGAGTAAAATATGGCAACCTTTAAAATTTAAAAGTAAAAAGAGTGAGTCAGTGAACGACTTCATGCATTAAAATGACAGTAATAGCTCATATTTTGGAATTGACAACTTCAAACTGGACGACAGTTCAGCTTTCAAATTTTAATTTCAAGCGCCTACCTAACGGCGGCTCTACACTCCAGCGAGACTGCTAACCGAGTGCACTCGTACGAGAGTGTACTTGGTAGCGCTATATTACTACATGTTTATTAATAATGAATTTAATTAAATCTTATTTACGACAAGTTTTAAAGTTACTCTTGCTCTAGTCTATGTTTATTAATATGGCCGTTAGAGTATAAAGTAAAGTATACTCTAAGGTTACGACTGTTACGAGGTAAAATCGTTGTGGCGATTGTGAATACGAGGAAAAATGCATTTTAACTCTTTTTCGAATTTGCCTGACAACGTTAGTTATTTATTGCTAATCGGAATGCAACTCTTTTTTACTGTTTTCATTAAGATCAGAGAATATATACTTAACATGTTGTTTAGATTCAGTTATTAATTTTGATAATTACGTAGAGAATAAGAAAACTGTATATTTCTTATTCTCTACCTATTTGTCAAAATTAATAATAATTTTAGAAAGAATGAAGCATTAAAACACACTTTGAAAATTATATGATGCTATTGCTAAATCCGTACTCGTTTACGTTTCGTACTCGTTTCGTTCGTACCCCAGGAACAATAATTCCATTTCTAAGAAAAAGTTTCTTCGGTGGTCTCATCCACAGATAACACTTCGCCATCAGGTCAGAGATTATTATGGAGAACTCTCAGATTTGTAGGTTTCCTCACGATGTTTTCTTTCACCGAGTGATAAAGAAATTCTAATACGCACATTAAGACGCACATAATTTTTGAAAATTAGGGGCCCATCGGTTCGACAGTCCAACGCTCAACCACTCGGCTTACATTATTTATTTATATAGATGTTAGAATGTTCTTTACATAAAATAAGGAGTTTGCCTAAAATTATGATAATAATTAGCAAATTTCCTTTCGCTAATCCCAACTAGTTATCACGTAGCTGTCTATCGTGTTATCACACTTGTATTTTATTACCTACCCTTCATAATGTAATCTAATTCAATAGTGACTAGTCTATTACTAATCATTCGATAGTTATTTTTACAACTTAAGTACCTATTCTAAATTTATCATTTCCTATATTTTTGTAAAATTGCGCATGACTAGTTTTAGGTAATCTACCTGAATGTGACACGGACATTTATGATTCAATACCAATACATTACCCCAATTAAGTACTTATACAGCTTATATACGAAATCAAATCGTATTTAGTGAATATCTGATGTCTTTTGAAGTATATTTATTAGCATAAGAACATTTATATTTCATTAAAAATGATATAGGTACATACAAAGGTAGGTACTTAATTTAAGCTGAAGAATGGTAGGATTTAGGATTGGGAAGTTCCATGCATGCAATGTAATGAATATCATGATACTGAAAAGTAATCAACATTTAGGTATGCCCTTTGCCATTGCTCTTCTGAAACCATAAGAAAAAGGTCAGATAAAGGGCAGATTACCATCCTACGATATCCATTACAGCGCTGAACACTTACCATGATAAGACCCATCTTCTCATTTGTCCAATTTTTGTACAGAAATAAGTACATACCTGCAACAACTTGGTTTCCGCACAGTGTCATACCATTAGGTACTACAAATTCAATCAGTTCAGGTTCAGTAATTTAAAACCACTTCTTTCTTTTTCGTTATAGTTTTGTTTTATGTAATAATAATTATGATTTTAACGGAATCAATTCAGGTTGTTAGCGGTCATGGCGTTCATCCAATCGATTTGAGAGAAAGCAATGATCGTCGGGTAGAAAGGGCGTGACACCGGCCAATAGAGCAAATTACTTTTATTCCAGTTCCGATACAGCCGCCAACATTGATACAGTACTTACCTATTTTACCAAATTATAATATCTAAGTTGAATTCGTTAATTATCTAAGTTAGTAAAGAGTGATAAAAAAATCTAAAATGCTATTTTAATATGGATTAACTTAAAAAATATCTAAGACTTGGCACAATAATTTTGAGTGGGTAGGTTGCATTTTAGGCAATTTAAAAATATTAATAATCCGCACCGGATCGGATAATTACTACCTAACAATTAAGTATAGATTATGTTCATAATTTCAAACAATGTTTTGGCGAAGAGTGAGTTGAATAAGGTGCGCCCGCAGATTTTATAGTCACTGGACACCATACCTGAGGATACAAACCTTTTTCCCGAAATACAGTAAGTATCTTAACAGTTTTTTAGTTTTTAATGATAATGATGATCTCTCCCTGTTTTTTATGCACCTATTAGGTTTTGCTCGCGGTTTCGCCCGCGTGCGTATCGAAAAACGACAAAATTCCGTTAAAATTATCCCAAGGGAACATATTAGCGGAATAAACACTATCTCTAACCATATCCATATCAAATTTTATCTAAATCGGTTCAGCAGTTTAAGCGTGAAAATGTGACAGACGAACAGACAGATTAACTTTCGCATTTATAATATTAGTAGGTAAGGATTCTGTATCCACCTGATGGTAAGTGGTCATTGTCCCCTGTGGACACAAACGACACTAGGGGAGGTTAGGTGTGGTTAGGTTAGGTTAGGCCTCGCAGCCCTTGCCGACTGCGGTGAAATGCATGGTCGACAGAGAGACGTCGCGGACAGCGGTGCAGGCCTTTGCGGAGTGCGTCGCTCCGCAAAGGGGCGGCGGAGAGAGAGCGCGAGGACTCTACAGAACTCGCCATCGCCGCGCCGCACCGCTATCTTTTCTATTCTTTCGAGAACTTTCCAGAAATTCCATAATATGATTTTTTTCTATCCCGCTCGCACCTTTTCTCTCTGACATACGCGTAAAAAATTGCCAACAGATTACGACTACGCGACATTGTTTGACTAGTAAACACTATGTATGTACTACAAATTGATGGTCATCAACATTTTCCTTAAACACACTTAATATAACAGATTTTATCGCGAAAAGCACTTTAGCAAATTGTTATCAGTCATCAAGTTGTTTTCTAATTTTAAAGTGCACATTCCTAGCTCATAATGGGGAACTTGTAAAACTAAATTATTATAGGCATGTAAGCATGGTGTAATTCTTGTCTACTACTTCTTTTTAAACGGTTTTAAAGAGATAACTCCGAAATAAAATGACGACCCGGATGGCGCCATGGTTAACACGCCGGAACGCCGTTCCGAGGGTCCTGGGTTCGATTCCCAGCGAAGCGGAAAGAATGACCGTTCTTGGTCTGGGTGTGTGCTCTTGTCTTGTGTGTTGTCCATTGCACCCACGACACAGGGAATCCTAGTGTGGGGCTATGAGTGTGTAGCGTTATTTATTTATTATTTATTTAACCTGAACCCCTTATTAGTTGTTAAATTCATTTCAAAAAACTTTTCCCACTTAACTGTTTCTTGTGAAACTATCTACATACCTACTATACCTACTGATGTCTCGAACTCTTCAACATTATGATAGTTTCAACTTGATTACAAGAGTCTAGTTAATGGAATCATGAGGTAAGCAGTGGAACTTGCCACTGGTGCTACACTCTAGCTAGACCAATTTCAATAGTATTTACTGTCCATGTCGTCCGAAACACAAACAATCTAGAACGAGAATGTTGTGCGATTTAAATAATAATTACTTCACTCTTCATCGCAGTTCATTGATATTTGATCACAAGTTCAGTGGTCTTTGCTGAGTCAACTAGCATCGGCTAACTTCATCAATGGTTGTTATAAAGATATTGCAGCAGTAAAACAGTTGATAAGATAATAATAATAATTTTTCTGAGAAACATCCGCCGAACTTTTACGTGTCCACACTAAATGTTTACGATACACGTAGTTAAGTATGTGTATACAAATATTTATTTTTGGAAGAGCAATTAAAGATAAAATTGGTTACTTACCCCAAGTACCTATATAATGTACTTACAAACTACCTACTCCTCGCTTACATTCCCATTGCAACATCCTTTTTTTAAGGGCTTATGATAATAAACGAGCATGCAGCACCACCTTCTACTGCCGCCCATGACAACTTAGGCCGACACAAGTACAACTTGGCACAAGAGTCCACGAACATTGCGCCTGAATACTCTACCCTGGATACTGTGTGAACATGCCATTCAGTGTTACAAGATCCAGTAAAACAGGACGGTCGCCCGGTCGTGGGAACGAAGCTTAGCTCGTTACTCGTACTGTCTGGAAGATTGAAAATGAAATGGCTTGCCGTCAATGTGCCTATTCGATCCTGCGTGGCTTTCTTTGTGAGATTTAAAAGCTAAGCGAGTTACCACGGCCTATCCGTGGCTTCTTGACGAAAGTGCAGTTGCTGCCGCTGACGCGGCATTTCCCACGGGTCGACAATATCTAATTGTATTACTTTTGTATTTAGTCTTGCACCACTAATGAACTAGTGAACACATATTGTAATTCTCATATTGTGAAAATAAATTGATTTTTAAAAACGTAGATATATTAATATCCGTTCGCCTGAACTTAACTAGTGACGAAAAAATGTTTAAATGGCATGCCAAGTATCACTGACACACTAGCGGGCTGGACTCTGGACTTCTGGAGCCTTTCGGATGGCATGTTACAGGCAACAAAAAGGGAGGGTATCTACATTAAAATGCCCCTCTAGGCTAGGGCATCCTTCTAGAAAGAGGATTTACTTACATTAGCCTATGCACATACTGCACACTATTTTTGGCGGGCAAACTAAGAAGTTATTTGATAGTTTTACAACGGCCATTAAGCAATCGTGGATCATATTGTATTATTGTTTTGATTCGCACGATCAACTGATAACCGTTATCGATCAGATACGACAGTATTGCATGTAAGTATATAATGCAACATTGGCGATACAGTCTATTAGTATTTCGGCTCAAAGTAGAGTTAGTTAACGATATCATTTTATTAACAGCTTGTGTGATCATATCGAATCGTTTTATTAATAAAACGATTAACATTTTGAAGGTAAAAAATATAACTTAAGGTCACTTTCATCAAATTCATAAAACTTCACATCCATGAATATTTATTTGCCTGTTAAATAAACTAAGTTTACTTAGTTAACCAAAGACTACCATAAACTTGAATAATTTAATAACAGAAAATATCAATTTCATTTGAAAATTCGCGTGATATTGATACGGTAAAGGAATATACTTAGATAATATAAGATTTTTGTTTTCAATATCATAAGTATTTCATTGCTTTCAGTTACTAAAACGCAAACAGTGGTTAAATGCCACTTGTGACCTTTACCCACATAAACAGTTACAATAAACCTAAGTGACTCATTTGGAGCATAAAAATTGTGTATAAATAAAAAATATCGTTATAGTCAGGGCCTTAACGCCTATCATACGGTCTTATAAAGAATACTGTAGCGGGGATACATCTCTTTGAATTAGATATTTAGGAAATAATGTAGGTCGGCTTCGATACCAATATAGAGAACAAAACAATTTTTTTTAAATTATTGTCTGTCTGAAGAGAAAACTTTGTGTCCCTTTAATTTTTTTACGTATTATAAATTAATCCTTGCGTACTATCCCACCTGACGATAAAGTGGTACCTAGTCTTTGATGGTAGAACGCTCTAACTTCGAAGCCTGTTGACTCACTCTTGACTTGAAGACACCCACATTGTAATTGAACGGGAACATCGTCGTGGGTAGTTTGCTCCAGTCACAGATGAACAAACAAAAGGGTTCGAGTTATTAATATGCACTGTGCGGCCCTAGGCCTTATTCAAGGTAGAGCAAAATTGTCTTGGAACTCTTGAGTGCATTGAACACTTTCAATTCATGTAACTTGTATTTCAATTCATGGCCTGTAATTTTACTGATGTCCAGGAGGACGGTGACCCCTTACCGTCAGGGGATTAGTCTGCTCGTTTATCGGCTATTTAAATATCATTTGTTTCAGATGTTGTGGCACATTCTTGCTGTAGCGGCGGTAGTGTCGTCGGTGGCCGGCCACGGGCGGGTCCTGGAGCCGCCGTCCAGGGCCTCCATGTGGCGGGTGGGCTTCCCCACCTCACCCAACTACGACGACGACGGCCTCAACTGCGGCGGGTTCTGGCACCAGTACAACGTTAATAATGGAAAGTGAGTACGTTGACTTGACTTGACAACTCGCAATGTTATATTTGTTCGTACCTAATCCTCAAAAACCTTACCTAACCTGACCTAACGATAGCAACTGTCATCAAAGTACTTAGGTATTATATCAATGTTCAAGTGGGTGGGTTTCATTTACATTTACTTAACTTACTAAGCTTACCAGCGATTATGGACATATTATATTTAAAAAAACCGAAACGAAACTAAAATAAATTAACTGACCTGACCTATGACTTAAATCTGACTGAAGACCCACGCAAAGAATGATATGGGCTTCAATAGGACTTTTAATAGAAATAATAGAATATGATTTATAGAAATGTGTCGTCAGGTGCGGTGTTTGCGGCGATCCTTTCGACATGCAGGAGCCGCGAGCTCACGAGCTGGGCGGCCGGTTCGGCTCCGGACAGATTGTGGCCCACTACGACCAGGGCCAGGTGTTCACCGCCACCGTCCAGATCAGCGCCTACCACAAGGGCTTCTGGGAATTCAGGATCTGCACCGACCCCAGGAACAATAACCAGGAATGCTTCGACCAAATTCTGTTAGAGCTGGAGGAGGGCGGCACCAAGTATTACCCTTGGATGAGCGGCACGTACACCATGAACTACCGTCTGCCAGCGAACCTCGTCTGCGAGCACTGCGTTCTTCAGTGGAGGTACACAGCTGGAAATAATTGGGGAGATTGCGGAAACGGGAGGGAAGGTCTTGGCTGCGGGAACCAGGAGACCTTTGGCGCTTGCACTGACATTTCCATCGGGTCCGTAGACCGCGCGCCGGAGGCACCCGTCGAACCAAACCCCGGTTTACCAAACCCTGCCCCGAATTGCATAGAGCCCAGCGTTTACGAAGGTTAGTAAGCTGCCTCCGAAGACATCTTTATCTCACCAGTATCAGTGTTTTTTACCATATTTATTGAAAGAGGTAGACTTGGCAGTGGTTTAAGTAAATGTAAATAAGTAAGTAGTCTTGATTGTAACATAAATAACATTGTTACAAATAAGGGTTAGAATTCATCGGTGTTTAAGGGTTAACAGTCATTGACATTACATTTGACATTGGACTTTCAAATTTTGAGTAGAAATGCTATCATTGTTATCTGATAAACAAAGTAAACAATTTTTTGTTCCCAATATTACTATCTATAAATAGTGCCAGTTATTATTTCTATACCTACTGCTAACTTTATCGACAGATAGAATATTGGAAACGATTTTTAGTGAGCAGCTGTTTATAAAATGTTAAAAACGTATCGATGAAAGAATTTCTGTTCTGGTGGTAGCTGAAGAATTTTGTATGTACCTAATTCTCTTATGCTAACTAAGCTTAAACTTATCAGTGAAAGTAGATATTCCTTGATGTTTACTTTCCATGATTTGTAACTAACTAACTAACAAACCTGTAGAGTAGCACAACGCATATTTAAATCGATAATATTGCATGGAAATGAGATATTTATTTGCTTATTTGTTCAATATGGTTGGTATGAGGCTGAGGTGCGAATTATAAGCTTGCACTAACAAGTAACTGCTAATTTAGAACGGACGAGTAAACGATTCGAGTTCGCTTTCTGTTGCCAGAAATTAAACAGCTCTTTAGGCTAGCTAGTGTGATTACTTGACTACTCTGAGTTGGTTCGTATCAGCTGCCGATAGTGAGGACTTGCCGCCATATGAGCTGCAAAGTCAGATGCCACTTTAATTGCATAAAAAATTAGACATAATTACAATCATTATCGCAACCAACGCGTTGTTGTGGAAACCAATGCGTTGCGATACAACGATAACTTCAGTAGGTATACACAATAATCGATAGTAGGTAACCTTAAACTTTGTTGACATGTCATAAAAGCAACGATTTGCCAAATTGTGCAATAACTCATATCACCACTCGCCCGGCACCTTTAATGTATTGTAAATATTTATTGCAATGACTAATAAAATAATGTTCACAACAATGTCTTTGATTGCATCTCATAATTCATTTATGAGTTCCGAAATGATGGAACGAATGATTAAAACGATTGCTTTACTAGGCACCCAAGCTACGAGTATCTTTTATATCTGCAATATAATTGGTGAGTGTACATAGATGGGTTGTAGTATGCAGTCGTATCATCCTGTGCAGGCCAGAAATATGCAACTGAAACCCATTCCACAGCAACCCATACAAGTCTGTGCAAAATAAATGAACGCTTACACACTAATATACCCGCACTAGAAGTCCCTGTCGCGGGTGGCATGGACAACACAAATAATAAATAACACATCATTAACACCCACGACCCGAGAACAGACATTGTTCTGTCACATTAATATCTGACCCAGCCGGAATCGAACCCGCGACCTCTTTCACGCAGGTAGGGTCACCAATAGGCTATCAACAGTGTTGTCGATCGTCGTAATATAACCAAACCAAGTTGTAATTAATACCTACGAGTCACTCAAAGGTAAATGGATACATTGGTCTCCGTTGCCCGTATATATCAGTATGAGGGCAACGAACACTATATATGGCTCTGCATACTTGGACCACAATATATAAATAAACATTTTACTATCGATTTTAGCAAGCTCCTAAAAAACATTCAATAAAAGTACCGTTGGGACTAAACCGAGTGGTACACCTAGCGACCCCTACCGGCCGTCGTAGCCTCGTCCGTTCATCAGTTCTTCGGGGACGTGGGCTTGCCACTGGAGGCGGTAGGAACCTCATATAGCCTATATCTTGTTTATAAAAATCGGGATGGCGTAGGCACTTCATCATTCCTTGCCACGCCGTGTCACTAGACATCGCCGGCACTGCGTCTGTCACACACACCACTACACGACACTATGTGGCTGGCGGAAAGTATGAAAATGCATAATATATTATTATTATGTCATTTTTTTCACCTGTTCCATATTCCGCCGTCCGCTACTACCGATTAACACAACCAATACACTATTGTGCAAAAATACATTAAATGTCAAAAAACATTTTTAAAAACAAGCTTTTATTCAAATGCGCTAAAAAGAATAAAATAAACTTTACCTTTAAAACTTTTACTATCAACTTATATTACGTGATAAGTCATTACACGATTTATACGATATAAAAGCTTGTCCCGAGATAAAGGTACCTATTCGAATCGTACTGTCTATGAAAATTTTAAAAAATAAAATCAATCAGATCATTTCATTAATTTCCTTGTTTATCTTATCTACACAGGTTAGCACCTTATCACCTCACAGGGGTTAAAATTGTAAAAAGGGGTCACGTAGTATGGGTACGTTATCTAACCCATTGCGTGCCGGTTGTTGCGATATGGTGTGGTTATTTATAATACATACCTAATTATGTGTCAACAGACATAATGTTAATACTTTTAAATTAAATCATTATTTTACACGATCCATACTTTAACAAACATGGGAACTTCCCTGTTATAATAATTATGATTAGAGGCATATATTAATTTTAAAATTTCCTTCTCACAGATATCCTGGAGTTAATTCGAAAAGTTGCTGTCCGGCCAAAACAAGCCCCCTCGCGAGACACGCCCATCCTATACCAACGTAAGAACCATCGAAGGAAACAGAGGAAAAGAAAACTTAAACCGCGCAAAAGAAAAAAAGTGTTTCAGAATTTCACTTACAATAATTAATAATTTATTATAGATTTTAAATATTAAACCTATAACTTTAAAGAATAATAAAAAAAATCTTAATTTTAAATAGGTATTTACGGACGCTTCCAAATTAAATAACAAAGAGAAGTTACAAAATACGGAACACATTCAATAAAACAAAACGTAAGTTATCTATTCCCCTTTATTTACACAGATACAATATTTCGAGCTTCACTTGCGCTATCTACAAACAACAAAAAATATCTAAACCATATTTGTCGCAATTATAAAATGCAAAAACAAGAAAATAAATGAAAATTAACGCTTTAACAACGTGGCGCCAAGGATTCAGAGATCACATTCGAGTCGGTATGACTGCGCCATGCGCTTACAATGACGATTTGCAATAATTCCAGTGAGTTTGGTAATAATTAGTATTCAAATTAACTATGATAAAGATAAAGGTATTATTATTGGTACTATTTACACGCTTAGATCATGGTAATATCGAAAATGGTATAAAATGTTCATTTTGTTTATAATTCCGTCTATAATTTACATAAATAAATTAATTAAGAATTTAAAAACTATATACTCGTATATAGGTAGGTTAAACGTAATAAAAATGTTAATAAGAAAAGTCGAAAATTTAAAATAGTTAAAATACTTGTGATCTCTATAACAATCTGAGGCGCCAACAAACGCAATATTCAGAACATACAGTCTGCAATTAGTATATGTACAAGAATTATACAATTGCATAGTCACAGCCGTTCATATGCATACATAATTATAATACGCGCTAGTTGGTTACAAAAAATGTATTTTTAAATAAACAAAAAGAGACCTAGCTTAACGTTAATTAAAATTTTGAATCACTGATTAATAAGATTAAAGGATGAAAATTTTCCACATGGAAAATACCGATAACATTACATGATGTCTAGGAGGGTGACTAAAAATAAAAGGGTTGGTTGCAAAAAACTATAACAATAAAAATAGTTATTCAAAAATTTTCTAATTACTGACATTTCTACCTTCCCCACTATACCCTCCACTATTGCATCCACAGCGTTTCCCGAAAACGTGATTTAAATAATAATAAAAAATGCATACAACGTACAGCCAACAGAAAAATATTACAAAAACTATTAGAAATGGTCAGAAGAAAACTATTATAAAGTCCCTTCGTCTCTGTCCCTTAGAACAGGTCCGCGAGTCTCTGAATCTAGATATTACACTTACTAAAATATTTATTCGTTACTTGGAATACTCAAGGTTTTAGTGAAAAAATTTCACTTAAGACAGTATCGGATCTTTGCAAAATTAAATCGATAGAAAATAAAAGCTGCCAAATTTTGTAGCACCAAAATAATAAAGATAATATTATTTATCATTCAATAAAGTTATATCAAAACCGATCATATACACCATATATACCATATTATGTATATAATATTCCCCCTGACCATCACTAAAACAACCTACAACGAAGCTAGAATAACATTCACATTATACAATATACAATCACCATCCAATTGTCAACAAACGTAAGGTCATCGTTCAATAATACGGCTCCGCTCCCGCACCGAAGTGAAAGAAAGAAAGTAACTTATTATTTATAATTAGATTAACAGTTGGCAAGACAACGCTAGGATTAAAGATTGTATATTTATGTACGTACACATGGATGAGTAATTAACTTTGTTATTTTATTATTGTTGGCTTGTGCGAGTGCGCGTTTGTTTGTGTGTGTGTGTGTGTGTGTGTGTGTGTGTGTGTGTGTGTGTGTGTGCGCGTGTGCGTGTGCGTGTGTGCGTGTGTGCGTGCGTGCGTGTGCGTATTTCTGTTAAGTGTTTTTTGAAAGTTTAGCAAATAGTGTTTACCTACGTAATCTCACATATCCTATAATTTATTATTAAGTTAAAAGTGTTGCAACGTTTTTTATATAATGCAGTATGCTCTAGGCCTCCTCAATGAGGAGACTCTTGCTCAGTGGCGAACCATTAATATGTTGAAGCCAACATCCGAAGGCATCGAGAATGCGACCGTTAATTCCATTCACGCTGCGGGAGCGATGCCCTACACAAGCGACCGCAAAAATACGAGCTAAGTTTAATATCATCCTTTGGACAAATCACTTATAATTTAATATTTTATTGCAGCAATTTTTGTGCATAACTATGTCTACATGCTCAAAGCGATTAACAAGTGATAATTAACTCTAAACTCAAGTAATATAAGTACGAGTATAATACACGCAAACATTATTTTATATGAACGCACATTTACCATACGTTTGACGTAAGATTGTCTGACTATACGCCTGTACCAATTTAAAATAATATATAAGTAGCAAAATGTTCAACATTACTTCATTTAGTTGTATTATTAGTGATTCGAATGGTTTCGCAAATATTTACATCTCTTTTAATTCGCTTTGATGGCATATTTAAATATTGCTTAAAATAGCTAAAAGTATAAGAAGACTAAGCTTGTAATGTAATATTTGGAAACATCATTGTTAACAGACAACAGTCCTTACTGAAATATAATGCTTCAGACAATCTCTACACAAATCTTACATTAATTTATCATTACCAAGGATAATTGTCGACACAAACATCTAATCCAAGGCAATCTGAACATCGTATTTTGTAACCGTATTATCTATTTCTACATATCCAGATAAAACATCTATACACATCAACGGGTGGTAAATAACTTTAGCTGATATAATTTATCTACTGTATATAATACGTGCGTTAGGTACACATAGTCACATTTATACATGACAACGACAAGCTTGTTCGCCCTTCCGTGCGTTACAATCCCCCGCCGACATCATTTGGGGGTTTCATTTTGATGTTTCGTCAACACAATATATATTAAAGATGATCTCCTGAGGTAATTGAACTTTTCATCCGAATATCTGTATATATAAGACTTGCGTTACTGAGTGACTGACAGACAACCTACAGCCGAAACTACTAAACGCAAGAAGCTGAAATTTGTCATGTATGTTTGTTGGCGAGTGCAGGGGAGCACTAAGAGAGAATTTTTGGAAATTCCCCCCCCCCCCCCCCCTAAGGGGATAAAAAAAGGGATAAACTGATTTTTTGTAAATTGGCGGGTGTAGCCGCGGAAGAATATTCGTAGGTATATTTTAGGTGTTAATTTCATTTACTGTTAGACTGTGTTACAAAATGATTATATTTTTTGCTATAAAATGATATTTCCTAAGTATAAGTAAATACTCCAAACGAATTCCCTAGCTATTTGAGCAGGCGATCCCAACGCACGGGGTATTTAATAGTATCCGTACTACATAAAACTTTGTCCTCACAATCCAGATAATAAATATTTTTATTCTTTCATAAATAATGAAAAATTACCTCATCTAACATATCTCTAACTCTGCTTTGGTTAAATAATTTATTTGGGAATGGTAACTTCGAAAATACACAATATTGATAAAATATTAACTATTAAAATAAGAATTTTACATCTCCTTTTTTTAAATATTTCATTTTATGTCTGAAACGGACCAATTTGAGCAGAAAATTTGTAACAGATGCAAGAGACAATTAGTCGAATCGTTCAAAACATTTCATGTAGGATGAGGAAGATTCATTTGTACATTTATTATATTCCGACATATACATACATACATTTTCATTTTCAGATACATTTTCTGTTCATACTGTGTTACTAATACCTGTGTTAAGCGCTCACTGCAGCTAACTGGTTAGATATTATCAGACAAATAAATAAGTAAATCATAGCATACTACCATTTCCGACGAAGGGAATCAAATCATGATTTTAAACAGCCTTGTTCTGACCACGATTCTGGCAAAATAATCATCGTGAAATAAACATCGTGAGTACCCATATAGTAAAACGTGATATTATAAAGTTAGGTAGGTAATATAATAATATAGTAATCCTGACCTTCAAAAATTTTTCTTTTGCAGTGAATACTTCTTTAGTATAGTTGTGATTTGGAATTCGTTGAAACGGATATGACGCGAATGAAGCATCGGCAAAATGGCGGCTGACGTAAGCAAAGCAAAACATCAATATGTGGACTGACAGTATTCGTTGTTATGAAGTTTCACTTGTAGCACGTGTGAATTGCCCACATTTTGATTTTTTTTTAATTTGTCAAAAGTTCATTAAGAAAGCCAGCATACTCCACAAACACAACTGTCACTAAAACTAATTAGTGATTGGTTATCCCACAACTGTGCCACGGGAACGGGATACATGTTCAACAAAACACATTTCTATTAACACGTACTAACACAAAAACATACTGCAGTGAGCACCAGCGTCTACATTAAATAGTTGACCAAAAATCAGTTCAATTTGGTACAAGCCTATTCTGTTGGTTAAAGTACAGTCAAAAATTGTTTAATACAGTACAAAGTTATTCAGTAAGACATACAGATTACTAAACGATTTTATAAACAGCAAAATATGAATCAACTGTCCACTATCAGACACCTGATTGTCGATCGTATCACTCAATGTACACATCCAACATTGAATTTATTATGATCATAACATTATCATAGCACAGCGACTCATAATAAATTACATTAACTAACTAAGTCGAAACACATCCATCGTAACACCGTCACATTGTCCAATACCCATTGATCACCGTCTGTCCCTCTCACTTCATATACACTATTATATTCATTTCACTCACACATCCGCTAATCAAGCTCCAACCTCAAGCTGGGTGCGAGAGATCCGCACTGGATCTTGGACTCCTTGAGTTTAGCGAGTGACATCCGAAGATCGTCCATGGTGATCGGTCTGACTGCATCCACGTATTCATCATCGGACTCAGAATTTTCTGTCTTGTTCGCTTCATCCTGAAAAGGAAAACAATATAAGTACTTATAGCAGCTGTTTCGCCCCATGTTGAGTCTATACTTTTTTTTAATAATGCTAAGTTAATCCTTGACAACAATCCCACCTGATGTTAAGTGGCGATGATGTCCAAAGATGGTAAGCGTATTGACTTAGTAAATACCTATTCACTCTACTCTTAAAGACATCATCATCATCACTTCACCAATCACCCTTGCTTGTGGTGTTCCTGAAGAACAAAGGAATGCTATTGAAGACGGGTTCCTACCGGCGGTCGCTGGATACTACACAATCTATACGTATCGTCACCGCAACCCATAACTGTCCCACTGCTGGGCACGGGTCTCCTTTCACAATGTGAGGGGTACAGGCACCACGCTGGCCAAGTGCGGATTGTTAGACTTCACACACCTTTGAGAACATTATGGAGAACTCTCAGGTGTGCAGGTTTCCTCACGATGTTTTCCCCATATAGGACCCGGGCATAAGTATATGAGTGACACTAAGTATATGAGTGACACTAAGTATATAAGTGACACTAAGTATATGAGTGACATTAAGTATGAGTGACACTAAGTATATGAGTGACACTAAGTATATGAGTGACACTAAGTATATAAGTTACACTAAGTATATGAGTGTCACTAAGTATATAAGTGTCACTAAGTATATGAGTGACACTAAGTATATGAGTGACACTAAGTATATAAGTGACATTAAGTATGAGTGACACTAAGTATATGAGTGACACTAAGTACATGAGTGACACTAAGTATATGAGTTACACTAAGTATATAAGTGACACTAAGTATATGAGTGACACTAAGTATATGAGTGTCACTAAGTATATAAGTGTCACTAAGTATATGAGTGACACTAAGTATATGAGTGACACTAAGTATATGAGTGACACTAAGTATATGAGTGACACTAAGTATATGAGTGACACTAAGTATATGAGTGACACTAAGTACATGAGTGACACTAAGTATATAAGTTACACTAAGTATATGAGTGACACTAAGTATATAAGTGTCACTAAGTATATGAGTGACATTAAGTATGAGTGACACTAAGTATATGAGTGACACTAAGTACATGAGTGACACTAAGTATATGAGTTACACTAAGTATATAAGTGACACTAAGTATATGAGTGACACTAAGTATATGAGTGTCACTAAGTATATAAGTGACATTAAGTATGAGTGACACTAAGTATATGAGTGACACTAAGTACATGAGTGACACTAAGTATATGAGTTACACTAAGTATATAAGTGACACTAAGTATATGAGTGACACTAAGTATATGAGTGTCACTAAGTATATAAGTGTCACTAAGTATATGAGTGACACTAAGTATATGAGAGACACTAAGTATACATATGAGTGACATGCAGCGTTACCCCAGAGTCTCGGGCGAGCTCGTCCCTGGCGAGGTCCCGCACGCGGTACACGGCGGCCTGGCGGCACAGCTCGTGCAGGTCCGACCCGGAGAACCCCTCCGTGCACACCGCCAGCCGCTTGTACTCGATCTGGTGTACGATACACACACAAGTACAGTCGATAACTGTATACAACTCTGTATCATCATTGCAACCCATTGACTTATTATTACTGTGGACGTCGGGTCACATACTAAAATTGCGAAAAAAATGTCCGAGCCACAGCCATCGCGAGAATAGAAATGTTAACAAAGTAATTTAAACACTAAACCCATTAAATCACAGTTTAATTTCGATTGCAGTCTATTGTGGCTCTTTTGCGTTTTGAGCTCATTTAGCGCGGACCCGACGTCCATAATAATAATAAGTCAATGTAGTCAATGTAAAAAAAAACCATAACTATCCTACCGCTGGTCTCGCTGGCCTTCTTTTACAATGTGAGGGGTACAATGGTAAAATTCGTATAGTGCGGTCAAAATAGACATAAATAGACTTAAGAGGAAATGCTATGGGTCATTTTTCCATACAAACGTTCTCGACTAATCCCTCGCTGGTTTTTGACTCTAGATCAATAATTTTTTCACACAAGAATAATATCATCATTATCTATGTCGGTACGTTTTGATTTTTTTGATATTTTTGTTTTCAAAAGTTTTAGGCTACTTCAAACAGCGCTTAAAACGGCCAAATAAATATGCCGCAAACAAACGCCTAGTACACAAATTGTATAATAATTAGCACAAAAAGCTAAACGGTCCGACACAGAATATTTCCTTCCCATTCAATTTCCAAAATTTCGTTAAGATTGCTTTAGTTTTGGCGGGGGGATTAGTCGAGAACGGAACCTCGATTTTGATGATTTTTGCCTCGGGTTATTACACGGAGCTGCAGTTGTCCCTATCGCACTGACATACACGCCGCTCGCAAGCGCGACAGAGATATTGAGTGAAAAAATCCCAAATTTGAAAAAGGGTTCGCGTGGTATTTCCTCTTAACAGATCTTCGTAAATTATATCTAGGAACCATGTCGGTCGCGTCTGTTGTCAAACAAAAAAAACCGCATCTAATTCGGTCCATTCGTTTAGGGAGCACAGACACCACATACAGACACACATATACTCAGCCACGTAAAACTTACAACACCGATGACCAAACTTATAACAACGATGATGATGATGTTGATGATGCACTCACGTCAGCGGCGACTGGCTCCGAGCGCAGGATGAGCTGCAGGATGCGCTCGCGCTGGCTCTCGTTGGGCATGGGCACGTGGAAGGTGGCCGGCATGCGCCGCTGGATCGCCTTGTCCAGGTCCTGCGGCCGGTTTGTGGCTCCTAGCGGAACAAACACTTGCGATATATATGTACAAAACTTTCCTCTTCATTTCAACCTATAACTGTCCCACTGCTCAGCGCGGGTCTCCTCTCACGATATGAGTGGTACATGTTCACCACGCTGGCCAAGTGCAGACTGGCGGACTTCACAAACCTTTGGAACATTATAGAGTACTTTCATGTACGCACCTTTCCTTCACCAAAACAAGTGATAATTAAATTCTAATAGGCACATAATTTTTGATAATTATAGGTGCAGGAGGTCTCTCCAATGCCCCCCGGTTTGGGAGTACAATGATCAAAACTCGATCGATATCTCTACTTGATACTACTACCTAGGAACCACCTAGTGGCGGCGCTACTGGATTCTGTGACAACGTGTGGGGTTCATATCTTTTCGGTAGCTTGTGGTAGACAAGACCCCTTACCCATGATGATGACAGTGCAGCTGGGGTCGGTGATGAGCCCGTCCCACAGCGACATGAACTGCGTCTTCATCATCGCCGTCGCCTCGTGGTCGTGCTGCGTGCGCGTGCGCAGGAACGACTCGATCTCGTCTGCAAATTGTACCAAACGTACTTAGAGGATACACTAGCACAAACATCTATCTATTGTAGAGGTTCACACTTTGCTGTTTGATAGATATGGAAGTGGCGACGAATATCCCGATTTGCCGTTTGATTAGACATCGAAAAGCAATCCATATTTGATCAGTAACAGACAGAGACAGCAAATATTTGATTAGATACAGTGAGTAATAGCAATGAGAGACGAAGGGGCTTTGTTTTGTCTCTCCACTAAATTCAATGATGAAACGTTTTTTACGTGTTTGAATTGTAGTGTAGGAGAGACAGAACTAAGTAATACTTACTTTTTGCAACGCAACACCCGTACATTATAATATGTGACATCACAGACTTCATCCATATGAAGGCTGTGATGTCACTTATATCGTCGGTCAGTCTTGGTCTTGAGCGAACGTGTCTTTTGTGATTTAATTAATTGTTACCCAAACATTGGTGAACTATTCACGCAATTTTAAGTGTAAAGTGTATTGCAGCTAAAGTGAGCAAAGTGCTAAAGTGGAGTGAATATTACTCGAAGCAAGTTATCGCTGGCGCGTTGCCGCGAAGCAATACGAAGCTGAGGTAGGCTCCCCTTCACCTCGAGTAAACGAGACGAGCTGCGAGCATCTAAATAATTCGTCTCTGTCGCGCTTTAGTGAAGAGTTGTCGAACGGCGCACGCATCGGTTATTTAGACGAAGTTTAGAAGTTTACCCACACTTAAATTTTTCGCAATGCCGATTAATAAGTGTAGCGCTTGCGGTACTACTATACTCGATATGCATTATATGGAATGCTGCAATGCGAAATGCAACAAAAAGTATGACATAAAGTGTTTAAATATTGACATAGACACTTTTAAGGTATTTACCCAGGCGAACAAAAAGAAGTGGGGGTGCCCGGAGTGTACAGCATCAAATCCTAAAAAGGACAACTCCGAAACCCCTATTAGATCAAGAGCATCCGTTTGTTATAAGTCTCCCTCGCCCATTGATACGGTCACTAGTCAACGGGGTGGTCAAGTACAATATTCACCTACGATAATTGATATCAATTCTCTTATACTAGATGAACTTAAACAACTGCGGACGGAAACGGTTGAACGCTTGGAGTGTCAGGCAAACGCGATAGCGCAATTACAATATCAATTTTGTGAAACGAAAAGTGACCTTGAGAAGCTTATAAACATGATGAAAGATGTTGAAGAAAAAGTTGCTGCCCAAATTAAACAACATACACGCGATAGGGAGTACGCTGAACAAATACCGCAAAGTAGTCATGTAACATTATCAGAACCACCTAATCAGCAACAAAACCCACACCCGTTACAGAAAGAAATTGCGAACTACGGCAGTTCCGTAGCCACACAACGCAAAGTGGCGAGTAAGCCAATGATAAAGCCGGCTGTTAAAACTATCAATACCTCAGTCCCAGCGACAACAACAGGGCTAAAAAAAAATAACAAAAGGCATTCTGTGATAGGATCGGGAAATAACGCTGAGATAATGACGATTCAAGGCACAGAACGCAAAAGACACATACATGTTTGGCGCTTACACCCAGAAACCACAATAGAAGCCATGACCGACCATGTAAGTAGTATATGTGGACTAAACGTCCCCATAAAAGTTGAAAAAATTCAACACAAAGTAGAACGGGATTACTCGTCATTTATTATTGGTGTACCGGAAAAAATATTTGATAAACTTAACCAATCTGAAGTATGGCCAATTAATGCACAATTTAATGAATGGATTTGGTTTCGGAAGTCAACAAAAAAAACAATTATCAAATAGATATATAGAATTATTCTATCAAAACGTAAGGGGTCTTCGTACAAAATTAGACGATTTCAGAAACAACATAGAGTATTTAAATTTAGACTTATGTGCGATTACCGAGTCGGGATGCAACAGCTCTATACATGATGCCGAAATTATACCACCAGGATACCAAATTCTTCGTTGTGACCGGTCGGATGGCCGTAAGCAAGGTGGTACTTTTCTAGTGGCCTCGCATAAGTTCGAATTACGACAAGTACTTGTGCAAAATGTATCAGTGGACGCCTGCGCGTTTGAAATAGTTTGTGGAACGGTTCACTTAATGAATAGATTTCTTTTTCTATGTAGTGTTGTCTATATTCCACCAGGGAGTTCTGAAAATGATTATATGATTTTGTTTAACATAATAGAAAACTTATGTACTAGATACGATAAAGTTTTAGTAATCGGAGATTTTAATTTGTATTCTTGTTGTACTAATGTAAGTAATTATTTTGAATGTTTTCTATCCCTTTGTGAATTCACTCAAAGTAATGATGTACCTAACTGCTTAGGCCGTCGGTTGGATTTAGTATTGAGCACAGGGTGTATCAGAGAGGTAACAGTGACAGAATCTGATGTATCCCCAGTACCAGTCGACCCACAACATCCGCCACTCGTGGTTATCGTGTGCGTTGCCGCGCCGCCTGGTACAGCTCGAGAGGGTGGCAACCGAAACGCGCTTCTAAAGGGCGCAGGTAACTCTCGACCACGGTGGAATTTCTATAAAGCTGATTATCAGACATTGTACGCAAAACTATCTGCTATTGAGTGGAGTGTTATGTATGCGATGCAAGATTTAGACGAAATTTTAAATTATTTTTATACTAAGCTATATGAAACGTTAGACGAATGTGTACCTAGAAAAATAAGAAAAAAGAATATTAATAATAATTGCAGGTATGTGTACCCGGAATGGTATACAAATTCTATTATAAAGGATTTAATTGTTAAAGCTCAGCTTCACAAGAAGTATAAATCCACAGGGCTTAAAGAGGATTACAAGGAATTTTCTGCATGTAGAATGCGTGTTAAGAAAGCAATAGAAGCCGCCCACGAGCATTACAAAAATCGAGTACAACATCAGTTTCTAAAAGATCCGAAATCTTTCTGGCAATATATTAGCTCTAAACGTAACTCAAAGGACAAGAAGGCAATTATACAGGATGGGCAACATCTAACGGACGATGAGTGTGCTAGACAGTTCGCGAAGTATTTTGAGTCGGTGTTTAGTAGTGAGCCACCTCGTCTGGATGCGCAGGCAGCGGCAGCAGCGGCCGCGCCGTCCAGTGTACGCATACATTTGGACAGTCTAAGTCTCAACGAGGTAAGAAGAGCGTTAAAAACTCTTAAACCAAAATATTCAGCAGGACCGGATGGTATACCAGCGTTTCTCTTCAAAGATTGCAGTAGAGTGCTTGAAGGACCGCTGCACTTTATTTTCAATGCCTGCCTTAAAGTACCGATATTTCCGAATCATTGGAAAATCACCCGTGTCATCCCAGTCCCCAAAGGTAGAGCAGAACCGGTTATTAGCAGTTATAGACCAGTGGCAGTGCTGTCGACACCGGCGAAGGTGTTCGAGTCCGCAGTTCAGTGCAATGTACAGGCGCAAGTGAGCGCGCACCTGTCGGACGCACAGCACGGATTTCGTCCGGGGCGCAGTACTGCTACTAATTTGCTTAACTTTATGACACAGGTAGTTCCTTCTGTAGATGCTGGCGGGCAAGTAGATGTAGCCTACTTTGATTTTAAAAAAGCATTTGACTCCGTAGATAACGACGTCCTGCTAAGTAAGCTTGCAAACATTGGTTGCACGCCACATCTCTTACACTTCTTTGTGAGCTACATGAAAAATCGTCAGCAATACGTGGACTTCAATGGTATAGAATCGGAGGCGTACTACACCAGATCAGGGGTAAGCCAGGGCAGCAATTTGGGGCCTCTGGAATTTATAATTATGATTAACGATCTCCCTGAAGTCGTTAAATATGGCTCGTGCTTATTATTCGCCGATGACCTCAAGTTGTTGCTCCCGATCAAGGACAGACGTGATTGTGAACGACTGCAGCATGACATCAATAGTGTACTGCGATGGAGTCACGAGAACAAGCTCTATTTCAATACATCTAAATGTACAGCAATGTCAATTACACGCGCGCGAACTCCATTGCTCTACGAATACATGATGGATGATGTACCATTGCAGAGGGTCACACAGGTTCGCGATTTGGGAGTATGTGTCACGAGCGAGCTAAACTATCGTGAACATATCACTAAAATTTGTAAGATGGCGTATAGAAACTTGGGATTTGTCTTGAGACAATCCCGAGGTTTTACCAACATAACAGCGATTAAGGTGCTGTACGACGCACTGGTCAGGAGTCATCTGGAACACAATGCAGTCGTATGGTCTCCTTATGAAGCTAAGTACGTAGATATGTTAGAGCGTGTGCAGAACAAGTTTATGAGGTACCTGTACATGCAATTATATGGCGTGTATCCATTTTATCCATTGAGGTATCCCACGTTATTTGTACTTGGAATGGTTGGGTACAACGAATTAGGGGTGCGTCGGGAATTTACGCTTATTGCGTATTTAATTAAACTTCTGCGTGGGGTGGTCCATAACCCGGTATTATTGGCATCTCTTGCTCTCAACGTGCCGGAGCGATACGTGTTGAGGCGCCGGCGTCCACCGCTGCTAGCCATGCCGACGGCCAGGACCAATGCACTGGCCAAAGCACCCCTCACCAGAGCCATTAATGCGCTCAACCAGGCTCATGAAAGAATTGATTTATTTTCGTGCAACTTGAGTGACTTCGCAAAGGTTGTCTTATACTTATTATGTTACGCTAATTAAGCTTTTTCTATTAGAAGTAAATGTATCTAACTTTTATTGGATTGCATATGATAAGGCCACTCTATTGTATTGGGTTTTACCTGTAAAGATAGATGTGTGTGTGAACAAATAAATAAATAAATAAATAAATAAATAAATAAATATCAATGTGTGATGGAACATCTCCTCGTTTGTGCTGCCTTTATACGCACACACACAAAGTCCCCCACAAATCACACGTTGTCCACACCCACACGCACCTATGAACACGATGCACGGCTGCAGCTTGACGGCGAGGCTGAAGACGGCGGCGGCCAGCTTCTGCGTCTCCCCGTACCACTTGTCCGTCAGCAGCGACACGTCCAGGTTGATGAAGCTCATGTTCGCCTCCTTGGCCGTCGCCTTCGCTATCAGCGTCTTGCCGCAACCTGCCAACACCGCACGAAACAACATTAGGTTGGTAATAGGCTTTTGAAAAAGGACCTCGGATTGGTCCAAAACTAGTCGGGCGAATTCGACAGAATTATTGCGTGAGATACATACATAAATATTCGTATATATTTTCAACTTGATTCATCACAGACACTAAACATTTTAATTACATGCAAACGGGTACTCACGATTTTGAATTATCACATAATATATCTTAATGTCTACTATCGATTTGTGTTACTGGTACAAGTGGTACAGTTGAGAGCTTTAATGATTTAACTGTCATAATAAGTATAAACTGTTAAAAGATTATTGTGATTAAATTAAACAATCTGTAAAACACATACAACAGGTGCATGTAAGGAATGCCAATATCACATAAATAGCCTGTTCAATCTGTCAGCGACGGCTGCCAGCAGTTTCGACCACATTGTGTGTAATAATTATCTCTGTGGTATGAATGCATTTACCATTGTTAATGTTAATGTTGCATTAATGTTGCGTTGTCAGCCATTTGCATTAAAAAAACCTATTTTCATGAGTATATTTGTTAGCCACAATAATAACTATGAAGAACTCACCTGGTGGGCCATGCAGCAAGACTCCCTTTGGCGGCTGTGTGAGGCGGCTGTCAGCAAACAAGTCCCTCTTCTGAATCGGCAGGATGACAGTCTCACGGAGCTCTTGGATCAGGTGGTCTAAGCCTGCAATGTCCTTCCAATTCACCTGGAAGAATTAGAGTATTGTGATGAGCTGTTAGTTCAAGTCTAGTCCTACTTAGCAAATTGTTTCAACAATGTTGCAATGTTGATGTTGTTCATGCCTGAAATCGGCACTCAAACAACCCAGAATTTTGGATAAAATTTTAATACTAAAATGTATTGTGTGTAGATAAATAAATATACTCACGTTGATCTCATCGGGCACCACCAGCTGTGAAGCGATGATCATCTCATGGTCCGTTAGCTTGTCCAGCACCAGCGAATGCTTGCTGCCGAGCCCCGCTCTGCAAGACATCCTTAACACATGCACAAGCTATACAGTCTGTTACTATGAGGAGTAAACATTATAGTTATGTTGCAAGCTAAAGCCAATGTTCCCAGGAGTGCCTGATACAATGAGAAAATACCAACAATGGAAAACATCAATAAAATACAGTTTTTGTGCACAATACAAGATAAATAAATATATATGTGATAACATAAAACTATTAATTATAACAAAACAAAAACCAAATTCTCATATCAGTCATAATTAATTTCACCCCTTCTTTTTTCTTGGGATCAAACAAATCATAAAAAATAAAACTGAATTGATAACCGACTTGTTTGTTGAACTAGGTTAAAAATAATTTAAAAGCAACTCTCATAGTCAACAGACCCATTAGAAAACAATGGCATAAAATATTTAATCACTTTTTTACTGTAGGGGATAATATCGATGCTGGAAAGCATAAACGCTGTAACCCCAAAAGTACACTTAAGCATTTAAGCTTTCCAGCGTCGATATGTCCAGCGACAGGTCACATTTGTCATTGTCAATTTCATGAAGGCCACATTAGATGTCATCCTATGCTTTGGATAGCCATTAACTATAGAAGGAATGACCTGTGTCGTGCAGTAGGCTGCAAATCGATTAAAGATTTGAGCCAACTTTGACAGACTGAGAATTGATACCCTTCTCAAGACCTTTTGAAAACAACATTTCATTCATTTAAAGCAAGTTATTTGAAATAGTATTAGCAATATAGACTAAAACATATAATTATATAGTTGTGTTAAAAAGATCAAACTTAAGAAAGATAATAGCATTTCAACAGTAATAATAACATTAAACACATATTAAACACAACTTTATCTAATGACGTAATGATGATGTCAAGTAAACATGATATCTGGGTTAGGTGGAAGGCAGGAAATGTATTGAGAAAAGGTGGCACTGCAAAGCTCGAACCACGGGATCAATACATGGATGCATACTTGCGTAACTGCTCTCGCGCTCGTTCCTCCGCCTTCTTTCGGCTCTTCGACGTAGGGTCTATCTGGTTCACAAGCCATTTTATGGAGAAGTAAGTCACCGCAGACACGAAAGCCACACGTATTGCCATTTGGAACACATCGTTGCGCGTAAATGCTGAGCCCTCCACCATCATGCCGTTTATGAAACTAAAAGGTTACTACAACAAAAAGTGTAAGGACAAAGTGTCCTACTCTCACGCAAATGCTTTACAATATGCAGAAAATAACCCTCGTATGTATCATTGATTATAAAACAGCTTGTTGTTACTCCAATACTTCCGTAAATTTTGGGCTAAGCCAAGGAATTAGGAAAGACAATGTGAAAATTTTTGATGTTTCATTTGGTGTTACCAGTTATCCAGTTAACATAACAATATTATTATAACCTTAGAGTTTATATTTACTACCGTAATATAAACTCTAAGATTATAACATTTTTATTTAATTCCAATTTATTATTGTCGTTAAAGAGTACCTATTTCAAATGATGTGAAAATGTAAAAATAATCTATTTTTTATTAATTTCCTATCAGAGAGAAAATTATAGTAACATTTATGTACTTACTATAAATTAAGTAAATTATTATATTATTTATTACTTCCTACATTGGATAGGATAGAACGTTGTAATGACATACAAAATTATTAAAAAACCAACTGCCACTGTCAAAACAAAACTGTCAAGCTATCAGTGTCAAGTCAAGAAGTTTGACTTTTGGCCATTGACATATTATGTCAATGCTTTTGGCGTATTGTTTTGTTAATATTATCGTGATATAACCTAAAAGTATATTATAAAAAAAGTTATTACTGTTTAATTAGATTAGAGACAAAAATAAAATGAAGAAAACAAAACCCACGCAGCGTCAAGCTTTTCCAAATACAAGAAAAACACTCCGAAAGGAGAAGAGGCTCCAAAAGAAGAAACATCGACTTGAACACTATTCTAAAAAGAAAGAAGAACGGTTACCAATGCCGCCTATTTTCACTCCAGGAAGATTTGTCAAGCGACCGATCGACGATGAAGAACCCTCCAAAGAACCTAAGGTAAAGTACTAACGACATGTACGTAATCTAACCTCAATTAATTATTGGTAAACAAACTCATATTAATTTCAAGTATGTAGTTCTTTATTTATTTATAACATTAGGATAGGTAAACTTAATTTCATGTCTTTCTGCCAATGCTTATGGAATTGAAATAAATGTTGAAGTTTTTAATACGTGGCAATTTCAGGACAAACCCTCACCAGTTACACTCTGCACTAACATACAGTTAACTGAGAATTATACTATCTGTAACTGCTGTCCCAACTTTTACATTTTACAGATTAATAATATTTATTATGTTTATAGACCAAAAAGCCCAAACAGCAGCCTTCCGTCCAAGACATCCTTATTCGGCAACTTAAAAAAGAAAAGAATGATGAAGAGCGCCTCAAAGCTGAGATGGAGAAACAGAGAAAGATGATATTACTCAAAGCTAATGAGGATGAGGATAAAGTCATCAAAAAGTTGGAAAAACAGCTCGGTTTGAAGAAATCTAAAAATAAAAACAATTTTTTTGCTGATGATGGATTGGATTGTATCCTTTATTAAAAATATTTGCATTGGTTTGTAATTTTTTTCTTTGATTTATAGTTGAAAACCTGCAAAATAATTGAAAAGAAGTTTGGGTTCCTACATTATTGCTCTGGTGCTTTTATTGTGCAGTGATTGTGCTTAACCCAGGAAATTAAAATATTCATAATAACCCTCCTTAATTTAGCGCATTGTAATACCAAAATTTGCTGTGTAATTAGGCATGTTGTTATCCCTACTAAATGTTTATAGTACATTAGTTTAGCAATACCTTAATTAGGATAGGAAAGTATCTGTTATACCATTTATAAGCATATTATAATACAGAATATTGAAATTTCAGAAAATTTCCAAAAGATATGATACAGTTTAGTTTGACAAAAATACATGGCAATACAAAAAATAGTCTAGCCACTGATTTTTGTTCATCCTTATTTTTTTAAATTTTGCAATATTTAAACAAAACAGTTTCCTGCAACAACTAAATATCTAGATCTTCTAGAAATATGTGATAGAACAACAACAGAACAAATAGTAGCAGCTGAGAAACATTTGGCTAACGTTGAGGGTGACTCGGATTTTGAAGAGGATCTTGCTGCTGTAACTGGCAAACAAATTAAGAATAAAAAAGGGAACAGTGTGAAGAAGGTTGACAAGACAGATGCAAGTGATGATAATGATGGTTCAGATGTTGATGAAATGGATAATAGTGAGCCTGAAAGTAATATTGATGAGGAAATTGATAATGAAGATGAAAGTGAAAGTGACGCAAGTGGTTCTAACGAAGACAATGAAGAAGATGACAGTGATCAATCTAATTTTAAGGAAACATCTATTAAAGAAAGTAAAATCAAGAATAATTCTATACAGAGCAGTAACATGAGCAAAACAAGTAAAGGTAAATTAAGTGATGACTCTGATGTAGAAGAAAAACCAATTGTTAAATCTAAAAGTAAGAAGAAACAATTGGATAAAGTCCCAATAGAAAAGAGTGATAGCAATAGAAGAGAAACTGGTACTGTGAATAGTAAAGAGAAGTTAATTTCTGAAGAAGACTTAAGTAAAGTGTTTAGTGATGATGAAGTATCACATTTGTCTGATGATGACAGAGATGAGTTCTCAAGTCAACGCAGTGATGATGGAAATAGTAAGGCTCAGCAGGATGAAAAGCCAGATGTGTGGGAAGACATTTATGGCAGGAAACGAGATAAAGAGGGTAACATTATTAAGGTGAGAAAGTACTAAACATTTTTTTGTAGCTTATAACATATCGCACCCTAATGGCCTAATACAAAAACATAGTTTATGGGAGCTCAAGTTTAAAAGATTCTGGACGAGACATTGCAGTTTATTTTTCGAATAAAATGTTTATTACCTATTCATAAGGTATAGGAAGACATTTTGATGACATTTTAAACGAAAAATAATTTGAAATGTCTCGTCCAGAACCTTTGAAAAGTGAGCTCCCAAAAACTACTTTTTTTAATTAGGCCATTAAATTACTAACAGTGTGATTATCCACAATTTCTTGCAACATAACATTTAAAATTGTTTATTACATTTGTAACAAAATTTCTATTGATTTCTTCATTTACACCTTTAATGTATAATGACATTTTGGCATATTTCAGGAAGAGAAAGGTGTATATATTCCACCTCATCTGAGAAACAAGGAATCCAGCTCAGAGAAAGAACTACTTCAATTAAAACGTCAAATAAAAAGTGAGTCATGTACATTTTTATGTTATGTAAAACTGTATCCTGTGATATGACGAAAGCGCAGCTTATGGATAAAAATATACAGAAATACAAAAATGACAATGAAACCTGATAATAATCTGCCGAAGACAGTTGTATATAGATTAAAAATTACTTTGTAACTGTCATAACATTATAAATATAATTTAAATATTATGTAAACATATGTATGTGCTGAGCAGTTTATCTTTCTTCTAAGCATCTTTCAGAAAACAGAAGCACAAATGGCGTGTCTGTAAAATGCTGAAGCCATTTAACACAAATTTTTATAGTCTCTCTCTACACAAATAAGAGCTTCTTGACTAGTGGAAGCTTGATTACAAGAGTATACTTAACAAGAAATTATAAGTGGTTTCGCTGTCAATGAAAGCCATGGCTTCAGGCTATAAGAAACCAAAAGTGTCAATATGTGAGATTAAAAGCTTATCCATTCTCACATAATAGGGCTGAAATCAAGATGGTTCGCAAGCCAGTTAGTAAGAACCTCTTCACTCTCATTTACCAAATCTAGTGTATTATTAATCTGTATTGATATATAAAATATAATGTGGTTATGTCGATTACAATCTGTCTCTTGGTACTATCTAAAATGTAATAGTGTAGTTTCTTCCAAAATAAATCGATTTTGGAGTAAAATGTGAAGTTATTATAAAATCTACCAATTGATTTCAGGCATCCTGAACAAGTTATCCGGTACTAACCTCCACTGGGCATGCACGTCCATTGAGAAATTGTACGCAAGCAACAGCCGTAACTCGGTGAACACGGCCCTCACCCAGCTGTGGGTGGAGGCCACGGTGGGCCCCGCGGTCACTCCGGACAGGATGGTCGCCGAGCACGCCGCCCTGGTCTCCGTGCTGCATGCCAATGTTGGCTCCGAGATCGGTATGTTCATTTTATAACTTTAGATCAGGGTTTTCCAACCTTTTTTCGCGTCGCACGTCGTGTTGTCACTTGTTAATTTACATAGGCGTTAAATAGATATTTTTTTCGGCAATTGTAACGTACCTAGTATGCCCCCCCCCTGAAATTTCTCTACGCCCCCCAAGGGGGGCGTGCCCCACCGGTTGGGAAGTCCTGCACTAGATCAAAGTATCCGATCATTGGATGGTAAATTATCACCATTGTGTATAGCTATGTGCATCACACACGGTCAGTTATTTAGCAAAAATTACAGCCCAAGGATTCATGTTTTCTTTAGACGACACTTCCAATCAAATCAGATATGCAAATAGCTTATATCTTTAACATTCAACATTTAAGATATACTTCACGATTTTAGATACCAACAAAAGACACATCTTCGATTTTATTTTCATTTAGAAAATTAATGCTTATTTAATTAGTTCACTATATTTAGGGTGTAAGGATCAAAGGATCGCTGTTGCTTTTGGAGTTACAGACAACATTTGCTTGTTTGTTTGCAAAATGAAATAAAATTAGTTTTAATATATTTGTTTGCTTTGTCAGTTAATTGAGTGAGTCATTTACACTAGTGTTAACGATCAGGCAGACAGCATAACTTTAGGTACCTGTAAGGCTTTAAGTCACTAATAGTACGAAGTAATCCTAAATTCACAGGAGCCCATTTTCTTCAGGAGTTGTCCAAGAAGTTCGACCTGATGACGTCCACACCGCAGCCTGTGGAGGACAAGAGACTTGATAACCTCGTGTCGTGTCTGGCGCATCTGTACAGTTTCAAGGTAATATTAATTTGACGATTCTGTAGATCACATGACAGTGACCTTGCGAAGCTAAATATTCCCGTTTCCAGTGTGTTTTTAATTATTGTAAGAATTCGACTTTGTTGATATTATTCAACCACTTAACAAATCATAAATAATTTTAAACTGATATCATCGCGGACACTAAACATTATTATGTTAGTAGTAACGGGTACCCACGATTTCGAATTGTTTTAATTGTTTTACTTTAAATATCGGTAAAACAATTCGTAATCGTGAGTACCCGCATACATTCAACGACATAATTGAAACTCACCTCCCATTACAGATCTACCACGCGACGTTGGTGTACGACATCCTGTCGCGGCTGGTGGAGCGCCTGTCGGAGAAGAACATCGACTGCGTGCTGGCGGCGCTCCGCGCGGTGGGCGGGGTGCTCCGGCGGGAGGACCCGGCCGCGCTCAAGACCTTCATACAGGACACGCAGGCCAGGATAGCGACGCTCAACGAGTCAGCTCATGCCGGGTGAGTTGTGTTCTATGGAGCCGGTTGCAATTCTGTTGGTACGATCATGTATTGTAAGACCTCATGTCTAGTTACTCTCAATTTATAGTCGCAATATTATTTTATTGCAAATTATTTATCTATTAATTATAGAGCGGTACGGAGTTCGCTGGGACAGCTAGTATTGTATTAAATTGTTATTAACAGATCACGTATCAAGTTCCTGGTGGAGGTGCTGTTGGCGGTGAAGAACAACAACCTGACGAAGATCCCCGGCTACGAGCCGAGCTACGCGGAGCTGCTGAAGAAGTCGTGCCGCGGCGTCGTGCGCAAGGGGAACTACGTCACGCCGCTCAATATCCGCCTGGACGACTTGCTTAAAGGTAATCCGGTATCCGGTTAACCTTGAAGTACATTTCAAGGCGATCCGCGTAGCACGACCACGCCCCATTTTTCACTTGAAACTCTGATATTTTGCCGATCGACATTTTTCCTCATACGTAACACTCCCTTTCCGTAACATGTAACACTCACGTTTCCTCGTTTCCTCGTCGCCAATGTAACATTCCCTAGGAGAACCAAATGAAACAGCGGTTGGTCTTGACAACGAACATTTAATATTTCTTCTTACTGACAGTTCGAGACTGCCCACTACTCCAATATTATGAGTGCCAGTATGTACCTTCCGATACTGTAATATCGCCATAGACTAAATATACTACAGTAATCGTTGCCTGAAGAGCTTCAGTGTTGCTGGTGGTGGTGGCTCGGATGTTCACCTTAAAACCTACGAATGATAATATGTTCAGAAACATAACTTACATACAGATACCGCTATAAAAACGAACCCACCAACGCGTACGAGGTCAATATCCGCACGTGATCGGTCGCGTGAAGGTCATGTGGACAGGGACGAGGGTCACGTGGGATTATTATTCAGTTTATAAGCAGTTTACAGTTGAGTTTACAGTTTGAACTATGGGGTATGCAGTCATCGACTATATGAATTGCTTGATATTTTCACAACATAATAGAGTAAGAAGAATTTGAATATATTAACGTAATTGATATTCAATACTCATTCCAGCTGAAGAGCGCGGTAAATGGTGGGTGGTGGGGTCGGCGTGGGAGGGCGGCCGCGAGGCGGAGCCCCGGCCGCCGGGCGCGCCGCCCGCCGCCGACCACCGGCTGCTGGAGCTCGCTCGGAAGCAGCGGATGAACACCGACGTCAGGCGGAGTATCTTCTGCATCATCATGTCTGCGGAGGTCAGTTGGTTATGTACAAAATATAAAATGAAATGTAAATGTGTTAACCACTGCCGGTTCTCCTGAATTAGTCAAGCAAATTATCTTATAGTTAAATTATAGCCTGGTAGTTGGAATTGGAAGATTTAGTTATATATTTTGGTAATTCACACTATATCTCTATAATTTATAGCCTATGTGTTATTCTAATGTGCGATCTATATTATTGTAAAGTTTCATCAAAATCCATTCGGTAGTTTTTGCGTGAAAGAGTAACAAACATTCATACATCCATACAAACTTTCGCATTTATAATATTAGTGGGATACGCGAGCGGTGTTAAAAACTTCGATAGCGTTATTCAGGCGTCACCGTCACCGTATGACATATGTGCAATGTGCAATGTCGCGACACACACGTGAGATATTTTAAACTTGTTGTAAATAAACTACTCCCAGGACTACATGGACGCGTTCGAGAAGCTGCAGCAGCTGGCGCTGCGCGGGCCGCAGCAGCGCGAGGTGGTGCACGTGGTGCTGGCGTGCTGCCTGCAGGAGAAGCGCTACAACCCGTACTACGCCGTGCTGGCGCTGAAGATGTGCGACCACGACCGGCGGCAGCAGGTGGGGGCTGTGGGGCTGGGTGGGGTCGGCGCGGTATAGGGGGAATAATATGCTAACCTTAGAATAATAACACTATAGATAGACAGTCTTCATACAAGCGCTCTGTCTAAAGTGAAGCACTAAACCGAAACTTTCCCGAAAGCGGGGAATGATTCGGCTGCGGATAATCGTATATTTTTAGCAATAATACATAAATAGCTTTTCAGATATTTTGTGACACAATTTGACTGGACAAATCGTCATAGTACTTTTTTTTTCGCGAGACACGTTTGGCGTGCGTTGACATGAGCTGCCCGGTGTTTGGAGTCATTTGTGACTCCAATTAAGGTGCTTCAAAACGGCCGCGCGGACTTCGTTTCTATAGTGTTATTATTCTAAGATGCTAACACACTCATACTTCCGCACTAGAATTCCTCACAAATTACACATCACAAACACTAGGATAGTTAGTCGGGTAAGGTGACGGTGTTAGAACATTAGCTGGTTAGTTTGTTAGTAAGTATGAGAACTGGGACAGGGACTGTTAGTAATGTTTGTAGGTAGTGCTGTTAGTTGTTGTTAGTAGTGGTCCAGATAGTAGTTGTTAATAAGAGTCTCATTCTAATTCGGTCACAGATGTGTTGCTACCCTTGAGGACCGATATGGTCGCCTCTAAAAGTGTAGACGGCTTCTCTCTTTGTTAGCTGACGACGTGTCAGAGGTCTACGGGTGACCATTACAATCAAATTCCTCGTCCGCTAGTTTGACGGATATTTACGTTTAAACAAATCGGGAACGATGTCAGATGATAGTTTAATTTGTTTCAGCTGGCCATTCAGTACTCGGTATGGGACAAGATAAAGGAACTGGACACATTGTCCAAACAAGCCACCACTAATCTGGCCCAACTACTCATCCATCTCATCCTGGGGAAGGGACAGCCGCTCTCCATTCTGAAGGTAATTGTTAACTCACTCCTAAAATCTAATTTCTTGTGTCGTGGATCTTACGAATACTAAATTATAAGATATGACTGTTCATAGATATCTATCTAAGTTCTGTACAAACATTTTTCTTTTCCATAAACATAAACTCTGATTCAAACATTTACATATTATTATTCACTGATTACATATTATTATTCACTGGTTACATATTATTATTCACTTTAACTTTAAACACTTTTTTTATAACGAACTGAAGTAAAAGCAGACGAACCACCTGATGGTAAGTGGTCATCGTCGTGGAGACAAGCAACACCGGGGGAGTCGCCAGTGCAACGCCCGCCCTGATGGAGAACTCTTTGTACACCTTTTTGAAGAACCCACATGTCATAGCGCTCCAAAAGTACTTCCAGAAGCTCCGGGAGTACCTCAGGGGGAAGTTCAGTTGCCAGTACTTTTGTTGTCTGGTCTTTATTGGCCGACAACTCATTGGTAATGTAATGTCTTCATCATCATCATCATCATCATCATCATCATCATCACAACCCATAACCATCCCACTGCTGGGCACGGGTCTCCTCTCACATTGTAAGGGGGTGAGGGGTCTCACAATTTAATGTCTTAGGTGGTTCCAATGTCCATCGTTAACGTTGAACTGCTCGTTTATTGGCCATTAAACAAAAACTTAAGATTTGACCATACGCTAATCACTCTACTTTTTCCAGATAATTCAATTCTCGGACCTCAACAAGAAAACGGTTCGGTTTATGCGTCAGATCTTGTTAGCGATCATCATGAACGCTGACTTCCAAGCCGCTGTGGAGGCCTTCCACAGGATATCCAAACCACCCAAGCTGCACATGTTCAGAGAAAGTCTCCGGCTGTTCATACAACATTTCCTGGTGAAGAACGCCGGGAAGACAACGGTCTTGAGTGACGAGGAAATGGCAACGCTAAAGGAACGGACCCTGGAAGTAGATAAGATATTGACCATGCATGATGCTAAGCTGCGGTTGTAAATTAAAGTTTTTCTACTGAAATTTGTGTTTTTTTACTTTTTTCTGCAAGAAAAAGGAATCTGTGATGTGTAGCAGTTATTATAGTTATATAATTTTTATTGTTCTATGTAACTTGGCAGTTTTGCATTTGGAATTGCTGTAAACGCTTCGTTTTAATGGTAAATTAATACGTTTCTTATAGACTGGGCTGTAAATAAAATGTCGAGTCTTCGCCAGAAAATGAAGGAATTAAGCAAATAGTGTGTAGCGTTATTTAGCGTTATATTATTAACCATAATATCTTGGTATAATTAACAGTTAGTTGAGTAACAATACAATTTTGGCTAATTGCATGTAATTGCAGCAGATTTTCCCAAACCCAAACAACATTTTCCCGCGTAAACTCCATGTTTCGTAGGGGAAAAGACTCACCATAAAAAACTTAGGTAGGTATATACTTACTTATCTATGCGTTATTACTGAATCACCCATTAGAAAAAAGTTAGTTGACGACAACTATCTTATCTATGTTGTCTGCGTTCAGGCTAGGCTAGCGCTTATCGGATCGCACATCGATAAGATACTAGCTGTGAGCTAATACCAGCGCAGTAGGTACCTTGTTCTCCCACGCTGCCCACAGCCCAAGGCGGGTTTAAATGATTTTTACGCGGTTTTTTTAGGAATTTCATTAAGAAATGAAGGCCTTTTTCATTTTGAGTCCGCAAGTTCCGCATCGGTGTAGCGGTTGCTCGTCAATGCATTAGTCGGGCGTGTACCAATACCACTCGTTCCTCGCTGGTAATGCCATCCCAACGCGTACCCATTGGTCAAGATAAGAAGGAACGAGTGTCGACAGCTATGAATTGCCAAGTATTGCTACCTAAGTATACCTACTTATCTTATCAACTGCTACCTAACGATTTATGTTACTCAATGTTCTCGTGATAATTATTGGGACCGATAGGTACATATGTTAATACATACCTACAGGAAACAAAATACATACCTTACTGGTACACAATAACTTAGGTACTTAAGTCTATTATTCAGCACCTATATAGGTACCTACTTTACAATGAAATGCCGTCGGCGCGGCGCTACCTACAATCTGCAACTCGAGGTCGTCAATGTACGCGCCCTCAAAGTGAATTTAATATTTTTCTGTAAAACTACTTTCTTCAGGGGGGACTTTTATAGAGCAGGGCGTGCGGTGCACCCGGGCGCCGGTTGTTAGGGGGCGCCGAGAGCATCTTGTAAGTAGGTTATTCCATTTCGACCGCGTATTTTGATACAAAAGGGCACCAGGATATTGATTGCACCCGGGTGCTAGATATAGCCGAGCCTGCTTTTTGGTCCGCAACGCGTCGGCGATGCCTTTGATGTCTCCTGAGGACTGTTGTCCAATCACGACGGTAACCATTTACCGTGAAGTGATGCACATAATAAATTAATAATATTTTTTAATCAGTCACCTTTTCAATGTCTAAATCTCGACAACAGATGGCAGTGATGAGAACTAAAAATAATATCCACTAACACAAACTATTAGCTACAATCATCCTAATCATTAAAATTATTTTTTTAATTATTAAAATAATTTCCGTATACTTTAGCTTATATGTCTAAATAATCGTAAAATTTATTTAAAATAAATAAATCTTAGATATATTTAATTTCTAAACGTGATTATTAAACTAATTTTTGAACGCATTCGTTCAATATAAAGCTTCAGCGCCATCTAGTTAACGTACTATAAAATAAGGTCCAGGATATCTCGGATCTTGGTCAAGCTATTTTACGTATTCATTATTAATAATTTACGGCAAAATAAACATTGCAACTATAACATTATTGTTTTATATTAAGATCATTTTTAATATTATGAACTTAGCTAATGGCATTATGAAATATACGTTCAAATATTCGCGCTAAAAGTAGCAACGCTCACGCCACCTCGCGTTCACAAATGAAACCCACTGTGAACAAAGAGAGCTAGCTAGCCACTACTAGAAATTAAGGTTGTGTTTTATCTCTATCCGTTCAGTGCGTACGGTTCGGGTGCGAATGGGATGCCGTCTTTACTTTCGGCCATCAATTCATAACCATCTTTCTTTCTTGTGCAACTGTTTCTCGTCGGCCGTGTTCTAGGATCTAGTGTGAACGCAGGATGGACGCCATTCGTGCGAGATAATTTTTACCATCGCTCGGGTAGCGAGAGCGTAAATCGAGTGCCGGGCGTGGAGTATGCTATATGTGTGACTGGTGCGTTCGGAGATCGGTGCGGCGCGGAGAGCTCGAGTCGAGGCGGCGAGGGTCGCGAGGGAAGCTCGGCGCGCGGTCGGTGGCATGGCGGGCGCGAGCTGATCGGGCAGCGGCGTCCGCTCGCGCTCCGCCGCCGGCCCGATGCGAGCGGTGGAGGGTTTATGGGTATTTGCGTGAGCTGCCGGCGGCGCGAGCGAAAGGCACCCGAGAAGCGCTGGGTGCCGAGCGCGGGCGGGTACGCTAAAGGCGCAGCGGCTGACCTGCTGCCGCGGCGGTTGCACCTGCCAGCCATGGCAAACTCCATCTCCAACATCAAGATGACCAACCCGATCAAGGGGATCGTCAGCAAGCGTCGGAAACGCTACATTCAGGACGGCTTCAATTTGGACTTAGCTTGTATCCTTTTGTTTGTGATATGTGATGTGTTCCGTGGAGGTCGTTCGCGTCGTCTGGAGGAGCCGTCGCCGCCCCTGACCAGCGCCGCCGGGGGGCGGCCGAGGCGCTCTGGTAAGCAGAACGCATATTTATATTCCATCAAGGGCATTCGACCTGTAACTCGTCCGTTGCCACCGTCCCGCACGATTCCGCCTCTTTTTGAGGTTATATCGCAAGAGGCGTTTAAATAATCAATTCGCATTAAAATTTACGTTCATAGCGTAGTCCTAACGAGTCATCTGACGGGTCGTATTTAGATTACAAGGTTTCGACGGGGGTACACGGTACTAAACACATACAAGCGTAAGGCTCGCACAAGTGCACTGAGATACAACCAAGCTGCTATCTCGCATAGCAACAAGCCATGTAACCTACATCTATATCTCGTATATGCGGATATACACATAGCACATATACAAACAGTATGATAATCAATGCTAGGAAAGATAACTATTATTAGTTATGTTGAATTTAGTTGGTGTGTGATCAATGTCATGTTGATGTTACTTTCCCTGTCCCGTGGGGCTGATAGCTACAACACAGTTGTATTGTGAGGTTATTTCCTGACTGCTAAAACCTTGAACAGTGTTTAATATTCTAAGCCGGTACATTAATAAGTTCTAACAATTAGATCATGATTGGTATTACAAATGAGCTGTGCTATGAGACGCACTTTATAGTTCATACTTAATGCACAATTACAATACAAAACATTATAGGTTTATATGTTCATAGGTTATGGTTGCTGTGTAATACTTTTAATTTGGGTATTGGGTATGGGCCCCCGATTTCGAAGCTTAGCCTACATTTGGTGACAAATCAATTCTCAAGTGTTTATTTCATTGATTTTCCATGAAATTGTACCAAATAACTAACTACCTAATGTCACTTAGTCTTCAGTGCTACAGGCTAATAATACTAGTTTCAATAGTTACTGTAGACAGCTATCCAAGTATGTATAACCAAAGTGATGAAGGTCTTAGCTCATCAAGCTAGTTTAGCAGGTCAGACCAAATAACATATGTAAGTCCTCATATTGAATCAGTTGAGAGCTTGGTAGTACCACCAGCCCATCCAGTCGTTTAAATAACATTTATACCAAATAGTTACTCATGCATAAGTAATTTAAAGTTACAAAATATTTAAAGTTTTTTATTTAGTTTGTTTTATTATAATTTTTATTTTGTCTTTACTATCATTAAGTATTATGTATTAAATAGTGTTCAAATTCTATGTATTACAATAAAATATAACTTGGTTCATTGAGATGGTTTTCAGAGCCTTAATATCATACCTTTCATAGTATAGTTTATTATTTGTTTTTTCTTCTTAACATGTGGCATATATGGCCATAGTTGACTTTGAATGCGTTTAAGAATAACATTAACCCGTTGAATGCTATACGTATCGCGTACGTTACGCTGGTGCTGCGGCGATAACCTCCACCTGTCCCAGTTTGCGGCAGCCTTAAAACCCACAAGTTTTAAAACCAAAAAAGACAAATTATATTGTTTGACATTGTTTATTATATATCAACTACTTGAAAATGCTGTTTTAAAATTACTAATCACTGCTAATACTAGTGCACTGGATTGAAAATACTCGTTTCAGTGCTATACATATCGGCTTTTATAGGCTTACTTCAGTGCGTTATGTATCAATTATGATATGTGCTGAATTTTTTTATAGGTGAATAGAAAATAGTACAGTATACAACAAGATAATTAGTTCTGACCTGCTGTGAGCTAATTTCTTCCTTCCTTCCTTCAAAAAGTGAATGGAGCTGAAGGCATTAAAATACACATTTGTTATACAACCAAAATGAAAACTATGTGTTTGTATTATCAAGTATTTAAACATAATATGACAAGCTGGGATGCAGAGACATGGGAGGGGCAAGTCCTACACAAATCAAATTTGACATGTACCACATTTATTTTATGGATAGTTTTAGATTTCGTGTTAATAATCATAGTTTTCGTTGGTCTGGGATGGTATAACAATATATAATATACAATAAATTAAAGATGATTTTCTCATTATAATTATGAAGTAATTATATTGAATATGTCAGAAAAATAGTGTCTCACAATATTCAATATTATTACTATGGTACAATGATATCTTAATAGTTAAGTTAATCTTAATAGTTTAAATGTGAGTTAGGTAGTTATGTAGCAGGCTTGAAAGATTATAGACTAAGCAATTAATAATAATTGGGTCTTAATATTTAAAGTATGGCAGAATAATTGATTGGCAAAGGGTTATGCGCACATTGGTTATCATCGCATCTGATTATACCCAAAGTTTTCATGTATCCTATATAATTGCTGTTCCCTGGAAAGATACACATTTCAATTAGGAACCGACTAATGTGGTATAATGGTTAATTAGGTATTTTCACATTAACATTTTTGCTTGTGTAATCCATTTTGTGGGGTAACCTTTTAGGGTAAAGAAGGCTGATCCTTTTCGATCATTGCCACCAATTTATGTTATCTATGTATATATGTTACATAAAAAGGGAATCTGTGAACAACACACACAGCACACTGACTAGCATCTCCTAATATTTTTATGAATGAAGATGTATTGTGCATAAGTAAGTTGAAATATAGCTGATAAACAGAAAAATGGTGGTTTGTAATTTAAAGCCATACATGCAACAATGTACCTGACAGGTTTTCCTGTACAAGTAAACTTGAGTATTGCATTGTAATACTCGTATAGCTCAAGTTAAACTTATCGGAAAGTTTAACTGTACGAGAAAACTCAGGTACACCCGAGTATGTATGGGTAGCTAACAGGAAAAGAATAACCTGGGTTAGTATCTAAAGTGGAAACCTTATTCGTTCTCAATTTCTGTTATAACTGAGGTTTCAGACTACAAATACCTAGCTGTACTCAAACCGTATATTCAAACTTCTTTAAGTGTATTGTTCTTCCTGTGAACTAAGTTAAACACACTGTGTTTAGTTTACTAGAAATAGAAACTTATGAAGTACTCATTCAGGTGTGCAGTTCCAAGTTCAATGCACTTCTTAACCTTAGCAGTGCATTTTCATTTATCTCCTTGAAAAGTAAACATGAACAATATAAGTGTGAACTCATTTTTGTTTACTCATATGGTGAAATGCATAATTGAACAACTGTAGTAATGTATGTAAAGGAGAAATTATGAAGATAAACTACATAGCAAACTTTGTAGAAAGAAGAAATATATAAGAAGATAATTATATAAGAATGTTACTATTTTTTGTAACCAAATGAAATCATAATTTATGTAACTATAGTTTAGTATGCTAATTCGTAAGGGTTTTCATATAGACTGGTAGTGGCAAAATTTCTTGGGCATGATTCAGAGATGTTGTTGGTTACTGATCATGGATAAATTATGTTTTTTCAAGTGGTATTTATAAATCTCTGGTAGGTACTTTTTACTTGAGAACATTCCGAGACGAAATGAAATGAAATTTATTCAAAGGTGGTTTTTTACAAACACTTTTCGAAAGTCAATCTACGCCATCACTTCAACAAATCCCTACTGTGAGTAGTCTTGGAAGAAGAAGCGGCAAGAAACTTCCAAGAAGCTTTTTTTTGCTACTCACATTACAGATAGCACTTACTACTACTTACTAGCTAGAATATCAAACTCATGTCCAAGCATTTTTATCTTTAAAATAATCATCAAGTTTGTAATAACCTTTCGTCAGATTGTCAGATTAATCGTGGGTTATAAGCATAGACCTCATACACTCTAATTCCTTCATTTCCTGTATTGTGGGTAACATCAACATACACAATTAACACAAACCAAGAACAAACATTTATTTGTATGAGTATCTATCTCGACCAGGAATCAAACCCCAGACTTGCTTTACAGGCGTGTAACTTCTGAGCTACAGGAACATTTTAATTAATTATGTATAATTTTTTACAGGAAATTTAATACAATTATAAGTCATTTGTTGGTTATAATGAAAGTTCTTATCATAATGGTCATTGCTAACAGTTTCTAAAACTAGTTTGGAAACATTGATTACTTCACTTTGTATTCAATTACATTATTTATGTGTTCATATTTATAAGTGTAATAAATAATCTTTTGATTGTAATTTCTTAATGTGGTGCTTTTAAAAGATCAAACAGTAAATAGTGATTAGATGTTTATCATAATAATAGTATAACAATGATAATTGATTTCTTTCAGTTATAACCTAATAAAGTAGAATAGGTAGTTCATTTTTAGAACAGTAGGTACAGAATATGAGAATAGTGGTTTTAGCTTGCAAGAAAACTGTCTAATTATTATTTATAAGATAATATAATTGGGTATAGCAATGTTCGAAGTTCATATTCATGTTCACATTGCTTAAGAGAGATAGGCCAATAAAAATTAGGATTATGACCATCGCAAAAATTTTGCTGCAGTATATTTTTACAAGTCTTCGTTTATGCGTATTTAAGTAAAGTCCGAAATCATAATTAACTATGAACTCCCAAATGTTTAATTTATTTCAATACATAATTTACAGCAAAATTAAGTTTCTTCCATCCGTAGGATGTTCCATGACACCTCTTAGTTTTTTTTTGTGTGGTACCTATTTGAAAGCTCAAGTGTTATCAATTACAAAAATTTTTGAAACTTATTCCGAAGTTCCCATTACTAAGTGTTTAACTTACAATCGCCTGATGAAATGAAGAAAATCATCTTAAATAGTTTTTATAGTTCTTAAATTTTCTCCTAAAGTAGTAATTTCTTTCAAGTAAATTATCAAAATTCAACCATATTTCCTATTACTCGAATCGGAGTGGAATTGGAGTTGGAATTGGAGCGCAGACCTTAACAACAAATAAATAAAACAGCTTGTATCGATTTTCCAATAGCAACACCGCATGACTGTCAAATATATTGTGCAGTCAGTTGTCTATGGTTGAGATTAGTTCCAATTCAATACGTTTGGTCAATGTTTAGCTTAAAATCCTCTTTTTACTTATAATGTCATTGCTTGAAATTATATTCCTACGTAATTTCATACTAAATGAAATCCTGTTTCCTACGAGGGTCGTTTGTTTTTTAAATGACGTACTTCAATTCACATGACATGACATGTATACCTGTTACCTGAGATCTTTCGATAGTTTTCGATTAGTCGATAAAGTTTTAAAACGACTAATTTTTAAAAAGAAAGTTATTGCAATCCTTGAACTGTTTAAGTGCAGCGATGAAATTAATCTCATTGTAACATTTTAAATCCTCAGGTCTATTATATAGTACTAAAACACGAATGCCAATAGTTGCAAAAGAGAGGGTAAATGATGCGGATGTGTTGACGAAAATCGCGGAACCCCGCTTGGGCGGCTTCCTATTTCTGTTTTATTTAATTTTCTCTAACCTTACCTAACCCAGGTTATCTTATTTAATGATGCATATCACTTTAACACATTGCGTAAATTGACCTCCCTTAGTTTTGTTCATCATCATCATCATCATTACAACCCATAACTGTCCCACTGCTGGGCACGGGTCTCCTCTCACAGTGTGAGGGGTATAGGCCATAGTCCACCACGCTGGCCAAGTGCGGGTTGGTAGACTTCCCACACCTTTGAGAACATTACGGAGAACTCTCGGGTGTGCAGGTTTCCTCACGATGTTTTCCTTCACCGAAGCAAGTGATAATTAAATTTTAATACGCACATAATTTTTGAAAATTAGTGGTGCGTGCGGGGTTTGAACCCGGACCCTCCGGTTCGGCAGTCCAACGTTCAACCACACGGCTATCACTGCTTAGTTTTGTTGGTTTTGATAAAATCTCGACTCGTCATAATTCCCTGGGACAATTCATAGGCTCTTCGATTCTGTTTGTCGGTATTTTTCTTTTCGGGTTTAGCTATCGCTTTTCATTGGATACAATATGGAATTAAGCTGAAGATAGTAAGAAACGAACGAATTGTACATTCATTTTAACCAATGACTACTATGTAGTTGGTAGTTGTTGGAGACCTTTACTAACGAAGGTCCTGAATTCAAGTCCCGGCTGAGGCAAATTTTTGTGTGACACCATAATTATAATGTATTTTCCATACTAGTTGCAAATCTCGGCACCCTAGGGCGAGCATGTGAGTGTGTGACCGAAAAAAGTTGAATGTGGACTCTCATGGTATACCGCAGTTTAAGCTGATCCTTATTTAATAGACATAGAGCGTGGGTTCGCTAGTACGCGTTAAAACACCGATGGTGCCATGCCACTTGTTCGGTACTAAAATGATTGCCCATTTTAGTTTCATTTCGAATGCGTCTCGTTTCGCGACCCGACGATATTTACGAATGCATTGAGGATTTATCAGCGGCTGCATGGGTCGTTCACCTCGCCACGTTGCTAAAATAGGGTTAGGAGTTATCATTTATACGTGTGATTGATTATTTTATTGAGTTATGTTGTCGCTTTGGACGAGTCGGCGTATGTGAGGTTGGATGTTTGAGATTATAGATATTGTGATAATTTTAAACATTTTATACCGCCATAAGGGATGCAATAATTCAAGGGAAAAGGGGCTTTATCGATCTTTGGGTCCATGACCCTTACCTATTGCTCGTTGGTACAACAGATGCCCGGATGGCTAGCTACCATACCATGGTATCATCATGGTAGCGTACCATCTGCTCGCCCCTCACCTCTTGCTTGGGTCAGCCGCTAAACGCCTGGTCGTGTTCCAGTTGTGGGTACCATGGACAACATACACCCAGACCGAGAACGGAAATTTAAATTCGGCATACAGATTTCCGCCTCACTGGGAATTGAACCCAGGACCCTTGTAACGGCGGTACCAGACATGTTTTAAGCATTGCGCCATACGGGTCGAAACTAATTAATAATTTAATATTAAATCTTAGAATATTTCGATTCTTATTATAATGCAATGTCCTAGTCTATGAAGTTTATTGGCCAATACATATTTAATTCCTAAGCTGATGCAGTTAGTACAGCGTAGAGGGAAAATGTGTATTGTGTGATTGTGGGCGTTGGAGTCGTGACACTCGTGACATCATTATTAATGGTATAATTGGAGGATATGAAGGAAAATCTAACAGCTACGATATGATACACGCTTGCATCTTATGTTAAATTCATTAAATGGCCCTGGTTCTATATTATATTGTTGTAATGCTACGGTGAGTAATAATTTGCAAATATTACGTCGTTTCTCGTTTAAGGGTTGACGCACACTTATCAACTCTGAAACGACTTTGCATTGCCTCGCTTCGGGTCGTAAAGTAAGACTTCATTTAACAACGCACACTTATCAGGAAGTTTGAATAAGCCCTCCATGACTTTTAATGAAACAGGTAAACTAGGCTATATCGTGATATCTTTGTTTCATAAAGACCTGGAAAAAGGCTTTGGAGAATGACAACGGAAAACCGATTATTTTTTATGTTAAAAAAAGTTAAAGTAGATAGTACTTGAACATAATCGAACACACGAACGTAATTACGCTGCCAGTTCAACGTCACAGCGCCCAATATGGACCATTGACAAATCAAAGTAACGCAACGAGTAACGTAGAGCTCACTTTCGTAAACTCGATACAACAAGCCCTTATACCGTTCTATTTCCGACATTGTCGAAACTCCACGGCGCGGTGTTTCTCAACCCGTTGTCGGTAACTCATAAGTGCCACCTGCTCGAGCGAGGGATTGAACTGAAAGGCTGGCAACACTGGAGCAGGTGTGAAGTGGAGTTGTGTGGATCAAAGGCTCCTCTCGTCAACAGTCAACACCACTTGTAGTTTGTACTCCGTTCAAAGAAGCCGCCGCCCCGTGCCGGTAATAGGTTCCGTACGCCGCTGCAATTGAATTAGCTGTCGACGCATACGTGAGACCAATCTTCTTGAGTACCACATCAGTGGGAAAATTATTAGGGACGAATTAGGATTTTTGTATTTTCTGGGATACTGTAATTAGCAAGAGAAATAGATGTCACATATAAAATAAAGTAAAGATAAATTGTGAAGTGGTTAATACTTAGCAAAACAACCATACAAAATTCAAATTTATTTATTAAAGCAAATTAAATTACAAGTAATGTAAACATAAATGTATTGTCCCTAATAATTTGGCCACATCGCATTTAGTCTCAACGTTACATTAGAATCGAAATACAAACGTAATCAATGATATTATAATCGGAAATGTCTTGCGCGACAAAAGTGACGCAGTCGTATTCCCCAATTAATGTAATTCTTAACACGGTGCGCAGCGAAGTTCTAAAACCGTATTAACAATGCGATAGTTAAATAAAATCTGTACATAGAAAATAGCACGATCGTGTTATTGCTGGCGAGTGTTTATGAGGTCGTCGGCACCGCTACTCCTTAGCATGCTAATATTAAAAAAAATCGATGGAGCCAAGTCTACAATTGCAGCGATGTTCTGAACAAAGACCGCTATTGAAATGGGTGGTAAGGCTCTTGAAGTCATTTGTACTTGATGGAGCCCCTTAGACCCAATACAATAGCACCAAGTACTCAAACGCAGTAGTTACTACTACTGAAACTGATTCTACTCCATAAACGTATGGATCCAACATGCCATTATGTCATGACGCATGACGTAGGCCTACAACGAGCGCATCCACGGATTTGGCTAAGACATTTAATACATTGTTGCTATGGGCCGCGGTGTGTGATCGGACTCATTAATCAACATTAATTGATTCACACAATACATTACAATTAAATATTCATGTATTAATTTCGGGGACAAATGACTGAGCATTGTCAGGTTGGCTATGTTTTGAATTACTAATGTACATTTTCTATACGTAACCTTTTGGATAAAGGTTAATGATAATAACCGAACAATTGTTTGTGTTTTTTGTTTGATTGATCACTTGTTTGACGGCCCGTAAGATAACGATTACTATGTCGGACTGCCGTTCGTAGGGCGCTGGGTTTGAAGTTTGAACCCGGCGAGGGGGCAATTTTAATGATGAGTTACAATTTCTGTTCTTTGTGTCTTGTCTTTGTGCGTCGTCCATGGCTTCTATGTGCCATGACACAGGGAATCCTAGTGTGGAGCTATGAGTGTCCTCCAAATTCGTTCGGATTACTTTCTGAAAGGATTTCATATCATATGGTTTTCAATTTGGGTGAGTTGTTGCTAAGGTTAGTTGGAATAAATGCATGCATGCCCGTATGTTCGTATAGGTACATGTAAATGACCGGTTAGCCGCTCGTATCCGAATGCAAATATCTACAGGCGCTAGGCGGTCCTGTAAGTTTCCACTGTAGGTTTTTCTTCGCGCTTGTTGTTTGTTGATGTGTTGGTGTAAGTTATTTCGCTCATAATTTTTCAATTTAGCCACACCGCAATTTGTTATATTGTCGTCATTCATGCTACTGTCGAGTTGGTAGCGAAAGGTATGCGCATCGCAAGTGTCTTGTTGATTTATCTATATTTTTCATATAACCAATGGAGTTTTATCCTTCTAATACTTTGTTGCAATAACAAAAACAACAGTACCGTGTGCAGTAAGTGAAATCCGTAGATTACTATTAGGTACTTTATTGTGTAAAAGAATAGTGTCTACGCGCGAACTACTCTGTACTACCGGTTGCCCTAGGCAGGCTAAATAAAGGTCTTCTACGTCATTAATCAATACCGAGTGTAAGCGTTGAGATTCTTAACACAGTTCTGTTTCGTTGTGTCATTTACATTTACAGCGAACGCTACTGTGCACTCGCAGCATAATGTTTTAATACAATGCGAGTAATCATTTTAACTGTAACTGGTACGGGTTTAGGTGTATACCAAAATTTCGACCCAATTGCGTGGATTACAGTCAGGAAAGGAAAGGAAAGGTTTAATATGTATTTGAGATAAGCAACTCACTATGATGAACGATCTATGTGACTACTATTAGGGCTTTATACTATCTATGTCACTACGGTGACGACCCGGATGGCGCAATGGTTAACACGCCAGATCGCCGTTCCGAGGGTACTGGGTTCGATTCCCAGCGAGGCGGAAATTTGAATGATGAATTTAAATTTCCGTTCTTGATCTGGGGGTGTGTGTTCTGGTCTTGTGTGTTGTCCATGGCACCCACGACACAGGGAATCCTAGTGTGGGGTTATGAGTGTGTAGCGTTTTTTTTTATTTATTTATTTATCTATGGCTCAATCAGGGCGTCTAGAACACATTCCTACATTACTGCAAAAACGACTTGTAGATTGTAAGGAGTTAGCCACGCCAACATCTATGTTGTAAGCGTCTAAGCCACCTGTACCAAGCCCGACAAGTTTTAACGATCGCGGTGTAACGATAAGCTGTATTGACGGCTCAATGTGCTCACCGAAATACGGAAGCACTCAAGAATTTTCACCTACAGACCGCGCCCAATGTTACTTAATCCTGTTGATCTCTACCGAATTACATGTTGTGTGGCTATGAGCTTCGGCAAGTTAAACGTTATGTCCGTATTCGTTTTGTCTATATATTTCGGGGTATTGACGCGTTTCCAGAGTAACCATACGACGTTAATTGGACTCGAAATTGAGGTCTAGCGCAAAAATTAAAAACCCCATGCCGCCTCCAATTTCTTTAACAAATTATTCTTAAGATAAGAAAATTCTTAGCACCTATTTAGTAGGATTCCCTGTGTTGCAGGTGGTATGGACAACAGAAATAAGGGACCAAGGTTTGGTACCTGATTTGAGTGCACGCCGCTGTCTATTCATTAATGTACTTCGCAGCATCGAACGCGTGCAAAGATTTTCGTCGGAGGCCTCAGGACAATATTGTTTGTTCGTGTGCGTTCCACGTTACGTACACGGGGCGCACACCTTCAAGCCTCGGGAACAGTGAACGTGAAGATAACATTTCTTTATAGTACGTTGACAAAATATTGCTTTATCATAATTACTATTATCATGTTCATATAACTAAATTAAATATGACCATTACCTCTGTAGTGTAACTACTCTGCGCAACCCGGTGTCCTAGGCGATTTAAACCGGAGGCCTTCGACATCATCAATCAATATCAAGTGTAAATGGAATTGATTCATTGTATAAATGAATTTGCTTTGGTATTTCTATTTAGCCCGCGCGGTTTTATTGATTGTCGATAATTAATGTGGCGATATGCAGCTCTGACAGGTGTTTAGCGAGGGCGCGGGCTGGCTGCTGTGACGTAATGGACATTGGATGTTGTAGTGAATTACGGCTGATCCCAATTCCTGATCCCTACATTAGTCCGCCCGAAGCAGCGTGGTGGAGAATGCCTTCTTAGTGATGAGAGACCTGTGTTCTGTAGTTGGCCATTAACGAGTTGTAAAATACAGTTGATTGTCGACTGTATGTGGCGGTTACCTAGACTAGACGAACAGATTACGTTGCACCCAACTTTTCTCAGCTGGGTGCAACGCAATCTGAAGAGGTTAGGTTGACTAGTCCATAGAAGGAGCCCGAAGTGCGAGAGATGAGTGCGCGTTCATTTATTAACCGGCTTCAAAAAAAGGAGGTTATATATTAGATAATAATGCTTAATTATGTATTTTGTCACTAGGGGGCACAGACCACTTGACATTATAGAGACAGCTTCACTTCTAAATTGCCCCGGAGCTGCAGTATGTGTGTGCGTTCTAAGTTGCGTAGGCGTATGACGAAACAGCGGCGGGCACAGAACCAAACCACGTTGGTACCTTTGTTTGGAGATAACCTTAGTTGTTTGAACATATCCTGGTTTTATCTTCGTTTCGCCGCAACCCGTTCCACGGTGAATGATGATTTTAATCGTAACATGAATTAAACTAACAAATTTAATTGAGTAAACTTTGAAACAGCAATATTGTGGTGTACGTTATAATTAAATATCAAGAACACTCTGTACATTACCACCAAGAGTCATGGAACCGTGAAATGTAGCTAAAATCTCAGTTACTATTATTTCGAACGTGAAACCAACGATACAAAAAAGTAATTTTTAAATGTGCTAAGACCTCACGTCGATGTATTTAAGTGTTGCCAACCACGTAATGCTAAGTGGGACGGGTGTTTAAAAATATTTTTAACTAGCTGATTTTTTCATATTTAGGTACTCACCTTTTAAGCATTCCCTGGACTTCCACAAATAATTCAAAACCAAAATTAGCCAAATCAGTCCAGCCGTTCTCGAGTCTTAGCGAGACTGACAAACAGCAAATGATTTTTATATATAACTAGTTGTCCCAGCGTACTTCGTACCGCTTTATAATTAAACAATGTTTTGGTGATATATCGACAGCAACGCCACCTATCGGGTCCAATTGTGAATCTAAACCATCCTCGAATCCACTTGAACACACACAAAAAAAATCATTCAAATCGGTCCAGCCGTTTATGAGTTTTAGCGTGACTAACGCACAGCAATTCATTTTTATATATAAGAAGAGTTGGCCGAATCTATGTCCTTGTATCTTTATGCAAGGTGTTTTAAGTTATAGATTAGCGTTCTATACTGTAGTCAAAGGGCTAAAGTTAGGCTCTTATAATTTCGTTGTTTTTTTATATTGACAAAGTAATATTTATGTTCTTGGGAACAGTTTTTTTGTATTTACAATTAATAAATAGGTCCGTTAACAATATTTTGTATCTTTTTAGCTTTTTGAAGTTTTCTACTGGATACAAGCCACCACTAATTGGCGCCACTAATAAGTATGTATAAGGCGTGGATATTTTATAGATATCATAATACCTATTTATAGACTTAATTGTAGATTCATTTAGATCAGAAATATTAGATTTTTTTATATATATGTGGTCACCTGCCGGTTGCGGCCAGGAAAGAAGGAAGGAAGAAATTATGCGCTCTTCAGCATTAATCATGTGCTTAAGATCTAGATCGCGACAGGACGTGTCCACGACTTCTCAAAATCGGGAAATTCCGGTCAAATCGGGTCACCTGGCAACACCAAGCAACGTACTCTAGTCGTAAAGCTAAGCTTAACGATTTCAAGGTCGTTGTTTAATAGTGAAATTAAACGTGGCATAGTAACAATGAGTCATTTGCATAACTGGCCACTCGCTCTTGATTAACTTTATACTGCCGGCGATTCACGGTGCGCGCTGTTTGATTTAAATCCGATAAGGCTGTCTACAGAGTAGGCGCGGGGACGCGGCGGTTGAGATGCTAATTTCGCGCGTGCATCGGAAACTATGTACTCTGTTTCGCATCCACTGTAACAGAACTTTGAAAGAGAATTTGAAGGAATTTCATAGGGAATGTTACACTGAGAAGAGTTAACAGTATATTTTCTTAGTTTTGCTGATTGTATAACTTACCTGGTCTAGCTAAGGGACCTGGTTTGCATTGACGAGATGGGCAATTTAAAATGATGAAATAGAAATCTCGAGTTGTTAATCCGCTTCTTCATTCGTTCAACCGTATTTACTAAACCGTAGGTTCTTCGTTTACTACAGTCTGACATTGGCGCAGTGACCCAAAGTGAGTCTTGGCTTCCGATACTAGAGCTCTCCACTTTCGTTCGTGTGCAGTTTCTTGTTGTTGTCAATTAACAGCTTGAAGCTTGTTGTATACTCAAATTTTATAATCCACATTACAATAAACAAAACTGCGATAGTAGTAACGGAGAACCCGTTGTTTTGTTTACAGCCTAATAGCGCCATGAGGAGGGATTCAGTTTTTGTCGCAATGCTAAAACGCGTAATTTAAGTTAGATGTTATCTTTCATTCGGCACGCTGTGTATTTTAGATTCGAGATAATCAATTTGGCATAAATGTGTTTTTGCGTCAGTTTTGTACGAAGTGTTGAAAAATAATGTAACAGACACAATAATGTGACTGCATTTGGAGTTACCAAATGTTTTTCTTATGTTTATTTTGTGCAAATTGGATGACATAATTATGTAGAGCACAGACGATCGTTTTCTTGTGTGTGCAATCACTTACCTATGTATAAGATTGAAGTGACATAAGATAGGCAGTTGGTAAAGTCGCCTGGGGTAGGACTACTTATATGCAAGAAAAATAATAAAAAATAGATTATTTCTTTTGATGTCTTATAATTTTGTTTACATTTTAAGGACATACTTTTGAGTTAAGAAATTACTTGTGCCAGCATGGATCCTGGCCACGGTATCATTTAAGTATTTATTTATTCAGTTCACCAACACATTAGACGATTGTCACCTCCACAATAGATATAAGCAGCATGCTTAATAAATTAATCAGTAATCAGAATTGAGCCATTATTTCATTTTTAAATTACACAATGACTATTAAAATATTACAATTGAATTATAATACACTTCAGATCAATTTAAAACTCTAGGTTACATACCTAATTGAAAAGAACACAACTATAAGAACCTACCTGTAAGGTAGGTTAATTGGATTCAACTGAAAGTCATATAAATTGTGTAAATAAATAACGACGCAAACTGATAGGCCCACACTAGAATTCAGTGGCTTGGGGGTGTCATGGATAATACATTAGCTAAGAACACGTACGTACGTGTCTGTGTACACACCCACACCAAGAACAGAAAATTAAACTCATTATTAAAATTTCGAACCCCGGACCCTTAGAATAGCAAACCGGCTTGGTAGCCATTGCGCTACGCGAGTCGACGGGACGGCTTATGTTTAAACACTTTAAACTATCGATGTGTAGGTACAGGTCGGCAAATTTATTATCTGCGAAATTTTGAAATGATTAGCAGACACCTTAGTTAATCTTTTTGGACAGTATCTTGAGGTGAACCAGCTGCCGCTTGTTTAACCTCGTGCGTTGAAACTGCTCTGGCAAAATATCGAAGTTACATTTTTATTGTGGAATTAAGGTTGCAAACGAGCATGCAGCACCACCCTTCCGCTGCCGTTCATGAATACTGTGACCTACCTAGAACAAGGCTCAAATGGAGACTAGGATAGTTAGTCCGGTTAGGAGACGGTGAGAACTGAGAACAGTATTTGGTTAGTTTGTTAGTATAGTAAGTATGAGGACTGGGACAGAGAGTAATAGTTAATAGGGCAATCGTCCAGTTGTCTCAGTGTCTCGTTCAAATTCTTTATTAATAAGTATTATTACAGTTCTGCAGGGCTCTACACGCTGCTATCGTGGGGTGCGGGGTGGGGGGTGTGGGGTGCGGCGGAGAAATTAGATCCAACCTTATGGCACGTCATAATTGCATTGTTGTTAGTTAACGCTTGACTACAGTTAACCACGTACCTCATAATTATTCGTTTGGGATTATTAGCTGTATGCATCTGTAAGGTTATCACACGGAAACCGATGAAATAATTAAGATGACACTTGACATTTTGTAACAGACACGGTCAACCTACAATTTTAAATTGATTTGTCGCCGCGGAATTTGATATAAAAGTGAATATTATTATACGAGTTATGTTAAGCGATTTGTAAATAGTGTGTTGTGTTGAGTGCTTTTTGTCGCTAATGTAATAAATAACCGCGTTTCTAATTCATAGAATAAGGAAAACGGGCCGGGAAAAGGATACAATTGGAGAAATAAATGAGTACCTACCTAACTATTGTTTACGTACTGTTTGTTAAAGTAATGTTAGAGTTTCCTTAAGCGTAGCGAGGAATGACCGACATTACAAGTTGATTTAAAAAGTCGCAATAATTGGGGGAGTGAACCTTCTAAGGTACAACCCGTTCGAATATAAGTTGTATGTCGGCAAGTCAAGAGTGAATATGCTTTTCTAAGTTAGTGCGCTCTGGGGCTCTTGCCCGGTTCCATCTTTAACCAATCGTTAAACCAATCGTTTCCGAGTTACCAGTCACGAGTCCTTATAGTCGTTCCTTAAAATCAATTCTTATAGGAGCACATCCTAGTTACACGTGAACGGCCCCTTTAGGGAATTTGAGGATTTTCCTTGAAATCTGAAGATTAAGAATGCGGAGCGTCCCGCGTCGTACGATAACATGAGTTGGAAATTCGAACCCGTGCAGGATTTTTGAAATGATGAATCGGTACTGAAAATTAAGAATTGGTTTGTGATAATGATGAAGATATATCCAATCATCATATATCTTTATTATAGAACATTTTAGCAAAATGAATCAATTAATATAATTATTATAGCATAAACACTTACAGCGAAGACGAGTGGTTCAACTTCAATCAATTCGTCACGATAAGTCGTCAATATCGATTTTGCAAGCGATGTCAAGCAGTAGGTACCTACGCGATTGCAGAATGCATGAAATATATCGTTATTTAGTTTCAATTTTACACGTACGATATCTAGGTTACCAGGTGAGTCTTATTAAAATTCGACGTCATCCAAAAAAGTCCCGGATAAGATATTTCTGTTACTGGCTGGATATCTGTTTCGGTGATAAAGGGTCAATGAAATCAGAATGGTGCCTCTCTCTTGGACAGAGGAAATCCTTACGCAGTCCCACCTCCCGACGTGATGCCATGTATGTCTCCATTTAATTATGCCCTCAAACCCCCCCGCACTAGAATTACCTGAGTCGCGACTGTCGCGAGTGGCATGGACAACATAAAATACACATCCCTAACTCCCATGACCCGACAACAAACATTTATCTGTCAAATAAAATATCTGCCCCGGCCGGGAATCGAACCCAGATCCCCTAGCTACGCAGGCAGGGCCACAACTAACTACGGTACGGCGTCGTCAATTTATAAAAGAACAATCTACTTTATTGTATATAGTTTCATTTTATATAGTATAAAAAGTTTCATCAAGTGAATTCATTGAAGATATAAAAAGTTTCAGTTTATCCCCCTTTTATCCCCTAAGGGGAGGAATTTCCAAAAATTCTCTCTTAGTGCTCCCTAGGCTCTGCATTGTCTGTCAGTAATTCAGTAACGGAACGGAATAGGTTTATATAAAGTTTTATATTGATTAATACATAATAATTTGGCAAATGTCATGGGATTCTATTATTATGAATATATTATTTGTTAATGTTCCCACGTTTTAAAATATTATATTCATAATATATATTTTGAATACAAGTTATTAACTTGTATTTAAAATATAATTTCATGCGCGAATATTAATTCGTGCATGAAATTATCTTCGAAAATGTATGTCACGCAGGGTTGAGTCATGAATGATTATGCATTCGATACTGTTGGTACAAAGTTCATAATACGAAATCTCATGGTTTTTGTAAATCGGAAGCTTCTGACAATCAGCGCCTGGTTTTTAATTAGGTACATTTAAATTTTATGTTCTTGGAATATTCCACCTTTAAGTATCTATGACTTGACTCATTCATGCCCCGATCCTATATTCGAAAAACGATTCATTTTCCTTACGGATAGTATAAATATCTACGATTCGTAACTAAAAAATGTTCCTATAAGAAAATATTATAAGTAACTACTTTAACGAGTCGGAGTCGTTACTGGCTTACTGGTAACTCGTAAACGATCGTTTTAACGAACGGTTAACATAGGATCCGTCATCAATCGCTTGAGGTAGCAGGGTGATGCATGTTGGGGTTCGTATAAATATCGTGTAAGTTGCTCGGTAATTTCGTAATAGGTTAAACCTGATGATGAGTAAGGAAAGGATGAAACAACTGGTGGTAATTCGGAATCGAATATGTCGACGATCACTCACTAAAGACAATATTGAAACTGACTGAAAAAAGGGTGATGCGGTAAGTTAAGGTGGTAAAAACTGTATAATTCTCTTGAGACCATATCAGCTGGTTTACGGGCGTTAAAGCTAGTGTACCGGGTTCTGTTACTCGGTATGTCACGCTTCCATCACTTATGAATCGTTTCATCCATTCGCCAAAAGATGTTCCATTCATAACGATATACGGCAACTGTCCACAATCTGATTTTATAATGTTTGGTCGCTTACATGCACAATGTGGATTGAGCGTTATGACGGGGAGGGCGTTAGGACTGGGGTCAATAACTGTACTCCAGACGCTGCATATTTTGTGGTTCCACTGACGAGAATGTCCACCTACTACCAGGTAGCTCGGCTCCTTTTGTGTAAGGCTTCTCGCCCACGTCAGACTTTTTGTAGGACAGATAATCGGACCGACTTTTCCTTAAATGACCGTATTTCTGACCGACTTTTTGTAAGACGTGTGCGTTGCATTATTGCTATCAGTACTTTCTATTTTTCTCCTACAAAAAATCGGTCACCTATTATCGGACGTGGTGGAGAAGCCTTAGCGTCATAAATCTATAAAAAAACACCTAGATTTTTCAAATAACGGTTTATCTTGCCGAGTGTGATTTAGGAGTCGAAAAAGGAACAAACACATTTCTGCGTGAAATATTTCCATGGGCAATTGTTGATAATTTTAAATACATTGTTCGTTCGCTTCTTACCAAAAAATATAGAGAAAGCGTGAATAACACAGAGAATGTAGGAATCCAATAATTGAATTTAACACAAAGCGCATCAAATCGTTACGTCGCTGCAGTGGGTAGTAAAAACTTGCAAGTGCTAAGTGCCACCGTAGGCGTAAGATAGTGCGACGTGATGTGCCGCGGGGCTAGGGTCACGTCATACTAGTGCATTATTATTTAATCATTAATTTTTCTCTTGTAACTGAAAAACATTAAAATTTGTATGTTGTTTTATTGCTGTATGGTATATGTGTTATAATTTATTATCATTTTGATATGACGGCGCTGGCTAGGATATCTGGAAAGTGCACCCGGGACTTCTGATTTTCGCATTGGCTTCGATTTTTTCGTTATTTCAATAGTTACGTTGTCGTCGTCCAAAGACCTTGAAAAATGATTTAGATAAGTGATAAAAATATATTACCGCGAATAAAGTGCCCCGTGTATCCTTTCTAGGATCTCTAAACTACTAATTACTATATCAAATTTCATCTTAGTTAGTTCAGCGGATTGTGCCTGTAATTAATGTAATTATGGATTTAAAAGTAATGTTGTCTAAAAATGTTATTGCATTTTTTATCCGCAGTAACGACGTCGTTTCGTAGGTTTCCATACTTTCCATGCAACGGCATACGATCGCGGCAAAATTGTCACAGGCTTCGCAGCATCGACTCGACCACAGCGTCGTCGGCCGAACGTGTTGCCGTGTTGCCGTCGACGCCAGTGTGCACCGACGTTAACATCGCGTAGCGCAACTACATCGCTAGTCGGTAGATAATCCGTTTTTGTGCGATGTGACGATGTGACTCACCGATCGTCTTTGTGTAATTGGATTGGTTTAGGTTGTTGCACCGCGCATTGTCCAACCCGCCCGTACTTAAGTTTCAATGGCTCGTTTCGTTGATCCTTTGCTGAATTGTGCGATGTCAGTCCACTCATTGTTAGCTATACCATGGGCACGGCGGCGCAAAACTCTGGATACATGGCGCTAGTGGACTTTGGGACATATTATTATAGATTCTGTTTTTAAATCTTCAGGTTTGAAGTTTTCAGAACAGTGTTGAATGTTTCTTTTAAGCATGATTCCACTGCTTTTTCAGTTTTAAGTTTTTTTTAAAGCAAGTGAGTTTAATACATTTAGTTGCACTTCAAATTGCTATTTTGTGAGAATCAAGTGAAATGATTAATCTACATTGAAATCTAAAAATTTCACCTGAAAAATAACCTAATTAATTCAACAAAAATATTTTTAAAGATTTCATTAAACAGAAATGTTCGGCTTATTTATATCACTTATATTATCAGAAGGTCAACAGCTTCCTCTACATTGAGGTATGACAGCGACGCGTGTTCGTACCATCGATCATTCTACCATCTATCATTTACTTTCATCTCTATCAATGAAATATAAATGTATTATCTGTGCACAGCTGACTATCATTTGCATATCAAGTTGTTTCATGATCACCGATATACCGTCCGGTTAAACCTTAGCACCAGCAAATTTCATTTTATTAGGAGCCCACGAGGAGGGAGGGGACAACAAGGTGTGACAGGGAGGGGAGAACGAATCATAAGATTTGTGACGTCATTAACTCTCAGCTAAACAGTGAACTGAATTCCAAAGTAAAACTATTAAAAATATTAAATTTGTGACGTCACATCAGGGAGATGTGGGGAAAAATACGTGCGTCAGGAGGGGGGGGGGGGGACCAAAAATCATAAAATTCCTATTTTTTGGATGACCCCTTATTCACCTACGCGAGTTGAAAAGCGCATAAAATGTGGTATGCGTTACGTGTTGTGTCTTTTGTATTGTAATTGCACTGTATTGTTCTCTTTACTTGCTCAGTGTGCCGTTGGCCAACAGTCGCGCGATACCGGCCATCACTGAATCACTGAATTACCTACTCATTTAAACCTGTTGCTATGAAAACTTTCTTAATTTACTTTAATAGCCAACGCGCCTGGCCTGCAGTGTCCAACTGTATATGCTCAAAAATACACGTAGCTATCTTGATCTATCATACGTGAAACATTATGTCTTAATTAATTAATTTGTTTGATCTTAATTAATTTGAATCTCAAACTTTATTTTGTTCTAGGGATTGGTTAGAAAGGGAAAGGGATTGGTAATGTTGAACAACCAACAATGGTAACGTAACAGAACCCTTCATACGACTGGATTAGTGATCAAGTGATCTACAACCATTACACATTACGTGCAAATCATCGTTACACACAGAAATCGATATTTCCAATCAAGTTATTACGGCAGACTACACTACGCAACTATCAGAAGTGGGAGCACACATTGTACGACTTTATCGTGATGGGAATAGAAACAATATGTGCCAATAAAATTCAAGAATTTACATGATAATCTGTTAACGTGTCACAACCGTGTAAGCTCTCTAGACATCGTCATGTTCGACATGATCCACATAATTTATGTCAAATATCAACGCAGCTAGTTGGCACTAAACTTACATAAATAATCACCATGACGTTTATAGACTAACGAGCAACACCTCTTGAACCCTCGGCCACGATGTCGTTGACGAGAGATTAAATAAACCATAGCTATCAAACATCGGATTGTGTGTGGCAATAGCGACTTGATGGGGCGGGGCTATGCTAGTATTGAAATGAATTATCCTCAGAGCATAACAAAATTTATCTTTGCGTGTGTCTATCAATTGATTTTATACTAGTGTTGTTAAGACGATGGTTCGAGATATGTATACTGTATAGGTGACGGAGAAGTAAAGTATGTAAATATGTCTGTAATTATTATTAGTGGTTAATTGCAGTATAACACATATCATACATACAGTATAGTACATATAACTTTTACCGGATCGTCTAGTTCTGATCCATCCATCCATCAGCCTTTTGTCGTCCACTGTTGGACATAGGCCTCCCCTAACTTTCGCCACTCCGACCGGTCCTGTGCCTTCTGAATCCAACGGTTGCCCGCTGTCTTCTTCAGATCATCAGTCCACCTGGTCGGGGGGCGTCCTATACTCCTTTTTCCGATAGTTCTGATATTATTCTGAATTCTCGAGTCATGTACACAGCACCGTCACTGAATGAGTCCGTTCGTGCAAATGATATCTAACTTGTTCTCAAAACTGCGTGAATAATAAATTATTGCAATCATGTAAATACAATAGAGATCCTGTGTCACCCGTAATAGCGAATCCCAGTGCCGCCTGACGTGAGTGTGTGAATGTTTATTTTTATTGTCATCAGATCGTTTCAGTTAATCGGACAGCAGCAATGAAACTAAAATCGAAATCAAAAGTGAAATTCCAATTAATTTTCCTAGTTGGCACGCGTACACACAAACTGACAGACAAATCCTCAGTCGCTGGCGTCGGCTCGTCTGCCAGAAGATAGTAGAACTAGTCGGTTATGAGTCATTTGCGGTTTTAAAATTGTGAACCTATCCAAAGGGTAATAATCTAGTAGATGATAAAATAATATTTATACTTTTAATATTTTCCTGTATAAAAAGATCAACGTTAGTAGTAGATTTAGATACAAAATGTCTCGAATATATTATTATGTAGGTACGTTGAAATTTAATCACATCAAATATCAACAGCGTGACAATAAAATGAAATGGAGCGTATTTTTCAGTTAATAATATTTTGAAGTCGTTTTATTTTAAACTACACACAACACTTGATTATTGGATTAACATATTCCCTGATGTGCACGTGATAAAATGAAATCGTCGAAACCTTAATTTTCACTCATATTTTTTTTGTCTTAATCTGTACGTAATTGAACCGACTTAAAAAATTAACTTAAAATTATATTATTAGGGATAACTCAAAAACTATTCGTGAGATCTCGCGCAAACCTAAACTAAAAGGGACCACATGACAAGCGCCAGCTATCGAATATAAAAAGAATCATCGAAATCGATACAATTAGTAAAAAATTATAAGGTAACACATAAAAAAAAATTAAGTCGAATTGAGCCTCCTGTCGCTTTCTTTTTTTGAAATAAGTCTGTTAAAAAGAAGGAAGAAGAAAGACAGAAAGAACCGGTTTTGAAGCTCCCATTCGGAATACAACAAATCGTTTGGCAGCTGACTCGGGTAAGACAACTTAAGACTCAAGCAGCAAGCTTGTTTCTTGAACACTTCAACCTCGGTGCGAGTTAACGGTGAACGGGCTTTACTAAGCACGCGTGCCTCTGAATAAAGCGTGTGCAATAAAGTTGTTCGAATGGCGTTACTTTAAATACGTTGCCAACTAGGAGCCCCCTTTCCTTATTTCGGAAAATATATAATCCGTAGGCTTATTTGGAACGAGTTCTAAAAGATAGTTTTGGTTTCTAGTAGTTTTAATAATATTAAAATTTATAAAACAACATATTATGTTGTTTAATAATTTCACACCCAAAGATATTCGGCAATTTCGGCAAACTGTTTCTGTCTCATACGTTCCGTAATTATCTTACGCGCCTATAGGTACAATAATGTCACCCGAGCGGATCAAAATGTGTAACTCGCGTTGAAGTTAAATTTATTATGAGCTTCCACCTCATTACGTAAAAACTTACATTATTGTATTCAGACGCTGATGTGTCTACGATGCGGTTTTGTTTGTGTCCAGAGACCCTAACTTGTCCAAATACCGTTGGAATTATCTCCTAATACTCAACGCACGATGTATCCAGTGATTACTTAGCCGAGAAAAGAATAATGCATATGACATGCAAAGGCGTGACCCAATTACCGCTCAGCACGACTCCCATTCACCGGCCGAGCGCTGCGCTGCCATTCGAGCTTTTAATTAACGAGAAGCAAATAATGGTGAGCTCACAGAACACCACACTCAAATATACCGGCTTCAGGATTTGATGGTAGTCGAGGCCAAAGGTCTCGATGGCGAATTTCCACTAAATTGTGAATAATATGACCCTGGAGTTCGTAGATGTCCAACATTTTATTTTGTTACTATTATTTCCGTTATATTTCTAACAACGCAATACTAAGGTTTCTTATTACATTAAATTTTGCAGAAGCTATAGGTGTATCTTTTCATTCAAACCGTTCAAAATGACATCCATTGTGAGGTCACTGAGCGATGGAACTTTTGTTTGGGTGCCATGTGAATCACGCTCTTATGAACTACTACAGCCCTTTTTATAGTTACGAATGTATATGTTACAAAATACAAACTAACAACATTGGATTAATATGGAAACCTTTAACAACTATAGCGGAGTTACGGACACCCTTGAAACCGAAATACCATGTTGCGGAAACCAGTCCCGTGGCAGAATTTGCAGGTAATTAATACGAATGTGGTTACGGAAGGATGTGGCTTTGAGATTTTATTTAACGTGCCCTTCATTGGTCAAAATGCTGTGGGCAAGAAAACGGCATCCGTGGGAAAGCCAGCGCCAAAAATCATCGGACGCCAACATTATGTACCATACCATATCGGTTACAGCAACAGTTAGGGATACAATCCGTAAGGTTTCCCCGGAAATGTGCTACTTTGGACGCGCCTGATTGAATTTTCATAAATGTTTGGCCAAAATTTTTTAGTCACCCTCACCAGTACCTTTCCCTTGTATAGCTCGGTAAACATTAGTTTTTCACATAAATGTCCAAAGGTCTCTGAAATTTCCCCAAAATCTTAGTCCAACGCTGGTAATAAAAGTATAGTCAGCCCTAGTTTCAACCAGTTCCGTGCATGAACTTGCCCGATTACCTTGATTGGTTGTGGGCTCGATATCGAATTTGAATTTCAAATTTGAATACCGCTCGAACCGTCTCCATTTCTTTTCTTTGGTCGTTTTATTGTTAGGAAAATACCGTTAATTGGAGGTTTGTCTATGTCTGTTACATCAGGAGAGAATAATTAAAATTAACCAGACAAAAGTCGTTTAGGAAGTTAACTTTTTTTCATTCATCATTGCAGCAAAGCCTGCTCGATTTAGAAACTAAATTTGGCCAATGGGTTTTCCTTTTTTGGCTTAGGTTTCCACTGGAATACTTCTTGCTCTTCTCAAGGGATAGGAAATAAAGGGGGTTTTGTATCATCGATTTTAAGTTTCTTTATTTTCATAACTAAAATTACTACAGATTTCAAGGTTGGTAAATTGGCATATATTTAGTTATCATAATTATATTTTAGTCAATTAAATAAATATATTTTTACTTATTCAAACCAATTTTTAGAATTACTTTTAGGTTTCCTTTAGGGGAAAAAATAAAAAGTATTTAAATTAAGCAAAGATACTTCAGCCAAAATTGTTGCTACATATATACACCTTTTAAATTGAATTTACTTGATATTAAGTAAATTCAATTTCAAATTCACACTTTTTACATAATTTTTCGAACCGGTTTGGACCACCACCTTCTTTGTTTGACATTTAGGTAATACTTTCTCTATATTTTCATAATTCATAAGAAAGTTGGGTTTATAGATTCTAATTTAGTTCAACAATATTTCATTTAATACTCGGATGTCCTTAATGGTCGATCGGCAATTCATTGGTTTGCATTCGGGCAGTTAACATAATTTTATTATCACGTCTGGACGCCATTTACTATTTTATTTGTTTTTTAAATTATAATAACCGACAATCGAGCAGACGCGGCAAGATAGTGGTCACCACCATTGGTGTTGGATGTAGCTTTGCTAGTCAATTAGTGATGGATATCCAATAAAGTTATGGACACTCTGCAGTTTAATTCGACTGCTGTATTTCGTCTGTCGAGTTTTTTTAATGTAAATAGCAGGCAATCGAGCAGACGAGCCATTTGATGATAAGTGGGCAAAGTCGCCCATGGATATAGCCATATTCGGTGATATTGGCCAGCCAAGGCCAGAAGTTCTTGGCGCCTGAATGCTATCAACGTGGCTTAATGATTTCTGTTTAACGATCACAATCATGTCAACACCATCATGTCACCAAAACACTGATTGCAATTAAATTTTGCTAGCAATGAATTCCATGAATTCCGCAATACGTCCATAGTTTCTTGTCGACCATATACCATTAATATTAGCTATCGCATCGTGTTTTGCTTGCGGATCGCTTGTTCTTGGTAATTTGAGAAAAACTAAGTTATTTTCAGTGCTGCCATACTGCAGAACTTAGTAATGTCTGATCTTATACTGAACTGGCAAACTTACAAGGACGAATTGGTTTTGTAGAATTCATACTTTATTCCCTCCGTGGGTGTTCTAACTTCAACGTTCCTTTATTATAACTTAGATCAAAAGAAAAGTTTTTGGTAGTCCACAGACCACGTTACGTTGGGAATGAGACGGGTTTCGATGACTAACGGCTCTGCAAAAAGTATTACTGTCGAGTAACACTTGAAATGTTAAGTTGAAACTTTGCCTATTTTATTTTCTACTCAGGAGCACTGGCTTTGTCAATTGTTACTTTCGCCTCTTCGTCAATTGTTCATGTTGACGTCACACACACTCCTAAAGCCACATGGCTTTGGGATGGGGTACATTGCATTTTTATTTTTTTCCTTCCAAAGCATAAACATAAACAATAACCGGGCTGGATGACCTAGTCACGGTAATGATATTATTACCGTGACCTAGTCTACAAGAGTTCTTTAAAGCTAACCCTTTGTTGAGATATTGGCTTTATTCGTAGTAATTACTACGTCCGCAGGTTGCAACTTATTAACGATTGCTCGTAGCATAGATGAGAAAAATGTGTTAATGAAGAACAAAACAAGGATAGACGTCATGTGGTGAATAAAATCTTCGTACATTTAGCAAATCCATTTCGCCACAGAACCTAAGGCTTTTAATTTGCCTTCACAATTCTATTTCTATTTTTTTAAGCTCACCTCCGTTGGTACCAATGTCACTTGGGCAAGGCCGTGCCACCTGCCGCGGGCCGAAGACAACCGACAATGGTGCAGGATATTAGCGGAAATGGCGTGCGGCTAATTTTGTATAATCCAATAGCGATAAATTGAGAGTACTGAGCCGAGTACGGCATAAAAAGAAATATTAAGATAGGAGTAGGCAGTGATAGCGCTGTGGTTGGAAAATTGGACTCTCGGACACTGGAGGTATAGGTTTGAATCCTGCACGAACCTCTAATTTTCAAAAATCGCACACACACACACCTTGTGTTATATATTATTTAGGTTATAAGTTATAAATACACTATTCTTAGTGAGTCTTAGGTAAAATACATATATACTTAGTTTATAAATAGTAAATCCGTACCTAATTGGCTGTAAGTCTTTCTCCCATATGATATGTAGTAATTTTTAAGAGCTGTGGATTTTGTGAAAAAAAAAACATTTCGTGATGCCATTGGTGTTGTTGAAGACGGTGGCGTGATGGCCGATGGTGACCACTTGTCGTCGTGCTGACAGAAGTTTTTAAATGTCCTTCTTAGTTATACATAAATTCTATTTCGGATTTACGATTTTCGGTTGATACTAGGGTTTTCGCGTACCCGGACTTTTTTGATACCCGGGTATCGGGTATTTTTTTCTTAAATACCCGGGTAGACCCGGGTACCCGGGTATTTTCAATTTAAATAAAGCTTCACATAATTTATGAGTTACACACATTTCAGTAATATATTTTTCAAGAAAAAACGAACAAAAATATATTTCTTCTCCATAAACTCTTATTTTAGACTACGTATTTTCAACTCTTTGTAGGAATACTCTAAAAAATTGTCCATTCGAAACCACACAACACAACAAACTGATAAAAATAAACTTTTATAAAGATACCTACTTCTAAAATACCTAAAAAATTCACACCTTATTAATAATTATGACATAGAAACGAGTTCAATCAAATTAAACTGAATTAACATGACTGTAATGAAGGCATCTATCTATTTTGAATAAAATAACACTTAAATCTTATTTAATAACGCAGAAATTATATCTCACATTTAAGAGGGGGTATAAAGCAAAATTGGCAATTAGTGGAGTTCCGAAAGACGTAAAAATGGTAAAACCTCGGAATCCAGGGCCAGTCAATAAAAACTATTGAACTGCATTGTTTAAAGCTCAAATAAGAAAGTTAAAAAAAATGCCCGCTCATGATTACAATTTTTAACAACAATTTACTGAAAAAAATGTTCATAAAATGAAAACTACTGAGCCAAGCTATGTTTAATATTTATGGGATCAAGTGGCAACAATTCCGCATCAAAATAAAGAAGAATCACGTAAATCGGATCATAAATATCTGCGTAATCGATGTACAAACATAAAAAAAACGATGACGACGACAAATATATAAAAATCAATCCCTACTTCCCTTCGTCACAGCATCATGCGTGAATGGCTGGACTGATTTCGCTAATTATTTTTTGTTTTATTTGTTATTGTTAGGGGAAGAAGCTTATGAAAGAAATAAATTAAGAAAATTGCGCGAGAAATTAGAAAAAATAAAAATACTAAATAAGAAGCAGAATAAACCTTTGGGCACACCACTAAATCTTAGATTCAATTTTTACAGTAGTAGATCAAGTTTCTAGAACCTCAATAAAAATATAGTAATACTACATTATATTATCGAGGGATTAAACTGAGCAAAAACATAAAAGAAGAAACTTTATTTGATAAAAAAATCACAAAGTTAGGTCTAATGTTCAACGAAAATGAATTTATTTTCAATATGGTCTATATTTTAATATAATTATAATGCTGATTAGTATCACGTAGGGATTAGACTAGCGATTTATAATTAAATCTATACTTTAGGTATAATCAAAAGAAAATGCATTTGTCGCTTATTGCATCCCTATTCCGTGCATCTTCCTCAGCTCGCTCAAAGGTTTTGTTTCATCTACCAGTTACGATTGTCCGCGTGGAGCGCGGGTGAAATATGATTATTTACTAGTTTTATGCCCCCTATTAAGTACTTTTGCTCTATCATTTTTTAAAACGGAAATGACAGAAATATAGAATAATTTTATTGATACCCGGGTACCCGGGTCTTAAGTCAAATATTACCCGGGTCCGAAAACTCTTAAATACCCGGGTATACCCGACCCGGGTACCCGGGTCCGAAAACCCTAGTTGATACTCGTACCTACATGCTACATAGAAAATGTCTATATCTACAATTTATCTGTCAATGTTTCTTAATTCTAGTATGTACCTACATTTTTACGTTTCAATAAAATTGATACAAATTTATTTAACGCTTAAAGATAAATGAAAAAAATGTACCGTTATTCAGCAGTTAACGAATAGATAGCTTATTGGAACCGGCTGCGTAACTAACTCCATAGGAAGCTTCTTCCAATATATTTGTGAATTCCGTACAATTTATATTCATAGACACTTAATACTAATTCATGGTACGTGTTGAATGAGTCGTAATGTGTCGCAACTGATCACTGTTTTGTATGTTAATGTGTCTGTCTGGCTAGTCTGCACGCATTGTGAAATTGGAATGAGTGACCTCTGTGTAATATTATAAGACCATTTAACGCTGTAATCCTGATATAGTACTGCCGACGGTTCTGGGCCGCTCTGAAGTTAGGCTTTCGGATATAGTGCGCAGGTATTGTACTTAAGAGAGAGATAGCGACACGAACACTGAGCGTGCGACTGAAACAAACAATGCTCAAAGTGACACCCCGCGCGTCTTGCCACCATTTCGACCCTAAAATTGACTTCTGCGCAGCGATCCGAACAAAGTTCAGGGCGGCCAAGAACCGCCGGCCGTACTATACACAGATAGGATACAACTGACGTTTCATGTGACGCTCAATGTGAAAAAGAAAGAAGATGTCGCACAGTCATTTGATAGAGTTTATTTGGTGGATATAAACAGATCTTAGCTTCCTTGATTTCACTCCTCTCATTCTTACTTTCCTAAGATGTCAGGATGATAATGTTATTTTTGATGTCTTTTGTGCAGCAACGCTGTAAAATTGTGTTTAATATTCGACTGAGATTTATGATGGACAATAAAATATTTTATTATATGTATGTATGTACTGATGTCCCACCGCAGACCTATACAACATAAGTACACCGGGGTACCAATAAACTAAAATATCCTTTTACCCTATTGTTGTCCATATATGGTGATCCTTGCCCTAAAATTGTAGTACAGTGGTGTGAGTAATTAAATTATTTGAATAATTTTCGATTAAATTTAATACGATTTGTATTGTCTTGATTTTCCTCGATGGTATTCACCGTGTTCACTACGCAATTACGCGATGTTAGAAATAAGATGGTAATTTCTCTGTCTGTTGTTGGAGTTCGTTAGTTAGTAGCCGGGTAACTTCTGAAAAACTTGAAACTAGCTATCTCTTTCTATAACCGATTTTAAAATCATTACGTTCGTCGGTTGCAGCGTCGCGTCGTTGAGCCGATAATAATCCGTGTCCCCGCTAGGTTTTATAATGCAACGCGTTGGTGATGCTTTTTGTGTTCTTAATATAACTCCGGTACATAAGTCAAAAGTACCAACGCGGCTTGTTTGTGTGCACGCCGCTGTCCCGTGATGTGGCGCTTAGAACGTACACAAAGATTTTCGTTGGAGGCCTAAGAACGAAACTGTTCGTTTGTGTGCGTTCCACGTTGCGTACTTACGAGTACATACATCACGCGCATACAATCTTGCCTCGATACCACCGTTCGTGAAGATAACCTACTATTCATTATGTACGTTGTCTAAACCCAACGCGTGGCCGTTTTTTATTTTTGCTACCAATAAGGGTGTTCTCATGACTACTATGTTTCCGCTTCCTGGTAACGAGGTGTAGGGGTCAGTTTGTCCGTGAGTGCCGACATTGTTAAGCCCGATAAGCGAATAATTTAAGATTTGATGCAATATTCTTATAGTCGATTATTTTAAAGGTTTTTTAAATAGGTATATTGTGTGTAGCTACACTGGATTCGTTTTCTTTAAAAAAATATCTCGTTATAAGTATTGACAAAGAAGATTTGTGAAAAATTGGGACAATGAATCCTTATCCTTATTAAGAGTAAATCAAGAAGTGTCAACAGACCCCTGAAAATCGGGACGTCCTGCGAAAATCAGGACAGCTGGCAACACTACAGCCAGGTGTCGTTGGGTGTGTGGTCAACCACAGACAGCAGAACTTCCGCGTCTCGTCTCCACGGCCACGTGGTTACACCTTATATTGTGTTATGCAACTGTAGTTATTTTAGCACTCAAAGATGCGTGAGTGTCTGAATAAATTATACGTGCATATCGCCACACGTATTGCACTTGTCGGATTCGCCCGACTAGTTTCGGACCTTTCTGAGATGCTTTGTTAAGAGTAGTCGCCTACGAGAGCTCGCTTCCGACTGGACTTGAGTTGGATACACGTGAGTTGGATACACATATACACGTAAACGAGGGACGGCTTTACCTATAGTACAGGGGGTGCACCCGGGCGCCGCGCCGGTTGTTAAGGGGCGCCGAGAACGTCTTGTAAGTAGTTACCTATTCCAATTCGACCGCGTATTTTGATACGAGAGGGCGCCACAGTATTGATTGCACACGGGCGCTACATGTACTAGAGCCGAGCCTGAGGTAAACTGTAGATGTCTTACACTTGTCCAACGATATGGGTATCTACCTAGTACCAGCTAGTGAGCGCTCAAAATTAAACCGTAACAAATTTCTTTAGGTGTTATTTTTTATATTTCAGTTTTATTTAGGTTTTTTGTCTAAGGGTTACTTTACTAGACTATGAACGTGAATCGTGTATTTCATTTACTGCAATTTTTTTGAAACTGTTATTGATTGCGTTCTGTATTTTGAAGCTGTAGTACATTTTTCTTAGTATTTGAAACGAATGTTTGAAATAGTGAATGATAGAATATTACCACTATTGGGGCTTACAGCCTGGTCTTTTATGACATTTTGAGCTATATTAAATCGAATTTATGTGTTCGGTACAGACAGACATTTGGTGGGAACATGCTTATTGTACTTACATGCGAATTTTAAATGTTTCTTTTATAGTCGGTCGCTATGAAATACAACTGACCGTGCTGCATCCAATAAAATATAATTTATTGGATACGTGAGATGAAATTAACACAAGCAGTTTTATACTGCAATAAAAATTATAAAATATCCAAGTTCCATTATACACGCCGCGGATAACTCGACCGTTATTTTATTACTATCAAACTATAACGTTTTAAATTTATCGCGGCCGGACTTATTTATTGCTTACAATATCGCCCCGCTAATCTGTGTTGTAATGTGCTTTACATAATTTAACATTTAATTTATTTTGTTTTATCTGGCTGTGGGCGGGTCGAGATACCGTAGGATGGTCCCGCAAGGAGGCCTTCTGATAGGTTCCGTACCTGGTCGACGTCTCAGGCGAACAATGTTTTATTGTTTTAAAGCAAATAATTTATTTCGTCTTCAGCAGTTCGTCTGACAGGTCATTTAATTATAGTCAATATTTGCCAAAAACTTTACAAATTACATTATGTAATATTGTGTGCGGGTAGATTTTAGGTAGGCCGGGTGAAAAAAGCCGCCGGAAAAACACTCCTAAAGCTAAGTTGTGCTACGAACTGTATTTTTGGATAAATTAGTGCTTGACTACAATGGTAAAGCGCTTGAGTCCAGACGTAACCGATAAAATATATCTTAAGCTATGAAGTTTTGGTACGAGAAAAGCTTAGGCCAATATTCGCTATGCTGGTCGAATGATGTTTCAGCATCGCTCCCCATAACAACCAACAACTGAGCTGGGGTCTCCACTCATCTTTAAAGTAATTTAATCCATAGTGAATTGAACTTAATACATACATACTTAATTAATTATGAGAAACTCCGTTGCACGCAGGTTTCTTTCGATATCTTTCTTCGGTGTAATACTTTCTAAAATGCATCTAACTTTGAAAAATATTAGGTATGTACGCGTCAGATTAGAATCCGAATCCGCTCTTCTAAATCCATCATTAAAGTAGACTAAAACACCGGTCGAGAGACATTAATACAATAAACGCACGGTACATAATTGTCAATCCTGTTTCGTGTGGGCGTGAGGTGACGTGACATAATTATGACGTAGGGAGGGGACACGTGGTGTCACCACCGTCCGCGGTATTCGCAATCCTCCACTCTCAGATAAATGGATAACCTCCGCGCGCGTTTGCCGGAAACACGTATGTAAACTGATGACTCTGGAAACAAATTTAATCTTGGCTCGTGAATTGGACCGTCATTATTATAACATTAATATTTGCATGTGTACAGTACAGTGATAGCCTTGTTGTGGTCCATAACCTACAAGCACATAAACGAAGAATTTTATAGTTGCCAAAGTCTTCTCCTGAATTGAAATCATTGTCGGCGGGTCGATAAAACCGATTCGGATCCGTTTTTACGAGGCGCGACGCGGTCGCCGGCGCCGGCCATCGGATTGGTACGGTCGGCAAACACGGCACGTGCACTTCGCAATGTTTGCAGTCAGCAGTGCCGCGTCCCGCTTGTAATTATACACACAGCGGCGGCCTTGTGGCTGTGTCAAATATTTACACGCGGATTCGAAGGCTGCCCCCGACACCGCGCTGTTGCCTAGAGCAGCGTTCCCCTTGGATACGACATCGGTTTTGTCGCAGATGGTACTCGTAAATACCGGGTCGCAACACGGAATACTCTCAAAGTTAGATAACGGTTTAATCAGGTGTTTTATTGTTTAAACAATTATTCAAATGTCAATGGTTCGATATATATGAATGCTTCTGTGTGGGTATTGAAATGTCAGTTTGCGTAATATTTTGTAAACTTTAGTAACGATATCTATAACATGACTGAACTTATAGAATAATTGCAGCCCCCAAAAATTGGTTCGGGTAACGCTGACCTTATGGTTGATGATGAATGATGATGGGCTACAACCCATTAGTGGCCCACTACTGAGCACGGGTCTCTCCTCGTACCTGAGGAGGCCTAGGGCATACTCCACCACGCTGCTTCAGTGCGGATTGCTGGAGGGGTTAGTGGCCAACCCAAGTGTCGGAATTTTTAAGCCGCCCGAAGGTATCCGACATGGCTTAACGACTGCTACCAAATGATAACAACCGGGACCGACGGCTTTACGTGCCCTCCGAAGCACGGAAGCGCTCAAGAAATTTTTGCCACTAGCGGTCACCCATCCAACTACCGACCGCGCTCGCTGTTGCTTAACTTTGTCGATCACTTGAGATCGACGCAAGCCGCCGGGCTATGAGCGCTTAATGATGATGGGTAATGCCTAATGGTTATTATCGAATTAACCGAATCTATACCAAAATATTTACGTTTTGTTTAATTTTGTGATCATTTGTGATCATGTGTCCATGTCGGGTCATGGCCTTGAGACAATATCATTATTGTCTCTAATTATATTGTCTACTAGCTTGCCAGCTGTTAACATGATTCATGTATCTTTATTAATCGTAAAAGATAAATTATTTGCAGTCATTTCTGTTTGAGGCGTTTAATTCAATGGCACCACAAAGGTCGAAACTGGCGGCGTTCCGACCTTATTGTTTTTAACTTCTTCATCTCCGAACGGATCGAGATTTAATACGAATCACGTCACATCGCCACTTGCCTTAAGGTGGGATTGTTGTCAAGCATTAACTTATGTAAAAAAATAAATTAACTTGAGATCTTAAGATCTGGTCTTCACACATAGTATCTATTATAATAATATATGTATGTGCTTAATTAAGCTTAAGTTATGTTCCGCGGATAGGATAACGTCTTGGACAGGTAACATTTTTTATACGAATGCCCTTTATGTTATTGATAAATATGCTTGCTTGCAACATGCACAATTCCATCGATGAAATTTTGTATGATTTTTCAATTTCTTTGACGATTACCACATTCAGGTTGCAACGTCAGAGATAGTCGCAAGACTTTTCGATTGATCGTGCACATTTTTGAAAGATGTTGACTAAATCCGCATAGTGTTGTTGATTCCTTAACCAGTTTTCACCAGATATCACAGACAGGTTAATAGCGATGGGCTTCCCCGCGGAGAAGCTGGAGGGGGTGTACCGGAACCATATCGACGAGGTGTACCGGTTCCTCGAGCAGAAGCACCGGGACCACTACAAGATATACAACCTGTGCTCCGAGAGGTCGTACGCGCCGAGCAAGTTCCACGAGCGGGTGAGTCCCTTTTACGATGTATCCATCGCGCCAAACTTTGTGGCCCCTCTGACGTGGGCGTGTATTTTACGTACATTTTATATGTACATTTATGTATAATTATGTACATTCATTTTAAACAATGATTTTTTTCTTTTTTTGCATTCATCGTTAAGTACCTACCCGATTAAATGCTCGTTTTGAGCATCTTAAAACAAAAAATGTCAAATCGGTTCAGCTTTTGTCGAGTCCGATTACCAACAAACAGATCTATCTGTTCTTATTTTATTATTTTGATTTACTATTGAACATTTGTTACAATTTTTATAACATTAAATTACTGATCCATCTGATCACGTGAAAGACAATTACCTGATAGATATATTATCCTTTGACTAGACGACGTTCGAATGACCAACAAGTAAGCAGTTGCTCTTACGAGCAGGAGCTCCCTCTGTCATCGAACTGAACCTAAGATTGATAATAATGTGACAGCTGATTATGCACTCCACTGAGATCGGAAGGGATTACCCGACAAACACTCCGTTGTGACTTACTGTTGGCGCTGCTCAGGTGCATTGATAACAAGATATTATGATGAAGTGTGAAGGATTTTAGTTGCAGTAGCTGACGTATTGTAAGCCAGTTGATTGCACCAATGTCAAACGAGTGATACCAACCTATATCTAGTTTAATATCTAATATTATATCTACTATATGAGTAGATGGTGTTGTGCAATTTATATTTAGTAGGAATCAATTGGTATTATTAAATCCTTGTTTTGTTGAACAATTGCTACAATGCTACATACCTATCATAGAACATACATAATTATGCATAGAACTTATGAATCATAGTTTGGATATAAGGTAAATATAATAGTAAATATATACGAGTAATTTGTGTCGTATTGGGGCGGCCTAGAATTCTATTGTCATCAAGAAATGTTTCGGTAAAATGAAATGAAAGTGACCATAAAGAGCACAGCGCGACATTACAATAAGCAGTGGTTGATCCTTCGGGCCGGCCCGGTCGTTGGGTAATGTTAGGCTTTGCCCTTTGCACTGTTACTGCTGTTAGTGAGCCAGTCCATTCGCAATCGTTCGATCCATTCCAAAGGTATTTTGTGTGGTGAACTAGTGAAAGCTACGTCTTACATTTATAAAATGTGTTTATTTTTGTTAACGATGTAATTAATTGTAGGTTTGTCTCGGTTTTTTAATTTTGGGGATCAGTTGTCCAAGTTCTACGAATATAAATACCCCTTAATCTAGTAGGTAGTGTATATCTAAAGTTTAGATATTTTGGATTTATTACTACGACTATACAAAATATCTAAAGTTAAGTTATTTTGGATAGTCGTAGTAATACATCCCCATTCCCCAATCTTTTAATTTTCTTAACGGCAAAAACCAACTGAAGCGCGATAACTTTATTTTACTTGGTCGTAAACTTCATCTTCGCAAATTGAGTTTCAGTTGTAGAGTAGATGGTGTATTTTCAATGGAGAAAAAGTTCAATCTTCGCGACACTTCAGACGTACTACAGCACCGCGGCGTACACTAGACGAGATGTCTAGATGTCTGGGTGTCGATGTTTAGTGCGCGACTAGGACGCAGCTAGTCACCCGTCTCTCTCGCGGCACGTGACGTACTATCCGGCCGGCATGCTTGTGTGCGATGAAACTAATTTCCTCTAAATCAGAAGCATAATTATGGTTAATTGCTACGCTACGGAAGTTTCAGGATTTATAATTAGCAGTGCAATGGAAATTTTGCAGTGTTGATTGATTAAACTTTCATTTGGTGATTTTGCCTCTCTATATTGGAGTTCTTTACGATGCTATACGATCATTGGAAGACTCTTCTCCTCGGTTTTGATTGAGAAATACCATTAACAGCTTCCACTAAATCCTGAATTACGCTTAATTATTTACCGTTTTTTTTTACATAGGCTAGAGATAGCAGAGATGAAAGGATTCCGCAGGAGATTTTAGATAGAGTAGTGACTACTTAGTTTTTTCCTAAGATATGGTGACGATTGACAACAATCGAACCTGAGGGCAAGTGGAAAGTGGCGATGAGATCTGATCCAATGAAGTAGCGCAATGACTTAGCAAAGGACTATTCAATCTCCTATCGACGACTCCCATGTAACAGGTAGGCGTACCTAGCTGGCAAGCTGTTCCAGTACATCGCGGCATGCAAACGCAAGACAAGGCAAACTGTTTTATTACAGTTGCACACTAATATTTACCTACCGTCACCTAACTGGACTAACTATCCCAGTCCCCATATGAATCTTGTTCTAAGTCGGTCACAGTCGTCATTTGCTCGTTTGCTGCCTTAAATCAATAAAAAAAAATATTTTACTAAAACATAGATTGTTACACGGGTTTAATAAAGAGCGAGTAGTTTGTCCCCAAGACCTTAGCCTATAATTATTACAGTACATATTAGTAGTAAGTATATGATTGGTAATAATAATGGTCCACTACTGACTGATGCTGGTGAGCAAGGTTAGCTCAGTTTATCAACTAGCTGAACAGTGGCGGGTGGCGGCGTGGTCTGACCGCCCTGACCGCCCTGCTGGTGAGTCACGGTGGCTGGTAGATACGTGATATCGGTCTCGTTTTCTCAGACTGTCACGTTTTTTATGTTTTATCACGTTTATATTACACGTATTATATGATCATTGTAGCTGTGTGTATAATGACTGTTGTGGCTGAGCGCTTCGGTTGTGACTAACCTTCAGCTACGAGAGCCATGTCGATATTTTCTTTAGTTAGTTTCGTGGACACATCTCTGTAGATAGGTATATCCTACCTACCTATAAGCTAATACTAAACAGTTACATGGTGTGATCGTTTTTTTTCGTTTCATCATCATCTCTTGTCTCATCATCTTTTTAATAATGGAAAATTAATAGAAAACCTAGGACCTTACGGTGCCCCTAAGGTGCCGATATACTTTAGGGGTATAAAGGGCTTCATACATTTTTAGAGTCCAAGCCGATCTCTTATGCTTGTGCTGCACCTTGCTCAACAACGCTCGAGGATACTACGCCTTGTCCTTTCGCCAAGGCTTCAGTGAGAGCTAATATTTTCTTTCTTTCCCCTTCCTTGCTCAACAACGCTCGAGGATACTACGCCTTGTCCTTTCGCCAAGGCTTCAGTGAGAGCTAATATTTTCTTTCTTTCCCCTTCCTTATTTCTTGGTCGACAAGCATCTGGATGCTCGGATGGCTCGTCCGCTTGTTTGCCAGCTAATAACATAAAAAAATATGTGAAATAACTCATATTTCATACTCATACTCATACTCGGCTTGGATTGCATATGACGTTGTTAACTAAACCTAAAACTCCATACACACCTCTTACATTACATTTGGTGTAGCCTAAATGTAATTAATGTCCGACGAGCGATTTCAGTAGAGTATCATTTTAAATTAACAAGATTATCAGTTTTATTTTCCAATAAACACATGGAATGCTAAACAACACTGGGAATTATAATATAATGGTGTAAATTAACCGTGGCACGTATTAATTACTATGCGAACATATTTAATGTTTTCCTCGTGTAAATCGTAACCTAATATTCAAAGCCATTTACTTCTTCGATAACTCGGTATAATTATGTTCTGTATGTATTGTCCGCGTCCGGTTATTGATTATGACTATATAATACAATGAAAAACAAGACAGACACATAACTGCAACAGCTAGTACTAGCGATATGGGCATGGAATCAGGGCACTTAGTAATTTGAAAATTGTTTCAAGCAATTTTTTATTTTGGTCTTCAGTTCAGTTCTTCAGAGGACGTGACTATCCCCAGGTTTTAAAAGAGAAGCTTGTTAGAGGCTCCATAAAGCCCTCGGTGCAAACTAACTGTTACTCTAGCCTAGCATTACCAGTTTTTTTGCATCCAAGCAATCTTATGGACAGCCTCGCGCGAGGGAGGCGGTGAATGCTCATGCATACCAACACAGCCGTCTGCATTGGTTATGTGGGACTCACGAGTAAGAAGCCTGGTGTCTACCCACTAAACACCGCCTTGGGGATGGCTTTGGCCCTAATGGCCTTGAAGCCTTCATCGAAAGCGACCTCTACTGGAAGAGCCGAGGCGCAAAGCATTACCGGAGACACCGCACCGAGACATACAGAAATTTAAACTCATCATTTAAATTTCCGCTTCGCTGGGAATCGAACCCTCTTGGAACAGCGATCCGGCATGTATCTAACCATTGCGCCATACGGATATTGCAATGGCTGCCTAGTGATTGAATTAAAATATAATAACAGTGACAAAGGCGGCTAACTACAAAGACATAGCGAAATGCCATTTCAAAGCGCTCTTTAGGTAGTGTCGATAAGTCACATTTTACACAGAAGAAGCAGAATGTTTTCACTTTTACCGAATACATCGGCAAATAAAGAAATTTTTAGCCGCGAATACAGGAAGATGGTCAAAATTTTTTAAGCCGCGAATATTGAAACCGAACGGGGGAACCGCGAATAAGGAGCTTTAACTGTATAGATTGAGCGGTACACGTGTACATTTGAATAAGTCGTGTTGTTGTAATGATGCTGGGCCCTTTGCGGAAGAACGTTGGTGGGGACGGGGTGACCTCACGCAACCGTCACGCTCGCTGGCCAGCGGCGGCGGCGCAAATGGTAATGTATCTTTTATGTTAATTAACCATGAAACCGTCATACCAACCGTCAACCGTCATCATAGTCCCGTCCGAACATACGATGGACTGCCGGTTGCGAGTGTAACAGGCTTTGATTGAATGATCTTTGCGGCGTAAGGACCTCCGTTCATCTTTGAGTGGAAACCTTCCCTCCGCTTGGTGCACCCTGCTGAACACCAGACGAGGCTTTGGTTCTGGTTGAAAGTTCCCCCCTATCGGCGGTACACTGGGTTTTGTAGCATACAACTGAACTCCGACAGGACTCAAGTATGGTCTTAGGGTATTTTTACCCGACTTGCTACCAGGGTGTTCACGCGTTTCGTTCTGACGGTTTATTTATTTATTTATTACTTACATTAACAGCTTTTCATTAAAATATTGTATAATATTACATAAATTGCCCGCACTTAAGCTAAATTTAATGTAAATAATTTATTACTTATACTTATGCATGTATTTGAGAGGGCAGTGTGTGCTTGTGTGAATGTGGGGGAGCGGGGGAAGGGTGTGTGAATATGTGGATGTGTAATGTGATAATGGATGTGATAATGTCATGTTGTTGCAACTCAGTCTCATACAGATCATGAAGATTTAAATCAGAAAATTCTCCTAGTGATGAATTGAGTAGGACTGAATAGGTGGGTTGATCGGATCCTTCCTCACATTCAAGTCTTTTAAAAAGATGCTTGTAGTTCGGGTCAACCCAAGCATATCGATGCGGAATCGACTAAAGCCTATTACAAAAAGCTCCGACGGCGGTCGTCGCGTCACGTCGGCAGTAACAAAACGAGTTAAGTGACGTCGTTTACGCCTTTCTTGCTATACACTTTAAACTTTTTGTAACCGGCGTAAGCCGATTTCACTTCGATAAGTGTGGCGGTGTGGTGTGGTGACATGAGAGGAGTTATGAAACACGGATGAGTTTGATGAGTGTTATCCATAAAATTTTCAAAAAGTGCTGAAGTCTACCAATCCGCATTTGGCAGACTATAGCCGCTCTAATTGGGAGACCGGAGCCCAACAGCGGTATAATTGTGGGTTTTGTTGATGATAACTAACATGGAACAATACAGGCTGTGCGCACTCCGACGCGCCACTCGTATCAAACGTGACATGTTCCATTCGGGGCTGAAGTAATATTTTAATTAGCAAGTATGTCAAGTGTGCACGGCTGGCGTGGCTCGCTCCGACCCTTTAGCTGTGAAGGGTCCTGATCGCGGGCTCCGTGAGGGGTTTTATGTTGCGCCATGTTGTGTGGCTTGTTAGTTGAATTGGACTTGCATGACCCGTTTCGTGTTTAGCGTAAACTCACCTACGAATGAGAAATCTTCTCGGGCCTCGGCTGTTGTAGGACAGTTTTGTATTCAAATGAAACTATTCTATGTTAATAGTCGAAAAACGAGCAGACATACCAACCACCAGATGTAAAGTGGTCACCGTCGTCCTTGGACAACAGCAAAACCGAAGGCATCATCGATGCGTTGCTGGCCGAGAAAGAAACAAGAGGAGAGAAGAGAGAAAGGAGAGAGAAAGTGAGTGGCTCTGAAGCCCCCAGCTGGACACACGACAATTTGTTTTGGGGCTGCTTCAAGCAAGAGGCTGGTAGCTAGCCAGCCGGGTTCAAAACCCTAACGTAAGTGGGTAAGGACTACTTTACTACGTAGCCGTGTAGTATAAAACTATCACTTGTGTCTGATTGAGATAATTTCAAAAACTACTGTACAGAATTCTGTGTAGTATCAATAACAATTCACGAAGATTGGTTGGAGGCGGGGGAGGGGTACCAGTAAGTTCGGGTACCCAGTTATTTGTGATCACAAAGGCCACGTTTCCAGAAGCGAAGTGAGTATTCTTAATAATTCAGAATCTTCAGATTACACCTTAAGATTTTAGGGTACATTATACACTTGAGTGAATGTTCCGTTGACATCTTGAAGAAACGTAAACCAATTTGCTCGTGGAAACGTCGGTGACAGTATTTCGGTTTCTGTAATATTTATAGTCTTAAGTGTTTTTTTGATATTTAAGAATTTATCCTTAGACCATAATAGGTATAATATATGTGTATACAACATGTTTAACTAGTCTTTACCAGAATAATTGTATAGAAATTCGTGTAGCGTAGCGATCAATGAATTGTCTCGTCCCCGGGGACGCAGCTAAGTGGATTGAAAGAAGTTATGCCCTGCGAAGGGAAATTAGCTTTTTGTTTCGACCCAGAATAGGATCTAGGACACCCGAGGCCCCTTTGTTGGGGGAATTAATTTTAACCGGGTCTTGTTTTATATTGATTTTGTTTGGCAGAGTTTGGTTCTGCTCGAATCCCAATATAAAATCTAATAATAAAACTGCTGGAGTTAGGTATCACATTTATCTATCGTACCTACTCCATTTATTTTTACGCGCGTTAGTTTTTATTTTGCGATAACTCATAGGACATTCATTTCAATTATACTAGTGTAAATGCGTATAATAATGTGCCAAAGATGCTTAAGGAGACTAACATATTTAAGTCGATTAGGATTAATACTGTATCCCTGTAAATAGGTAAAATTAGAATGGGTATAGTAAACTATCTTTAAAAGATTGACATAAATGCCATCGCGGACTTTATTGTGGGCCTATAAAAGAGGAATATTCCACTCATATACCTAATTTTTAGCGGTCTCAACCGTTATTTCAACCAATTTACACAAAACTTTAATATATTATATGTATACCTAGACATTCCTCACGAATCCCTCTGTCTATCGATGAGAACCTTATGAAAATCGGTTCAGTAGTTTTTGAGTTCATCGCAAACAGAACGAACATTATTAAAAGAATCATACATACACTTTTTCTAATTCAATATTAATAAAAATCACGTGTCAATAGTATGTGTAAAATTAATAGATGACAATCATGCCTATGAAGTTGGAGGTGAGTGTCGCATGTACAGAGACATACAGAGATGGTAGGCGGCGACCATTGAGGTATTACTGATTACCTCAGTGACAGACTCGGAGGCTAGACACGAGGGTCGGGCAACGCTCCAACGGCAGATAGTGACACAGACTAAATGTCGCCAACCGGCCCACCGCACAGTGGTCTGAAAATCAAGCTTCATACTCATAGAAACTGATTGTCAGAAATCAATAATTAAAAAATGTTATTGTAATAAGTACACCTCCCTTTGTTAACTGTTATAGTATGAAGGTCGTGAGTAGCTCCATGTGTGAGAAAAAAAATATTGTATATTTTTTTGTATGGGAAAAAAACTTCAAAGTGGATTTTAAAAAAACTGATCATAACTGAGGGTCTGGTATTCACATGAGTTATTACACCTTACATGGCGATTAAGATGACATACAATTGTTATGCCTTTCGGTGCCGCTTTGCATGTAGCAAGCTTTTGAAAGTTTGAGTTTTTGGTAGATGATTATTCAAGTCTTCATTTTATATTATAAGGATACCTATAACCTTCAACATGAAAATAATTGAAATTTGTATATACACAAGGAATAAATACGTACTTAGGATATATTTAAATAATATAATTGTTTAAAAAATAGGAAATAAAAAGCACATATTCAATAAAAACTGTCAAAATTTCTTTATTTGATTATACTATTAAATATTATTTCAGTAAATTATATAATTGAATGTAGTAATACTCAGAGCTTTACATAATTATTATTCTCTATTACTAACTACTTATAAAATACCAATTATCTATCAAAGAGTATCTTCTTCATCAGAGTCCAGCATAGGTGCATTAACATCAACGAATTCAATATTCTTCTTGTCTATATATGCATCATCATCACCAATGAGAAGAATCGGTAATAGGTGTGCGTTTTGATTTTATCAGCTGTGGCCTTATGCTGGACAGGTAGGGATCTGACGAAACAAGAAGACCATTGAAAATGTCTTCGTTTGTTGCTTTTCTCAATCCGGCTCAATTGCTGCAATCTCAGCTTCAATCATAGCTTGTTCTTCCTTTATATTCAATTTGATTTCACTTGCAAATTTGAAGTAAAGCGGTCTGCAGAACATTGTGGAAGATGGCTTTGGATTCTCCCATAACTTTTCTTCGCCACAAAGTGTTAAAGGCACAAAGGAGCACATAAAATTACTGTAATCATCTTCACCCCCCATAGTTTGCTTGTATATACTTTGCCCTGAAGCACCATCAAAGCCCCACTTGCATGTAAGTGTTAATACTTTTCTGTCCAGACATGATTCCAAACGTAGGAATTTCCCAAGTCTAGCAACAGTTTTGTCCAAAATCGCTTGAAGCTTAACTTTTACCCCTCTTTCAGTGATATCTATAGTATTTTTTAGTGGGTAGCAGTCCTTCTTCGCCTCTAATATAGCAGTATATGAAGGATATAGGGGTATTCCCTCTTCTTTTGAGCAAAGCTTAATGTTGTATACTGCCATTTTGAAAGTTTCAACGAAATCAGTATACCTAATGCTTTATCAGCGGAATATATGGGCTGAGCTTTCTTGGGCTTCAACAGTTGCTTTATCTTAGTAGCTTCCTCGGGATGTTCTGTGATTAATTTAATTATATCTGCTACGTTTTTGTTACCAGCACTTAAACCAGTTGCAAAAGCAAGGCTTTCATTGGTATGTGCTAGTAGCTCTTCCACTCTTCTTCTCTTCTGTAGCGGGCTTAGCTCAGAGAACACTTTTCTTGGACTCAACTCTGTTGATGTTCCAACACTGCAAGTCTCTGCATTCAACCCTAATGATGTTGATACTCCCTCATTTACACTGCAGTCAAAACTAGAACATGGTTGCTGCTCTTCTAACACCAAAGAAGGTGTGATTTTTTCTTTTATGAACTTAGGCCATTTTATGTCTTCTTGCAGCCATATCTCATACTTTTTTATGAATGTTTTTCTCGTGCGATTACACGAGATCCATTTGTTTTTCAACGAACACACAAAAGTCTGACAGAATTGTTTAAATTCTTTATTTTCATTTTCTGACAAAGTAACGTTTTTCACCAAAACTTCAAATAATTCGCTGGGTTTTGAAAAACAGCTATTGTTCGCCACAAACATAAACATATCCAAATTGGTACTGAAGCTTTCCATTATAACACGAAAACAAATCGAACTAAATAAGTATAGTAAACGCGAACAAGTGCAAAGAGCTACTAAATTAAGTTAGCATATACGTCCTACTTATATTATAACTACCCTCATTTGCACTTGCTGTCGTTAATATGCTTATCTTATCAAAACTTAATTAAAATTCAACAGCAATGAAGGTAATTACTTAATGAGTTACTTTATCAAAGAAATTTTGTAGTATAATGTAAAAAAATCTGCACCTTTTTTATTGTATTCATAAAGAAGGTCATTAGCAAGTTGTTAACTAATGACAACATCAGTAATGTTATCATCATGTAATTATATCAAGGGTATGATTCAACTACCAAAAACTCAAACTTTCAAAAGCTTGCTACATGCAAAGCGGCACCGAAAGGCATAACAATTGTATGTCATCTTAATCGCCATGTAAGGTGTAATAACTCATGTGAATACCAGACCCTCAGTTATGATCAGTTTTTTTAAAATCCACTTTGAAGTTTTTTTCCCATACAAAAAAATATACAATATTTTTTTTCTCACACATGGAGCTACTCACGACCTTCATATTATAACAGTTAACAAAGGGAGGTGTACTTATTACAATAACATTTTTTAATTATTGATTTCTGACAATCAGTTTCTATGAGTATGAAGCTTGATTTTCAGACCACTGTGCACCGGCACAGATGGCTACTGTTCAGCACGGTACTAGTATCATACAGTATTCCATCTTCATACAAACGGTCTTAACGTGAATCATACCTACGCGCCTCGGAGTTTAGTAGACATTAAGTATACAAAAGTCACAGAAGCGCCATAGGGACGATCGAACGTGTGGGTTTGTAATCAGGAAGCGTGCGTATTACCTACCCACTTACATCCACTAAAACTAGAAAGAGGCGGCCCTAGCGCGCGGAGCAGTAGGCATTTATTTCAAGGACAGGGCCGAGTCACACTACTGTATGATACTATTACCGTGGTTCAGGTCAAAAACGTGTCAAACGGAACGGATGGTTTAAATAATCGGGACTACGGTTTTCAAATCGGGGTAACTACAAAAAACAGGCGAGAAAATATAATATAAACGCTAATATAATATTTGTTTACTTTTTTATTCTTTTTGAAAGTACTGACTAAAGACGATAGTAAAAAACCGGTACAATCGACGCCCCGATCGAGGTTAAATCGGGACATGTCAACAGATCCCTGGAAATCGGGACATCCCGCGCAAATCGGGACACCCGGCAACACCAGTGACAGCAGGCGGCCGATAGCGCTATCGGCCCAGCGCTGCAGACGGAGCTTTATCAGTCGAGCCCGGGTTTATGCGACTGTTACCAAGACTGCACCGCTCGTGACCTCACGGCACCTACCGATACCTAGACGACGTTGTTGAGTAATATTGCTTTTGGGAAACTGTGCTTCAGACGACAAGTTTTTTAGATGTTACTGAAATATCATATACGTTATATCGACCGGTGATGACGAGCCCTGTGAAGCAATGGTTATCATGAGGGACACCCGGTCGAATGATGGGTTTAAATTTCTGTTTTCGGTCTGGGTGTGTGTGTTCTTGTTCTTGTGTGTGTGTGGCACACACGACAAAGGGGAATTCTACTGTGGGGCGTTAAATGTGTAGCGTTAGCTGTCGTGGGTTACTTATTCGAAGATAGAGCTTTTGATTTATTTGTGAGCTTATGACATGTTCCTACTCTTCAAGAATCGGTGTTCGGATTCGGATCTTTTTAGTTTGACTTTCCTATTCTATTATGTAACACTTCATGCGCTAGGCTTATTACATCAAGCGTACGTAATTGATTTCGTGCGTAAAACTTTAATCACTTGTCTAAAAACGTATTCCAGCTGTGGTTTCCTTTTATATTAGCAATGACATGATAATTCTCCGACCAAACACGTGTATCACGTTTCGAGTACGCTTTAAAAAACGACCGATTCCAAAGAAATCGACGAAACGCGTCGTAACGCGTAAAATTCGCATAACCCGATGACAATGCGACGAGGTGTTTGAACCGAGGTTTTTATCGCCTCTGCCCGCAGCCGCCCTACGTTTCCGCGAAACTCGACGGCACTTCTCGGCATTGGACAGTCGCGGGGACTCGTCATACTTTACACCCGTGAAACGGATGCGATTGGTTTTTTTGTATGAACTATGACAGGTCACTTTCTGGATAGATGCCAATCGTATTTTTCACGAGTAGGTAATCGGGGAGTATCACTCCCCGATTACCTACTCGTGAAAAATACGTGTCCGCCAACGTGTCTGAAGAGTTTTTAAAAAGCTCGAGTATTCGTATTCCTGTATTCGCATTTATTACAGGCCAGTAAACCGATATGTTTACCGTAGCGCCCTCGCGTGTTAGTTAATTACAATTTAAACCTTCGCTCAGCAAAGAGTTCGTGTAATGGGTGGTACGTTTGATGATGTTGAAGATATTCCGATATCGAGCGAATAAGTACGAGCATTCCCACGCTACATGATACACAAAGGTAGCGTTATCAGCCGGTGCTAGGAGCGACGAACGACCGCTCCACGTGCAAGCCTCCGTGTGATCTGATGCCTAGGGTTGTCGCTTGCCAGATGCGCGCTCGTCATGTCTCGCCCCGGATGGCGCAATGGTTAACGCGCCGGATCGCCGTTCCGAGGGTCCTGGGTTCGATTCCCAGCGAGGCGGAAATTTGTAGATGGGTTAAAATTTCTGTTCTTGGTATGGGTGTGTGTGTTCTTGTCTTGTGTGTTGTCCATGGCACCCACGACACAGGGAATCCTAGTGTGGGGCTATGAGTGTGTAGCGTTATTATTATTATTTTCGGTACAATTCTACTAGGCTATAATCGGGCCGTATACTCGGATTTTTAATTAAACGGAGCTACCTGACAGTAGCTAATGTCACTTTGTATTATAATGATGCCATATTTAAAGTAATAGTGATGCGTTCAGTTCTCGTTCAATCAGATGATTGAACAACGAGTGTCAATAGTTAATCATTTCAAACTATAAAATAATAATATTTCTATTTTACAATAAATAAAATAAAAGTGCTCTGATATAAGTTACTACAAAACATTATTAACGTCATCAAGACATATGTTAACCCCAAAATTAAAACGGGTTTATTTATTAGTCCTTTCAGAGCTATGTATTCTGTAATACCTATCATACAGAGAACTTTTAAGAATTCTGCTATGAAACTCGTTTTGACTAAAATTGAATTGGAGAATATAACGGACTATTGCCATCAGCAAGACATTATAGGCAAATACCACGATGGTAAAACTAACCATCGCGGTATAAATGAATGTTACTTGGCTCTGTCACGCAAATTTTATTGGCCTAGAATGCGTGAGCATACATACATACATGCATACGACATAGCTGAAGAAATGGAAATTGACCACAAAACAGTTTTGACCCAATTGAAAAAAGCTGGGTACAAAAAAAAAACTGGATATTTGGTTGCCAAACGAGCTCACTGAAAGAAACATAATGAACCTTGTGCTCATTTGCGATTCTTCATTGAGACGTAACGAAACCGAGCCTTTTTTGAAGAGATTGATAACTGGTGATGAAAAGTGGATCACGTACAACAAGAACGTGCGAAAATAGTCGTGGTCAAAGGTCGTCCAGGCTTCACAGACTGTGGCAAACCTCTAGTAAACTCGCAATAAGGTGATGTTGTGTGAAGGACTTGTTGCGGTTTTTTGATCAGAAGTCCCAAAATTTCTAGAGCAACGGGATCATGTCTCTACCTACAAGATGGCAGAAAGTTATCGAACAAAATGGTATATATTTACCACTAGCGACCCGCCCTCGCTTCGCTTCGGGAAACTTATTATCAAGTGCTTAAATATAAAGTTTCATGGTTCTTTAAGAGATGGCGCTAGGCGTTCTTATTCTTTAAGTTAGGAAGGTTCACCCCTAGATGGCGCTGTGCTTAAAACCCGAAGAAATCCCATACAAACTTTCAACCTTTATTTCAACCTCTTCATCCCTTTTTGTCGCAATAAAAGGTAGCCTATGTCCTTTCTCAGGGTGTAAAGATTGTCTGTGTCAAATTTCATCAAAATCGGTTGAGAGGTTTAAGCGGGAAAGCGACACAGACAGACAGACAGACAGACAGACAGACAGACAGAGTTACTTTCGCATTTATAATATTAGTAGGGATAATTATATGTAAATAAACTTTGAAAAAAAATGTCTTGAATTTTTATATAATATGCGAAGAAACTTTTTCCCCAACCTTATATTTTATACATCTATAGTTTCAACTACATGATGTATTGAAAATAGGACAGTCTTACAAGTTTCCTCGCAATGTTTTCCTTAATGTTTAAAACACTCAGTATTCAGTATAGGTAGATATATACTATATAAACATAGTCGTCGAAAACTCGTTGGTATGTACAAAGCGCGACTAAAATTCGAACCCCGTACCCGATATCGGCAGTTCGGCACACTAACTATTCACTAGACAATCGAGGCAATTTCATTCATTCAGGAGGTTTTTCAATCATTCACTTTGTCACAACACTATTTTTATTTCATTAAAAACTGACAACACAGTAAACTTCATTGGACTGCGTCTAATTAAAAATTCGACTATAGTAACAGAATAGACATTTAACTAGGCCCCAATAATGGTTATATTTCGTTGTGTATTTCAAAGGAAAAATAACAATGCCTAAAATAAAACTGACACCGACACAGAACAAGTCTCAAATCGGGACTAGGATGGTTAGTACAGTTAGCAGACGGTGTTAGAACGTTGGTTAGTTCGTTAGTAGATATAAGGACTAGGGCAGGTACTGTTTTTAGTGTCCGCGATGATATCAGTTTAAACTCATAGTAATAAAAATGGCATTACCATCGATAATAATGATGATCACGGCTTCTCGTTGCCCACGGCGGGCTGTCACGCGACGCAACATTGGGCAATGTTGCCAATCGCATTATAAATTGCTTCTGAGCGGTATCCGCCCATTTTGTTATTGATCAATACGGGAAATTGTTTCCTGTAAGCGATATTTCGCAAGTCATTTAGCAATCGTTTTATGTGATTAGTGTATAATGTGATGTAAATGAGCTTAACATAATGTTAGTACTAGGCGACGTAGCAGACGTTGTCCTGAAATATATTATATGCTAACCGAGAGACCTTAAATCCTTTACTTAACTTTCAGGATTTGCTCATCAAATTCAATAACTTTTTCTGTGGCTATATTCAATAGTTTGGCTGATGTATTAGTAAATCTCGACAAACAGTGCCACCTACCGGTCGGAATTATGAATCTAACCCATCCAGACTAACTCAAACACAAAAAACATCAAAATAGGTCCAACTGTTTCGAAGGTGTTCAGTGACGTGCACACGGAGAGGCCAATTGTATTTATAAAGGTAACAGTAATAAGTAAAAAAATTAAGATCTTGAGTTAATTTGTAATTGTACAATCTATAGGAGGCGCCAGTCTTGATTTATCATTTCATCGCGCTTTCTACTTATTGCGAAGTGAGGCGAGGTTAACTTGCTAATTGAGAACATTATGGAAAAGTTTTGAATGCGTGATTATATCATCGATGCGAGTGATATTAATACTCGAAATCCATATAACTTTGCAAGATTATAATCCAGTCCACGAAGTAAGTTTGAAAGCAATACTTACATTATTGCCACATCTAAATTGTAGGGTATGGCATGCCGTATTGACGCTACTCTCTAATTTGTATGTAAAAAGTCGTGGTACCTGATAGTGTCGGGAATGTACACAGAGAAGGATGTAGACTAGAGCAGTCTTTCCCAAAGTGGGCGATAGCGCCCCCTTGTGGGCGCTGAAGGCCTAGAGGGGGGCGGTGAGGAGTCCAATAAAACGTCGGGGACGTTGAAGTTGGCCGTTACAATTGCTCTCACTGGTAAAAAATACTGGCTTAGAATGTAATTTAAATTCCAGACCAGACATTATAATTAAATTATAATTAAATTAAAACAATGGATGTCATTGCGGTTTTTATGCTTAGGTAAAGTAAAAAAAATGGGGGCGCTGAAAAAAAAAATTTCAAAGTGGGCGGTAGACGAAATAAGTTTGACAACATCTGCTGTAGAAGCATATAGATCTGTTGATCGTGACCAACGTGAGATACCACTACAATAATTGTGCTTTCCTTGAAGAAACCGGAACGCAAAGTGAAACGAATACATAGTATAATTTTGTCTCGTTTTTTTCGTGTCATTGGCGTAAGTTGTTCCTTCTCTTGTGCGAGTGCGATAGATGGCATCCTATATTATTCTATACTCTTCTCGGTCTACGGTTGGAAGTATGCTCGATGTCGGTCGTTGCTATGGCATCGCGTAACTGCTCCAAACCAATTTGTCAAATTACGGGTATTGCGTCACCGAACTCACCGATTATGTATAGAGGCAATTATTGTGGAGTTGTATCAATCTTGTATCGACGTACAGGTACGACTCTACGTCCGGTCTCGCTAGGGTTGGCGCTCGCGCGTGCACTCTAAAGGGTTACCAATCGGAACTCTGTTAATATGCCTCGGCTTTCTGCTTAATTCGCTTCGGGTCATGCTCTTGCCTGTGCGGGTGGCAGTACAACCTGTAACTGGGTTTGCTATATTCAGGTGGCATTATAAAAGCGTGTTTTTATTATTTCAAACTATTAATTATTCATTATTAACTAGGTACTTAAACGTATCTTCCTCGATGCAAAAGTAGAAGCAAGTACGATAATCTCAATTGATACGATCGGATCCCCTAAATTTATCTGCGCGATACGATATCGGGCGAAATGGGCGAGATTACGCACGGCACGAGTGCCACTCTCACCTTTCTTTCGATGGAGTTAGTACAAGTGCACTTGAGGTTTTGTGTCTCGACGTTGACTGACTGCTGACCGCGGGATTGTCTGCGTTTTTGTGCAGTAACCTTTTGGCAAAGCGAGCTCTCTGACTGTTAACAGTTGGAGCTTATGCGAGCGGTGTAGAAAACATCTATAACGTGATTCAGGCGTGTCGTGACGTCGCAGTGTGAAGTGTGTGCGATATCGCCACAACCTCCTTTTTCTTTATGTCTTTCTTCGTTGCTTAATGTCTTGTTCGTTTTGGTAAGTCTTGGTGGCAGAGCTGATGAGCTGCTTCCAAGTCACCCTGTCTTCCGCCTGTGCCGGAGTATCGGCAACCGGGTGCATTAATCACATGTGGTTGACGTGTGTTATGACCTGATATGTTTGATTCTCGTTACCTGCCGTGGACATTTTTACACCAGAGGAGCCGCCGATACGTAGTCGGCAAAAAAGAAGTAATGGAACTTTTGTCTTGGACAGCTACGCATCGGTGACGTCTTTGGTGATATTGATGTACACGGACAAGTATTGCTAAAGCGACCGGCCGGCGACCGCGGCTCGCAACTGTTGCCGATCTGTTGCTGTGTCGCCGTGCCCGATGTTCTGATACGTTATCGTTCGCGAGTTCAATGCGCTTCATGTGGGTGTCAATGAAACCAACGTGATACTAGTAATTATCTGAATCGAGTGCTCGATTTTTTTGGATTGCGGAGATAAAATATTTTGAAGAAAATAGCCCAAAGATTTTTTTAACTCTAATATTATTTTGTAATAAATTAATATGCGCTTTAATAGGAAAGGTAAAAATAATTGTGCTATTAATAAATAAATGCTATTCATTGTTGAGGAGTTATACTGATAAGTATGCAGAATTGCAGATACTGTTTTAGGTTACATGTTTTCTTCCCGAAACAAGTAATAGTAATCATAACAGTGTTTAGTGTTTGTTTTATTACAATTAAGCCCGCCCTTGCTGCGCTTCGGAAAATCTGCCCCTTAGTGTTATTACGTACAATAAAAAATTGTTAAATTCTGATATTGTTAAATTGTAAAAGGTGATTCTTTAAACTGAATTGAAACAAAGATTTTCTTATATGTATGTATCTTACATTGACAGGTACGTTTTTATTTATGAAAAATGTGTAGAAATTGTTTTGGGTGCAGGTATGTAAAAAGGCATAAGTTTCCCGAAGCGAACCGTCTGCGGTTACAAGTGTACGATAAACGTCGTCCGCTCGGCTATCATTTACCACGCTATCACCGCTCGATGTAATATTATACACGTGTAAATTGAATTGGATCGTCGTGTCATCCCATTTCGCTTATAAATGGCGTGGAGTTGAAGGGAATCCGACGGAAGCCTTGCGAGCACCGGCCGACGGCGACGGCCTGGGGGACTGGATACGTAAACGATCCCCTGTACAGTGCACAGTTCCCTGCCCAAACATTATTATCGGACATACAGTTCGTAATGGCAGCCTATTGCGAAAACAATTATTTTGCACTTGCCTGATAATTACTTATTTGTAACTAGTAAACCGGCCCCTCTAGACCCGCGCTCGAATTTAATTTCAAGCGCGATAATTCCTAAGATAATTATTCATTTAAATTATATCGTGTAAAGGATGATCTTATTGTGCCTGAAATGCTTAAGGTGACTAACTTATTTAAGTTAAGGATTAATACTGTGTCCGTATAAATAGCTTTCCATTTATCGCATTGTACATAATTATGATCATTTTTTTAGAACTTAGAATGGGTATAGTAAGCTGTCCTTAAAAGATAGACATATATTATGCGATATCGCGAACTTTGTTGTAGACCTATAAAAGAGGAATATTCATCCATTGTTTCCATACATTGTTTTGTTATAAATTATAAGATATATCCCTTTGAGATTGTATTATCTAAAGGGATTTATATTAGGCAGCGTTTTTGCTGAAAGCTCCCAGACGGCCTGTTTTTTCCGACTTTCTGTACAGTTTTCAAAAAAATCATCATGAAAAGTAAAATATTAGTTTTCTTATAATCTATCTATCTCGACCATAGTTTGCCACACGCGCGAAGTGCGGATTGGCACAAGTGCCGATATACCACAGAGAGCTTTATCTCCATAATAGTCCAGTTCTGGAGGAGAAAAACTCTCACAGTCCTTCGTAGGGGAATGTTCCAGAACGTAATACTCGTAAAAAGGAAAACTACTGACTAGCTTTAATAAGCATGGACCTGCATTTTAGTTGTTACATTTTACGCTATACAGTTTGTAACTCCAAAATAAACGTTGAACACTCCATTTGTAACACAGATTTATTTAAAGTAAAATAATAATGTACGAGTATGTTAAATTTATCTTGCACTGGTGCGTTTGACACACATTCACCGGTGCGTTCCTTATCGTTGAAACAATAATCCGGTTTTTGACACGATCGTGTCGTACTGACAACCAGTGGCACTGATAGAGATGTGGATGATGTCAACTCAAACCGGTATAATATTAATCCTATATCCATATCCAAATCCGAAATTTCGTACCCATAACACTGTGTCTATAACATCCCTGATGTGAACGGTTTAGTTCAATTAATGACAGCACTAAACTTTTTATGTACGTCTAGGTAATTAAATGCGAATGGAGTTAGCACTTCGGTGTTTCTAGTATTGTAAAATGGTTATATTTAAACACAAATGTTTATTGGACGCGTAGGATCTGAGAAATTTATATCTATAGTATTCGTTAGAGTTTTACGCGCCGACACGTTTATAAATGTATTGTTTTGTCCGTGCTTGAGTGCTTGACTGACTGATGCGATAGCGTGTTGGTTTATGTACTTTTAGTGTTATTAATTAATCGGCTATGAGTAAGCATTCATAGCCGTTGCAAAGTGTGAGTATATTTATGGCCAAATATGGGTGGCATAGAATATACACTCGGCTGACTGGCTACCATCCCCTTGATGGTACAGCCGCCAAACGGATTGTCGTGTCCCCGCTGGGTGCGTGAAAGATAGTAGGTACTTTCTTTATTTTCTTTTCTTTCTTTCTTCTCTGGAAACGCGTGGGTGATACCAGTGATGTTGCTTTTGGTGACTACTGAACATCACTAAACCGTAACGTAAATAATGGAAACGTTCTCGGCACATAGCTCGAAGGACCAATGGATGGATGGATGGAACATAAAAATAATACTATTAAACGATCAGTACTTGTGTTACTTGTATGTAGGTTACTTATATTATTATCTGTAGAAGAACCTGTGATTCCCACAACGTTGTTCATGGGTCCACATTCCTAGTAATACAAGTAGCCGGGAATCAAACTAGGACCCTTCGTTTGTTAGTCAGGATCACCAACTGGGCTACAAAGTCCATTAACACCAGGATAGTCTCAATAATGATTGACTGACGATATAATTAGAGTGACCGGGAAATCCCCATTGAATGCTCATTCGCGTTTAACGAGGCGGTTGGCAACAATGTTGCTCACATTACAGGTACCTAAGAAGGTGCTCCATGGACCAATTGAGTATAATTACTGTAACTAGGTATAATAGTCTTACACTATGACTATGAGTTCAGACATGAATTATGCCCGCGGGATCCTCGCGTGGATCAATCAGCGTTAGATGTCCTCAATTGACAAGAGATAGGCATTATTTTGTTAGGTCTTTATCGCTTACGTACGGTGCACCGATTTTGTATGGGGCTTATTCGTTTTTACAACTAAACTCCAAAGTTGAATTGAGATGTACGTGATGTTGGAGGGATGCTATTAAGCTAGGTATATAGCTAATAATTATTATCGTAAGCTAGCTAATATATCATCAACACTAAATGCTAAATTGAAATAGCATAACAATTTTCGTCTAGTTATTGGGTGACGCCCGAAAATTATTTAAATTATATACTTGCCATTCAGCATGTCAGGTAAAATTGTTAGGCTATTTTAGGAAATGAATGATCAAACGCGCTTGTGGTTTTTGATATGGTTGATATTGATAATCATGGTAACTACAATATTAGCTGTACCTGTCGTTGTACTTCATGACTGTGTTGGGATTTGAGACAATTTTAACGCCCTTCAGTCATATACAATACATAGCCCGACACTGGAATTCCCTGTGTCGTGGATGCACGTAACAACACAAATACAAGACCAAAAACACCCAGACCGAGAACAGAAAAATAACTGATCATTCAAATATCCGTCTCGCTGATAATCCCAGGACTCTTGAAACGACAGTCTGGCATGGTAACCAAACCAGTGTGCCATACCTGGCTGGCTACAACCCATTAACGGCCCACTACTGAGCACGGGTCTCTCCTCATACTTGAGGAGGCCTAGAGCATACTCCACCACGCTGCTCCAGTGCGGATTGGTGGAGGGGTTAGTGGCCAACCCAAGTGTCGGAAATTTTAAGCCGTCCGAAGGTATCCGACATGGCTTAACGACTGCTACCAAATGATAACAACCGGGACCGACGGCTTTACGTGCCCTCCGAAGCACGGAAGCGCTCAAGAAATTTAGCCACTAGCGGTCACCCATCCAACTACCGACCGCGCCCGCTATTGCTTAACTTTGTCGATCATTTGAGATCGACGCAAGCCGCCGGGCTATGAGCGTTTCATCTTCATGTGCCATACCTATCGGTCGCCAAATCATCATCTTAACTTGCAACGCGGTGCTATGGACCTTCAATTAAATACAATTATAATAATAATAGCAAATAAATTGTATCTACCGTATTTATCAGCATAAAGTGGTAACAGTTATAGCTTTAAGCTAAATTTACCGCCAATCAGCGCATTCTTCTTTCTATAAGCGTCGCACATTCTGATCCAGTGACGCAGATGCATCTTTGGACACAACTTTGGCCAGTCGCTGGCGACGGCACGCGTCATCATCATTGTTGCTCCATAATTTATGGTGCGCTCATGTGTTGTGGTGCAACGTTGTTTTTAACGTATCTCTCTGCGCTAAGTTATTTATGATATCGTTGCATTTCTGGCTGCTGTCGCCGTGTCATCCATTAGATGTATTGCCGTTGACGGCAACAAGTGAAAGGGTTTATGATATATGTATACGATGGTTAGTGGTCTTCGTTGGCAACGGCCACGTGCAATGATAAGAAAGCTGCAATTGCTCATGGCATTGTTAACGGCCTTGAAAAATTCTGTGCGTTTCTGGAAGATATCCGTTTTATAGTGCCGTAAAAATACCTTTAATATAGATTTAATAGCTGAAGAGATATCTTTTTACGCGACCTATTAACAGATCCTCGTTCAATTCTATGGTTGAGGCATAATTTTTCTGTTTTCCCGTTTCGCGGCAGACTATAGGTACCTACTCAACGTAGGGTTTCGCGAGTTTGGGCCTAGGCTTAGGTTCTTGTGATAAAGTATAACCTATGTATGTATGTACGTGTAGTTATTATTTTAATGCTTCATATTTTAACCGATGCGATGTACGTATGTCAAAAAAGTAAGAACATATTAAATAAAAAAATATTAAACAAGATAATTACATAAAATTGAAGAAAAACAAGACCAACCGACGCTATTTCAGCTCCGGCTATTATTGTCGCATTTTGCATATAAAATGCCTCCCATTTTATTAATGTATCTCGACATAATTATTTCGCAACATAGTTGTCGAGAGCCAATGACATCGCAGCACTCTGTATGTCTCCATGTATTTTGCTGTGTGTATGTGTGTCTGCGTGTGTGTTCAAAGCAATCGTCGTCCGTTTCCAGGTGTCGACGTACGCGTTCGAAGACCACACGCCGCCGAACATCGAGCTGATCCAGCCGTTCTGCGAGGACGTGCACAAGTGGCTCAACGAGGACACGAGGAACGTGGCCGCCGTGCACTGCAAGGCGGGCAAGGGCCGCACCGGTGAGCGTCCACCCTTACGGCGCGTTCACATAGAACGTCCGTTTTACAGGTCCGTTTTAACGGATATGTTATTACCGTATGTAATTGTATGAGCCAGTTCACACACATGAAAGTATTACGGATCCAGTCAAACGGACGTTCTATGTGTACGCGCGCAAAATGCTGTGTGAATATTACCTCCAGTTGCGACGGATCAGTTAAAACGGATGTTCTATGTGTACGCGCCCTTAGATCCCAGTTGGACGACGCGATAGCTTTCGCGCGGCCGTTAGGTGACTGCTAAGTATTGGTGCGTTGCGGACTAGTCAATAAAGTTTAATTTGCTGTGCACCAGCAGGTGAGCGCGCGCGAAAGCTATCGTGTCATATAAACGCGCCCTTTCGACCATAATCAACAGTAAAAATAACGCTACACACTCCCCACACTAGGATTCCCTGTGTCGTTGGTGCCGTGGTCAACGCACAAAGACAAGGACTGCACCCAGATCGAGAATAGTTTAATTCCATCAAAAACTCTTACGGTATTTCATTGAAAGTTATGAAACATGTTTAAATTTTTTTTCTAAAATCATCCCTTAAAGAGGTAAAAGCATACTTAGTACGAAAGTTCTCTGATTTTATCAACTGTTATATATTTAGGGATTTTTGGCGGGCGAAGCCGCGGGTATAGGCTTGTTTTATATAGTCCGATTACATTGGATTATAATCCATTAGGTACACGCTAGATATCCTGGTGAGTGAAAACATAACATGTTTCATAGTAGAAATAAACAGATTAGAACTTTGTTGTGATTAGACTGTATTCTGAATGCAATTGAAATATCCACGTGTATCCTTGTGCAAATTTGTATCAATAGCGATACAATCGAAGTTTATCAGGTAATATCAAGTGACACACGTATGGAAATCATTTGCCCCTGAAGATAAAAGATACTCTTTCAAAAATTTCCATACCGGGACACTGAATTAATAACGATATCGGCGCACAGTTTGCGAATAACAATGGTGATCCAATTGCACATTGAAAAGAATAAGTTTTACTCGATAATCATCCCCGTATAGATATGTATCGGTGGATATCGTCCGCGGCTATAATAGTTTCCAAAGAGCTCGGCAACAAAGGTTAAGGCTACAAATTACACGTGCGTCGTGCGGTTATAATGCTCATAGAAACGTCTGTTGCCGTAGTGCTAGGTAAACTAGCCCGTATTGCTGTACAACGTAACTCCGAAAATGGCTTGAAACGTGTAATTGGCCGAATTATCGCAAGTTTGGTGCGGTGGCGGTGGCGTAAATTTGAAAAAGAATCCTTCGTAACCGCCTTCTTTTTTGTGAGCTTATAATAGTGTGGTATAGTTCCTTTGTGCCCGGACATGAAAGGAACGCGTTTCGTTACAAAAAGAGGGTTGTTGTTTCTCTTTAGTACGGATGGCAACCCGGCGGACCGACTGACCTGACTCGGTAGAACGATCAGAATACGACTGACGGTCGGTACTATGAAGCAGGTGTGTGTCCGGTGTATTGTTGGAACACTTGTACGAGACGAATTAGGAATGATAACCGTAATGTAATTATGCAATTTATTGTGACATGTAGTCCAATAATATCGATGGATGTGGTCGTTAACATATTTTGGACTCCGCATCAGGTTAATTTTCGGTGAAAGGTTTCGCGTAACTTTTTATGTTCAATTCGATACGACTCGTTAGTTACCCCTTGGAGGGTATGCGCAGGGACTTCTTGGGTTAAGGTCAAGCACAAATAATAAATGTACAGAGTCGGCGATCTAGAACTTGGGAGCCTATCGACCGACGTCAACTCAACTAAAAGAATCGACTCGTTGTTCGATGGAGAAACGGGGCTGGGGGAATTAGCTCGAACAACTGCTGCGCACACTCTCCAAAATGCATCCTATAGTAGCACGAGTGGCTGTCGATTCTGCGCCTGTGCTCGAGGACCTTGGAGATTCGTTACATGGATGGAGTCACTCAAGCCTCGTTTGATAGCTTCCATGAAGTTGCACTACAAGGAGCTTACTCCTCAATTTGCTGTAACATAAACGATTCCGGTAAGCGGCGAACGAAACGTTATTTTGTGTTATTAAATAAACGAGCGTTCGAGAGCTACTTGTGCGATGGAGCTCGTAAGATTGCGGTTTAATCCGATGGTGAATATTATATTGAATGGTTCAGTTAGATTTTGTCGTAGATCCAATTATTGTAGACTCAAATAATAATTGATATGAGGAGAGATCCGTGCCCTGTAGTGGGCTAGTCAAGGTGAGATAAAGAGGGCGTGGGGAGTATCAAGGTGAGGTAACTGTAGATGCGGTCGTAAGTTTGGTTACCGACAAATCTTATGACTGCTTCCGTGTTTCGGAGGGCACATTTTGCCGTCGCTTCTGATTGTTAACAGTTTTATTTTTCTACAGGCCATTCCGGGCCAGGGCAGACCGTACTTGATTGGCATTATCAATATAGCATTCCACTAAAAGACGCGAATTATTACATAAAATATTAATGACAGAGTAAAATAGCATGGATATACGTGGATGTTCAATTCAAATTTTGCAACATGGACTGGAGTTTTTTGCGACAGTTACATTTATGAAACCTGGGAAAAACCTGGATACCCTCCTTTCTAACAAGGGTCACGACTTAGTTGGCTATGGGGTAGTTCCTAATATGTGCAAACACTGATCAGTGATCACATGACCAGGATTAGCGTGTTCGCAGATCGTTCGCGGCGTGGATATTACGCAGTCAGCAACATTGTTGCGAATGCAGCCCACTATCGGGTTTCGATGCTGGATAATTATAGCGCTGAAGACGAAACGTTCTGTCAGTTATCGTTGGTGGGTAATGGACAAGTTCTATTATTGTGTATGTGGAGGTTAGGGGATTCCATTTAACCCCACTTGGCGCGGTGTCCACGTGTAGGTTTTATTGATGTTAGCAGTGTTAACGGTTCCCATGCGCCGTCACGAGTTTAGCCAAAATAGGGATAGAGATAATATTATTAAAGTTAAGGTAATGTACGCGTTTATGTTTTACATAGTTTTTCTCCAGCCAGCGTAGCGGAGAATGCTCTAAACCTCCTCAATGAGCCGTTAATATGTTGAGCACGACTCACCTGATGCGTGAAGGAAGCTTATTTTGGTATACTTTTCACACATTTGGACTCGCTTTTTCGTGCGTCGTCATCCATTTTTGTTAAATTGTAGTAGACATCCCAGACACGAATAAATTTTTTACTATATTATAAATGTATAATGTGACGTTGTGGTTCGTTTGCAGGGACTATGGTGTGCTGCTACCTGCTGTACAGCGGCGAGCAGCCGACGGCGGAGAAGGCGCTCAGCTTGTACGGCACCAAGCGGACTCACGATGAAAAGGGTAACACTACTATCCTATCCTATTAATATCATAAATGCGAAAGTTCGTATCGATGTATGAATGTTTGTTACTCTTTCACGCAAAAACTACCGAATGGATTTTGATGAAACTTTACAATAATATAGCTTACACATATGAATAACACATAGGATACTCGTATAATTTATAATGATATAGTGTGAATTATCCAAAATATATAACTAAATCTTTGCAAACCGTAGGAATAAGTTTCCCGTAGCGAAGCGAGGCCGCGCTCGCTAGTTTACAATATTTCAAGCAAAATAGTAGTAGTCCGCCTTTTGTTAACCTAACATTAGGTGTTGAGTGCTAAACTGGTGCGATACATCGACCTGTACCACAGAATAAATAATAGCACTCCGTTCCTGTACACAGAGCATAGGTTTTTTGTGTAGCAACTCTAGAAATTCGTACCTATTACTATGAAGTAGAGACTTGTTTCTCCTGCCGATAATATCACTTACTCATCCCAATTAAAGCTAGTCCGTGGAAAGACGCACTTAGCGGTATCTTGTATGTCATAGTACTACGGAAATAGCTACTTAAGAAGTATTACTCGTCGGCTCACAATTTTATAAACCTACTATAATTATTATTAGGTAGTAGGCAAATTTAAATTTTGATAGTTATGTTATGGTACGATCTTAGACCATTAGGAAATTGGGAAATATATTTTAAATCATTAAAACCATACATAATTAGGTTGTGTGTGCAGGATTGAAATGATTGTTACTGAGAATTATCATTACGCATACAGGATAGGTACCTACCCAAATAAGTTTTCCTTCAAAAATAAACAGTCAAATTATTGTGAAATGTTTATGAATTAATATCATTAATTAATGTTAAAAGAGATATTCACGTGCGTTGTTGGTGGTGGGAATAACATCATGATATTATTTTAATTTCAATCTTTTTCCTGTACGCAATTAAGTATTTCAAATTCTGTATAATTATTTAGATCATTATTACGTATTTTCTAGTGTTCGAAATCTTTGAACACTAAAAATATTTAGTGTTCAAAGACGACGTTAGTGATAGTTAGTCCTGTTAGTTGTTGTTAGTAATAGTCTTGTTATAATTCGGTCACAGATGCGTTGCTACCCTTGACGACTGAGATGGTCGCCTCTAAAAAGTGTGACCGGCCTCACACCTTTCTAGCCGGTACACAATTGCTGTTAAAACAATTATAATACGGTAGAAATGGTATTTCAATTATACCCGTGGCGGGCGGTTGTACTATCCCGGGCGAACTCTAGGCTCTACTACCTAATGTATTATGTTTATACGGTAGCTTGTCTGTTTGTTTACCGGCTATAAAAAAACATACGAGGAAAAGAAAGGAACCTTCCTGTTGTTGAACTAGGTATGTAAAGATTTTATCGTATTTCAGGGAAACAATACCTACTATATTGTAAAGTATTAATAACGTGAAGCTTGTTATCATAACGTCACGCAATGTCTGCGTTGTGAAATACGTCAAAACATACGAGTAGCGTAACGTAAACTATAGTGTATTTATTGATATTAAAACAGCAAACGTTAAGTCTAGCCTAGCCCGTTGCCCAGGATGTTTTACACTGTAATACAAAATGTCACGTTTGGCGTTACGGTCCAATTTACAATGGCAAGTTATAGTGAATCCCACGATATTCAGAAAGTACCTATTAGCTTTGTTAAATAGAAGAAAGATCAGAACGGATTTTGCCATATTCCGCACCTAAGAGATAAACCAAGAGATGAAAGTTTTTATGACAGATTAACGTGCCATCCGAAGCAGTGGAACTCTTAAGAAATTTGTGCCCCTAACGGTCAGTCATCCAATTACAGACCGCGCCTGCTGTCGTTTAACTCGGTCGATCACTTAAGAGCATAACATTATTTATTCCTTCCGAAACATAACTTCGAATATTACTAAGATATCACGCAAAGTAATATTGATATTGAAAACATAATTCAGAGTCAGTGCCAACGCTGCGAACACGGCGCGCGATAAATCTGTCGGATTGTCAACTGGGCAGGCTTTCATTTGGCGAGCGGCACCGACCACACAGCCAATAGACTCCTAATAACAGGCGAATGGCTTCTGTCAACACATATGGCTTATAGTACCGACATAAATTCGGGCCGTCTCATTCTTTCCCGTTGCTCAAATTATTCTATTTCTTTCCAACGTTTCGTGTGACCTTGAATTAGCCAATCACAGCGTTGAATTAGCCAGTCACCCCGCTTCGTCTTACCTCAGCTAGTTGCCAGTATGCATTCAATACGGAAAATCAAACATTAGGTGTCTATTGGCTGTGAGGTCGGTGGCGAGCGGCGATGCGGCCGAGTGTCTCCCGTCGTGACCCCTTGGTTGGCCACTCTGGCCGCGGCCAGCCGTGGCAGTCGCCAATGGATGAGGCCAGCGGTGCCCAAATTGTTTTAGTTGTCGAACAAAATTGGTTAGGTTGAAAGGAAATTTTGAAACAAGAGATTTATATTCGTAACTTATGCGAGTTGACACATTTTTTCGATTTCCCGTTAGTCGTGTTTTAAAAAATTACTGAAAACCCGAATGTCGAGTTAAATAAATCCTTTTAGATTTAGACTATTGGTGATGAAAAGTTTTCATTATTACACTGGTTTAAGAATAAAATTTAATAAACTTGAAAGGATTTTGTAATACAATTGATTTAACTTTAACAAGAATTTAATATAATAATATTGTTATAATATTGGTTGATTAGTATTTGTTTCTGTGATTAGTTTACACATTAAGTGTATGCTAACATTATCGGAAGTTGCGATCCAGTATTTAATATCCCCAAGCGGGCACCGGGTCGCGAGCACCGTTTGAGAACCGCTGGTCACAGATCAAAATTTATATTGAAATACTAAACACATGCCACGCAATAAATCTCTCGCGACGTTAACCAAACTGGCTCCTATTTGGCAAGTAACGGTGTTTTGCATAGTGTCTTCTTTTGTGTATCTCTTGCCATGTGTTTTGCATGGTTTTCATTTTACGGGTGTTGAGGCGCACCTTATTGAAATAATGTATGACTATGTTCATAGTTTTAATTAGTGCGTGGACCTTATAACACTAAATAATTAGTATTAATTTGATTAAATTTTGCATTGTGTGCGCCTACGATATCTTCTAGTGCCGACTGGTATAGAAAGCCACCAGGCATTAAGTCCGCTTATTGTAATGTTAAGGTTTAAATAATAGTTTGAGATTTTCTAAAATTATAAAGCTTAGTGGCTCTTGACAAAAGAAATATTTTTCAGCCGTACGTATGCCTTTCGTATTTTCAGTCTGTCCACCTTGAGCTTGAACTACGATCTGTACATTTCATCTTTAAAGATAATTCGCTCCGAAGGGATAGGTTATTCGTTGTAATGTAACTAATGAACGAAGGATTTTTTATACCCGTCACGGTCGTAGGACAGCGGTAAATCTATCAGAGTAGGTATATCTCATAACTCTTACGACCTGTCTGCCGGAGGGCTCTATTTGGCAACGGAGATTATTGCTGACTCGCGATCATAAACCGAAACCGAATCACCCGACCTCGTCTGGTCACTCGTTCGGTCTGCTTTTGTCGGCCAAATATTATAAAGTTAGTAATTGCCATCGATTCGCTCTGGGAAACATATGTCTTATACATCGAAGGTCATGACACCGCTTGTTATATTTACTTTTCATCACTGTGAAAGTTTATGACGTTAACTTGTCCTGCGGCTGATATCGTGGAAACAAGGGTGCAGATGATTTTTATGATTTATCTGTCAAACTATTGGCTTCACATTGTTGCAAATAAAATTCCAAGATGACACTAACCCTCTTCACATCTAAAAAATAAAATTGCGTCCGTCTGGCGAATGCAAACTCCAAAGTTATATTTTCAATGGACTATATAAAAAAAATAATTATTTATGGCATCGAAGCCTTATCAACTCTACAGCTATATATCGACGTGTATTACAATGTGGGATGTGTGTGTGTGTGTGTACAGGCGTGACGATCCCGTCGCAGCGGCGCTACGTGGAGTACTACGCGGCGCTGGTGCGCGCGGGGCTCAAGTACCGCGAGACGAAGCTGCACATCCGCGAGGTGGCGATGCACCCGCCGCCCGCGCTCAACGGCGGCCAGTGCACGCTCGAGCTCACCGTCGCGCAGGTCAAGCCGCCGTTCAAGGTGACCGTCGGTTTTATTGTGGACTATTCACTCTGTGTTGTAAACCTGAATCACAGCTGATCAGATCACAGTGGGCGGACTTCATGCCTGATCATCCATCAGTCATCTTTTACACGGTTAGAGTACAGCCGGCGGTTCTAGGCCGGTCTTAACTTTGTTCGGATCGCTGCGCAGAAGTCAATTTTACGGGTCGAAATGGTGGCAAGACGCGCGGGGTGTCACTTTGACCATTGTTTGTTTCAGTCGCACGCTCAGTGTTCGTGTGGCTATCTCTTTCTAAAGTACAATACCTGCGCACTATATCCGAAAGCCTAACTTCAGAGCGGTAGCGGCCTAGAACCGCCGGCCGTACTATATCTTGGTTTGTTATGTAAATAAGGGATGGACGAGTGAGTGAGGCATTTGATATGAAGCTCACAATGCAATGTTTTTCTTGATAATTAAACGCGTAATAAAATGAAATAAAAACATCAAAATGTGTGCAGTTCACACGTGCTAGAAGTTAAAAAATAGTTTGGTTAGATGTCATAACTATTGTGCGCTACGGCGAACTTCAGTTCTAACTCTTGCTAACGTTCCTATCTTATTCTCTCCCACGATAAAACGTGTCTGTGTCTTTTTCGTTTCCGTTCCGTTTCACTTGCGCGTCGTTTCCGTTTCATCGAATACCAAATCACGACGATCGATACTATGGAAGTTTTCGCTTCTAAAATAACATGTTGTAAATGGCCGTGTCGTGTCCGACAGCAAACGCTGGGCGCGCACGAGCTGCGGCGCAACACGAGCGGCGCGCGCGTGGCGCCCGCGTCGTGCACGCCGCTGCGGGGCGACGTGCGCGTGGACGTGTACTGCAAGCCGAAGATGATGCGCAAGGAGCGCCTGTTCCACTTCTGGTTCAACACGTTCTTCGTGGCCGCCGGCGTGGGCGCGCAGCGCGTGCCGCCGCCCGCCGACAGTGAGCGCCCGCCTTTTATATACACGAGCAGACTCAGCACTCATACTTCGGGACCTGTTTTTAACAATATTTTACCCCCCCCCCCCCCCCCTCGGTGAACACCTCTTTGAGTACGTGAATACTCGAGGGAGAAAAATTCATAAATACGGTTTGAAATCAGTTTTTGCAAACGGCAAGGAAAAAAAAGTTTACCGGATGTTATTGTACCGATATGAGCTCGTTGACTTGCTCGCCAACTTACTGCACTGTAAAAAGCGCGATATTTCCCTGGAAGACATTGACTACGCGACGAAAACTAAAGACCGATGATTAAACATGGTATTTGGTTTAAAGACAGGGGGTCTTGGACGGATCACGTAGTATGGGTACGTTCCCTGTCCATGGATATCAGTAACACCGCATGTATGACCGGTGCGTTGCTGGTCAAGAAAGAGGGAAGAAGATAGATGTATAATGCTGTCTCACAAGCTCCCAGCCGGGGCATGATAAGTAGAATATCCGTCCATCTTAATACTTTTTTGCTGTCGGTATTTGAGTATTGTTCCGATGATGTCACGTTTGTCGTCTAATTGTGATAGTGGAGTTCTCGAGTTACACGAACGCTGATCGGTGTCCGTTGGTCGTGCAGGTCCCAACCTGGAGACGTTCAAGCTGACGCTGAACAAGTGGCAGCTGGACGACGCCCACAAGGACAAACAGAACAAGCTCTACAGTCCCGACTTCAAGGTAACACACACAAACGCACGCACGCACACACGCACGCACACGCACGCACGCACACGCACGCATGCACGCACTCACGCACGCACGCACTCACGCACGCACGCACGCACACACACGCACACACGCACGCACGCACACACACAAAGAGGATTCAACAAGGAGAAAAAAAGACGATTCTAATTAAAAAACATTTATTCAGGCTGGTATTTTGTTACTACACTTGTACTTATAAAAAACGATAATGAATGTTTATACATGAGGTGTGTTTATAATTATATTTTTTTCTATCTTTCGTCTTTGTTAACTTTATCTACGCCGCTACCATTAAGTGCTAAATCTGTATTCCTTTCCACTTGACGGGTTTCCTGGAAGAAATCGCTAAGGCCGTCAGGTGTTTATTTTTTATTTATATCCTTATTTTATGTTCTTTGGTGTACAAACAAATGTCAAGAGGAGAGTGAATAGGCTTTTAATAAGTCAGTGCGTCCATTGTTGTCAAGCATTAACTTATCTTATGTAAAAAAAAACAATAAGCAGTTCATTTATCTATGTGCGCAGGTGGAGTTGGTGGTGCAGAAGCAGCCGGAGTCGTCGACGTTCGCCGGTCACGCGGCGCGCGCGCCCTCGCCGCCCTCGTCCAGCGCCTCCTCGTGCTCCGAGCCGGACACGGAGCCCGACGGCCACTGGGACTCGGGTGAGTGCCGCGCGCGCCCGCCGTACCGCGCGCTGCGTTGCGACGCCACCTGCCGCCGCCCGTGCCGCTGCCCCGACGACACCACCACCGACTCGGACACGGCCAGCTCCTCGGACGGCCGCGCCTCCAAGGCCTCCGAGGCCTCCGAGGCCTCCGCCAACGGCAACTGCGCCACCGAGCGGCCGGCGAACGAGTATCGCGAGGGGAAGATGCCGAAGGTGTCGTCCGATCACGCGATGTCCGATGAGAACGCGAAGGTGGACGAGAGGATCTCGTCGAAGCCGCGGCTGTCGTTGGGCGACATGCGCGCGTCGTGGCGCGAGTTCAGCGGGAAGTTCGGGGAGAATAGGAAGAAAAAGAATAGGGACGACTGCCAGTGACGGCTGCGGGACTGTTCGGTCGGTGTCGTGTCGGGCCGGGTCGCCGGGAGGTGTTCTTAGTACGGAAGACAGGGATACGTCATCGCAACGACTTTTCAATGACAACAACGTTGGCGGGCACGAGTTTGTATGGACATACGTACATGCATAGTTTTTTAAAGTGACTCTTTTATTACATCGTCTCAAACTTTTTCGTCTGTGTGTTGCATGTCGCGTGACGGTCGGCCGCGGAGTAGGTATAAGTGAGAGGCGCTCGTCAGAGCAGCCAAGGCCAATATGGCGGCGCCTATAGTTCGCAGCAGCTGACCGTGTAGTGTATAGACTATTACTCATTTGTGCCAGATATTGATAAAGCGATTTTTATACCCTTAATGGAATATTATTCCAAAAAGTTTTAGTTAAATGTCTATAATGTGAAAAAAACTAGTCGTCGCTACTAAATGTAGCAACGATATATTTTAGTGGTCAGTGTCAGGACGTCGCAGCGACGCTATTCACACGTAACTACTGCCCGCCGATATTTTGTTGTTGAGATGTCGTGTCGTTGTCGTACATGTTGAAACCACGTAGGTGAGGTTGCGTACCGTGGGCAGTTTTGGGAAATTAGATTGAGTGGATACATTGGGAACTATAAGAAATTATCGCCTGGACATTTTGTATGTACCACGTCCAAATTGAAGCAAATTATTGAAGTTAGAGGATTAAGTACTGATGTTGAAATTTTAGGATTGTTTCTTTTAAACCGTAGTAAACCTTAAACACACGAAGAATACATATGGGTTGGTTTTAATATAAAAGCTATTGAGTGCAAGTTTTGCACCTCATCGTATGGTCAACATGTTAAGGTCAAAGAGGATTATTGCCCCAAAAAAAAAAAACTCGGTCGCAAACCTCACCCATAAAGCGAATGACTCGTAGTTGTGAAGACATGACACTGCAGCGTACAGTATTTGGGACATTTAAACCTTTTCATGAGGGATCATATTTTCTATCTCGCAGTCGTTGTACGGACTACACTTTATAAGGTCACTTTTCTAGAACCGTCAGCGTGATTATTGCGTTCCAACGGATATCTTTCTTCCGTACGACGTGCGTGTTGTTACGTCGAATCAAATTCACCACCAAACACGACGAATAAAAAAAGAAAATTCAGTTTATGAAAAAGAAAAACACTTTTTCATACGTCTTGCAATAATTTGGTATTGTATCACAGATGTTTAGTAACTATTTTTATTCCACCGATTCTCATGAGGTTTTATCTATCTCTATGGTTAAGTTACGACGGTATAATACGCCCATCGTGTGGTAGACGAAATTTAGATGAACGTAATATCACGTCAGTGTTATGAAAAACGTTAATATAACCGTATCACTAAACCATCACTTGTGACGTTTTTATATAGTTATTTTGTATCCAGCCTCCTTACATCGACAAGAATTGCGATTCTCAAAATAAAACTGGACTCAATCGAACGTTTCATAAAATATTAGAATGAACTGTTAGTGTCGTCGTGTTCACGGCAGATAACGTTGCGGATTTGTCGTTGAAATGGTTTTTATTCGAGTAACCCGCTGGAATACGCGGAGAAATGGTGAATGTCCGGTTGTATACATCAATGTGGACATGTATTGTATGTGTTTGAGGGTTACGCTGATATAATTTCAACTGGAAGCGTCAAAGTCCAAAGCCCATGAAAAGTCAAAAGTCCAACAGACTTATTAGTATACATTAACTATATGTTTAAGAAAGCCATTTGTTCGCTTGATTTTAAAATTTGCTACAGTCCTTGAGCTTACTTTTAGTACATATAAGAAATTCTTATAAATATTACACAACGTATAATTAAAATATTCAACTCCATATCATTAAATAACCGGTTTTGAAGTACATAAATATCTATTTTATTTGCTGCGAATGTGAAGTTACTCAATATTGCACTTCACTTGTGTATGAACTTTTACACGTTTGGATATTATCTCAACATTAAATAATATGTAATGTGATTCCAGGTTTAAAATATAGCTTCAGTTTTAAAATCAACCTAGCAAGACAATAATGAAATATGTATACCTATTGCTGGGTATAATAATTACAGCACAATAGGTACATGTACACATTGATTGATATGACGTCACACTTTATGTTTAATTGATTGATTAAATCATCTTCGTAGTTAATTTTATGTTTAAGTTATAATACGCTATCTTCTATTGGGGAGTCGAGTGATATCACAATATGTTTGATCTCTTAAACCGATAACGAATTGTTTTAATGTGGCCAAAATATATTGATATGCCATTTGTATAATATTAATATTTTATGTACTTCTATGAAAGTCAAAGGTTTGGCGGGGATACTCATCAGTTATATATTAAATATTATAATATACCCGTAAACCAGTCCAATTAATTCGATATAAAAACGTTAATCAATAAATTTAAATATCATATTTTTGTCATAATTTAGTGGTAAATTAGTTAAAGTATTTAGAATTAATTAGTTCAAGTTCAATTATGTCCAAAGTGTTGTTATATTGGTGTCGAAATAAGCATTCCTCTCGTTGGTATTGAGCAAGCGGTACTTCAAAACAACCGGGAAAATATAATGAGATGTGTCATCTATCGTCGGTTTAAAAATTACAATTGTAATTTACAATTGCAAGAAACGCGTCAATTGGTATAATAATAGAATAGCGACCTTAAACAACATATTTATACATATAATGTATATAAAAAAAGGAATTGACCGTAATATCCAAAATTAGTCCTGATCCCCGTCTTAGTCCAAGCGCTGTCGGACAATTTGGCGTAGGTTCTTGAAAAGCACAGCAATTAAGCAATGTAGTAATTTCGGCTCATTTTTATACAGTTTATCATTTACTTGCTATCCTTGGTGCAATGGTTATGTAATATCAATTTTTACATCTTTGCCTAAATTTCAAATACATATTTACATATTTAGGCAGGATAAAAAAATCTGAAACTAAATCGGATTATTATATAAATGACATAATAAACTGGTGATAAGAAATACCTTAAGACATGATTAACATGAATAACTTATTATTAAATTTAATTATTATTAAAAGCTATTGCTTTTATCAAGGACCTATTCCAATTTGTCCACGGGCTCTTAGTCTATCATATCAATACTGGGAGCTTCTTCATTACATGGGTTGGTTCACTCTCCATTACGTGTTACATTCTGGGCATACCGGTACAGATCAATTCGGATAATATTATTATTATTGTTATGGATGTAGGTTGTGAATTGGTTGGATTCGCGTTTACAGCGAATTTGTGACACACAAAATGAAACATTTTACAGACTCTTGACTGTTTCTGATAGCTGAAATGTGTGTGGACACACACCGACACATCCTGACAGCAACTCAATGTTGGGTTTGAGCTGTTCACTTTTTTATATTACATCATAAATTCTAGATTAATGTGTATTAATATTTGATGATTACATCATTTGATTGATACATTGCATCCAGTCAATTCTCAACTCATTCGTTGTTGCATCCTACTTACACTTCATGTACGTATAGTGCGTATAACTTATTAATGACTGGTAAAACTACATTTTCTTCGTTTTGAATTGATTCGTGTCACAGTGTATGCGACAATGTGAAGGCAAAGAGACATTAATAAAGTTAACGCACTAGTAACACAGGCTGCTGAAACACAAATGGAAACGAGATATTATTGAGAGTCAAAAATAACGTAAAAGCCCCGTTGCTAACATTAAATAAAAACATGTATGGGTAAGGTGAACTGACGTGAATGTTGACCGCACAGGGCAGGGCTGCGAGCGCGTGGGCCGCTACCACCAGCTGTCGCCCGACCGGCCCCCCACCACGTAAATATACACCCCTCACCCCCTGTAATATACATCTCCCAACCTCTCGTAATAAACCCCCACACATCGCCCCAACCTGCACTGTCCCGATGTAGCACGCTTGTGATTTTTGTGTTAAATTTTTGACTGTATTTAAATATACAAGACATATTTGTATTGTATAATTTGAATAGTTTTTACTTGTATTTATATGGTAATGTAGTCATTTTCGATGATTTTTCAGGTTGTTTTAAAGATAAATGTAATACACTTAAAACAAAAATATGGTAAAATGATGGAAAAAATACAAAAGGACATCATAGTAACTCAGTAAGTGCACTTTAGGCATGACATAATTTCTCATATATTTTTACAAATAGTTGTGTATTGTATTATCAAATTGAACATTCAACTTCGCAAGCGTGTTGGCATCTACATTTAATATTGTCTAATGTGTAATGTACATTATGCGACACCACGTTAACCGTTCGGCTTGACTCCTTCAACAATCATGCCAGTAAGCTTTTATACACCCTGTTGCGTTTTTTTTGTATTATTAATGTTTATTTTCGCAGCTTTTACCATTTACCTGTGACGTATATAACCTTTAGGGCCCTTAGATTATTGACGACGCTTGGTTTTTTAATCACCCTTCGGACCGCACACTAAATTTCTTTTTTTTTATTTTCGACCCTTGTGATGTGTTTTTCTTTTTAATGTGTATATTGTTTTCTAATTTAGCCTTTATTCATGTGCATGCTACATATATATATATATAAGTGTAATGATACTGAATTAGTAAATTTTTATTAAAATTACTCTATTATAAAAAAACAGTAAGAAAATGTTTTTAATATAATAGTATTTATTTATAACAGTATTATTAGACGGATATATAACTGAAGAGGAATATTTGGTATTATATAAAGTAACCTAATTCAAAAACTTCTTTTTAAATCCCTTTTTCTCTTCAGCCCTGTATGTCGCTTATCAGGAGAGCGGCCACAGTTGATATCATTGTGGTCGTTCTTCTTATTCCTGTGGAATGTGTTATGTGTACTTGTACATTAATTAAAACTATTCCATCGATATTGTCTATGAAATTAAAAAAAAACAAACATGTATTTAAAGCGTCTATATTTTTGTACTTAGTACTTATGTTTGGAGTTCAAAGTAAATTAACCGATATTGAAAAAATAAATGAATTATACATTATTTTAGTTTATTGTTGACAAAATACTTTGTTTATGAAATACTTACTATTAATTTGTAAATGTTACCTACTTTGAAAGTAAATACAATATTCAAGTAATAAATATGACTCACCAAATACAAATGAACATTTCTAAGCAATGTCGATTGAGTCAGTCATCGTTCATTCATTAACATCCCATTCGCTGTATCGCCCGCTTTGCTGACCAAACGCATCACACATGCCACGTACAGTGTTGAAACGCCTTTAAGCTTTCGATGTTTTGTTCTAATTACTATACCTCCTTAATGCCTACTTTATATAATTAAATTAAAATTTTGTATGTTGATAAGCTTCGAGGCGTTTGCAATTGCTGAAAAATACAATTGGAAATATTAAATGATTCTGTTTTGGCTGGATTTTTGGGTTAACTTGAATCAAAATTTGTAGTTTTTTTATCTAAAAAAGTAATAATTCTTTGCAAAATTCAGAAACAATTTGCTTATCATTTTATTTTAAGTTATTTGGTAATTGTAATTGCTTTTAAATTAGTTCTCTACTTACTAGTAAATATAAACCCAAAAATTCAAACGATGAAATACTTTGGTGGCATTTGTGATGGTTCCGGTTGCTTACATGGGTTTCTTACATTTTTCAGGTGAATCCACATACTTGTGAGGGTGGCACGTGGGATCAGTGACCTCTCCACTTCTATAAATAAATATCCCGCTTTACCCCCTCTACCTTATGGGAAAGGCTCGAATACCGAACTCTTAACACGATGCCGTAAAGACTATATTCTCCTGGAGCCTTTGACGTAGTGACGTTGCAATGAACAGTTAGTGTTCTATGTGTGTCTAAAATGTGTAGATATTCGGAAAATTAATAACTACGCGGGTTGTGCCATTGCCCTGTTCGATGTTGAGAGGAACGGTTTGAACTGATTGAAAATACTGATGTGATAAATTGAGTGCTGAATGGATAATAAAGTGAACGAATCGGAAGATCTGGCGGTGACGTTTCTAGATATTCTCTATTCTTTGTCTTTGAATGCACGCCGTTAAAGACTTTGTACTTTAAAGTGTTAAAATTGTCCGTAGAATAATCATAGAATGGAGCGTGTGTAGTGGCGTCACGACTATTTGTTAGAGACTTTGTGTTTTCTCTGTCGGTAATGCGACGTCGCGGGACGGCCGCGCCGTGGTCTCAACGTATGCTCTACTCGTATGTTAATTACGCATCTTATGACTGAATAAGTACACTGTATGGTTTTCATTACGAATTGAAGAGTCGCCATTTTATGTATGCTGTATAAATAGGAGATTCCGTACTTGTTATTTATTATTTTTATATAATAGCTATTACATAACAAATCCTCGATATAACTCCGACGAGACTCTAAGTTTGCCGGAGGTTCAACAGAAACGTTCTCGGGTTCAAATCTGTCGGCCCGGTTTCATCCTGTAAACGTGTTAGCTGTATTTTAAATATTTTATTTATAGAGGACATGTTGTTTAAACTATTTTTTGGATCGGTCACTTTGTAAAGCGTTTTATGGAGTCTTTATAAGATTTAATGTTGTCCGTTACGAAAGATAGCTAGTACGCCAGCCTACAAAAAATAAGTTTAATAATATCGTCCCTTCTAAGGAAATAGTCTAACTATAGTTCGTTGGCCAGTGTCGCATGCGAGACGACTGCACAGGTTGTTTTTTTCTTTTAATATATTTTTTGGATTTAAATAGCAATGTTTGAAAAGTTCATTGTGATTACAACAGATGTAAAGATAAAGGAATATGTTGATCTATAATCTATGATTCTATGCGAGTAACGCTAGTTTATTTGATCTTATTGGCATGTGTGTTTCCTACAATTTTTGTCGTCCCATATTGTTAGTAACACTTTGAACGACACCTGATTACGTTTGATTTAGAAATGTGTAATTCTTATATTTCTCTGTGTTTATTTAATTAACAATTTTTTTTTACTTCACAGGTGAAGTTGAATACATGTCGATTTTCAGTTGTATTGTTTGACGCTATATAAAATACAAGTTGGTTTTTCTATTGATAAATCCTTTTTAATTAAATTTATTGCACATTATTAAATCAAGCAGTAGTCAAGTGTAGTCAGGATGGACGCGTTATGTAATAACAACCCAATCAATTGGTGGTGCTGCTACATTGATGGAAACATCCTTTCGCGAAAGTGGATTTGTTTGTGGACTTTTTTATATATCTTTTACAAAACGTTTACTTACCCATGTCCTTGTGTGTGACTTTTAGTGAAATTATTGACTCGTGAATGATACATGGTTGGATTGTGTTAAGAGACACTTATGAGTTGTGATTTTCTAGAGTATGCTTGCCTAACTTTAGGTACAGCGTGATAATACCAATGTCAGTGAGCACAGAGTGTCGTACGATTACCGCCGATAGCGCGTCTCTCAACACAGTCCACCTACGAGTAAGCTTCTTTACTAGAGTACAAATAAAATGACTTCATACAATAATTAGCCAAAAATGTTTAGAAAAAACACCCCACCGATTTCTATTCTGAAATCGTTTATTTTACAAGAATCAAAAATCCTTCGTGATTTTTTTCCTTCGTTGGATTATTTGTTATATTCACGATTACTTTTGTACTATTTTTTTTCTTTTAGGTAAATCGTTTATATATTTTTATTACTAATTGTTAGAGAAATATATGCCGAAAGATGTGGCAGATTTCCCCACCATGGGCTTTTTGGATACAATTCTTGTAATATCAACTAATTTGTAAAAAAATATTTGTTTTACAGAGTCACTTAGGCGGAACACTAGATTAAGACTTTTCGGTAGTGTTAGACTCGCTGCACTAGTGATTTTATACTATTAATTGAATAATTATTTTGTGTATACAGAATAAAATACAATCAAACATTTCCAATTCCAAAAATACATTTTAAACTGTAGCCATTCTGAAGTATGTAAGTAAGATTTTAATTGTAGGTCTGCTTAATTGAATTAGATGATATTAAAACAATTGATGCAAAAGGCCCCAGCTTGACTTAGTCCACGGTCGGACAGTAAATAATGTTTTTGTGTAGTTTCGAAAGATCTCAACAACTGCCATCACGTTAAGGCTACCGGAATGTTCACTGTGAGGTTTGTACATCGAATATAACTTGAAATGAATGTGAGATATTCTATCATTGAACTTTAATATGAAATTGGTTGTGTGAGGTTTGGAAATATTTTTTTAATGAATTTAAAAATGTGATGATAAATTATTTTTGTACAATGCAGAAACAGTCGCGTATAAATCTCACAGTTAAGTTCTATTAGTGGAAACTTATCCAAAAAAATCTTTAGGTGGCTTTGGATGCCAGTTTTGGATGCATTTAAATCTGAAAAAACATGTCGACACTTTTGAAAATTAATATTTTGAAATAAAACACACAAGTGGTAACATAAATTACCATTGAACTGATACTTTGAAATAGAATTCGATTTAAATGAGTCCAAAACCGGTAAAATATTGCTTAACACTCTCAATGCCAACGGTAGACGAGACCCCGAACATTGTATGTAGATGGAAACATTTTAATACAACACTGTGATTATTGTACTGAAATGTGAAAATACAAAAATACAGTTTGAAATTATTTTACCGCTTTCAAATTATTAAAAAGCTTTGAAACATTGACATTGGATGCTTAATTTAATTATGAACATAACTAAATCTAATTCTGTGTCTGACTCTAAAAAAACACCTGAATCGTTGGGAAATTCCAAACAAAAGAATAAGATATATTATTATTGATATAATTCATTTTATTTAATTAGAATACTAGGCCTAAGTTATTTATATTTTTTTATATATAGGCAAATTTAGCTATTACATGAATTTATTTTTTTAGTAACCCAAAATGTTATTATTTCGGGCCAATGAATCTCTGGGCGAATAACGCTTGGGGATTAATATTTAAAATTTAATTGGTGGTTAACGATTGCAATTATTCATAAACTTTCCATTGCTGGGATTGCCACCTCAGCGCAAATAAGAATTATTATTTAGTACTTAAATTGTATTAAAATGTTTTCAGATAAGTCGTGCACTGGCGTTGACGGTGTTAGTATGAAAATTGAGCCTGAAATTTAAATTTAAATGTAAAGGGTGTAAGGAATTTGTAATGTGATTGTTTATTTTTTTCTGTGAATAATTAAATAATATGTTCTTCGAAATTAAGGTTCGGTTTAAATGTTAAAGTGCTAGGAACGGATATCGAACATTCTACATATTTTTAAATTAAATAGTCGGTGTGTATGAGGTTTGTTTTTCTCAAAGTTTTGTATGACATATTTTTGTATCAATTTCGATAATATCTCAGGGCCTACTTTCGTAAAAACTTTTTGAAAACTTTAACTTGTAAAAAAATGTTTGTTTTGTGTGGTTTTCGACATGAATTTTGAGCGTGATTCACTTTCTCTTTTGTGAGGGTGTGAGCGGGACAGGATATAGCGTAAGTTGCGTTCAAATTTAATGACTGCCACTGTCTCGCTGGCGGGAGCGGGTGTCTTTTATGAAGGAAATGTGATTGTATAAGAGTTTTTAATGCTGGGAAGACACTCGGTCCCAGCAGTGGGACGGTTGCCCACAATGCCCACGCTACCTCGCCCCCCACCCCTCCACCTCACCTCGAGTCCAGCTCAAGCTTCGTGCCGGGCCCTTAGTAAAGTTAATTTTATTTGTTTACTGGTGCAAATAAACAATATCAAAACTACTCTGTGTATTCTTGTGTACAACTGGACCGAGAACTTGGTCCAATTGGCCTAATTTGATATACGTTCCTAGCATTCTTTTTCGAATTGGTTTCGGTTAAAATCTTGTAATCCGTGTAGAAATCAATTCATACTGAAACCTTCGAAGTGTTGGTTTCACTGTGACGTCCTCGAAGTGCATAAAAATTAATTATTTTTAAAGTATTCCGAAAATTTCAACCGAATGTAATTTATTGTCAAGGTGTAATGAATCAAATTTAATAATTATCTACATTACTTATAATGAATTACTCTACGACCGATTCTAGTACGACCAAATCTAGCATGAGTTGCGATTGGGGCCGGTCAGATGACCTTTTTTAAATGTAATTATAAATTATTAAAAATGAGCAGTAGTCAGAGATTTCACGACTGGCTGCGGCCAGTACTTTTAACTTATTAAAATTCATAGTTACTTATATTTTAAATTACGACAATTCCCAATGATTTCTTGCCTTGACCAAAAGAATTTCAAATATCGCTTAGAATATTCCCTACAAAATCCAACACGAAATGTAAGATTTTAGTTCGGAACCAATTCGTATAATTTGTAAAGTACATTAATATTGTTACTCAGTGTTCACTTTATTTGTTTGTCAAAACCGCGTGTGCGGAATAATGGCTACCGGTAGCGAAAAGTTTTGGTCCAAATTTTTGGGACGAAGTTCCTTAACGTGGCTTGCAGTAGGAGAAAACTCGTTCGATTAAACTAATGGCTATGTTTCTTACGGTCAAATTTTGGGAGTTATTTCGGAGTTGGGCGTAGGTGCGCGATGCTTCAATCGCGCTTAGATGTTTTTTCAAGTAAATGTTAAAAGTTCAATGGTAAAGAACGCGACATAAAGTTTTTATTACAATGCTTTCCTCTGAGTTGAATTTTATTTGAGTCTAGTTTCGTTTTTAGCCTGTGCTTACACAGACCTAAACAGGTTGAAATATTCTTTCAGGCAGAAATAATTATTATTCGTAATATCAGGCGTCTTGTGAACTTTTTATTTTCATTCCAAACATTATATACCTATGTAAAAGCCGTGAGGAACTTCATTACTGACGGGGGTCCCCCGACCGCACGTTTCTTATTTTATTTTCATTTCTAATGCCGCGGCTTTATTGATGTTAGATTATGTCGTATGATTAACGACTTCTCAAAGTATACGAATGAAGGGAATTGGCGATTGCTTGGTGTATTGTTTTGTTTAGGGTTTTAAATCACACGTTCAATGGTGTGTTGTCCGAAGTCTGCACGTGGTCACTACCGTGGTTTGTAGGCACTATGTCTATCTCTGTAGTGGACACTAACCTAATCACAGTACTATAGTGTGGGTGACACAGAACACAGAGAGCAGTGGAAATGGAAACGGAAAAGTGGAAGTCTTGATAAGTATTGCAAAAGTTCTAGAGTTCTAGACAAATAAATATAAGTAAATGAATTATTCTATTACTTATTCACAAGTTCAAAACTTACCTACGTTTTTTATTAATTACTTACTTACTTTTTTATTAATTGTTACTTTCCGACTATAAAATAGCTATGTTAATATTTGAATACCTTACAATAAAATGTCAATATTAAAAAAATGTCTCATTCTGCGTCAGTATATTTATCAACTACGAACATAACAATTTACAATCTCTCTATACTTTGCTTGACATGATTTGACGTAAGATCTAATTCAAACTAAGTAAACAGCCGATCATTGAAACGCCCATTGAATATTATACCTAAACATTTTCTAAAGCAACAAAGTAATTATTTCATTTGATTTATAAGAATACAAAATAACATGCAAAAGATAGCGATACCTAAATCTTGGCAAAATCAGGTAGAAGTAAGTGATTGCTGGTTCAGTTCTCTATTTGTAAGTACCAATGGTCCGAGTGATTTCATTGGTTTAACTTCTCGTTTCTATGACGTTTTAGGTAAAGTGAAGGTTCGAATGTCGTGTTAACGTTAAGGGAGTCGTTTTAGATTTAGGTTATGTGCTGCAGTATTGAGATTATTGTTACTTTGTTAAAAATGGATAGCTGACTATAAAAGGTACATCTACGGTACGGTACGGTAAAGGTACGGCTATCAAAGGGAATCTTTTAAGACAGCTGCGTGGGAATACCAGTAGGTTCTATAGTGTATGCTACTTACTTCCTCATAATTAGTAAGGGATCCGTCTTCATCAGTTATGCGGCAGAGTGGTCGTGCATGCAGCTTCACAGATTTATGCTTTTGGCATTGTGTACATTGCCCAATAGAACACCCTGTGCCAGACTTAATGGCATCTGTCCATCGCGTAGGCGATCTTCTGCGTAACCGCTGTCTGCTTGCATCTGTGACCAACTTTAAATAGATATCCCACAGTGGCACTAAGTAAGTGGACTCTGCACTAACCCTCCGTACTAAATCATGTATATGAGCGTAACCGCTCTTGATTACGAAGGATTGAGCAGGTAAGGTATTGTTTGATCGGAAATAAAGAGCTCGCGTCCAAAATTAAGTGCTCGGGTTCCAAAGCGTCGGCGTTCCCGTTCGCCTTTGATGAGTCTTCAAGGAATGAGTGAATAGGTATTTAATAATTTATTACGCTTACCATCTTCACAGGTAATCGCCACTTAACATCAGGTGCGATTGTTGTCAAGCATTCATTTTTTTCGTGTAAAAAAGGTGCGAAGGAAAGTGGTCGGAGTCTGAGTAAGTTTAGACGGTAATGCTATTTAGTGTAGTGTAGGATAGATTAGGAACGTCATAGATTCGAGTCGGGTGCAGTGCAAACTTAACGTGACATTAAGTTACGTTTTGTCCCTGTCCCAGTCCCAGTCCTCATACTAACAAACTAACCAGCTAATGTTCTAACACCGTCTCCTAACCGGACTAACTATCCCAGTCCCCATATATGAGTCTTGTTCTAAGTCGGTCACAGTTGTCATGGGCGGCACCGGAAGGTGGTGCTGCATGCTCGTTTGCTATCTTAATTCCATAAACGTTACTTACATTAAGGGGGTTTCAAGGTTGAAGTCCGCTTATAATTTGTATTGTTGGAGTCTGTTGAAATTTAATACAGACCAAAATTAATAAAAGTACGTTTTATTTTATCTTACTCGCAATCGTTACTTCGGAAACGTACTTTGCTAGTTGAACATAACGCCAAGTCTTATAATCCTTTTGCACACAGCAAGTGTCTTTGGAACAACCTCTTTTAGTTCATTCTAGAGACTGTTGCTGAGAGACTACATCACTCCGTGGAGAAAAAACATAGGAACAATAAAATACACGTCATTACTCAACTTAAAACAGTTAACCTGCATAGCATCTTCGCCTCTACTGACTTTGTAAAAGCCAAAACACTGATTAACAGGCCAACGTGCATTGTCCGTGCGAAATGTAACGTCCTACCTAAACGATTCCGTCCGCACACATATCCGTCTAAATATGTTGAACGTCTCCAACTCTGCTCCATTCTGTGCAATTAGAATCTCTTTTCATTATTTTATTAGACGGAATGTGTTCGGAGCGCCCTATTAACTACTACTCCAAGGATACTATCTGTTAGAAAAGCTTTGTAGTCTTATCATACAAGTCCGCACTTCCCAGGACAGTTCCAGTCACGCGAATATATTCTTTAAAAATATGGTGTTGTTTTAATCGTTATGAATTTGTAACGTTTCTCATTAATTAGTTCGTAGTTTAATTTTTAATTATATTGCTTTGTTTTTTGTATTTAAAATGTCCGATGAGTGCGTATGGTTCTTATTTGTGCTTCTTTGCGTATGAATGTATTTCATACCACATAGATGTGTTATTTTCTACGTATTTTTGACGTATCGTAATCTATGGTCGTATCATAATACCCTAAATTGATACAGATTTTAGTTCGATACATTCAGAATTTACATGAATTGCGATCACTTAGGATTAGGATATGCGATCCTCTAGTTGTTTGACGATTTAGTGTAAAAAGAAGTTGCTTTCATGAAGTCTATACCAGATTCGAATCCGAATAATCACTACACGGAACTAGCCCGTCAAGTCGGGGCTATAGTTTACGACACATCAAAAGACCAAACGATAAATATATTGCTCGTTTCACAGTTGTTATTTATATAATAAGAAGATATTATCTTCTTATAGCCTCCAGTACAAATGTATTTGCCAGGTGGGTTGTTGGTTGATATAAAATTAATTAATCACAACTTATGCATAAACTGTCGCGTTTCAGGATACAATATTCGGATTTCTTGGCACTGTTCTGTCGTTATCGGTTATCTCTCGACCCCCCACACTATGTGAAAGGTTTAGCTTTAAATATTGTTGTTTGCCTTATAAGATAATGTGGTCTTACGTCGGTTATACTGAAGGATGTCGCAATTTGTGGTGGTCGCAGCGGCTTGTGTTGTTCCGCGATAGATTCCCGCCGTGCGCCGGACAGATCGGGAACATTCGAGAAAAGAATGATTAAAATTTAAAGAAATGTTAGCATATATAATTTCTTTATTTGTACCAATGTAAAAAACTCATTTCTCTTTGTCTCATTTAATTTGCCGTATTGTTCTAATTTCGTTTTAAAATAATAATAAACATAAAAATGACACTTTTCAATGTACCCACCATGTTTTTATTTATGATTCGATTTTTAAATTAAAGTCCATTTAAGTCTGGTATTGGTTGATAAATTTTTCAACATCAATTTTATTACAACCTCCACACGAACGATTAAATAAAAAGAGTTACAGGAACGTGTTACTTTTTTTAAACATAATTTTTGAATTGATAATTATTGTCTATGGTTTCATAAGAGCGTACAATATTCTCGAGGTGCACGCACAAAAAGTTTGCGACCGTAGTACGGTAGAAATGCCTTGTGTAATGATAACAAAATGAATTGTGTAATATAAGACTTGACAATGTGCGGTGTTACGATAGGATCAGTGGATACGTGTCAATTGGGTACAGTTTTGTACGGAGGGAGCTTCATTAGTTGTCCATTGCACGTCCCTCTCCAATTCAGACTGTTAGAGAGGGATGTAGACATACGTGATAGTCATGCTTCTGAAATCAAGTTCGCGTAACTTCGCAATTATACTTCGATCAATGTAAAAATATTAAAATACGATATTATATATGCTTGTAACACTGCGTTTATTGATATTTTAGAAATAATTAATTTTCCGACACATCACAAAAAATCTTTTTTTTTTAGAATGATGAAGTTTCGAAAATCGAGTCAAAATTCAAACTAATAAAGCCCTCTCTGCAAAGCATTCACATTTTTTAATGAATCATAAGAAAATTCTTAGTTCCACAATAATTAAAATAATATCTACTTATATTATGTAAATTTTTTCGTATCTTAGTAAGTAAAAGATCTCATATGTGAAATGATTTTGTTTTGTCTTTTTTATATTTTGATGAACTTCAGAATAGTCGAATTGATTTAAAGACAACCTATGTAAAATAAAAATATGGATGTATATAATTTGGAGTTTTATTTCCGCGTCCCAATATTATTTTCACATTTAATTTACCAGAACAATTTACCATTGTAAAAGCAATTTTCAATAAGAAATTTCATTTAAAACAATGTACAAATACTGTTATACAACTTTTAATAATTTATTACATTAAAATAATGATAGGTACACAAAATAGATCATTTTACAATTTATCACTTGAATAAAAGATATTACAAATAGCGCAGTGGACATAAGTTCCTCAATGTCACGAAAAAACAACATTTACAAAAAAAATATTTCGACGCACATTTTTGTAATCCAATTAGCATAGCGTATGTAGTCTGTGGCATACTAAAGACAATAATAAATGACCACAGAGTATTTAATTGTATAAAAGTTACAACATTCGACATCGACGCATTACTCTGTGACGTACGTGTCAAATTAGATTGTACACAAAGTACTCGACGATGGAACATACTTGCGATACGTAAAAACAACAAAATATAATTGGTACACAAATATTGCGCAAAAATGATATTGGAAGATAAAATATTAAAATACATCAGTTCAGTATAATTGACTTGGAACAAGTACAGTGACAACTGTTTTTTACAAGTATAACGGCCTTGAATACCATTTTATCGGCCTAACTTTATAAATTTTTCTTCAATTGCGTGACACGAATGGGAATGAGAATTTCACTGAATTTGTAGGTTATAAAAATGTTGCGACAACTAGCGACATCTACAAAATAAATTTCAACTGCATGCATTTTAACATTAAACAGTTAACCATACTAAATTGGAGTACTAGCCAAGTTTAGATCGATCCCTGCTCATTGTACCTAAAGAACCGTGGGAAGTGTTTAGGCAACTTTAGTAAGAGTCAACAACGATATTTTACACAACAACATCTTTTTGAAGTCCATTACAAAGTCTAACAATTATTAAATTATAGTTTTTTGATCTTGAATATTTATGTATATTAAAAAACAAGGCCTATGTCAATCGTCAATGAACACAAAAATGACCTTTATAATGGCTTAAAATTAATTACAGCTTAAAACCAAGTTCATATTAAATTGCTCATAGTTACCCTCTCGGCAAAGTTCATGAAAAAACTGTTGGGCTTTACAAACAATACAAAGACAGGTTAATTCCTAGTGTAGTAACATCATTAAAATCCAGTTTCAACAACAGTGTCCAATTACACATGAGCGGGTGGGTGTCTTCATAAACAATACGAAGCACCCTTCCGGAGGCCCTATAAGGCGCCTCTGCCTCGGCCTCTGCCCCTAAACCCACCCCTCCCTCGGGGTCTTGCACCCTTGCTAGTGTTGGGAGGGCTCTTGGGTCTCAGGGCCTCTATACGCTCAGTGCACCCTGTACTCTCCCTGCCCTCGGTGAAGTATGAAGCGTAGAGCTCTGCGTTGAAGTTGGAATTGGTCAGCTCGTGGCCTATAGTGACCCAGCCGGGTCGGATTGTGGAGTCCCGACCGAACAGATGTACTCTGAGGAAGAAAGATGAAGTTAAATCTATATCTGTCTGTCTATGATCACAATCAGAGTAGCATGACAGGTGCAAACATGCAAAAAACATTTCATCAGGCGTCTCTTCCGCACTTTTGCCTATTGTTAACATATTGACTTATAACATACTAAAATATAGTATACAATTAAAAATAAATTGAGTTAAAATCGTTTCGTAATAGGAAGTTAAACATTGTGGCTTACAGCTTACTTCAGTGTCCAACAATAATGGGTTTGGCAACATATACAAGTCGACATGTGCCGAGGAGTTTTCTTCCGCCGTTTCTTTTCTCCTCGTAAGATTTAAAATTTAAGGGCACCTTAGCGAAATGGTGGTAAATGCAAAAAATGACGTTCATAAGTGTATTCAAAATACCTACGTGAAATAAATGATTTGAGTTTGAGTTTGGTGATGATCATGCACTAACACTATTTCGACGTGTGTATCGATATTATTCTCGTTTCTGTTGTTGCTTATACTTGTCGCACGATTAATATTAAATTGGCTGAATCCAAATAAAGATTTTGACAAATCGAAAAAATGTTTTGCAATCAGGATTTCGATTGTATATTTGAACATAAAGGTCTCAAGATTAAAAAAAAATATATTATTTATTATGTTAAAAATACCCTATTTATTATGTTAAAAATTCGTTTAAGTTTTTTTTTCGGTCAGTTACATTTTCTTAAATCACATTTTTGATTTTGATAATATTATCCAATTATGCAGGTTGTAAACTAATATATTATATTCCATAACACAGCATCTACATACCTCCGTCTGCCCAAACAAAAGTGCTCCATGATATGAAAGATCTCTATAGGCTTCTCGGTGCTGCCAAACTCCTGGTCTTCAGATATGATCAAGTCTATATCAACATTGGCATGGATAAAATCCCCATCCACAGACCTCCGGACAGTCCCCTTGATGCCCATCAGACAGTGCTCCTTGGTTCGTTGAAAGACTGCATTGTGTTCCAAGTTCTTGGAATGTCCGGGGTTCTTAATATTGGTTTTGATCCAGCAAATGTCTTCGCAGCGACGGAAGCCCCATTTCTTCAGGCATTCCCTGCCCATGTCCAGACCTGGAATTTAGAAGAGTCGTTATTGGTAGAATCCGATGTTAATACGATTGTTTACTATAGACTATTTTTATTATTTTTAGAAAATAACGCCTTTTAAGGGCTGTGCTTTACACCTGGGCCACGGATTGGCTTGCTATATACGGCGGTATATTTGCTTCAACGTGTACTCAAAGGCAGTATGGTATACTTTTCTTATATTGTAAATTGTCGCCTATAAAATTGTCCTGGAGCTTGAAATAATACTTCTCCATAATGTTCTTTTTTAACTAAGCTGTAGTGAAATATACAGAATGTGATTCAATAAATAAATAAATAAACGTTTTACATTTCTCATCTATCTTGTTGCGACCAAATAAATACAGTTAACATCTCGGTGGTACAGAACCCTATCTGCCAGTCCGACTCGTACTTAAATTTCAAAATCTAGCACGGCTCACCTTCCGAGCTGCCGCACCACAGGAAGAGGAAGGCGCGCGGCTGTGCCAGCTGCTGCAGCTCCAGCGCCAGCACGTCCCGCCAGCGCCAGCCCGCGCCCAGCGGCGGCTCCACCAGCAGCACGTCGAACTTGCTGCCCATGCGCTGCAGCTCGAACGTCTGCAACCACACACACACACAGACACAGTCAATGTACGTTGCAAATAGAATGTCTGCACTCACACATGCAGGACACACACACATATATAATTGATATAATTATGTATATTATATGCAAAAACTCGAACGTCAGCACCCACACATAGATATAATTTGAGTCTATCGGGAGCTCAATGCAAATCAAATTAAATAGATTTGATCTAAATACTGTTCATTAAACGTAAACTGCAAATCGAATGTCTGCACTGGGCTCGTTTGTCGGCTGTTAACAAAAAAAACACAGAGACACACTCAGTATTTTAAGCTGCACTAATTTTATCTATCTCCAATGCATTACGTGTGTTTAGTTGCCGTTAGAACTTAAGCCTTACTTATGTAATAAAAAGAAAAATAAAATATAGGACTATAAAATAGGTTGTAATACATCATAATCTACCTTGAGATCACACCGCAGGTACATAGGCGGTGTGGCAGTCCTTGCGATGAGCTCGTCCTTCAGTTTGATTAGTTCCCGGAGCTTGGGGTACTCCTCGAACCGGTCCGCCAGGCCCACATCCCGAATGAAGTTTTGCGGCCGCTGCCCCGTGTCCACGAAGTGTTGACAGTAGTCATTATGGGGATTGGACGATTGGGTGCCCTGGGGATTTGTAAATAAATTGGTTGCTTGTAAATCTATATACAATAAAAGTATAACTTATTGATGTTTGTACAATTACATGGAAAATTATAAATGTCACATCACATTAACAATCCTTTTTTTTACTGAATGTATGTGTAAACACACAAACACAGAACCTCCTTAACTGACCTGGACAGGTTTTCAATAACATTGTAATAAAGTACAATGTCATTGAACCAATAAAAGATGGAGCCAATAAACCGTACTCAGGAGACTTCACTGTTGCCGGCAAACAAGTTTACCTCATTGGAGTAGCTTGAGTAGATGGGTCCTACATCTCTGTATTAATAAATAGCATTATATATTATAAACCTTTAAGAAAGTAGATGAGTCGGTGTAAACCAAACTATCAGGCTCCTTGGGCACAGGCTTGCCGGTACCATCGGAGCTGTACTCCGCTACCGCCTGTTTCTTCGGCAGCCCGTCCAGTGTGGTGCCCAATGCATGTCGCAGTTCACTCACGCTGGACACACCAAGCTGGTAAAATTAATATTTAAAAATTAGGAAGTCTTTTATTAAAATTAATTGTTGAATTGTAATTTCTTGCAATAAAATGAAACAAATATCCAGTGGCAGGTTTAAAGTCATGTTTTGAAAGTGAGTGTTGGTAATACTGTCTCAGTGTTAATATTTATTAACTTAATATAACACCAGCATTCAACACACATCATATTGAGTTAATGCTTGTCATAACATCATTCACGTAAAATATATATAGCATACTTTATTTCTGTCCCCCGTTCTGTCAGTCTTATATCTTTAATTATGTGCTGTCTAGGGCGTAATCTTACAACATGGGCCCCTGCAAATTTTGTGAGAAATCATCAGCAATTGTTAAGATACGTAAGAACTCTTTCCTAACTTAATGCAGCTAAGAAATCGTTGAACTTATACCGCAAATACAGCAATAACTTTGTCCTATAACTTTTGATTACACATATTGAAGTATAAAAAACAGTCCATAGAGTACACAACAGGTTTACGCATTTGTGCGTCTTGCAGCCGATGTGAATCTGATGAATTTGATCGCGTATTTTCATCTTGAGTAAACAACACAACACATCAAACGTATCCTTCAAATTGAAATAGGTTATGTTTGTACATACCGTTTGTGCCAGCAACTTCTTTCGCTTTTGCGATCTTTCTCGAATTTCTTTCAGCTTTTCACTCATTGCTGCCACTATATAAGAAGACAACTACACAAGTAAGTGTGTATTTAATTAAATGGTTTATTTATACAAAATACAAATTTAAGTAGCTCATAATCATATTCATAGATTCATACAAGCTTAGCAACTAGAGGTGAGTCGTATTTACTAGAACAGGTACGGGAAACAGGTATTTAACGATACTAGGTTATACCTATACCAATTTTGAAAGTACCTAGTCCAATACTAGTATTAGCGCTATGATATTATACTCTATACACCTAGTCTACCTAGTAGCGAGTCCGTCCGAGAGCGTGACAATGACAAGCAAGACTAACAAGTGACAACTGACAAAGTGACAATTGACAAGCAATCATTAAACGGTACGACTGACATTAGTGACATTACTACAGATTATGATTGACAGATTGTCTTTGACACATGACTACCGATGGATAGTGTAGACTAGATTGACACCAAAATAAAAAACCAATGATGTGATTGCTCGATAATACTTTAATCGCTTATAATAAATAAAATGTTATTTAATAATTTCTCGTTTGTTTATTATTTTTGTACATACCTACAATGTCATTTCGTCCATTAAATATTTAGATTGTCTATTGAATGACCTATTGTTTTTAGTTAACTTCGTAAGTAAGTTTTTACCCACATTTTATGAAATATTTAAACAGAAAAAAATCTAGTTTTTTTTGTGTGGTAATATTGTTTCTGTAACGAACAGAAAATATTTAGCCCAATTATCGCGATCTCCTTTGAGATTTTAAATCTGTATCTATGGAAATTGATAGAAATATTAAAATATTCTATTCTTTCGATTGTGACTATAGATTATCTGTATAGGACTATACCGACTATTAGCTGGCAGCTGGCAGGCCTAAGCCTTACTTAATTATTCAGTTTCTGTGTTTACTTGTTTTTGATTGTCCGTTGTCGTCTTTGGAGTGTTATTTTGTTTTTTGTTATTTTATTTTTATCATTTTATTTAATAAAAGATGATAAAATAATTCATATTTAGAGATTTTATGAAATGCAAAAACCTGCAATTGCAATACAATGTCACTGTTACTTTGATAGTTGTCAAATCGGGACAGCGCACATTCTATTGAACGCAGTTTCTAATATTTTAATACATATTTTTTTCACGATTTCACCGAAATTTAATATATTTAGATTATGGATTCTGTTTCTACCAAATTAAAGATTTTTTGGTATAATTTTTAAAATACGCTGAATTTGAAAAAGAAAAGTTCAGAATTTATCCATAATAATTTATTGAAAATCATTCGTACCACTCAAAACTCAAAACTCAAGCAACGCAACGTACTTAGTCAAGGACTAAGTACGCGTATTGATACACGTACACGTCCTTGACTTATCGGACTAGGTAGAGACCTTGAGACGAGGTGGAATAGGTAGAACAGGTATTTGGATCACGTATTTTTAAATACTAGGAACAGGTAAACCTAGTCCAAAATTAACCTAGTACGACCCACCTCTATTAGCAACAACGGTAAAAGATAGATTGTCAAAGTCATTAATGTCAAGTCAAGCTTAGTTAGATAAACTCTCAAAGCTAAACTGTCAAAAACTAGCAAAGCCAAAAAAAACACAAAATTAGATGTCAATTCAGTGTCACAATAATGACAGTGACACCTATCGACGGGAAAAACATGGACGTATTATAGTAGGGACACGACATATTGTTCTATACGTACTACTACTACTACTACCTAATGAGGCCGAAAATCAGCCATGTTTATCGACCCAAATGTCATTGTCAGTCAGTCCAGCTGGTACTTGTCTTGTCAAAAAGTCGTGGTTAAGTCAAATCAGCCATCTTTAGCCATACACAGGTACGCTATAAAAAACATTAAAAATATTGGTTAGTGTTAATGTTGCCGGGAAAATAAAGGAAGATTTACATTATAATTAGCAAGGTTCTTATGTGCAGTTATAGGTCATGAGTAGTTGATGTCATGAGTTATAGGTCAGCACTAAAACCGCCATCTTGGTGGCCAGATGACGTAACAGTGGCGCGTATTTTTTGTTGACGCGTCCTTTCCATAGGTTTCATCTTCCATGGGGTAAAACGAAAATCTTCCATCATAGCTATAGGGTGCGTTCCAATTAGCGATCACAACGCTCAACGTAACACGCCATAGTGGGCTCGTTCTAGTAAGCGATCCCACGACCAAAACGCTAATAACGACTCTTTTTCTGTAGAAAAAAAAGAACGTTTCAAGCTATTTGATCGCTTAATCGTGGAACGCGCATTTAATTAATATAATAATTCAATATAATTAATTAATAATAATTCAATAAAATGTATAACATTCAATACTATGTTCTGAAAGTAAATCTTAATTAGTTCATAATAATAATTAAAACTGCCCACTTTATCCTATTGCTAAGTAATTATTTTTAAATATTTTGTCTTATGTTATCTGAAATTGAACGTTTGATTGGAAGATGGAGATCATTTTTTTCACTTATCACTAAATATTAAAGTATCGGACACAGTCATAACAAAATAATGATTTAAACATTTGATTATTGGAATCATTGGACATAGCAAGCAGCACACAGCATATTTAGATCTGTTTCTGTTCTTTAACAACAGTTTGTTGTGATAGGGTTGTGTTGTTCATTTCATAGCTAACTAAGCCGGATAAGCCGGATTTATAGCATTTTTCCGGAGTGACACAATGGCCAGTAATGTCACGTAATAAGCCTAATTTGCAGTGACAGCCCAGTAAGCAACGCCGTGGTCGCACGCAACGTTGATTGTCGCAACGTGCTTCGCAGCCGTAACGGCAAACAAACTCTTCGTTTTTGTCGTTACATTTTCCTGTTAAAAGAAAAATTATATAAGTGTGAGCGACTCAGAACAAGACTCAAATGGACACTATGATGGTTAGTAATTTTAAGCAAGAGTCTCGATCTGATTCGGTCACAGAAGTGTTGCTACGCTTGAGGACTAAGATAGTCGCCTCTATAAAGTGTAACCAAGTCCACAACTTTCTTACCGCTACACAATAGCTGTACTCTAGGCTCTTTTAATCCACCATTAATAACTTTATAAATTGTAAAAAATCTTTATAACTTTAACAGTAATAATATTTATACGTCTATATACTTAAGTTTTCATTAATTATATACGTACCTATGTTACAAAATATAATCAGTAAATCAGATATATTAATCGAGTCTGCAATGTTTCGATAAATAAATAAAGCACCTTAAGATGTTTTAGTAATAGGTATGAAAATCAGCCAAGGAATATTGATGAGGATGTTAACGAGAAATAGGCTATATACATACGTGGTAAACAGTCTTTCTGTTCAACACATTGGCCGGTGTAGTGTCGCAGCAAAGGTGGGCGACAAAGACACCCACGTGTGCAAGTATGTGTAGAACAACTCGGGTTTGGCTCAGAACAGCTTGGCTCACACCATCCACATGACAAAAACTCTTCATTCGAGCTACAATCTTCAATCGATATATCTTTTATCGTCGCTACCGCTCCTAATATTAAATGACAAAGTACATTATAATATGAGCATAAAATGAGCTACATTTGAGGTATTTTGCAGCTTTTTTGTCCGGTTTACTTGAACTAAGTTCAAGTCTTCTTCTTTATAATTTTCATAAGTGACACATAACAATGCTAAATAGTTTTCGAGTTCATAGGTGTGCGTTATCCCGTAGTCGCTATCCCCCTTGCCATAGATCCCCTCGGGCCCTTGCCAATTTGCCATACTTTTGTGGCATCTACAGTTCTTTCCTTCCATTTCCATTTTGACGTCTGTCAATGTCATTTACGAATGGTTACCATAATCTTGTCTGTGTCAAACGCATGGACCAACGATTTAAGAAAAAAGAGGAAATGCCCTAAGGTCACGTGATCTGAAGTCAAAATTAACTCTAAAATGGCGCCGACTCCGCCCACAAAAACGTGAACACACCTTTTAATACAACACTTCATCATGTTAGGTATTGCTAAATTAACCTTAATAACTCATAACAACTTATTAAACGCATAAATTTAAAGTTTTTATCTAAAAATAAAGTTCCAACAACGCTTTGAACGGTTAAATTAAATACAGATAGCTGTCAAGTCGAATAAAAACGCAATTTTTTTATTCGACTCGTGCTTCAAGGCGGATCTTGGGCGATATTACTAAAAATGTTACCAGTTTAATGAAACGTGCGACATAATTGTACGGCTTATCCTCTCTTTTCTTTAATCGTTGGCATGGACGTATTATATTTATAATGTCAAACGTCAATAATTTATTTAATGACAATAATGTTATCGTATAACGTCATCGTTTTGAGTTTTGAGTTTGAGTTTGACTTGAAGTTTGAACTATTTGTGTTTGTGTTTTCTGTCCGTTGTCCTTGTCTTGTCTCTGTTGAAGTCTGTTGAATAATCTTGTCTTGTCTCTGTTGAAGTCTGTTGAATAATAGAAGTTACAGAACTGAACAGAGTACCTAGTTGTTTTATTGTTTATGTTTAGTAAAAGTATTTTTTACTGACGTGACGGTGTGTTTGTGTATTTTTATTGTTAGTGAACTTTGGGCTCTTTAATTTTATCTGTTAAGCGTTTATCTAACAATACATCAAGAATATCAAAACTATCATATATTCGATTCAGTCTGTAACTTTCGGTGGCGGACCAAGACGAAGTATAACATTGTCGTGAGTTTGCTCGCGGCAGGAAACTAATTTAACAGGTAAATTTTCCATTTAATTATAAAACAGAAATATGACTAGAAAAGTATTCGTAGTAGGTGTGGGGATGACGAAGTTTCTTAAGCCGAGTCCGAATCGGGACTATCCTGAGATGGGCAAGGAGGCTGTCGAAGCGGCTCTGGCTGATGCAGGGATCAAGTACGATGCCGTGCAGCAGGCGGTCTGCGGCTATGTATTCGGTGACTCGACGTGCGGACAACGCGTCCTGTACCAGGTCGGGATGACGGGCATACCCGTGTACAACGTCAACAATAACTGCTCCACTGGCTCCACGGCGCTCTTCCTTGCCAAACAACTTATTGAGGGAGGTCTGGCTGACATCACACTAGCTGTTGGCTTCGAGAAAATGGCCCCCGGTGCCCTCAGCGACGTGATCTTCACCGATAGAACCTGTCCTACAGACCTACACAAGAAGAAAATGGGCGAGCTAGCCGGCCTGGTCGAAGCGCCGATGACGCCGCAGTATTTCGGAAACGCGGGCATCGAACACATGAGGAAGTACGGCACGACCGAGGTGCACGTGGCTAAAATTGCCGCCAAGAACCATCGGCACGCCATCAAAAACCCCCGCGCTCAGAGTAAACGAGCTTACACAGTAGAGGAAATTCTAAGTTCCAGAAAAATCTTTGGTCCGCTCACAAAGCTCACTTGCTGCCCTACTAGCGATGGATCGGGCGCTGCAGTTTTGATGTCAGAGGATGCTGTTATCCGATATGGTCTTCAGAATAAAGCTGTTGAAATAATTGGTATGGAAATGGCCACTGACACTCCTGGGATTTTCATGGAGCAGAGCTTGATGAAAATTGTAGGTTACGACATGACGGTTGCTGCAGCGAAGAAGTTGTATCAAAAAACGGGCGTATCTCCCAAGCAAGTTGATGTAGTTGAACTTCACGATTGCTTTGCGACTAATGAGATGATTTTGTATGAGTCTTTGCAGCTTTGTGGGGAGGGTCAAGCGGGGAAGTTTATAGATGCAGGAGACAATACATATGGGGGTCAGGTTGTGGTGAACCCCAGTGGGGGATTGATAGGCAAGGGGCATCCACTTGGGGCGACCGGGTTGGCGCAATGTGCTGAGCTGGTCTGGCAACTACGGGGAGAGGCTGGCGAGAGACAGGTCTGAACACATTTACTGATCGTTAAAGGGGTACGTGCTGTCTGTGAAATGTTGGTAATGTGTTTTATGTCCAGGTGTGTAGAGCTACTTAATAATTTGTGTCATTCAAAATGTTGTCTTTCATGGTTTGTTTTTCCTTAAACTATTTATTAGCCATAATTGTTTTTATATTTTAAAACTGTCATAATTAAAATGATTTATTATTACTTGATTTACATAGTACATAGTACAAGGAAGAAATCCAAAATATATCTGATCAGAATCAGATAATTTATTGATCCAGGCCAACCCTTGTCTGCTATAGATAAATTCTGCTGCTTTGTAGAGATGTTTTAACTGTGTCATTAAAGTAATCTACATAAATGAACACAGACAAATCACCCTGTAAGATTTATAGCATTGCGGATGGTATAGATGTAGACTTAGGGCGCGTTCACATGGAACGTTCGTTTTACAGGTTCCGTTTTAACTGATCCTGGAGGTAATATTCACACAGCATTTTGGGCGCGTTCAAATAGAACATCCGTTTTACAGGATCCGTTTTAACGGGTCAGTATTTCCGTTGTGTGTGGGATTTTTTACTGGATCTGGAATACTGTCATGTGTGTGAACTGGCTCATACAACTACATACGCTAATAACATATCCGTTTAAACGGACCTGTAAAACGGATTGCTGTTTATTTTGTCGGATCGGTATTTTTTACTGGATCCAGAATACTGTATTCTGTGTGAAATCGCTCATACAACTACATACGCTAATAACATATCTGTTTAAACGGGCCTGTAAAGCGGACGTTCTAAGTGTACGCGCCGTTAGACTTGAAAAAACATTTATCCCTTCATAAATTCCAGGTCACACAATCGACTCCCAGCAGGGACACCGCTGGGATTCGATTGTGTGACCTTTCTTACTACATACAGTTTTATGTTGTCAGTTTAATTTTATTTTGGAAAGAAGAACAAATATCTCAGTAACCTTATCAACCTCCTACATGACAGAAGCCCTTTAGATAAAATATTTGTTCCAATGCGAAAAAATTCGCCGATAAAGCAATTAAATAATATCATAATATTTTTATCTTATCTAAGTCCTCAATAAGACACTATCTTATTTTTATAGCTCATAAAACTGTTATTTTCATCATGCAATTCGAACATTATGATAAATTGATATGAACCTTGAATTTCGTAATATTTTTCAAATAGCCAAGAGTATAGCACTTTAATAATTTAGTTTAAATCCATAATATCTAAAAACAAAAGAGACTCACTCACACATACATTCACTCGCTAATTAAACACAAAGTCTCTACAAAACCTATGAAGATGAAATTAGGCAGGAAGGTAGGTTACCTTCCTGCCTAATTTCTTTTTTTTAATGTAGGAGACGTCAGCTATGGCTGAGGCCCCATTGGTGCGTTGGGGTGCGTTTGCGTAGCGTCGCCGCATCGCGCGTCGTCGCAACTGACGGCATAACAATTAACAAATATAATTATGGAAAACAACGCAGCGTGGACGCTGCGACGACGCAACGCACTCGCACTTGTCATTGTCATACTCGCCTCGTAAGAGGGTAAACTAATGGATGAAAGTTTAAAAAACCGTTATAAGTTTCACTGCGGGAAATTATACATAATTAGGATTTTTTCCTCATTACTTTGGATATCAGACACTTTATTCGAGTAGGTAAAGCAGCAGAGTGAAGGTGCACACATTACATCAACCCAACTCGGATTGTAAATAATAAGGAATAAAGCTCATATTTCAATACTTTTCTATGAGTTATTCCGAGTCGAATTGGAGTTGAGTTGATGTGCCTTTACCCTACTTTCAACATTTCCATTCATTCAATTTATGGTATTTTTGTGTATATTTGTTGATTTTTTCTGTGGTGTGCAATAAAATATTTTACGTTATTTTATTCTATATTTGTACAGTACACAATTACATAAACAAATATGTTAAAAATATTTCTACATTCTGTACCCAATTGATCGTTCTTATTTTACTGCTCGAAGATTTTATAAAAAAAAACAGTTTACGTAACTGTACACATAATTATGTAATTATGTTGCTGCGAGTGGGGTCTGCGACCGCAAAATGTGTGTCTAATTTCCGATTGGTCTCAGTGTTACAAACTGAATTAACACTAATTTATTTAGTGTTAAGAACTATTTTTGTGTTGTGATTTTGTTTGTATCTACGTTCTCGTGTTAACTACGTTCTATAATATGATAAAATTATGTAATATGCATCTTATTTATTGCGAAAGCTAAAGGTGCCATTCCGCAGAATGCGACAGACGACGCACGTCAGCGACCATCGGCGATTGTATGTGAGTGCGACAAGATTTTTGTATGAGACCGTATGTCTGTCGTCTGTCGCAGCCTGCGGAATGGTATCTTGCAGTCAGCAGCGAAGTGTGGGTTCAATATCCATTGTGTTTTCCAATGTAATTAAGGGCATTATGCTCTTAACAACTCGTTATAATGTCGTTTATGTTATTACAGGTACCAAGAGCCCGTATCGCTCTTCAACACAATCTAGGCTTGGGAGGTGCAGTCGTAGTGACAATGTATCGCAAAGGATTCGTTGACGCCGTCCCTAACAATGTGGCCGCCATTGCCGACAACCCGGATAACTTCAAGGTGTACAAGTACATGAAGATTCTGGAGGAAGCGATGCAGACTGACGAGGACAAGCTGATCGAGAAGGTGCGCGGGGTGTACGGGTTCAAGGTGCGCAACGGGCCCGGCGGCGCGGAGGGCTACTGGGTGATCAACGCGAAGGAAGGCCGCGGCTCCGTCACGTACGGCGGCAAGGACAAGCCCGACGTCACCTTCACCATCAACGACGAAGACGTGGCCGACCTCATCTCCGGCAAGCTCAACCCGCAGAAGGCCTTCTTCCAGGGCAAGATCAAGATCCAAGGCAACATGGGACTCGCCATGAAACTCACCGATTTGCAGCGCTCCGCCGCCGGCAGGATTGACGCTATTCGCTCCAAACTCTAAATAACCGGACATAACCGGTGCAATCCGGCTGTTATCGGTTACGGGCTGTGGGACTATGGTTCATGGGCATTTTACATATAACGTCACAGACTTCACAGTTGTATACTTCTGTAGAGTTTACCTGAGTAGATAATTAAGAATATTCTGAGATATTTTTACATTGTATATTAATAACGTTAATTATGTATTGTTGAATTATTTATAATTTTATTAATATTTGACCATTCCTGATTTGTAAACAGATTTTACTTTAATTTATTTATGAAAATAAATATAATTATGTTTATAACGAGAAAATGTACTATTATCTTCATTTTCCTATACTACACTAGTAATCTTCCTCGGCAACGGTACGTTTCGGAAAACCTGTACATTAGTAGACTCGCACATGAAAAAATGTTTAGACAGGATTCTTTTTTATTACTGAACCGATGATATAGAATAAATGTTACCCCAAGCTTGCCACAATAAATTAGTGAAAACTAATGAAATCCGTCAAACCGTATCTGAGGTTAGTGGGAACAAACGCACCGACAAACCGACAAATATTACATGTATGATTTTCTTAATTTGAGATTTCACTTTGATTTGCCAATATTTAATAACATCTTACAGCGACCTCAAAACATTCAATTTTACGACACGATATTGAGGTGCGTACCGTGCGTACGTGTTACGTCAACTTGATCTTTGCACCAGCGAAGCGAGTTGACGTAGGTAAGACTGAGTTCCACCGCGTTAACTTTATTTGCCTACTCTTTTTGACTGCAAAATGTAACTGCATTTGAATTCTACATAGTGAAAGGGGATCCGTGCCAAACAGTGGTACAGTTATGGTTGCAATTATGGTGAGGATGAACCGAAAGTTAACGAAACGATCATGCGAGTGAAAATATTTTGATAAAGCGGAATTCAAATTGGGGCTAATGATATTACCCCAATAGGGCGAAAGGACCCCAGATAACCTATTGAGTTTATAGATAGCTATGCTCCGTAGTAGCCATCTTACGTACATATTCTGGTAAGAGATAATGGCATATCTACCGTTTATTCTGTATCCAGATTAAACCCTTTTAGTACAATTCGAGTCAGTACACATTTTATATAGTTATTATAGTTTTCAACCTATTAATAGAATTCATTATATTTCAATTGTTCAGGAATACCATTTATAAATGACAAGTAGGTAGGTTCATATCATTAAACTGCAGCCATGACCCGTGTGTAACTGGTTTCCTTGACAGTGCTGGCATTGTCTACGAATTCTACGATTTAGGATCATGAATGAATGAATGAGTGAAGGTAAGTTAAGTAAGTACCTAAGTATCAGTAGCGCGACTATAACTCTAAAGTAATTTTTTGAAGCTGAAGAGATTTTTATTTTTTGCACGCACTTATCCCTGGAAATGCCATATGGTTTTCTTTTTATGTACTACTACGAGTATTACATAACCGAGGAGAATTCACGAGGATGGCTTATACCATGGGCTATACTTAGGTTTAGACCCACGGACTCCATCTTGAGCCCAAGCCAACCTCCCCTGCTTGTGGTGTACCCTGGTGCGTGGAGTAGGCCGGCGGACTGTTCCTACCTCCAATAGGATTCGACGTTGTGTCAGGTGACGTTTACTAATTTATGTTGGCTGTTCTCATAAAAACTAAATATGAGGCGGTGTATGAGTCTGTACTCACCCAAATGATCCATAATACAAATGACAAACGGACAGACGAACAAAAAGGTTTTGATGTCCATGCTTACTGCATCAGTTACCTCGCTGAAATGCATACTTTCCCAAGTGCATTTGTTATTGAATGGTTTTATGCACAAGTGCTGGCTGCTTCACGGGTTTGGAATCAAGAAAGTTTATTCCTCACAATCACAGCATATTCATAAAAATAATATATATTTTTTACCAGGTATTGCAATTCATATCTAACATGTAGTTTCATACAGACTTTGACCATTGGGGGTTCTATTATTACTTTGAAATTTTCCTTCAACGAAGCGCGATATCACCACGCCTTTAACTTCTGCTAGATTTCATTCTGTAGCGCCGAGTCTAGACTGAATTTCATTACCTTAGTAACTGTTTATTACCTTATTGGTCACATCGTGCATAAAACAGTCCGATGTTTTCCTGAAATCCATTGTTAACATTTCAATTATTCTTTGTGAACGTACTACGAATAAGCACGGAACGAATTCTGGAAAGACATAGGTACCAACAAGTTTTAGTGGTTTAAGTTCCATATAAGAAAACCAGAGCTACAAGAATGACGCTTTCTTTGACATAGTAGTAGGTAGGTAACTATCTAAATAACTACAATCATCTTCATCTGTTCATCATCATCTGTCCTTGTCTTGTGTGTAGTCCATGGCACCCACGACACAGGGAATCCTAGTGTTGGGCTATGAGTGTGTAGCGTTATTTTATTATTATTTATCCAGAATTATAGGGAAATGCATGCTCAGTAGCTATTTTCATCACTAACCGCCACCCATAGGTGCCCCGCCCCACCCCGATTGCTGGACGGCATTGCACGGTAAGCCACGTCGGACTTGTCGGAGGCCTTCGGGCGGGATAAAAAATTAAAAACTTCCGACACACGGGTTGGCCGCTAACCTTTACACCTGAAGCTTTACTATTTGTAGATATAAGTAAATTAAATAAAAGAAATTTGCAAACTCAATTTACCTGGTTTGAAGCTTTTTTACGATAATAAGTGAATTCATTACCTGCCTACCTCTTGAAGTTGGTGTTATGAGAGTTTGCTAGTTATTTACATATTATGCAAGAAATAATTTAAAATAAAAATCTTCCATTATGTATCAGAGACATTACAGCGATTAAGATCTTTGAGTAATTAATTTAATTTGGCCTTGCGAATGCGAAGTCCTAATTACTAGCCTACTTCATTATGATTTATTTATTAAGTAATAACGTTTATTTATTTATTTTTTATCATTATGTATAAACCTGTACATTAATTCGTGAAGCAAACCCGGGACTTGTAGCGAGATAGCAGATACAGCCGGGTAATAATGAGTGTTTTTAAATCGTTCGTTTATATAAACGTACCTCATAAACCTTTCTAAATAGGTAGATATTTCTCATTGTAATGAAAGAGAGTAAACTTAACATATTAACAGACATAGATCCTCCTCCTTTTTTGAATTAAGATCATGGTTACAAATTACAAAATGATACACAACATATTGACTGAAGAGACAAGATGATACCGGCGGAATTGGATCCATTAGTATAACTTATGTTTATGTGGTAGCAGTGGGCGATATAGGCAGAAGGGCTAAAATCTGATGATGAAGTCAGTAGGTATGAATATGCAAATATCTACTTACAATGCCCAAGGACTAGGTTTGACTTGGTTGGCTTCCGTAAGAAATCAAATTACTTATCTATTGATTTTATTAGACACCAACGAATTACCTACCTACTGGTTCATATTATGATTATTTCTTTATTATTAATCTGTTATTATTAACTGTTAGTATTATTAACAGTTAATAATAATTATTATTAACTGTTAGTATTATTAACAGTTAATAATAACAGATCAAATGAATGTTCGACTACAATGATTGTAGTCGAACATTCATTTTTCGAGTAGATTTAACTCTTGGTGTAACAAAAGATGAAGTAATGGAAATATCTGTAATATTTTAAGGGTATCTTGGGATACTAAATAAGAAAAAGCCTTATAGTTCAAATGCACTATATTTTCTTCTCAGTTGCAATTAAAACTACAAAAGTTACAACAACGTAAAATAGTAGGTACCATACAATTGTTGTAATTTTACATTTTGAACAATATGAGCCAATATAATTTAAGTATTTGTTAAAATCTTTGTTAAAATGGTTAAGTATGCAAATAAATAAGGTACGTACATACATTAACACTTCTTGTTAATTTTGTTTGAAGTACATACTTTTTGACTTTATTTATAATGTTCTTGTTATATTTTTATCAAAAGAAGAAAACAGATTTTATTAATTATGTAAATTGATTGGCCACGACAAAAATATTACCATTAACACGTTCGATGCGGATCAGGTAGGTATAAGTCGTGTTTTTATTTTTCATAGAAAATTACGACCGCCGCAGCGAATGTGTTAAGTTGAACAGACAGACACGAAGATACTAATTTAAGTACATAATTATAGCAAACTAAATAGGTATGTATTGATCCAAAGTTGTCTACTTTTACGTTTCCGTACATGTCGACTGTGCCAAATGTTAACATGACTTTGTAATAAACACCCGGATGAGAATCATATTTAACATTGTGACAGGACATAGCCAAACTCGTGGGATTCAGGGTCTTATCATGCTCATAACATACAATCATCACCACAAGAATTTTTATATTTGTGCGAATGAAGACTTATATAAGTTAAGAACGTAGTACGTCAGCTACGTAGCAAGCATCTAGCATTAGGAGCGATAGTACTTAATATTGATGTTATCATACAGTCTATTTTAACTCGGTCTGTCAAGTCCAGCGTTTGATTATTTTTTAATTGTATATTGTAAATTTTAGCCCTTCGTGTCTGCCTGATGAGCAATCGGCCATCAGTAATGATCGTAATAGGTCATAATATTAATTTATATAAAATATTATAAAGTTGAAGCTTTTTTTACGTAAAACGACCTAAGTATAATATAACGAGTAATATGACGTCTATAAGTTACAAGTGAGCTATTGCTTATTATTTCGAAAAAGGCGTTTTATTCAGCTATATATTATATTCACAAAATATGATGTAATTTTGTTTTATTTTTCTATCAAAATGTAGCTTATACCGACAACGTCAATAATATAATAATATATTGTAATTGTTTAACGTTACGTTTCGTATAAAACTATACTTTGTTACACACAACTTGGTTACTTTAAGAGTTCATAAGAAAAATATGACAGTTTTGATTACAACTTCCGTTTATTTTTAAAGTTATACATAAGGTACAAACTAAGGTAACACATAGAATAAATGAAAGACACCGTATTAACACACTTCGAAACTAGAAAGGCACAAATAATTTAAGTACCTAATACTTTAACCAAACCTTAACATAAGTAAGTTAACCTTAACTTAAGTCTATACACTAAGTATCACTAGCTTAATGTAATTCCAGTTACATTTTAAGTAATTAATTACTCTATTTAATGATATCGGGCTGTACTCCATACATATCATACAAAATGTTTCATGTGACACAATTTTCAATTGGTCACTACACTATCTTAACCTATTAAAGAATATGAAAACTTACACTACAATATGTAAAACATTAGATATCCCTTAAAATTTTACATTTCAATATGTAACTAGTTACGTTTACACCAGGTAAGTATAGCCGATGCTAAGTTTTTTGGCACGCCACTAATCTACATCGTTAGCTAAATTCGTAAGATTAACTCTAGTGTAGGTCAACTGATATAAATTCTGCGCTAGTGTTTACTATGTACATAGGAACAACTGTATACTGTTTATGTTTGCGTTTCAATCCTGATGCGATAAGTATACATATATACAATGGAGTAAAAAATTAAATATCTTACGATTTGTATGAATATGTTTAATTTTTTAGTAAAATAAAGGTATTGGTTAAACTAATTTAATGTTTACAAACTCATCGAACTGTTTATAAAAAGTATTACACGGGCATTTTAAAGTGAATCCATTTTTGTGTAGAGATAAAAAATTTGGTTGCAAATTAATTATCAATTAAGTTTACTAACAAATGTATTTCCATAACCAGGCGTAATTAGACCAACACTATTTTTGATCGTACCGAAATGTAAAACACATACATAGCCGAATGTAAACAAACATATTCGAATGTAAACAAACATATTCGAATGTAAACTTGGCTCAAATTTTATTCCATAAGCTTTTAGTGTTATAAAATGAACTTTTTAAACTAAGGCAGCCCTGTCGATGCTGGCGTACTCTTTCCCGGAGCGCGGCCTGGTGAGGTGTCGGTCGGCGGACGCGTCGCACGAACTGAACGAGGACACGGAGAGCGACTCCATGTAGTCGGACGTGTCGGACGCGCCGCTCGACGAACTCTTGTTCGTCATTTGGCTGTGCCGCACTGTGCTGTCTGTTTCTGTTGCGAAACAAAATATAAATAAATAAAACAAAATATAAATAATAATAATATTAATTTATTGTAGACTAGCTGACCCGGCAAAGTTCGTACCGCCTAACAGTCGATTCTTTAATTTTTTATTTCTTTTAATACTTATTCTGCTATTCAGGATATAAAGATAGGAGAGAGAAGAAGGAGATATAAAGATTATAAAGTAGTAAGAAGAGATAGTAATATAATTGTAGTATGTTGTATAAGTAGTAAGAAGAGATAATAATATCTGTGGTAATTTAATGAAGTTTAATTGAACTTAAATGATTAAATGAGATTTCGGTTTAGTTCAAAAATTATCATTTTCAAAAATTAGGTGTGGATTAGAATTTAATTATCACTTGCTACGTTGAAGGACAACATCGTGAGGTAACCTGTACACCTGAGAGTTCTCCATAATGTTGTCAAAGGTGTGAAATTTATTTAAATTCATCCTTCAAATTTCCGCCTCGCTGGGAATCGAACCCAGGACCCTCGGAACGGCGATCCGGCGTGTTAACCATTGCGCCATCCGGGTCGTAATCACGATGTTTTATGGGTGAGGGCGAAAACAATTGTATACAATAAACTCACCATTTCTCTTCTTTCTTCTAGTTAAAGTGTCGACTTCGCAAGAATTCGATTTCGTCATCGTGGCGACCTCTTCAAATTGGAAAGACAAGTTTTTCAGCGGATCTGATGAATTCGACTTTACGAAGGCCGTGTGTACTGGGGTCAGAGTGTTTCTGAACTGTTTATTGTTCTTTAGATATTTCTTTGACGACTTGGAATTCGTTGTCGGGGCTTCCAACTCATTGAAGTCACCCTTGTGATGCTTCAGCGACCCGGTCGACACCCCCGAGTCGTTCGAGCTGGACGAGTCGCGGTTCTTGTCCGATTTACTCGGCACACTTGATGATCTTCGAATTTTCACCGCATCCCTGAACCGGGCGACCAGTGCGTTTTCACTCCTCGGTTCGGGCGCTTTGAATATTTTATCGGAATCATCCGGCGTATCATTCCTGACCGGGATCCGTTCATTTATACACTCGTTCTTGCTCGTTCTTCTTATGACCGTGGGAGTAAAGCAAATTCGTGAATGCAAACAGTAATCATCGTCGTGTCTTTTCGTGAAGTCGGCCGAGCTCGACCTCCTCGTGCTGATAGTGTTGTCCGACTCGGAATGTTGTGTCGGATCTGAAACGTGACTGATCCTGCTGATGTTGTCCGAACAGTTCCTATTGCTATTACTGGAACTACTGTTCTCTAGTGGTTCCATATGCATGTAACTCATGTGATCGCAACAATCCGTCGATTGATGAACCGTGTTCGTTGTTGCCGTCGATATGTCGTCGTCGTGTTCCGGGATGTCTTCCAACGCGTCCAACTCTTCCTGGCTAAATCCAGCACTTCGCAGAATCTGCAAGGAGCTTTCGAACTTCTCCAATGTAGCCGTAAGGTCTATATTCGCGTAGTTGCCGTAGTCTATCGGCGTTGCCTTTTTGGCGTTCGGGGTAACGTTTACGTAGTTGGACTGTGATTCGACTGTCAAATCATTGTTGTTAACGCTAGTATCACATTTGTTATTGTTCTCGCTGGTTTGGTCATTATCATTGGTTTGGGTTTCGTTTGTGTGTGTGCACTGGCAAGCTTGGCCGATGAGGCATTTCAGTTTCTTTGGTGTGTCGTACAGGCTTGCGGGGTCTGTGTTTACATCCACTGGGTGCTCCTGAAAAATACGATTTCAATATTAAAATTCAGCTATAAAATACAATACTATAGTTACCTGCATATCCCTATGTAACTTTATATAATCTACCTACCTAATATCTGCGAACCATGTACCTCTTATTAGGTACACTCATTTTTATGTTTCTGTATGCTCACTATTATAATTGTTATATTGTGTTAATTCTCATAGTTTAATTCAATTCGCACATACACCGACACAGACCGTTCTTCAATAAGACCGCCTATTGTATTACATTTAGTTCAAATGTCTTTTTCCATGTTGCTTGCTATGGTGTACAATAAAGAGTACCTATTTTATTATTGTTGAATTTCTTTAAGCACAATTGCATACCTATGTTAAGATATGTAAATGTTTGCAATAATACTTATAAGAAATTACTTCAAATTCTCACCTGTATTAAAGGCATTGGCGTCTTTGGTACGTCGTAATTTTCATATGGTCCGCTGAAGTTCTTCTTTCTGCAAGAGCATGGCTTCGGCTGCTGCCAGCACTGGCAAGTGTTGCCGGTCTTCACTGGCACGAGTGGCGTGCAGCAGGCCACTGGGCTGGACCGTTTGGAGTCGAAACTCTTGTCCAACAAACATGTGCTTCTGGGTACCGAGTACTCGGAAGCACTGCCGCTTGATCTCGAGTAGATGGACGCTCTGTCAGAGTCCGATCGCTTTTCGAGGATATTCTCCATCGTCCACACCGGGGACATGATGGAACCTGGCGTGTTCATTGTTGATGACCTGGAATAAGACGTAAAGCATTTAAATAACGAGAAAAATGTATGTTTCATTGATTGATCGATATTCAACTCTGCTTGTAACAACATTGTCATAATAAATGTATAAACTGTTTTAAGGATAGTGGTTATATTCTAGAATGCTGTTTCTTTGTTGTTTTCCAGAGCTAACCTAATATTAGAATGACTGCATGCGAATTGATACAATAGACGGCCCCATAGCCTTGTTGGTAGTGGCTCTGCCAGCCAAGCGAGGGATCCTGGGTTCGATTCCCGGCCGGGACAGATATTTGTTTCAGATTAATGTTTGTTCTCCGGGTGTACCACATATAAATTCTTTGCCAAGCCGGCCTTATCACCTCCAATGTCAATCTAAGTTTATAATATAAACCACAAACCTGGTCAAATGACTAATCTTCCCGATGCAGCTAGAACACCTGGGCAAGGACGTGGGTCTCCGGAACTTGTCCTCGCTGTCGAGGCTGGAGTCCAGGTCGGAGAGGCAGTGCATGGTCTGGCTGGGCGGCGCGCCCCACGCTGGCGACACGGACCGCATCGACTGGTTGAAGCAGTCGTCCATGCACGAGCTCGTGTCCGAGAACCGTTTCTCTAGCACTGGAAAGAGATAGTTATCATAATCACCATCTTCATCATCGCACTTACCTACAAAACAGGAAAAGTTCAGAAGCAACTTTAACTGCTTACCAGAGCCACTCCTGGAGGCCACGCTCAGTCGGGACTGGGCCTCGTGACTGTACAGGTTGAGCAGGTCTGTCAGCTCGCGGCCCCCCTCGGCAGCGAAGATGAATAGGCCTTCGCCCCGCCCGCACCGAGAGCCTCCTTCCACACAGAACCTCTTGTCCACCACTCCGAAGCGTCTGAGGAAGAAAATGGTACTAATTTAGGCTTTGCTACAGTTTTATTAACCACAATCTGGCTCCCGCGATTACGCCCGTGGATATATAATTTCAATAAACTTGAAGTATCCTTTCATTTTACCCCTTCAAAATCCGTTAATACTTATTTTATTGCTTGCTTTAAGTGATTTCACGTATCTAGACTAAATTCGAAGCTTCATTTAAATCAAATTTTTAGTCCCGTTTTACATTGAGCGATGAATTGTGCTAGGCCATGTGGTGTATTTTTTATGGATTAAAACAAGCATTAGCAAATGAGCATGCAGCCATCACTTTTCCGCTGCCGCTCATGACAATTGTGACCGACCTAGACACAAGTTTCAAATCGGAACTAGGATGGTTACTCCGGTTAGCAGAGGGTGTTATTAAGATTAGTTGGATCATCAGAATCCCTTGAACAAAGACCATGCTTATAGCACAACTAGACCATCCTGTGTATTAGCCATTCACTATTATCGTTTTATTAAGTAGGTTGATCATTGATCACGGACATAACAAATCTAGGTTTGAGCAGGATTCAAACCCAGATTGAATGAGGCAGAACTAAACCAAAGCGTTTGCGATAGTAAAGTTCCTAGTTGAATAAATATTTTTACGTCTAGAAAATAATGTCTAGTTTTATTCTCGTCTGTTCTATAATTCAGAGCAGCGCGGCGCACAAATGGCGGAGCACTGCGAGCAATGTGAATTACCATTATGCATAGATAACAGTGCTGGCTAAAACAATTCTAAAAGCTTTTTAAACTTAGATCTGTCCACATTTAAAATATGTCTGGATTCGGGCAAGCTAATTTATCAGAGATATTGAAACTTTTTACTGGTATGAAAGGACAAAGGGCTTAATGATATACTTATTAAAATTAACTTGTTGAATTATAATAATAAATGTTTTATATTAATATTTTAGCGATGTTACACAGTTACATGGCTTTGGTTTCTGACAAGTATTATTTAATTTTCTTTATAATTAAAAGATCGTTCATTATATTTTTGTATTGTACTCTTACTGCTATAGTTAAAAGTATATTAAGAAGATAAATAAGTACATAAGTGTCGTGATTTCAACGCGGAACCATGTCCCTAAGGCGCACAATGGGAGTAGAAACGAAATTAATTAAGCTAATAGCCCAATTACTCCCGTGTTTTGCGAGCGCAGTGACGCCATGACAGGCGACGGTCGCCGACGACCGGCTACCACCCGTATGTTTGTTATTAATTTACGAGTAATTACTTTTAATAAACACCGTCTTAATTGCTTGTCGTAGTCTATGATTGATAGAGGCGAGGTGGCTGCTGCGCGGGCACTGGTCGTTATTAATTTGGAGATGTTCCGGAACCTGTTTTTGTGTAGATAAAAGTATTGTATCTTCTGAATCCTAAAACAACAAAGTCGGAAGTAATAGTATCTAAATAAATCTTAAGTTTAATAAAGTTTTAATGAATAAAGTAAGATAAAGGGAATATTCGTGCTTTAAATAACCATTATATTAGCTGCCAGGTAACGATGGCCCTTGCTTTGGCTAGGACTGGTTTCATTGACTCGTAAAGTATCATTTCAAGAGTAGTAATGATCTGTCGTCAATTATAAATAATATCTCGGTTGTACATTACATTGGTCTCATGTGAGACAGTCCAAATGTATGTAGGTATATTATAAAAAAAAATTAATTACACTGACTAACTGACGTAATTTACGTCGTATTCGCCTAGTATGAAGTTTAAACATAGCGTTTGATATTGTTTTTTTCGTTGGCTGCCCGTACTTACATTTGCGCACTCATTTTTCATTGAATTTCATTCTGATTGCCAAAAGATATCAAACTAAGATGTTCACATCGAAAACGAATCATAGCGCACCGATCGTATCGAATACGGTGTTCCATTCAAAGGCAGTAATAAAAATCTATACCATTGAGCCCTTAATTGAAAACGACTGTTAAGAAATTAAATTTCCTGTAGAAATCCCGTGAGATAAGGCAGCTAGGAAATTATTTGACCGCCAGGAATTTCATTTCCGCTGATATCTGAGTGGCGCGGTGCCACGAATTTTACGGATGTCTGATATTCAGGCCGGAGCGGGGAGGCGGCGTAGATGTCAGTAATCTGGATGTGACTTGGTTGAGTTGGTTGGAAGGTTGATTGTAACCGTAACCCATTTGTGGTTTGTGTTTGCAATTTTCAGACGTTTAAAAATCCGACAATTTATAATACGTGTATTGCTTTCTGGAAAAATAATGGAAAAGCTTGTTTTTAACGTTTTTGCCAAATTAACTTCTATGTCGGTAGAATACTTAAGGGATGAAATTGTTTGAAAATACGTTGCTAGTGAAATCAAGCTGTTAGAAAATTAGTATTTATATTTGACCAATTTTATAAGTTGGGTAACACAGCCACGAGCCACGTCTAGCATGTAAAATAATGTTAAAAAATATTAGGAGCGCAAAAGTAAACAAACACACAGAGAAAATCTCTCGAAAATAGTTAAAATTGACACTGAGGTAACTAACTACTCCAAATAAAAAGAACACCGAAGTTGGCAACTTAAAGCTGTACAACCAGGAGATAACTTTGTATATTTTTCATATCTGCTCGGAATATCAGAAAACCAAAGTACAGCGTAAGTTTTAACATAACTTTAATGTGCTGTTCCAGTAGCGCGGTAGATCCGTGTGGCAGGATGTCTGTAGGCAAAAGAAGTAGTAGTAGATATTCGCCGGTTCTAACTCACTTGTAGGGCGAAAATAGGGCGAAAAACTCGTTTCGACCGGTTTCACCGGCTACTAGTCGCGAATGAACTTTATATTAAGTGATATGAACTTTATATTAAGTGATTCGCGGGGTAATTAACCGCGGATTAACTTAATCCGCGGTTAATTATTAAGTAATTCGGTATATGATTAAGTAATTCGCGGTTTAATTGGGCGCGAATTACCTTTATCCGCGGATCAATTAATCAAATCGCGGTTCGATAAACCAATTCGCGGCCGCGAATTCACTTGATTCGCGCTTCAATTAAACGATTCGCGGTTTTATTACGTGTCAATCAATAAAACCGCGGATTAATTAATTAAAGCGCGCATAAAGTTAATTCGCGACTAGTAGCCGGTGAATCCCAAACAATCGAGTTTCGCGGTATATGCCGGTTCTGGCTCTGCAGTAGTAGTGTAGTAGATAGATTATATGATATTATTATGTTAGCTTACCAACCATATATATTGGACAGATCTTAATTAATAAACAGTATTTACTCAGCATTCGTGTCTTTCACTCATCGCCTAAGCACATCCTTACATGGCGACCCTGCCAATGGTAAGAGGATCCGCGGCGCGTGTGCAGTGTGAATGAACTTAACGCGTGTGGACTAATTAGCTAGTAGTGTCAAAAAGAACAAAGGATTTTTACAATGGATAGTGAAGCAATAGAATCTCTGGCGAACGGTAGTCGATACGTTAAATTATACAATAGGAGGCAGTGAATCAAAAAAAGAAGAGAGTATCATCGTACAAAACGCTGCAGCGGGCGACAATGACTCTCATTTGCAACACATAAAATATCATGTGGGAGCGACGAATTACATTTTGCTGGCCATCGGTATAATTCTACTTATTGGAGGCGCAATATTGCTGTTGCGGTGGTACAGACGGTGGCATGGTGAGATGGTGCAGCAGGAAGTGGCCAACAGTATGCTGATGAGATTCGGGAGTCTTCTTCGCCGCCGAGAAGAGCGTACGACTAACATCTGATCCCGGTTCCATATCCAAAGAACTGCTACATCTCCCAGTGTTGTGATGAGTGTTGTGTTGTGTTGTGAGTGAAAGTGATCGGTCAATCGTCATAATCAGTATGGTAACGTATAGGGACAGTAAGTAATATAGCAATAGTTAGGTACTTCTTACCCAGCTGACTGGTGAGTCATTTATGTAATCGCATTTATTTACCTATGTAATTTTAGTAACTAATCAGAGATGATTTTTGCTTTCTCCTCTTATACGTATGCATTTAATATTATGATATGCATTAAAGATGGTTAATTTCATGTGCTATGGCAGAAGAATTAGTTCGTATAGCGAATGATTTAAAGATAATACGGACGTATCTTATAAAAATTGGTCCTGCCCGCAGAACGGGTAATATTTTAATAGTAAAAAAGGAGGAATCAAATAAGTTGTATAAAGAATATAATGCTTTTGTTAATATTTTAAATAGTCAAAAATTGTCTAAAGATCAAAAATCACTCGCAGATAAAATCTGTCTTGAAATACAACGTTTATATTTGGAAATTATAGATTTATGTACTGGAAGTGTGTCCTCGGAACAAAGTGTCAACATGTCTAGCGAAAGTTTTGATTTAAAAATAGCTTTAAGCTTATTGCCTGTTATGAATGACGATGATGATATTACGAAGCAATTAATAGAAGGTATCGAGTATTACAGCTCGGTGTTGAATAACGAGACGTGCAAAAATAAACTCATTCAATTTGTTTTAAAAAGTCGGCTCTCTCAGAAGGCAAAGCTTAAGTTATTGTCTAATTATTGTACTGTTGATGACCTTATAAGGGATATGCGTAAAAATTTACTGCCACGGAAAAGTTACACAGCGTTGCATGCCAAGTTACAACAATGTAGGCAAAACGACAAGTCCATTTCGGATTTTGGTCGAGAATTATCGGAGTTATTCGTAGATCTGACAATTTCGCAAGCCGACGGAAATGCAAAAAATTATGACGTATTGCGTCCGCTTAATGAAAAACTCGCGATCAAAAAGTTTGCCGACGGATTGCGGAATCGTCGCATCAGTACAATCATTGCGGCACGTGACTTTAGCGCGCTGTCTGATGCAGTGCAATCAGCGATGGATGAGGAGCTCTCAGCCCCCTCCACTTCATCGGAGTTCATGGGTATGTATAAACATCCTAATAATTTTAACGGACAAAGGAGATTTCAAAGAGGTACGTATAATAGAGGTTATCATAGTTTTAGAAATAAGTTCACAGGAGGCCATCACCAGCCTGGTCCAGCGCGGACAGCTACAACACACCATCGACGTGGGTATGGTTCTCAAAGCAATCGTCGAGGTGATGGGTCGCGTGCGAGAGGTAAATATCGGAATTATCGCAGTAAGGGACATTCAACTCATAGCAATATGAATGTTATAGCGACAGGAGAAACCAATACCAAATATGAAACAGATGATGAAACTCTGACCCAGTTTTTTCGTGCCTGAATATATTTACACATGTAATAGTTTATGCAAAGTTTCCTTTAAAGTCAACGAATGTAAACATGATTGGCTCATCGATACAGGCGCATCAATATCTGCGATCAAATTCGCTTGCGTTCAAAGTTTACATTTACCTTTCCATAATGAGCGACTTAGAGTTACGGGTATAGGTGGAAATGTGATCTCGGATGGCTTTGTTTATTTAACTTTAAATCACAATGGAGAAAAATTTTATCATAAATTTTATGTTTTTAGAGAACTGCCATGTAAAACAAATGGAATTTTAGGACAGGATTTTCTCAAAAAATTTAATGCTATTTTAAATTTTGAACTTAATACATTCCAGATCTTAACAAAAAGCGGGAAAAGTGTTACTTTACATTTCGACTACATAACGCCGAAGTCACATTCCTACTTGACAGTACCAGCTCGTAGCGAATCTACACATTTCATTAATACAAGTGTTACGGACGACTGCGTAGTACTTTCTCAAGAACTTTGTGAAGGTGTATTTATAGCTAACACTATAGTAAAACCGGAAAATGGAAAAATCCCGATACGCATTTTAAATAGCAGAGATAAAGATGTCAAATTAAATTACTTTCAAATTCATAAGCAAAAATTAAGTGATTATTTTATATGTCAGTTTAATCAAAGCTCTATTAATGCGGACCGTGTGAAAAAACTTTTTTCTTTGTTGAATTTAAAAGGATTAAATCTTGAAGAACAAATATCGATTGAGAACATATGTGCTAAATATCCGGATATTTTCCATTTGCCAGGTGATAAGCTGACCACAACTTCATTTTACCAACAAAAAATTGATTTAATACCTAATAATAGTCCAGTATATACAAAACCATATCGGTTACCACATTCACAAAAACAGGAAATTGACAGGCAGGTGCAAGATATGCTGGAAAACGGTATAATAGAAGAGGCTAGGAGCGCGTGGTCCAGTCCATTATTGCTAGTTCCGAAAAAACAAGACTCCACAGGTCAAAAGAAATGGAGAGTTGTCATCGACTATAGGAAATTAAACAACCAAATTCAAGATGACAAGTTTCCATTACCAAATATCTCGGAAATATTAGACTCTCTTTCAGGAGCTGTGTATTTTTCACATCTCGATCTATACCAGGGATTTTATCAAGTCAACCTAGATAAAGACTCCAGACCATATACGGCATTTACTACGGGAAAAAATCAATTTCAAATGACCCGTATGCCTATGGGAATAAAGTCCAGTCCTAACGGGTTCAGTAGAATGATGACTTTAGCGATGTCGGGGTTAAACCACGACAAATGTTTAATCTATCAGGATGATCTTGTAGTTTTTGGTCGGAATTTACAAAGTCATAATCAGAATTTAATGGACGTATTTAGTAGGCTACGTAAAATTAATTTAAAATTAAATCCCGTTAAATGCATCTTTTTACAAAAACAAATTTTATATTTAGGTCATGTTGTATCAGATAAAGGAATTTTACCAGATCCCGAGAAAACCAAAATTTTAGAAAATTACCCTGGGCCGCAAAGCGTAGATGAAATAAAGCGCTTTGTCGCCTTTGCTAACTATTACAGAAAGTTCATTCCGAATTTTTCAGAAAGGGCACTACCATTGAATAGAGCTTGTCGCAAAAATGTATCGTTTCTTTGGTCAGAGGAGTGTGAGCAGTCGTTTCAATTATTGAAGACGGCGTTAATAAAACCGCCCGTTCTCCAATATCCAAATTTTTCACCAGAAAATGAATTCCTATTACAGACAGATGCATCGGGAAAAGCAATAGGATCCGTATTATGTAACATGGATGGACGACCAGTCGCATACGCAAGTCGAAGTCTAAATAAGGCGGAGCTCAATTATCCTACTATTGAGAAGGAGCTGTTGTCAATAGTATGGAGCGTTAAATATTTCCGACCTTATTTATACGGAAGACGTTTTAAAATTCAAACCGATCATAAACCACTTGTGTATCTTTTCAGCATGCGCGACCCGTCCAGCAGGTTACTAAAATTTAGGTTACAATTGGAAGAATATAATTTTATTGTCGAATACTTGAAAGGGCAATCCAATCCTGTAGCCGATGCATTATCGCGAATTAATATATCTTCAGAAGATTTAAAAACAATGAACGATCAAATTTCATGTGTCATGACAAGAGCGCAGTATCAAAAATTAAAAAATAGCGAGAAAGTTAGTACTAGCGATTTGGCGGATAATATTGCCACAAGCTCGAAGTCTGATCAACCTAGAGTCGTGGAAATAATTAAAAAACCAAATCTCTATACTGAACTTTCGCTAATTGACTGTAGGAAATTAAGGAAAATGGAATCAAACGGATTAGTGACGGAAATTTACAAGAATTTTTATTATGTACCAAGCAGATCTACTATTTATTTATGTACAATGTCTAAACCTCGATCGCCGATTACGCGAGACGGATTGGTGAGAGATTTGGCAGTTATGTGCAAAAAATTAAGTATTAATGAGTTATGCATCCTAAGAGATGAGATGAATAAGGAATTTATTAAGGGAATAGTAGATATAATAAATAAATTTGATAAATGGACCGGTCCACGGATATGTATTTTAAATAAGGTACAAAGAATAAATAATATAGATAACAGAAAGGTTATTTTAAACGACTTTCACCTGTTGCCCTCCAGTGGCCACGCGGGTATCAGGCGAATGTCTAATAATATTAAAAGATATTATTTTTGGCCCAGCATGGACAAAGATATATACGACTATGTTACCAAGTGTGAACAATGTCAGAAACAAAAATACTCGGTGAGTACTAAACAGCCAATGGTAATCACGAGTACAGCTAACTCTGCTTTTGAGAAAATGTATCTAGACGTCGTAGGACCGCTCCCGAAGGACGCTTTGGGACAGGTCTATATTCTAACATTGCAGTGCGAATTGACAAAGTTCGTAGAAGCGTACCCCTTGCCTAGCAAGGATGCGGTTAGCGTAGCTCAATCATTTGTAAATAATTTCATTCTTAGGTATGGGATACCGCGAGAGATTGCTACGGACCGTGGAACAGAGTTCATCTCCAACACCATGAAAGAGGTATGTCGACTTCTTAATATTACTCAGCTGACGTCAACGGCATACCATCACGAGAGTATAGGAGCGTTGGAGAACTCTCACAAGGCGTTAGGTGCATTTTTAAGGGTAAGTTCTGAAAACAGGTCAGGTTATTGGAGTAGTTTTGTGCCCTATTGGTGCTTTTCCTATAATAATAGTGTGCACACAGAAACGAAGTATACGCCACATGAACTTGTTTTTGGCAAACGCTGCGTAATACCCAGTAATCTGAATAGTGGCATTGTAGAACCCTTATACGCTCACGATAGCTATCCCTCAGAGTTAAAATATAGACTTCAAATAGCACAAAAAGATGCTAGAAATAATCTTATTAATAGTAAATTTAAAAGAAAGGAAATGTATGACCGTAAAATAAACCCTGTGTATTACAAAAAAGGTGATTATCTACTTGTTAAAAACCCTTCTGGTGACAAGATGGAGAATATATATCAAGGCCCTTATTTAGTACTTGAAGACCTTAATTGTAATGTTAAAATCATCAAAAAAGGTAAAGAAGAAATTATACATAAGAATCGCACAAAACTGTACAAAGTGCCAAATTCTCCTTAATGTATGCAATATGTTTAGTAATAAGCTGTTTTTTTTTACATGTTATACCTATTACCTATATCAAATTCATTATTTTTACACTTTTACATTTTACCTTTGTTTACATATTTTTGTTAAGAAATATTTTTGCATATTATTAGAAGTTAAGAAAAAAAAACAAGCTCATGTTGTTTTTTTTTATTATGGAAAGGGAGGTGTAGTAGATAGATTATATGATATTATTATGTTAGCTTACCAACCATATATATTGGACAGATCTTAATTAATAAACAGTATTTACTCAGCATTCGTGTCTTTCACTCATCGCCTAAGCACATCCTTACAGTAGGGATATGCCGGTTCTGGCTCACGAAAACTCGATTCTTCGGGATACACCGGCTACTAGCCGCGAATCAACTTTATTCACGCTTCAATTAAGTAATCCGCGGTTTTATTATGCGCGAATTTTCTTTATTCACGGTTCGATTAATCAATTCGCGGGTCGCTTAACGGTGAATTAATTTTATTTCTGGCTTTATTATCTCATTCGCGATTTTATTGACTTATTCACGTAATTCTTCACTTTACTTAGAAAGCACTCAACGGTATCTCTACATTCTTTTTTTATCGCTTGCCTTAATGGTCGATGCATCCGTTCCTTTATCCACAATACAGATAAGGATATCTGCTAATGTTTCCGCCCACATTCCGCTCCTTCCATATAAATTTAGCTAGCATGGCTCAAAGGACATCATTGTGACAGTGAAAGTGAGCCGAGTCTACTATATAATGGATGTGAGTATTTTCTTAATTTCTTAATTATCTGTTGAAAACTTTTAATTTCCTGTGTGCACACGTTCTAGACATGTATGTACATATTCATGCCCGCGATATCTGTAGGTGTTTCGGTATTTTTTTTTTCATAATATTGTTGTTCTCATTTTTATGATTTGCTAATTATCTAGTGAAATCTTTTCATTTCCTATGTGATATCTGTAGGTATTTCCATATTTTTTGCATTAATTGTCCATGTATAATGAACCAGCTCTCGATAACCTAATAATAAAGTGTCGTAGTATAAAATTAACCTGTATTATGTTCTCTTTCAGCAAGACACATTCAAAAGCTACTATTTTCCGGACACGCCCGAGGAACCTGACGATTCATTAGTAGTAGATATTCGCCGGTTCTAACTCACTTGTAGGGCGAAAATAGGGCGAAAAACTCGTTTCGACCGGTTTCACCGGCTACTAGTCGCGAATGAACTTTATATTAAGTGATATGAACTTTATATTAAGTGATTCGCGGGGTAATTAACCGCGGATTAACTTAATCCGCGGTTAATTATTAAGTAATTCGGTATATGATTAAGTAATTCGCGGTTTAATTGGGCGCGAATTACCTTTATCCGCGGATCAATTAATCAAATCGCGGTTCGATAAACCAATTCGCGGCCGCGAATTCACTTGATTCGCGCTTCAATTAAACGATTCGCGGTTTTATTACGTGTCAATCAATAAAACCGCGGATTAATTAATTAAAGCGCGCATAAAGTTAATTCGCGACTAGTAGCCGGTGAATCCCAAACAATCGAGTTTCGCGGTATATGCCGGTTCTGGCTCTGCAGTAGTAGGGATATGCCGGTTCTGGCTCACGAAAACTCGATTCTTCGGGATACACCGGCTACTAGCCGCGAATCAACTTTATTCACGCTTCAATTAAGTAATCCGCGGTTTTATTATGCGCGAATTTTCTTTATTCACGGTTCGATTAATCAATTCGCGGGTCGCTTAACGGTGAATTAATTTTATTTCTGGCTTTATTATCTCATTCGCGATTTTATTGACTTATTCACGTAATTCTTCACTTTACTTAGAAAGCACTCAACGGTATCTCTACATTCTTTTTTTATCGCTTGCCTTAATGGTCGATGCATCCGTTCCTTTATCCACAATACAGATAAGGATATCTGCTAATGTTTCCGCCCACATTCCGCTCCTTCCATATAAATTTAGCTAGCATGGCTCAAAGGACATCATTGTGACAGTGAAAGTGAGCCGAGTCTACTATATAATGGATGTGAGTATTTTCTTAATTTCTTAATTATCTGTTGAAAACTTTTAATTTCCTGTGTGCACACGTTCTAGACATGTATGTACATATTCATGCCCGCGATATCTGTAGGTGTTTCGGTATTTTTTTTTTCATAATATTGTTGTTCTCATTTTTATGATTTGCTAATTATCTAGTGAAATCTTTTCATTTCCTATGTGATATCTGTAGGTATTTCCATATTTTTTGCATTAATTGTCCATGTATAATGAACCAGCTCTCGATAACCTAATAATAAAGTGTCGTAGTATAAAATTAACCTGTATTATGTTCTCTTTCAGCAAGACACATTCAAAAGCTACTATTTTCCGGACACGCCCGAGGAACCTGACGATTCATTAGTTGTTAATATGAAGAAAAACAATAATATCAAAAGAATAAATGACATAGACATGTTCTTTGAGAAGCCCAAAAAGAAGAAAAAACTCGGAGTACAATCTTCATATGTATCAGCAGCACGTGACGACGGAGTCTCTTATATTTCCTCCAAGGAAGATGACGCTCTCACCGCTACTCATCTCATAAAAATCGATGTCTATGATATGAATAAAATACGCAACATCGAACCTATTAATTATTGGAAATACTCCGACGCTCGAGTAAAATATTATGTGCAATCAGAAGATGATAAGCGTTATCAAAGTACGCGGGACATCATTTACAACATTACAAAGACACTCGCCGGGAAGCACAATTGTTCAAAATATTTTATCGAGGACAAACTCCAAGGAATGTAACGCTCTCACCGTGACTCATCTTATAAAAATGTATATAAGTAAAAGCAAAAGAAGAAATAACATTAACTAGAAGTATCGCGCCCCCACCCACAGCATTGGGCATATAAATAACTAGAAGCTAACAACCAGAAACTATTTCATAAGATATATACCTAACGAATGTGTTCCAAGTTAGCCGTAATGGATTCCAACGATCAAATTGAGTCTGAACTTTATAAGTTATGTGGTGATATAGAGTCAAGCATTATGTTTAATGATGACAATGATGAAGAACTAGTGAAAATTTGTTGTGAGATTGAAACAAATATCATGTAAGTATAAACAAACTTTACATATAATTTTTTTGGTCTTTAGAAAAGAAGTATAACGTAAAATAAATATGATGTGGTTTTATATATTTTTATAGCTCTTAAATTGTATTGTTACAGTCAGTTAGGTGGAGGATCCCGAAAAAGAACCAACAACATCGAAAATAATACCCACAAAACTAAAAGAGTAAAACATGAAGCTTCTACTTCGTCTCATCCTTCTGCTGCACAATCTGATAAGGTACATTGTGATGTATGTGAAATTTTAGTATGTAAGAAGTATTTTACAAATCATTTAAAAAGTAATCGGCATAAAACTAAAGCATCAAAATTACACGATAATTTGCAAAACGTTCATGTTGTTGAATCAGCGTTCGGACAGAGAATAATATCGTATAAAATAAATAGTAAAAGTGATGGATCTTTTGAAACACCAGAGATATTTTTAAATTCAATTCATAATGACATTCAATCATTAATTGAAGAATCTATTCTAAAACATACCGTATTCAAAGTAAATTTTGTATTGCATGCTGATTTTATTCAACAAACAAAAAATATTTCCAATTCCTTCGATTTTCAAACAAGCAATTACATTATATTTCAAGGCGATGATTTAAATATATTTTATTCGTCTTTACGTGACACTTTTATTAATAAAATTAATACATTTGAAAAAAAAGATAGCGGTTGGACTCTGAATTTTATTAAGTCATTAGACATGAATGTTAACAAATTTAATCCCCTACGAGGTTCGTCATATATTGATTTACCCAGAGACATTATGGTAAAAAGAGCAATTATTAATGTTAAAAACGTAGATGTTTTATGTTTAAAATGGGCTTTGCTTTCTGCTTTGTATCCAGTAAATAAAAATCCTGATCGCGTTTCATCTTATAGCATGCATTGTAATAAACTGAAGTTTGACGGTGTCTCTTTTCCAGTTAAATTATCCGATATCTCAAAAGTGGAAAAGTTAAATAATATTAGTATCAACGTTTTCGGTTTAGAATTTGATAAAATCAATAAAACTCATTCTGTTGTAGGCCCTTTATATTTTACAAAATGTCGTAAGGGTATCCATGTTAATTTATTATTGCTTTCAAACGGAAGAAATAATCATTATTGTTATATAAAAAATATGTCGCGTTTAGTCAGTAATCAAATTTCAAGTCATGAACATGCTATTTATATTTGTGATGGATGTTTATTACATTTTCCTAGTCAAGTAAAGTTGACAGAACATCAACAGCATGATTGCTTTCATATTAAAACAGAACTACCTAATTCTCAAAAAACATCAAAAAATTGGTTTGGACAGTCAGTTTCTAATGATAAGTTAAAATTTGACAAGTTTAACAAAAAACTTAAAACACCATTTGTTGTATATGCAGATTTTGAAGCTTTTCTAACACCAATCGAATCATGTTCTAACGATCCATTAAAATCTTACACAAGTAATGTCCAAAAACATGAAGTGTATAGTTTCGGTTACTACATAAAATGCTCCTATGATGATAACTTGTCAAAGTATGAAACATATTGTGGCCCAAACAGTACACAAGAATTTATGATTCGTTTGCATAAAGACTTAAAATTTATATGTACCAAAAACAGTACTGAGGTAGCTCCTAAAGCATTATCAAACGATGATTATATTAAGGTTTCAACATCGGATACTTGTTTCATATGTGAAACTCATTTAAACGGTGAACGTGAATTTAATTACAATCCACAAACCGGACATTTTAGAGGCGTTGTACATAATATATGTAACTCGAAGTTTCGTATACCGAATTATATTCCTGTAATTTTACATAATCTTAGCCATTATGATTCTCATTTTATTGTTCATGCTCTTAATTTTGTTGATGGTGATATCGAAGTTATACCGCAGACGAAAGAAAAATATATTTCATTTTCGAAAACATTACAAATAAATAATAAAATTGTTCAATTGAGGTTTATAGATTCTATAAAATTTTTACCATGTGGCCTTAGTCAATTAGCTAATAATTTGATTGATAAAGAATTTATTTCTTTAAAACGTAACTTTCCTATTAATGAAGACTTCAATCTTGTGAGAAAGAAGGGTATTTATCCTTACGAATTTATGACATCTTTTGAGTGCTTAAACCTAACATCACTTCCAGACAAAAATCAGTTTTACAGTTCGCTGTCAGATTCTCATATATCAGATAATGATTACAACCACGCTAAAAATGTTTGGCAAAACTTTAACTGCAAAAATATGTTCGATTATTCCAACTTGTATCTTAAAACTGATGTATTACTTCTAACTGACATATTTGAAAACTTTAGAATGTTATGCTTACAAACCTATGGTTTAGATCCAACTCATTATTATACTGCTCCAGGATTAGGTTGGGATGCAATGCTAAAAATTACAAAAATAGAACTTGAATTGCTTACAGATATAGAAAAAATATCATTTATTACAAGGGGTATAAGGGGTGGGATATCTCAATGCAGCAAACGGCATGCAAAGGCTAACAATCCATTTATGGAAGATTTTGATAAAAATGTATCTACTTCATATCTTATGTACTTCGATGCTAATAATCTATACGGGTGGGCAATGTCTCAATATTTACCATCAGGGGAGTTTGAGTGGGTTGATATAAAAACAGATTATAGTGCATCGAACAATACAGAATATGGTTTTATTCTAGAAGTAGATTTAGAGTACCCCATAGATATTCATGACTTACATTCTGACTTACCCTTATGTCCTGAAAAAATATCTGTTGGGGATTCCAAAGACGTTAAACTTGTCCCAAATTTATACAATAAAACTAAATATATCATTCACTATAAAAATTTACAACAATGTATTAATCTAGGTATGAAGTTGAAAAAAATTCATAGAATATTGAAGTTCAATCAAAGTTTATGGTTAAAAAAATATATAGATTTAAATACAAATTTACGTACGCAAGCTAAAACAGATTTTGAAAAAGATTTTTATAAATTAATGAACAATTCTGTATTTGGAAAAACAATGGAGAATGTCGAGAAACGAGTTAATGTAAAATTATTAACTCACTGGGAAAATGTAGGTAAAAGTCTTGGTGCTCAGGATTTAATTGCAAAACCAGAGTTTCATAGTTTGTCTATATTTTCGGAAAATCTAGTTGCGATTCAACTTAAAAGAACAAAGGCCCTTCATAACAAACCCATCTACTTAGGTTTTTGTATATTAGATATTTCTAAAACACTTATGTACGATTTCCATTATAACTACATGCTACCCAAGTTTCCAAACAAAATTAAATTACTATACACTGATACGGATAGTTTAGTTTATGAAATTATTACCAACAACTTTTATGAAGATATCAAGCCTGATTTGCCTGAATGGTTTGATACATCTGATTATCCCTTAAATAACATATACGAATATCAAAATATAAATAAAAAAAAATTAGGTATGTTTAAAGATGAAAATGCTGGCAAAATATTAAGAGAGTTTGTAGGGTTGAGATCTAAAATGTATGCATTGGATATTGACAATACGTTTTTGGCAAAAGCAAAAGGTGTTAATAAAAGTGTTACGAAAAGTTTTAAAATGGAAGATTATAAATCTTGTTTATTTAATGAAAATGTTCAATACCGTACTATGTTAAGATTTAGGTCTATAAAACATAATATTTTTACACAACAAATTAATAAGAAGTGTCTCTCACACAATGATACCAAGCGATATATTGTATCGAATAATGTTAATACGCTTGCTTGGGGTCACTATAAAATACCCATAGATTAGTTTAGTTGTAAATGTCTGATTTATAAAAAAAAAAGTCACGTAAATATCTAATGTTAAGTTATTTTTGATTATTGTATAACTACTTCTAATATTGTACTTAAGATGTCTAGCTATTAGTAACATTGTTTTATTTTTATTCTTTTTATTATTATTATTATTATTAATATGTGAATGATTGTATATTGTATTTCTATTTTGTATTTGAAATATAGTTTTATTCTTGCACAAAATGTTTTAGTTTATTCCAACACCTTTAACCAAACACACGTGAGCTTAAAATGTTTCATTTTATTCATCCTTTTACTGCTATAGTTGCAGGTCCTACTGGATGTGGAAAATCAATTTTTGTCACAAACTTTATTAAATATATGGAGGATATATGTGACACCCATTTCAAACAAATAACTTGGTGCTATGATGAAATGCAACCTTTGTATAATTTAAAAACTGTTAATTTCTATCAAGGAATACCAAACCTTAGCAGTTTTGATGGATGTGAACCACATCTGATAATTATTGATGATTTAATGAGAGAGTCAGATGGTCGCGTTGTTGATATATTTACGAAAGGAAGTCATCACAGAAATTTAAGTGTATTCTATATAACACAAAATTTATTTCACCAAGGCAAAGGCCAAAGAGACATATCTTTAAATTCCGGTTACATAGTTTATTTCAAAAATCCTCGCGATAAAACACAAATTAAATACTTAGCACGACAAGTATCGCCAGATAATTCGAAATTTATGGAAGATTCCTACAAAGATGCAACAAATGAACCACATGGATATTTATTAATAGATTTGAAACAGGACACAAATGATATGTGTCGTTTAAAATCTAAAATATTTCCATCAGATGGGCATTGCATCGTTTACATTCCTACAAAAGGCTTTAAGTATGGTAAAAATCAACAAATTACTATCATTCACAAATGATGCATCGACGACTAAAGACGCATAAAAGTTTACTAGCAGCTTTGCATACACTTAAACCCAAATATCAAAGAGCTCTTTTAAAATCGTGTAATGAAAAAGAAATTAATTGTATTTGCGAGTGTATTCATAACGTACTCCAGGGCAAAATTGATCTCAAGGATAAGGAAAAGAATAAGTTAAGCAAGTACAAAAATATACTTCGGAAATTGGTTCGCAAAGGTGCTACGAATTTGTTTCGGAAAAATCTCATAATCCAAAAAGGTGGTGCTTTTCTCCCTATTATATTAGGTTCAGTTCTCAGTGGATTAGTAAGTTCCCTCATTTAAAATGGAGAATGCTAAAAGAATGTTGCTTGTTGAGCCAAGTGTGATAGAAAAACTAAAACAACCAAGCGCAGGTGATACTAACTTGTCCCGATTGGATGCTGATATGAATAATATTTTAAAAAGAAATATCGATGACCGTGAAAAGTGTATTTTATATTTACAAACACTCCGAAGATATCTTAACTTTACCAAGGAAGATCGCCAACCTTATCATATACCAATTATTTCTGAGGATACGAATACATTTGATGATTTAATATTGAGCTACAAAAATAAAAACTTGGATAGTAAACGTGTAGTCTCAATTGACACACCAGACAAAGAACTACTTCATAAACAAAATATTCCAGAGAAAAATAGTTATACGACTACTGAAATTCTCGATCTCATTCCAAAAACATATGCAAAAAAGGCCGTCTTGTTAATGAATTTGCTATCTTCCAATGAAAATAAAATTAAGTGGGATAATGACGGAACTGTGATTATAGATAACAAAAAGATTGATGGAAGTAATATTATAGATTTAGTGAACGACTCATTGAGACCGTTAAAAAAAAGTGATCCTATAGGATGGGAAACCTTTGCTAAAGCTTTAAAAGATATTCGAGTTCCTCTTACTTATATTGGTAATCCCAAACGGTGTGAGTTTATAAGTGGCATGCAGTCACAGTTAAACTTTTCAACGCCTGAAGAAGAATCATTCTCTACACCAACGAGTGACAAACAGAACAAAAGAAAGTTAAAGAACAAGCTGGAGTGGGAAAAATGGGAACCTTATTAGAAATACATAATCTCTATTATGATCCATCAAATCCCGCAGGTTATAGTAGTGTCGACAAACTAACGAAAGCTATGAAAGGAAAAATGAAAAGAGAAGATGTAAAGAAATGGCTGCAATCACAAGAAACCTACACTGTGCACAAACCTGTACAGAGAAAGTTTCCTAGGAATAAATATATCTTATCAAATCTAAATGAACTTTGGCAAGCTGACTTGAGTGATATGAGGACTTATTCCAGGTACAATGATGGATATAATTATATTTTATGCGTCATTGATGCATTCAGCAAATATGCATATGTCAGACCCATGAAAAGAAAAAATTCAATAACTATTAAGGAATGTTTAGAGAGTATATTTACTGAGGCTAACATAACACCAACACACATACAATCTGACAAAGGAACAGAATTTATATCAAAAGATGTACAAAGATACATAAAATTGAAAAATATAAATTATTATACAACAAATAATCCAGATATTAAAGCTAGTATTGTTGAAAGATTTCAGAGAACTCTTAAGACGAAAATGTGGCGTTACTTTACGTATAAAAATACATATAAATATATCGATGTTTTACAAGATTTAGTTTATTCTTATAACCATAGTTTTCACTCTAGCATTAAGATGTCTCCTTGTGATGTAAATTCAAATAATATTATGACAGTATGGAGAAACTTGTATGATACTAAAAATAATAATTTCTCGTCAGGCAGTGTATTACCAAAGTTGCATGTAGGTGATTACGTTAGAATAACTAAAAGCAAACACATTTTTCAGAAAGGATACGAATCTAACTGGAGTGATGAAATATTTATTATATCTTCCATAATAGATAGAAACCCTTGGCCTGTATACACCATAAAAGATCTGAAAGGTGAAAATATAGAAGGTACGTTTTATGAAAAAGAATTACAGAAAGTATATTATGACCCCACTCTACATTATAAAATAGATAAAATAATACGCTCTCGCTATTCCGGTAACAGAAAGGAAGTGTTAGTGAAGTGGAAAGGTTATCCTCACAAATTTAATAGTTGGATTACATTTTCCCAATTGAAAGAAATATGAACAACCAAAGTTTTTATTTAACTTTACTTAGTAATAGTTCCATGGAATATTTTCCAGATAACAAAACTACATATTTTTCAACTAAATTACCTAAACCCATCATTTTGGAAGGAGAATGGTCCGTTGGAGTAGTTGAATTTCAATATCCTTGCACTATGTTTACCGTTCAAGAACATGAGAACGTTATATATATTACAAAATGGATGCAAATGCCTGGTGAAACAAAACCATACCTTACATACTATAAGACACATATTCCTGCAACAAACTACGATAACATCAATCATATTCTAAAGGCATTAAACAACATCAAGGAAAAAGTAAGATTTCGTTACGATGAAATTTCAAAGTTTGTGACAGTTACAATACTAGATGAGGCGATTAAATCAGTAACACTATCACCTAAGTTATCTTTACAGTTGGGATTTGAACCCAATATAAACCTCAGAGATAAGAATATTGGTAAATGTCCTGCTAATTTGCATTTAGGTTTACCTTCACAGTTATTTGTTTACTCTGACATTGTAGAACCCCAAATCGTAGGGGATGTGATGACCCCTCTTCTGAGAATCATACCATTAGATCCTTCAAAATACATATATGGTGCTAATAAAATGCATGTTTTCTCTCCACCTCACTATATATCTGTTATGCGAAGGGAATTCGATACTATTGAAATAGATATAAGAACAAGCACAGGTCAAAAAATACCATTCCAGTTCGGAACAGTGTGCTTAAAACTACACTTCAAGAAAATATATGTATAATGTACTTGAAACATAATTATAATATGAAATGCCCATATGAAGATTATTATTCTCATCAAGCGGGATCTGGTATTGGAGTAATTTACAAAGGAACACCGTATCAAAGAGGCCATGGAATCGGGAGTTTTCTAGGAGGGTTGTTTAGATCTGTTTTACCATTGTTATCTAGTGGTGCAAGAGCTATTGGTAAAGAAGCATTAAGCACCGGAGTAGGAGTTTTGTCTGACATGTTTAATTCACAACCCATAGACGATTCAATTAAAACACGTTTAAAAGAAGCTACTACTAATTTAAAACGAAAAGTAGATAGTAAAATTGAAAGAATCAATATGTCTGGTTCGGGGTATAAAATCAAACGAAAACGTTTATCTCCTTCCATTCCAGCATTGGCCACGAAAGTGAACACTACAACAAAGGCAAAAAAGAAATTCAGAAATATTAATGATATATTTTCTAATTAATTATGTCTTTTCTACATAGTCATTCTTGTGAGTGTATTAAATCAGAGTTAGATTTGTTTGCGCTACCGTCCACACAGACGAGCATTGAGAGTGGAGTATGGATACATTACAAACCTATTTCATCGCTGGCTGATGATGGACCCCTAGAATTTCAAGTTCCTGGTGCAGGAGATGACTATGTAGATTTGTCTCATACCTTGATTCATATAAAAGCGAAGATACTTAATCAAGACAACTCCAAGTTAGCAGCTGCTACAGTCGTAGCTCCAGTTAATAATTGGTTGCATTCAATATTCAGTCAACTTGATGTATACTTAAATCAAAAACTTGTGTCACCGCCAAATAACACATATGCATATCGTGCCTATATTGAAAACTTGTTGAACTATGGCCCAGCAGCCAAAAAATCCCATCTTACTTGTGGTCTTTGGTATGGAGATACAGCAGGAAAAATGAATGAGACTGACGTAAAAAATGAAGGGTTTATTAAGCGAGAGTTCATGTCAAGAGAGAGTAAAGAGATTGAAATGATTGGGCATCTACATGGCGATTTATTTAATCAAGATAAATTTTTAATTAACGGCGTTGACATGTGTGTTAAATTAGTTCGATCAAGAGAAAATTTCAACCTAATGGCAGGGTCAGTAGATTTAAAGTTTAAAGTATGTATTACAGATGCAACGTTGATTGTTCGTAGAGCTCGGATTAATCCAAGCGTATTACTTGCACATCAAAAAGTATTAGCGTCTACCACTGCTAAATATCCCATTACGCGAGCTGAAGTAAAAGTTTTAACAATACCATCAGGTGTTCAAGGTAAAACCCTTGATAATATATTCCTTGGACAAGTACCGAAAAGGTGTATAGTGGGATTTGTGAATAATGCTGCATTTAACGGAACTCTCAATAAGAATCCATTCAATTTTGCAAATTATGGTATCAATACATTTTGTTTATATGTCGATGGAAATCAGATCCCCTCAAAGGCATTGCAACCATCGTTTGGTAGTAATGTCTTTACTAGCGCATATCATACATTGTTCTCAGGAACAGGTGTACATTTTCATAATGAAGGCAATGGGATATCCAGAGATGAATATGCTAATGGTTATTGTTTGCTTGCATTTGATTTAACTCCTGATTTATCAGCTAACTCTATGAGTCATTGGAATCTTATCAAACATGGTAGCGTAAGATTAGAAGTTCGATTTGAGTCGGCTCTAACTCAAACTATTAATTGTATTGTTTATGCAGAATTTGATAATGTAATAGAAATAGATAAGCATCGTAATATATCAGTAGATTATAGTAGTTAGGTTTATTATTTTTGTATTGCTTCAATAAATAAAAATATTCAATATATGATATTTCAATGTTTTATTTGCTACACCCTCTTTAATCTTCCTATTTAAAATAAATATCATTAATAAAATTGACATTGTTGTTGGGACTGCAGAGCTGAAAAGCTGTGTTATCTACTTATACCATGGATACCGTGGAAATAAAACAGTACTTAAGTAAAATTGATATGAGCATTGAATCTAACGTATACGCAGCTAATCGTTTACCGATACATGTTCATACTCCTATGTATATCATAAGTAACTTAGATGTTGATACCAAACCTGGATCGCATTGGGTAGCCATACATATAGATGGGAATGGATTTGGGGAATACTTTGATTCATTTGGTCGAGCACCTCAAACATATCATAGATCTTTTTTGAAAACGAATGCAAGGATGTGGAATTACAACACTAATCGTATCCAAAACGATTTCACAACCGTATGTGGAGAGTATTGCATCATGTACATATATTATAAGTATCATGGTAAATCAATGTATGATTTTCTGAAATTGTTTGATGACAACACAATTTGTAATGATATAACAATTGATGAATTTTTTAATAGAATTTTTTAATAAATAACGTGAACAAATTTACTGTGGATTTTACAATGATAAATACCTCTCATTTAGTTTACATATTGTATAAATTGGTTTATCTCTCTAATAACTTCTATTTTCTCTAAAACAATCATTATCATTTTTGTAGAATGACATAGTAGGTATATGAAATAATACAAGAAAATTGCTTAAAAATAGTTTATTTTTAATTTAGATACAAAATCATTTACAGAATTGTAGGGGAATATGAGATAGGTCGCAAATTTTCTAATGCAAGTATTTGTTGGGATTCTTCTTCTTCTTCTTTTGCCCAATCGTATGATAGAGGGTGTATATATTGCGGTTGTAGGACACTTCCAATGCACGGTGAGTACACGTTATTAGACATAGATTGCGAGTCGCGAGCAATTCCTTCCTGAGTACATATTGTACAAAAAGCCATCATAATTTCGACTCCGTCCATTACGTCTTCACCATCGTTGGACGTTACTGAAAAACGGTGCGTTGGACACGGTGTAAAGTATGGCTTGATGTCACAATCTTCTATCATGTTCTCGGGTAACTCACCGGTGATATACCAGAATCTGATATATTTAGAGTATTTTTTCAATATAGTTGATTTTCCCCACATTTCTATAACTTGTTTTAAAAATGACATATTTCAGCTACTAGTTGAAGTTTTTGAATGAATGGTACTGTATCAATGCCTGTAGAAACATTTATATACCCAATGCCGTGGGTGGGGGCGCGATACTTCTAGTTAATGTTATCTCTTCTTTTGCTTTTACTTGTATAAATTTTTATTAGATGAGTCACGGTGAGAGCGTTACATTCCTTGGAGTTTGTCCTCGATAAAATATTTTGAACAATTGTGCTTCCCGGCGAGTGTCTTTGTAATGTTGTAAATGATGTCTCGCGTACTTTGATAACGTTTATCATCTTCTGATTGCACATAATATTTTACTCGAGCATCGGAGTATTTTATTCATATCATAGACATCGATTTTTATGAGATGAGTAGCGGTGAGAGCATCATCTTCCTTGGAGGAAATATAAGAGACTCCGTCGTCACGTGCTGCTGATACATATGAAGATTGTACTCCGAGTTTTTTCTTCTTTTGGGCTTCTCAAAGAACATGTCTATGTCATTTATTCTTTTGATATTATTGTTTTTCTTCATATTAACAACTAATGAATCGTCAGGTTCCTCGGGCGTGTCCGGAAAATAGTAGCTTTTGAATGTGTCTTGCTGAAAGAGAACATAATACAGGTTAATTTTATACTACGACACTTTATTATTAGGTTATCGAGAGCTGGTTCATTATACATGGACAATTAATGCAAAAAATATGGAAATACCTACAGATATCACATAGGAAATGAAAAGATTTCACTAGATAATTAGCAAATCATAAAAATGAGAACAACAATATTATGAAAAAAAAAATACCGAAACACCTACAGATATCGCGGGGCATGAATATGTACATACATGTCTAGAACGTGTGCACACAGGAAATTAAAAGTTTTCAACAGATAATTAAGAAATTAAGAAAATACTCACATCCATTATATAGTAGACTCGGCTCACTTTCACTGTCACAATGATGTCCTTTGAGCCATGCTAGCTAAATTTATATGGAAGGAGCGGAATGTGGGCGGAAACATTAGCAGATATCCTTATCTGTATTGTGGATAAAGGAACGGATGCATCGACCATTAAGGCAAGCGATAAAAAAAGAATGTAGAGATACCGTTGAGTGCTTTCTAAGTAAAGTGAAGAATTACGTGAATAAGTCAATAAAATCGCGAATGAGATAATAAAGCCAGAAATAAAATTAATTCACCGTTAAGCGACCCGCGAATTGATTAATCGAACCGTGAATAAAGAAAATTCGCGCATAATAAAACCGCGGATTACTTAATTGAAGCGTGAATAAAGTTGATTCGCGGCTAGTAGCCGGTGTATCCCGAAGAATCGAGTTTTCGTGAGCCAGAACCGGCATATCCCTACTACTGCAGAGCCAGAACCGGCATATACCGCGAAACTCGATTGTTTGGGATTCACCGGCTACTAGTCGCGAATTAACTTTATGCGCGCTTTAATTAATTAATCCGCGGTTTTATTGATTGACACGTAATAAAACCGCGAATCGTTTAATTGAAGCGCGAATCAAGTGAATTCGCGGCCGCGAATTGGTTTATCGAACCGCGATTTGATTAATTGATCCGCGGATAAAGGTAATTCGCGCCCAATTAAACCGCGAATTACTTAATCATATACCGAATTACTTAATAATTAACCGCGGATTAAGTTAATCCGCGGTTAATTACCCCGCGAATCACTTAATATAAAGTTCATATCACTTAATATAAAGTTCATTCGCGACTAGTAGCCGGTGAAACCGGTCGAAACGAGTTTTTCGCCCTATTTTCGCCCTACAAGTGAGTTAGAACCGGCGAATATCTACTACTAAAAGACGTGAACACTGGATCGGACGTCGCCGTTCCTTCTAAATTGTCTTTTCGCACAAATGAGGAAACTCCGCAAGAATGAGATGCCTCCCATTCACCGATGCCGTTTTATTTTCATGTCATATTCCTTTACCGTTGAACGAAATATGAGATTGGTTTTTACATCGACTGCCTTCTGCGTGAATATATTAACTCGAAGCTCGTGGCTCGATTGGTTCAGTAGTTTGTGTGGTCGGGTTTGGTGTGTGGGTACAAATTTTACTAATAATTTTCAACATTACCCTCCTGCTTTTGTTTGTGCAATATGCATTAACATATTAGTAACAATCCCTACTAATATTATAAATGCGAAAGTAACTCTGTCTGTCTGTCTGTCTGTCTGTCTGTCTGTCTGTCTGTCTGTCTGTCTGTCTGTGTCGCTTTCCCGCTTAAACCTCTCAACCGATTTTGATGAAATTTGACACAGACAATCTTTAGACCCTGAGAAAGGACATAGGCTACCTTTTATTGCGACAAAAAGGGATGAAGAGGTTGAAATAGGGGTTGAAAGTTTGTATGGGATTTCTTCGGATTTTAAGCAAAGCGCCATCTAGGGGTGAACCTTCCTAACTTAAAGAATAAGAACGCCTAGCGCCATCTCTTAAAGAACCATGAAACTTTATATTTAAGCACTTGATAATAAGTTTCCCGAAGCGAAGCGAGGGCGGGTCGCTAGTATGTAATATTAGTAATAATATGCCAATGGCAATAATTATGTGATCATTATTGATAAACATGATTTGATTCATTGTGTTTTACTAGGTATCTTATAAATGTACATAGGGCTACTTATGACCGTCGTCTCAAGCACTTCGGAATCATTTCGCTCTATCATCGCCGCTCAATACTCGATGTATTATTCTTAAAAAAACTTGTAACTGGCAAAATAACCTGTAGCAAATTATTAAGCAATATAAACTTGAACATCCCCTACAATTACCCACGACGTCCTATCACCAAAATCCTATGTGTACCTTCGGGTAGGACGAACATTCTTAAGCACTCACCAAAATCACGTATGTGCTCTGAGTACAATCGATTCTCGGCGATTATCAAAGATTTAGACATCTTTCATGATTCAGGCTTAAGCCTGCAAAATAAACTAATCGCACATTTTGGTACATAGATTTTTAATTATACAGTTATTACTCCTTAATTTAACTCATATTACACTGCCTGTCCAATTGATTTTGTTAAATTGTTGAGATAACATGTTCTATTTATTCTAACGAATGATGTACGCACCTATAATTGGCAAGCGTACCAGATAATATTTATTCGAAAAGTATTGGTTTTTTGTATGCAAGCTGTTGGTGTGTCCAATAAATAAATAAATAAATAAATGTAAGCTACGCGGCGTATATTTGGTCTTTAGTGTGTTTTCTCGACAAGTCAATTTGTCAAATTCTGCAACAGAAATAAAAATCTTAAAACATGAATTACGGCAGCGATTATTTGAGTGGTGGTCTTGTTACATTGTTCTTGATGAGAACGAGAATTTGGATTTATAGGTAAATTAAAAGGACTTGTACCTACTTTGAATTTGTTTATTACAAAGATAAGTTACAAAAGACGGTCAACCGGCAATTAAGTGGTCAGTGGTGAAATCGCGTGTAGTGGGAGATGTGGTGGATGTGATTGGTACGTGGTGACCATTTATTGGGTGCAATATGTTTGTACAATATTAGACCTTATTTATTAGAGGTACCTACGTTCCGTTGCGGCACCTACATAGATGCAATCATTGCATTTCCGTCGCGATTTATAGCGGAATTTTAAATATTTTCAATTATCGAATTATAATATCAATTGATTACTGGCTATGTCATGAAATGGTAAAATTGCAAAACGAGCTACCACATGTATCGCATATAATGTTGCGGTGAAGTATTTTTACTGAGATCTGATGCTTGAAAAAGTAATGTATCCGGTAAGAAAAACATTGCCATAAAACAATACATAAAAAATCCCATCTCTCCGGCCCACGACGTAGGACTGTTTATTAAAACAACTCATGGTTTATTCGTCATAAAACGTCGGTTTAATATTCAACGCGAACCAGAAATGAATGAACGAATGAATCGTGAATGTTGCGACGGATGGATCTCTAAACTTGTAATGGTTCCGCGGAAACGGAGTTACGAAATGTTTTAGGTTTAATCAGACGCTCACCTCTGTATACCTTTTTTTAATAACTTATTTATGTATTCACAGCTGTAAATTGAGTATGAATAAGAAAAATATTGCAGACGGATATGTGGAGCCGGCTACACTTTTTAGAGGCGACCATCTCAGTCCTCAAGGGTAGCAACACATCTGTGACCGAATTATAACGAGACTCTTACTAACATTTACTAACTGGACTATTACTAACAATAACTAACAGGACTAACATTCACTAACAGTCCCTGTCCCAGTCCTAATACTTACAAACTAACCAACTAATGTTCTAACACCGTCACCTAACCGGACTAACTATTCCAGTCCCCATATAATTATGAGTCTTGTTCTAAGGCGGTCACAGTTGTCATGGGCGGCAGCGGAAGGTGGTGCTGCATGCTCGTTTGCTGCCTTATATCAATAAAAAAAAAAGACAATATGTTTAGTTACTTTTTAGTAGAGTTACTTTTTGATCCGCTCCGATGACATTATTGTAAGTATTGTAACCATGGAAGCGAATTAAGCGAAATGATAATAACGAAAATTAGCTGAACTTGCCTATTCAGTTTCGCGCGTTAGTGACGTGACATATACCTACTATTGGTATTGAAAAATATATACAATTTTTCCAATTCAAGCTGTTCGTAGTCAGTCGGTCGGCCTTTTTTATTAGTAGAGAAGCCCACACCCGCGGCTTCGCCCGCAAAAAATCCCTGAATATTATAAAAGTTGATGATAACAGAGAACTTTCATACTAACTTTGCACCCCCGTTTTACCCCCTTAGGGGGTGAGTTTTCAAAAATCCTTTCTTAGTGCTCCCCTACGTTATATATGGAACCTCTGTGCAAAATTTCAAGTTTCTAACCCTTATCGTTTAGGCCCTGCGTTGATATGTCAGTCAGTCAGTCAGTCAGTCAGCTTCTCCATTTATATAAATAGATGTAGTAGTAGGATGGAAAAATTTCAGATTCTCCGTGCAGCAGTATCGGTGTTGGGATCTGATTGGCGTATAGTGGCTCAGCTCGTAAAACGGTTCCGCGGACCGACCGACTCTTCCTGTTGTAAAAACTATGGGACTACGGTTTATGGCAAAAGAAAGGGCATTGCTACATTTTATTGATCGAAATAACAATATTTTTTATTACTTTTTGTGTATGTAAACTGCCCAATAGCCGTAGTTTTGTAAGAATTCTATAAAAAAATCAAATAATTTTAAAAATAAGCTTATGAGCGTCAAACATTTTGTATATAAAGACGTTTCGCAAGAGTGCCATATTAAATATTGAATTTAAAGAGGAGAGTTTTCTTCAAGTAAATTTGCTTTTCTACTTTATCTCCAAGCGTCGTTTTAAATTGACAAAAACATGGCGTTAAAAATATTGGCATTTTATTTTATAGATAAAAGTTAACGCGGTAACGCCTTCGTTTTTGCTTTTATAAACATTGAGTAGATTATTACAGACTAAGGAATTTTACTTTACCTGTTTCTTCTGTGAACCTATTTTGATTGAGAAAACTCTATTTCTTACTTTTCTATTACAAATATTAACCAGGTGCTTTTACAAACATTAAGCAGATCACAAACTGAGTATTAGTCCTTTTTTACTACCAGGTCTTGCGTTCTAAGTAATTTTCTGATTTTTTAAAGTAATAAACCTCGTTCCAAACAGTCCGTACAATGTGCGGTCGCCCTAAGTCAGCCAGGCTTCCGGGGGTAATAGCGGCACGTTTCAGAGTCATTAAAGAGATGTTAGGTTAAATAAAGTGGACGCCACCACTACCGCGCTAGAATAATGGAATACCACGGAATACTTCCATTGAACAAACTACGAGTAACACACACATAAGCTTTATTGCATTCAGAAAGAGGTAATTCATTTTATTATTGTACAATCCGAGTCGATTTTTAATCTGGGATTTATTTAACACTATACCCACACAATATATTTAGCGACTGTTATTACATGAATATCTAGGAAAATGTAAATCCGTTATTGGCTGTAAGATTAGATTGTAAGTTTTATATTGTTGTATTAAATTAAGCTGTGGATTTTGTTAAAAATAAAATAAAATAAATAAATTTCTATCGATATCTATACATAATATAAATAAACTACGACTCCATAGCCTAGTGGCCCTGTCTGCTAAGCGAGGAGTTGCGGGTTCCAGTCCCGGCCGGGGCGGATTATGTTTGTTCTCGGGTCGTGGGTGTTAGCGATGTTATAATATATGTTGTCCATGTCACCCGCAACACAGGGAATCCAAGTAACCAAGATCTCATCACCACTTACCATCAGGTGGAATTGTGGTCAAGCATTAACTTATAACAAGTAAAAAAACCAAAATGCGTGCAATTCACACATGCTAGACGTGAATCTTACTGTCAGTCCAAATATTGCTGTTTTGCGTTGCTTACGTAAGCCGCCATTTTGTCGATGCTTCCTATCTCATTTACTCTCATCGCGTCATTTCCGTTTCATCGAATTCCCATTTCCGTTTCATCGAATTCCAAATCACATCGATACTATAGAAGTATTCACTTCAAAAAATTGAACATTACGTAATAAGCATGCGGCTTTATCCACGACGTCCCAAGCCGTATAACTCTAATGACGCCGGTATTACCCCGCGCCCAGGCCACTACGTGTCCAGGTTTATCAATGAACATTTCGGCCGGCTATCGGAATACAGGCCTCACCAGATCCTCTCTGATAAGATTCTTAATAATACTTAAAAGTCAACTTGAATTTTAATACCATACCATAAACTCTAAGTGTTAGTGGAGGGGTTCCGGGAAGGTGCCCCGAATAGCAGAATAAGTATTAAAAAAAAATTAAAGAATCGACTGTACGAAGTTCGCCGGGTCAGCTAGTTAATAATAATAATAACCACTAACGCTGTTTAACCGTGAGCACTGACCACAATCCGTGTAACCGGGTCGAAATATCGGCGTACAAAATACATATATCGTGAGTATCCGTATTACTTTCAACTCTTACAACTGTAAGTGTGTGCAACCCTAAGTCATAACAGCTCAATAAACAAGAAAATTCTGAACAAGTAAAGTAATCACTGTTGTTGTAGCAGATTAACGGCTTACGTTAAGTCGGTTAACTTATGCGCCTGCTAACCCTTAAGCCAGCTTACCCGGCCGAGGAATATAAGGGGCAACTTAAGGTTAAGCAGGACTGCAGCTATATTTTGAAGTGAAAACTTCGATAGTATCGTTGTGATTTGGAATTCGATGAAACGGAAATGACGCGCAAATAAGATGTAACGGAAACGATAATGAGACAGACACATTTTAACGTGGGAGAAAATGAGATACTAAGCATCGGCAAAATGGCTGCTAACGTAAGCAAAGCAAAACATCAATTATTTGGACTGACAATATTCGTTTTACGTTTCACTTCTAGCACGTGTCAATTGCACACATTTTGTTTTATATTTAGTGGTTGGTAGCACTTTTCAAGTCTTTAAATCTTTTTCAGAGTGAGCGCGAGGTCACAGGTTCGATTTCGACTGGAAAGTGAGCAAAGGACTGATTTTTCGGCCCCCAGGACAGTCCTATGTCTAGTATCAATCGATTGAATTTTACGATCACTGTGATGATGAATACGATGATAACTAATGATGATAATGATGATGATTTTATAATGGGGAAAATTCAAATATATTTAAATGATTTTAAAATTATTAATCAATTAATAAATAATTTAAGTTTTCAATTGGTGATCTCAATGATTTGTCTATGAGTTCAAATTTTCACACAAAAGTCTCCCCTTTACCGTAACAAACCTTTACCAAAGAGAAATATAAATGAAACGGCGATGGAAGGTGTATCAAATATATCTGAAAGCCGAGTCAACATTTGCTCAGCGGAGCCCGCGCGCTGCGGCCAGCCTGGCTTGAGGTGATTCCTGCTTACTTTGCAATCTTCATTTTAACAATTGCTTATTGTAAGGTATCTCATCTCTCAGGTTTGCTTTTAGAAACAAGATAAGTAATAAACTCAATTTATTTTCCGCGTTATAGTCGCTGTACTTTAAGGTTATTTTCTACTTTACGATCGATTTTTAGTTATTTATACACTCTCTTACAAGTCTTACCCCCATCGTAGGATTCCCTGTGTTGCTGGTGGCATTGGACAACATAAATAACACATCATCACTCAATCACGATCCGACTAAACGTTTTTACCGGCCGGAAATCGAACCCACAACTAACGCCCACGACACGAGTACAAATATTCATTTGTGACATAAATGTTTGCTTCGACCAGAAACTGAACGAGAGACCCTTCGTTTCACAGGCAGAGTTACATCAACTAAGCTACAGCCAATCCGCCACATCGTAGCTCATGACATCGAACTCAAGATGTCTCGAACTCGATCATGGACGAATTGGATAACGATAGCTCGATATATCGACCAAATATGCTAGAGATGTCACGCGAGTATCGATACATCGGGTTTTATGAGATCGGACGATATAATACGTAGGTACAGTTTTGCAAAAAAGATCCATCCGACAACCGGAAAGTGAAGTAACAACGGAATGAAGCGCCACCGTCCACCGTCCGGAACGATCCGTCACTTGCGGGTCGGTTTAATTACCGGACCAGATAACCCGTTAAATTGCTAGGCCGATACAAACGAATGCCGTGAGTAAGACAGGGTTAGTGTGGTCACTAGAGGGTTACTGGTGACTCGGTTGCCTAATATATAGACTATAAAGTTTCATCAAAATCCATTCAGTAGTTTTTGCGTGAGAGATTAACAAACATTCATACATCCTCATCCAACTCACCTCACCCCTCACACACCCACACCTCGTACAACCTCATACAAACGATCATCGTTCGTTCAACGTTCATCCAAACAAAAGTTCGTTAATAGATAGGGGCAGGGACGGATAGACATTCATGCACCTAGAATTCCTAGAAATATTGTCCCAATACAGAAATAACACAAATTAAATCTGTTTTGTAAACATATATACTTCGCACGCCCCAAAATATTTTGTCGGGGTTAAAATCGGTTTATCGTATCTGCATAAAAAGCTACCCTCGTAATTTGTCGGTAGCGCCGCCCGTCCACAAATCATCCTCTTGTTTGACGTCACGCCCGTCACGCGTCGCCGTCCCCGTGGTGACGTCGTGACGTTGGGGACAAACACTTATTTTCCTAAGTGCTGTATACACTGGCCGAGACAACAGAATAATGTTTGATAAGGCGTGACTTTGGTGACCTGCCCTATTCGTTGGTACCAGTTCCTGGGAAGATTTCAATTATCAAACTCAAACTCAAATCATTTATTTCACGTAGGTATTTTGAATACACTTGTGAACGTAATTTTTTGCACTACCGCCTTTATGATACAAAGGTCACATCGCTCCACCGATGCGCACTGGGGCAGCGTGGTGGAGTATAGACTAGACTCAGTTATGAGGAGATACCTACCTCAATAATGGGTCATTAATTTATTTTGATGCTACTTGTAATCACTTTTCAGCAACACACAAACAAACAGAGGATGATTATTAATAGGGTTCGGTTTCCCACTCTTTGGGTACGGAACCCTAAAAAGGTTAGGATTTTAAATGGTCGAAGAGTGAAGAAGTAGATAGTTCTTATGAAAGTAACGGATTTGTTAGTGTATGTTCACGCTAAATGCATTTGTGAGCGATTATTAGAACGATCATAGTTTTAGCTCTCGTATAAATTCAGTAACAACTTTTGCTAGTAAGTTAGCGAGCTGGTGTTGAAGTACTCCCGCGGCTAGGATACCGAACTGAAAGGCAAATATCCCTTATTCATGATTCATGGACTAAACCAAGGCAGGAAGTCAAGGTGTGCATTGAAAGCGAGTAAAGATAAACGAACATAAGAGTTATAGTACTACAGGCTTTTATTTAACTTGCAATGTTTCTATATATTTGAATTTTCGGGTCAAATCTTGCTAGCTGAATTAGGACTTCTTTCTCAAACTCTACAGATTTGGATTTTTTTCATATTGCTTTTGTTGCGATGACAATGCAATTTTAGTGCAAGCATGGCCAGATACTACGCGCAAGGTTGGCTCTAGGCAAGGGAACCTCTCAGTGCTTAGCGGCACGGTGACTAAATATATTGCTTTGCATTTATTATTCATATGTAAAGTAATAAATGAGTGTTTTTAGTTTTACAAATCATTACTTTATTTTAAACCTAGTTGAACAATTAAAAGCGCTTGTCACTCCTAATGCCGCAGAATGATTTCTTATGTTGCGGCTGGAGTGGACCAACTAATAACGCATCGCGAAAAAACACCGATGACGCCCTAATATTTTCAACTGTCTGTTAGCTGTAACATCGAGTAAATCGAGTTTTTCCACACAATTTTTATCACAAACTAATATTCGAAAAAACATAAAAGAACGTCCGTAATATCTAACATCCATCCTAGTCCCCATTTGAGTCTTGTTCTGTGTCGATCACAATTGTCATGGGCAGCAGCGGCAGGGTGGCGCTGCATGCTCGATTGCTACCTTAGGTCCATACAAAAGTCATATACTGACTGAAAAAAGTATTATCTAATTTTATCGCTTATCCTTGCCACGTGAGACACATTACTGCGTCCCTGAATGTGAAGTTGCCAACAAAGTTGACTGTATAATGCGGTCGTGGGAAGTTAGGTTTAAGCAAATGTGGGCTCGCAGATCCCTGGTGCCCGTGGGCCCCACGGGGTGAGTGATAATTATAGTACAGGATTCGGTAGTGAGTAATAGTTAAATGTTTGTCATCAAGTTCATCGTCTGTTTGTTTATAGCTATTATACTCGTAACTAGCATCGTCCACCGATCCTCCCTGGAGCAGCGTGGTAGAGTATTCACTAAGCATCCTCATGTGTGAAGAGATACCCGTGGTCTGTAGTGGGCCATTAATGGGTTGAAGCTACTGCCAGCATCAGCAAGAGGTATTACAGTTTATTATCTAGTTTATTCGCAAAAGGATGACAATTGAAGCTCAACAAATAGTTTTGAAGTAAGACTTCTTATTGGTCTTCGGAGACAGTTACGTTTAACGTTTAACGCAATTGTGGTGGGGGAACGTGACTGACTAGAAGTAATAAAATTAAGTAACTAATTGTAAAAAATAACAGTAAACTTTTTATTAAAAGAAAGTATTATTGAAAAAAAAAGATTAAAATAACCTCCACTTTTGAATTTAATAGTGTGAAACTTCACTTCTCATAGGGACTTCACACATCAGTTTTTTAATGATGAAAAAATTCCATTTCAGCTGATAAAATGTTATGTGCCTTAGAGTAATGTCATTATACAGCATAATTGGGGATGGGTGTGTTCACGTAGTATGTTTGTGTGTGATCGTTTATGACGTAAAAAGCAGTATTTAAGCAGACACTAGATCAATATGTACCCGCGCAGTTATTAATCCCGCGTAGGTTATTACCCGAGCTCATTATTGCCGTGATTTGTGGCCGGCTTTGTTTTGCACGATTTATTGCGGCGACCGCCCTGCTATGTATTAGAGGTATTCCATTTATCGCCTATTAATTGCTATACCTGCCAATCTATGAATAATACTGCTAGTGTTGGCTGTAGTGTCTTAGCTTGTAATCTGGCGATTGATGACCTTTATAGGTATACATTTATTGTATTTTTTTATATTTTTTTTACCTTGGAGTTTTGTTATACAGTGTAGTTAAGGCACTTCGATATTTCAATTAAAAAAAAATGTGGCACTCGGTATAGCATTTTTTATCAACTTATGCAATTATAATTATTAAAAGTTATATAGTTATATCAGAACAGCGCCATCTAGTTTGTAGAAAACATACGTACCATACCTTAGTATTAAGGTACTAGATGGCGCTGATTGGGGGTGTTAGGTTTTTTTCGTTACGGAATTTCTGGATTCGGTCCTGGTTCGGGAGTACAACCACACGGCTATCATTGCTTTTGCTCATCCACCTACCGACCACTAAGGATCAACACAAACCGTAACGCTACGAGCATTTCTATGGTACGAATTATTATAATAAAAAAATATATTCAAATTATAAAAATAAAGTTAGAAAACCCATAAATGATCATGTGTGTGCCGCACAGATGACCTTACCATCATGCTTCCATCTTTCTGTTTACCTATTATCCGAAAACATTTTCGATCTACAAAACCCCTCCATTACGTCAAGGGTAAAAAATGCCGCGCCTAATATAACGTCAATGGTGACAGATGACGTACGTGTCAAGCGAAGGTCGGCGGGAATTGATCGCGCGGTCTCGGTACTTGTTGACTGCGAGGCTACGGAGCTATTACCAGTATTGGGTCGCGGCGACCTCTACCTAACTTTACGGGTTAATTGGAACTGCACGCCTCTAATTGAAATAGACATCCCTCTCGTTAAACGGTGACTACGGTGAGTGATATACAAATACAATGTAGGTACTTACAAGCTTTTGAAATTTTGAATATTTACTTTTAAAGGAATTCAGCTGTACCTATGATGGAAATGATAATTTTAGCATAAGACGTCTATCTGTCGGTTTGTCAGCTAATGATATAAATAAGAAGTTTTAAATATATATATAGGGATAATAGGGATATAATTATATCATGTAAAATTTTTACACGTAATAAATATATGAATATTTTTGAAATGTGTTTATTGGTTGTGTGGTCTTTGACACGCACGCACAAACGCACACACACGCAAATAAACATCCACTCAGTACTTTCCACTCAATCCGGTACCACTACTCTATATAATTATGTATTTTTTAGATTTTATGTAGGAGTAAACCAACTTTTCGGCACAAAATCACAATTTCATCCAGTCGCTATCAGCGCGATGCGCCCACAAATTTATGGCGCGGAAATTTCGCGGGAATCCGTCTGAGTTCTGAGCGGGAAGTTTTGAGTTATGGACGCGCCGTTATCTGCGCTATTTTTCAATGGCAACACCAGAAATGACGTCGGATCCATGCTAATTTAAATGAACATTGAGTATGATAAAGTGACTGTTGTTTTTTTAACTTTTTTTAATACAACGTGTCAATTATTTCAACTAACTATCTGTCGCTAATTTTCCTGTGTTTTCTCCCTTTGTTGTGTGCTTCGTTTCGTATATTTTTGCATGTTACATTTTTCGTCATGTTGGTGTGCAATGGTGCACAACATTGCTGACAAACATAATATAAATACGCAATACAGACAACCAAAAATGCACCGGACTGAACCCTACAGCAAATATTACCTAAGAGGTTTCTGCTTATTGACCTAGATTATTCCTTCATAGTATACCTAATCATAAGGAAAATGTCTTTGTGATTCGATTGCAGTTTCGGCAGGTCTTTCTTCCTTCCTTGACCGGAAATTGTTTGGTGTTAGTTATATCCATGGGCGACCCTGGCCACTTTAACACTTTCTACTACTACTCTCATTCTTCCTTCTCTCTTATTCCTTGGCCGGCAAACCATAGCTTCGGCGTTAATAATATCAATGGGCGATGATGGCCACTTATTATCAGGTTGGCTCGATTTTCATCATAGACGTTCTATATGTTACGTCTGTATTAGTGTGTCTGTGTGTACATAATAATATAAAAGTTAACTGAGCTATCCTAAAAGGAATACTGCCAAGGAGGCATGTAATGCCATTAGGATAGCTTTTCCATTACATAACTTATTAATTGAATTAAATACAACATGTCCCAATTGATTTCAATTTGATTCCCTTAGAGAGTATGTTATTATGGGCTTAAATATTCCCTGATTAACGGCGCGGAAATTCCCGGGAAACCGTCCGAATACGAATTTTCCCAGAATTACGAGCGTTATCTCCACAATTTTTCAGCACCAGTCTCCAAAATAAAGTTTTTAATCCTTTAGAAATAATAAGAATTTACTTTCGTTGCTTTTACAATGGACGTGTGCGTTAATTACAATATTTAATGAGTTTTTTTATAGCTCGTAAAGAGCCAAATAGTATGTGATCACAGAGTCTGCGCTCCATGAACTACATTCCAAGGGAGTTGCCAACGCATTGTCGACGAAGTATCTCTGATTTTTAGGGTACCGTACCCATGGGTGACATACGGAACCCTATTAATATGCCTCTTCTGTCTGTCTGTCATAGGGTTCTATCTCTAGAACGTAAATAGGTAGAAAACTGAAAATGTTCACAGAAAACGTGTTTCTGTGGCCCCTCATGGGTGTCGGTATCGTTTTGGATGAAAAACGGCAACACCCAACAAAATTATAGGTAATATTGCAACTATTAAAAAACTTTCATTTTTTGTTTGATTTTGCCTGTACTTTTGTTTGAAGCGTTAAACCTGTTTATGATTGAAAAGGCAAATGACAGATTTTTGGTTGTAGAGCAGTTGCAAATGTCCACTGGCAATGCCCATTGTCAATTCACGGACATTCACTTACCAATCACCATATTACCAATAGACACTGCGAGTTACCTAAAGTTAAGCACGGAGCACACAGCGCGGAATCCGTCCGCTATTATTTTCCAACGACAAGCTCATTAGGGTCGTGTTTGTATAGTTAAGGCGGACCTCCAGGCAATATATCCATTACTGTGGTTCAAGTTACTAGACACTACAGAATATAAAATTTTATTACATGTTAATCTACGACTCCGATGCACAAATGTTCTCATGTTGATATTTCACACGCATTGAACAGAACATTCTTACGAGCCTGTACCTTTGGTGATAAGAACCCTACCCGCGAAGGGATCCGCACCGGAGTCCCAGGTTCTAATCGTAGGCGGGGCCGATATTTATGACACAATGTTTGTTCTCGGGTCATGGGTATTAGTGAAGCGTTATTTCTAGTGCGATATGAGTGTGTTAGCGTTTAATAATAAGCTTTTTATAGATTTTCGTATTACAAATTAATTATCACATTCCTCGGTTTAAGAAAACATCGTTAGGAAACCTGCACACCTGAGAGTTCCCCATAATGTTCTCAAAGGTGTGTGAAGTCCGTCAATCCGCACTTGGCCAGCGTGGTGGACCTGTACCCCTCACATTGTGAGAGGAGATCTAAGCCCAGCAGTGGGACAGTCAAGGGTTGCGATGATGATGCTTCTTAGATAATTTGCTTCGCTTAATCTTTAATCCGCTAAGCGCTTGTACCACACAAACTGTATAGTCGCGGTTTGATCCAGCGGGGATTGTTACCGACACGCGTGTGTACTCGGCTTAATAATGAAATTAGCTGCGATCGTCCGATGTACGACCCCCCGATCCCCTAGCGCCCCCGACCCCCCCGTCTTGGGACCCGGAGACCTGATGGAGTCATTAGGGTTAACGCTGCAATGTTGTTAAGACGGCAGCTTTATCGGGCTATTGGGAACGTTGATAGTTCCTGTGCCGGGTCAATTCGATTCAAATTACCCTGACTGTTGAGTGTTGACCCTAAGCACTTTATATGAGTAACATATTCTAATTTATCAGTGTGATACGCAAATCAAGGTGCGTGTAGCACCTTAATTTATTTTGGCTTCAACCCATGAATTGCCTACTACTGAGCACAGGTCTCTACATTATACCTGAGAAGGCCAAGAGAATACTTCACCACGCTGCTCCAATGTGAATTGGTGGAGGGGTTAGTGGCCAACACAAATGTCTGAATTTTTTATGCCGCCCAAAGGCCTCCAACGTGGCTTAATGATAACCTAATGATAACAACCGGGACCGACGGCTATACGGGCCCTCTGAAGCACGGAAGCCCTCAAGAAATTTTTGCCACTAGCGGTCACCCATCCAATTACCGACCGCCCGCTGTTGCTTAACTTTGTCGATCACATAAGGTCGACGCAAGCCGCCGGGCTATGAGCGCTACATCAAACCTACTCGTGTCACATGACACAAAAATTAATTATAGGTACCTATTCGGTTTATTTGATATACATCCTAAGTAAATTCAATAAAAATATATTACAAAAAGTGTAAACGCCACACTTGCCGAGAGTAATTTCCACAATTTTTAGCTATAAAAGGCGAAAATTGCCTCATAAATTATGCCTTCCGTATTTTATCTTCGTAATTTTTCAAAGGCGAAAAAACGACGGCAACTCCACATCTATCGTATCGTTAATTAAGGATTATGAAGTGTTTTCTGCGTTATTATGTTTTTTTGGTAACAATAATCAACGAACGGACAGGCCAGTAATGGATCCATAACTAGTTTAAATATGTTTGCTCAAACTATCTTGAATAATATTGAAAACTAGTAAACCCGCCCTAGCTTCGCTTCGGGAAATTTACATATTTCTTACATTTATAAAGATTTATCACCAATTATTATTATTATTAATATCTCAGGTAATAGGTGTGCATGAAGATGAAACATGCGCAACATTTTTATGATAATGTTTATATAATCACTTAAGCACACAAAATATGATTAGATAGCTTTATCGTGGATGGAATGGATACACTTGTGTGTATCCTCATTTGTGTGAGGCATCACAAACATACACGAGCCGAGAACAAACATTTATCCGTCCAAGAATCGAATCTGGGAAACTGGAAAATCACTGCACAACGGCCACAACGTCAAATCTCGTATCGTACATCATGTGTCGTCTATCTACTAGTGGGAGTATTGAAAGAATCACCTTCCCTTCCCATCAAGAATCCTTTCAAGAAGTTACAGTCAAATCTTCATTCAAAATTCAGTTTCAAAACCCAGGATCAATCATGACTCCAGCCGTCAGTGGCTGCAAATGTTAGAGCTAATCTTTTTAACGATTACCCTCAGAGACATCAATATTTCAGGGGAGCGAACGTCGGCAGTGAGTGAGTAAGTTAGTTTGACCTACTTCCGGGATCCAAGTTTCGATACCACGATTCTTGTTTCACCTTAACTTCTAAGAAGATATTTAAAAAAAACTATTGAGCTGTATTCATTAACGCAACACCTTTTTTTGATTGACACTTCTCTGTGTTTCTTACCGCCTATCTTAGAAAGAGCCAATCAATAGGGTATTTGACACCTTTTAGAAAAATAACTCAAATTGTTCAATATAACATAATACATTATGCAGTTTGCTTAATTCTTTGTAAATATCTCTATTTTCTATGAAAATCACCATCAAAGTTTAAATGAACAAAAAAGCCGCCCAAACGCTAATACGCCATTTTAAACAGGTCATGACGTCACCTGCTCAAATAACCATACTAAGCTGTCAATGCTGTCATTGCGTATAGTAAGCAGTAATAGCAAGTGACGTCATTCAGCCAAACCGCGTGTTTTCGATCACGTGATCAAACACGAAAAATTCATCATTTTATTATCGATTTTTAATAAAAATCCAAATAATTTTAAAATAATGTGAAGGCTAAATTGGTTTAAAAAAATATATACTTTTAAGCTAACAACAGTTTGATCTATATTTTCATTGTAGTCAAATACCCTATTTGGACCGACCGACGGCGTTGTATTTACTGGACAAATAAGATAAAACAAAAAGTTTCTTTGATAAGAATAAAAGATTTAAAATCTCTAAGTGAAGACACTTTTCTTAATACTAGCGGTGTAAAAGAGTATGAAGAGCCGGATTTTGGAAAATCCTAATTAGGTACACTATGAATAAAATAAATCTTAATTAAGTAACCAAGTCTAAGTAAGCCAAGTAACCAACGTACCAGAATTAAAATGTCTAACATATGACTCCTCGTTGTTCGTCCCTCCCTGCAACCGAGTTTTAACAACCCCCTCTAATGACGTCACTGCATCAGCTGAGCGCCATTAATGACACTAACAAGATATCCCTTTTTAATATAACGATGTTTTCAAATCTCATCTTTGTTCATGGTGTAATATAATCATGAGATTATTTTTGTTGTCGAGTTGTTAGTAAGTGTGTGTAAATACATTATTTTTTAGTATGACCCAGGTATTCACCATGTGCGCGTATATTGTGTACACTGGAAGGTCGACCCAGTTATAAGTCGTGGTTAGGCTTAAGAAAACGAAATACTCATATCGTAAGTACACGTATTATAATTAAATGTAATTACACATACTTTTCTTGGAAACGTATGTGTAACAATCAATCTATCTATCTAACAAATCTTTCACTTTTGACAACTCTTTGACAAGACAAAATAATAGCATAATATTGTACATAAACTGCGCGAAATATATTTATTTGAACAACTTATACCTACGCTTTCCTATTATGTTGTAGTCATAGTAAGATTTTTAAACACGTTTACGTTTTATAAAATGGCAACAAACAAATCTCACGATTTCATATTACACCACGCATAGTAGCAATCTTTTCTTCATCTTATTTGCTCGTCTGCCTGCTTAATGCATAAAAAAAATCTAATGGCCATAAGTTTAGCACCCACCTTAACAGCTTGACTTCCCACAAGGCCAGGACCTCGGGTGGCCTTGACGCGCACAGGGCCAGCCGGGGCCCGCACGCGTGCAGTCGCACAGGGCCCGCCTTGATGCCCGTCGCTGCTGGTGACGATATGATCACAGCTGCGAACTCCTTACTGCTGCCCAGATTATGCTGGACCTGTGGACATTAACCATATTTCAATAATATTAATTTAGATTACAGAAGTAATCAATGAGATGTGGCGACATCGCACACACGTCACACGACGACGTCACGAAGCCTGAATCACGCTATCAAAGTTTTCTACACCGCTCGTATATATACAATTTCCAACAGCGAGCAGTTGGGGGCTTCAACGCCTCCCGGGCAAGACGTCTTGCCCGGCCGGAGATCTCCCTTTGCCAAACTGGTGACCCCGACGTGAGGAATTAAATATCGGGAACTAAGAAGCCTTTACTAATCGCTGAATTGAGTACGCTCTAGGCCTCTATGAAGAGAATTATGTGCCAAATAGTGGGCCATTAATTGGTTGAGATGAGACTAATGACCCACCACAGAACGCGGATATCTTCTCATAGAGGATAGGTTAAGGAGTTAGTAGGCAACGCCAGTGTCCGAAGAAGAAGAAGTGTCTGCTGTCCAAAGAACTTTGACATGTCTTATGCTGATTAACAATAATAACTCCCCTCCGAAGCATTGAAACCCTCAAAAACATTTGCCACAAACGGTCTCTCAATCCACGTACTGACCGTACCCGCTTTTGCTCGGTCGATCACTTTGGATCGACGCACGCAGGGCCATAAACGCTTCTCGGAGTCTGGGCATTTTTGGGTTGAAACAAACTCCTTCTATATCTATAGGTATGTCTATATTATCTTGTCTTAATCTTAACTTCATTTCATGACCATTTTGCGAGCATCCATCCAGATAACGAATCTTCCCGACATGCTGAACACTGATCACTTATTCTAGAAGCAGTCGTACTATGACCGTCCAACGCACCTTAACCCTCCATTGGATGAGCCCCTCCCTGGTGTCGAACGCGAGCACCGGTACCACGTCTTCGCACAGGATGGCCAATGTATTGGACTCCTTATCCAACGTGAAGCCAGACTCGAAGCCGAGGTACTGCTGCAAGGACAGCGACGCCTTCGTCTGACCGTTCTTCTGTCTCTCCTTCAGGTCCTTGTACAGTTGTAGGTGCACGCAATCTGTAAGAAAAAAATGGTTTTCTGTAAAGTCGGTTTACGGACGATAATTTTACGTGATAACGTCATAAGGGAAGAGAGATGGATGCGTTGCAAGCCGAACGTTTAGGCCGATCATGCCTCTCTATCCCTTGTTCCGAGCTCTCGCTTGCACTCACAGACTCAGGCGGAACGGGACACTTTTTCGTGCGCGCTACCGGTGTTCATAGTATCACGTATCACACATGTTAGATTTTAATAAATAGGGATATAAGTTTTTTTATGTTCCTAAATGATAAATCAGTAGACCTGTCATCTTGTAGGAAGTGGCCATACTCATGGACGTCAGTTAAAAAAGGAATCATTTAAGTGTTGCCAGACAGGAAGAGGAGTGAAGAAAGAAAGATGAGTTGTAAATAATTATAGAACAAAAAAGATAATTTTACTGTTAATAAAAAAAAGTAAATAAATTAGACATAAAAATTACTGCTTTAATGTATAAAATAGAAGCAAAACACTACAGAAAAAGCCAATTTCAGAAAAATATCTTGGCAAAACTTGTTCTGTTAAATTGTAGCTTCACTTCATAGTTCGCAACTTACAAGTGATATCAACGCTATATTTCGTGAACCACGTCATTTCCGCCCATAAACGAATAGATTTATGCTACTTCCGGGCACCATAAAGAAGGATATAAACTTTGCTCTTTATCCAGTTAGATAATGGAGTCATTCTGTTTAATGTTACGTAATATTGTATTTTGAACGTGATTCTAAGTATTTGTGTAAAATATCTTCATGAATGTACAGGTGAATTCATCTGATGAGTGAAAACTCCGTGGAGCACCTTGCTAATCGAGTGGCTAATCCCGTTGGTAAGCTATTTACATAAACAGTGACTTACAGAAACACAATCAAAATTAATTACTTGTATTTCCCACGTCAAAATAATGTTGATCAAATAAAATAGTTTCATTGTAACTCCCTGATTCACTATAAAGTTCCCACAAAACAACGTAGACAAGCACAAAACACAATTGAAACCATAGACAAAAGACGCAGATAACATAAGGTTAAATCCCATTCCAAATTCAAACACATGCTGATTAGACCCGAACAGCGGAGTCACGTCGCGCCAATTAGACAACGGTCCCGAATTAATTTGAAAATGGAACACTCGATTTTGATGTAGTGGATGTCATGTGTTTACTGTTTGTTACAAATACCAAAGTAATTTCTACTTTATATCTCAAAACTTAAAGTTCATAGTTAGTCGTAGTGGGTCTCCATACTACTCGTAGAATAGGCGGGAGAGAGGATAGGACATTAGCAAGGAATATTTCCACGGTAAAACGAATTCTAACTTATTGTGACAGAGTTTAGTTTACTGGAGCAGAAAGTACAAGTAATTAGTTGAAGTGTTTCCCAGCATCTAATCAAGGTGTTTTATTAAAGAACCTCAGTTAAGAACAGGTGAATGCACTAGCCTGCACTAACTTAAGATACAAGTTTAATATTTATATAATTATGCTGTGACTGACCAAGAACAAGACTCAAATGGGCACTAGGATGGTTAGTCCTGTTAGCAGACGGTGTTAGAACGTTAGTTGGTTAGTATGTTAGTAAGTGTGAGGACTGGGACAGGGACTGTTAATGATGGTTAGTCCTGGTAATTAATGTTAAGTGTCTTTTAAATGTATACACCCGTTTTAGAAATTACTGAAAAATACTTATTATTTGTTTTTACCAACCCCTACAGTTTACTTTTCTAATATACGTAGGTACTATCTATCGCTTTCCTCTGTACTTATGTATGTATGTATATCGTTTGCATTCGTCATTTGTATTATAGTAACGGCAAAAAATTAAGGCCCCTTTGACACATTAAAATAGTGACGTGAAAAATGTTAATTTAGTATCGAAAAAATATGGTCAAGTGCGAGTCGCATCGATACATTTTTGGAATAAAAATTTTAAGCACCCTTTTTAATTACATATTTTGGAATGAGAATCGAATACTGAGTACCCCCTATTAATATCACAAGAGTCTTACGAATCACCTTATATTTAAGGTCTTCTCGGCTTTGAGCTTTTATAGTATATTCATTTATGTAATTGACTTACTTACTTTATTAAAGGTGGCACTGTATTTTGTTAGTAAAAACGTGAAGGAATTTGTTCGCGGTACCATATACTTTGTTTATATGGTCCCGCATTAGTCCATAATATTTAAATATATAATATAGTTTCAATATCCATGTAACTAATTAACTTTGGGTCTTAAAGTTATACATTCGATAAATTTTATGACTTTTTGCACATCACTATAGACCATGAAGAACAGCAATTTGCTCCTTCAAATTTATTTAATAATTTATACGAAACTTGATGATCGGACAGACGTCAAATAAACTTCATCGGGGCCTTCCTTTTGTGCCGCATCTATAAATTCTTTTAAATTGGAAAGCCGCAGTGATGCGTATAATATCAGCGTAAACAGGTTTTCTAAAACTTCATATTTTAAGCTGTTTGTGCAAGTCGTGAGTGGGCCATCAGAGATAGCTCGTATCCTTACCATTGTCACGTACTGGGGCTATTCATACGGACTTGGACTCTCAGCTGTTCGCCTTTGCTTTAAAAAGTAAGATTGTGTATGATACCACAGAGTAACTGCGCATTACTTTCACAGTAACAAGTTTTGTAATGTCGAAAGTACACTGTCTATTCTGTTTTTGGGTGAAGTATGGAATTTAAATGTTGATATGAAAAGGAATTATTTAAATGCGTTTCATCTTCAGTGACTTGGCTTGCTTGAACTTTGTAATCTTAGTACTTATATTCAAAAATAGAATATTACCAGTAGAACGTATCAATGGAAATACATTTCTTTAAGCGGACGGAGGAGTATGAAATTTGGCATACATATAGTTTAGGTATATAGAGGAGTATTTCTTAAAAATAATGCATAAAAATACATTAAATAAATAAATTAAAATATTACACACACTAATATAAGTTACTCTATTCACACTACCATACGTTTGACACGACGTTTGAAATGTATCATAGGGACTAGGGTCATCGTTCGTAGAGTCAATGTAAATAAACTCTTTGACAGAATGAATTACGGTTGAATTTCGACCACAGAGCGAGTAACTAGTATGTATGTGTAAATCCGAAGCGTTCAATCATTCAATCCTTCCATTTTCAAACGTGTATTTGACGATACCTCAGCGCCAAACACTTTCAATTATTCTAAATTCAAATGCGAAATGGAAAATACTTTTTGACATGCAATGCAAGCATGTTTACGCGCGAGGGGAAATATTCGATTTTCAACACGCTTTATTGTACAAATGCGATGAATGCCGAACGAATGAAAAATGTACGGATAGAGAACACGGTTGACAGATTATTTATGCTTTTAAATTTGGAACCGCTTTTTATTTGTATGTGCAATTACTTATGTGATTATCCAGGGGTCCTGTTATCGGTTCTTTGTAAAGAACAACGAAAATTGTTCGATAACTCTGCTTAGTCTTGAGAGAGTAATCTCTCAAGTGATAACATTCGTACTCCTGTAGGTATTTAAGTGGTTATAAAAATAATTATGTAATGGAGGATAATGTAGCTTCGTTTAGGAATATTTGGAATTGCTAAAATTTTCAAAGACGGTTGTAAGCAAAGCAAAATTCGCTTCATATCCGGGCCCTTCTCATTAAAATTAATAACAACAAGTATTTCCTTTCACGAAACACAATATGATCGAAGCGCTGTGTCAATTTACCCGAATCTCGCCGACTCTGCACCTAGATTCCTCAGCGAGGTATTACACGACATACGCGATTTATTTCACATAAAATTGCCGCGTTTTTATTGAAACATTAATTCCCACAAAGATTCACTGTGGTTCAGTCAATGAGACGATTTAACACCATTATAGTACCTATTACGAATGCTCAATTATGACCATCAATTAATCATTTGGAAAATAGCGCCGTTTTCCAAGTTTAGTAAAAATGAGATAAAAAATAGGCAAACCACAATAATTAAGTTTTAACAAAATGGCTACAAAATACTTTTTTTGTAAGTAAATAGGTGCCATAAATAAATATAGATAAATGGTCACCGCCGCACATATCACCGACACGGCGCCTTCGAAACGACCCCCTGCAATAGTATGAAAATGACCATGTTTATCGAAACTAAAACAACATTTACTTTAAAAGCAAAAACGCCGTATGTTTCCATCCAATTCCGTAGGAAAACCGTAGCAAAGGCAAAGTAAATCTACTTTCCGGGGCCGTTACACACGTCAATAGCCTGTATAGGACGTCGGGATATTATTAAGTGAGTGAATGCCGCGAGTACGTTACCGACGCTATTACTCGATTTAAACGTAATACGACGGGGAATATACCGGACGAGCGAGAACTTCGTTCGGTCTTCTGACCATTCTAAATTTAAAAGCTGTTTAGCTTTTTAGCGGTTTGCGTTCGATTCTATAGACGTGAGATGCCATCTTTTACTGCCTTTAAATGAAATGTATTCGTTGGTACATTATTATATACCTACTTACAATTTACTGTGATAGGGTGCTCGCAATATTGATGTTGTTCGCCGATATTTCGACCAAGATGTATGAAATATGATCACGGCTAAGGCTGGCTATAAGGGCTTGGATACCGTGATTACCAATAGTACCTACCTATATTGTGCGAATTCCACAAAGGCAGGTACCTAAGTTTAAAATAACATAGGCAGGTTCCATACACTGTAATATTGAAGACTGTAAACGAAAAAACGCCGAAGCATATTTCTGTTATGGAAACCCCCTTATTTTTATTTTATTTTTAAGTATTATTTTTTGTTACGGCATATCTCGTAATTGAACATAATGTTCATTACTCCTACTTTGAGAGGAAAAAGGTAAGCCGAAAAAACCATTTTTCTGATACGGGAACTCCCTTTAAATTCTTTTTTATTTGTATTATTTTTGTTACGGCATTTTTTCTCGCTCAATGTACACATAGGTATACATTTTTGGTATCAATAGTCTACTTACTATGGTTCAATAAAAGATAAGCCGAAATGCGATAAAACATGCGGTACAATGACTTTACCATGATGTACATAGCTCGTCTGTCCATTTAACGGTTGTTGTACAATCCAAATTGCTCCGTCAAATTCGCACGTTTAAACCAAGCCACGTAACGTTGGCAACACTGCGAGTAGGGTTACCACAAATGAAAAGTCCGGGCAAAGCTGAGTGTCACACAAAAATCCGGACATTCCTCAGAATTCCGTGCATGTTAATTACAATATAACAATTTGTAAATAAATGAAATTTTGTGTTTTTTTTTTGTTTTATCTATGTATGTTATGTAGTTACAAGCTGTTTGATTTTGATGAAACTGATTAGTTGATTTTTTATAGTTTAATAAAATGATGAAGGCTCAAATATTTGCTTCATTTTTTTAATTATCTGATTTTTTTAATTATCTCAAATTAAAAAGTCAGAGAAACGAAGCCAAGCAAAATTCCGGATATGTCCGGACATACGAACGGTTGGCAGCCCTAACCGCGGGTCTATAATCAAAATGTAGCGAGAAAATATGAGATCTCTGAGGCCACCTTCGCCGCATATTAAAGAGAGGAAGGTATTCGCAGTATGCTCACGTATGGTGAACAGAATTACGTGCCTGCAAACACAGTTGACGGTGCGCAGATTTGGATATTTTTAGAATTAATCGTGGTCTGCAAAAAAGTACAGTTCGCACAATAATACTAACATGAGTTGGTAATTGATTTTATTTCAAGGATGTTCAGAAAAATGATCAATGATTATTGTTATTTATTATTAGTTGCATTATTAGTTGGAATCTATTGCGTTACACGGTATCCTGTTTTCTTGACCTGAGATCGTATAACGTGGCGAAAACAACACTAAATGATTTAAGAATAAAAGAAAACATTAAAATTCCGGGGTAAACATGGGTAAAAAACAACAATGTAGGCACTATAACCATAAATATCCCTAAAAGCCAAGTCCGAGCGTGGAAACAACTTCTTATTCTTAGTAAGTGAATAACATATAAGGATGCGTTAGCCACTTGTTCCAGTGCTAGTGGGTATACTGTAACAACATAAATAAAAAAATTGTGTGCGTGTAATAGTGTAGTTCACACATGTAGTGAATCTTTTCTACGACAGATATTTTTTGAAGTGGAAACTTCTTAGGCATCGTTGTGTTTTGAAAGTCGATGAAACGGAAATGACGTGAAAACAATAACAGTAAAATGAGACAGACACATTTTAACGTAAAATGAGATAGGAAGCATCATCCGCTTGCGTGCTCCAAGGTCCTAGAGCAATACCTTTTACGGCAAAATGGCGGCTTACGCAAGCAAAGCAAAGAATCAATATTTGGACTGACAGTATTCGTTTTTTTGAAGTATTCACTTCTAACACATGTGAAACATTATGACTTTTTTACTTCGCGGCTTCAACTCCGTGTTTATTATAATCTTCCGTACTGCCCATTTTCATATAATATATGAAAATATATGAGAATATAATATATGAAGCGGAAATTCGGATGATGAGTTTTAATTCCTGGTCTAGATCTGGGTGCGTGTGCTTGTCTTAGTGTCCATTGCACATGGTACCTAAGACACAGAGAATCCTAGTGTGCAACTATGAGTGTTTAGCGGACTTAGCGGTATTTATTATTACGTTTAAGGATTACAGTTCCCCGCAGCCGGTGGGGAAGAGCCTCGCAGCGAATAGTTTGTAAAAGATTTGTACTCTTTATAGAGAAGTCTCTCGGGAAGGCCTTTTTGTTCTCACTGCGCTGAGGAGCTTAAGTAGGGTTTGCACAATTGAAAGGGTTTTGCATAACTAAAGGCAAAAGATGTTAGAATATTTTAGTTCTTTGACTATTCGCCACGAAGTAAATTTTATTAGTTGAAACGACTATTTTACGTATTTTTTGATTGCGAGATTTCAATTTTTCTTTTAGCGGTATATCACCATATCGAGCACTAAAACATAAAAGGTTATGTTATGTACACGTAACGTTTTATGTGTGTAAATAAGTAAATATGGACCTAAATAGAAAAAATATTAGATGTTTATTAATTAGATTAAAAAAAAAGTTTCTTATATCAATATATAAATACTCTATAGAACATTTACGTACTATACTAAAAATCTCAGCATCGAGATTTAATTAATAATACAGGCTTAAAATCTAACAGCGAGTGTGACAAGCGACAACCCTATTACGAACACGTAAGCCCACTTAGCCTACCTACTGTTCGGAAAATCCTTTTGTCTAACAAACAGCAAGAAGTAAGTGTGTTCAATATCCCTTATAATTTTATAATCGGGGAGACGGCTTGTGCTTCACGATATCATAATAGGATTCATAAACTTAAACACCAATTAAGGTCTGTGCACATTACATCAATTTAACTTCCATTCGACTCGGATTCTACTCATAGGGAAGCGTCGAAATATGAGCTTTATGATCTGAATTATACGGTTGAATTTTTAAAATTTACTCCAAAGAACTGATCAACACGCATGAATGCGTAAACACTTCTATTTTGAACGGTAATGCGTAAGTGTTTGGTATCTGATAATGGGCGACGTTGACCACATACCATCTGGAGGCTCGTCTACCAAAAAAGGCAATTATATGTTCACCAACGTTTATTCAATCAATACCATAAACGCACTATATAAATTGCTACGTACTCATATCCCCATTCTACGATTCCCTGTGTCCCTGACTGTCCCGACTGTGCCGAGTGCCATGGACCAACACACACACTAAATCTAGACTAACAACAGAAATTTAACCACCTCAATCCAATTTCCGCCTTGCTGGATAAGAACGCAGGGTTCTTCGAACGGCCAGCATGGTAACCATTGCGCCAAACGTCGTCAAACCAATACCTAAACTAAACCCGTCTAAACCCCGAGGCGTGAGGACGTTTCTCTCACGCGCGGAGCCATGACCCTGGGGCAGAGGTTACAACACTAAGTGAATATCACGAATTCTGCGACAAAGACTAATGATTCCCTTTATTTTACACTGTTCAAATTTCCCGATACAAATCGATAGCAACAAAATCCTCCGTGTACACTAAATTGTTACAAGAATAGATAATGATACAGAAATTCTCGGTCTCGAATAGGTCTTCTCCTACAGACAAGAAGTACACAAATAAATCTATTAACCATCTGTTAATCTATGTAATTCTATGTTAACTTCTTTACGAAGCAATCTACTGATTTGAATCAAGTAAAGCAAACGTTAAACAAAAAATTATTAAGGAGCAGGGATGTCAGTACTTTATGACCCTAGCTGTGAACATTACTAAGATTTAAAATACAAAAGAAAACAATTCGCCTCCAACCACTTCATAACTACTGCGGGCGGCGTATGGTGTCTGAGCATTGCGCTAATTACTCCATTATGATAATTTTAATAGTACGTCACAGCATGTTGCTGACGTGAACCTCTACCAAAAATCGTCTTCAAAATGACCGACACGGTCGATGGTTACACGCCTTGTAAGACATACCCTACATAGACCGCAACCCAAAATACTGAGCGGTGAAAACAAACGGACTGTTGTAATGTTTTTGCTAGATTATCAGGCCGAGATACCGACTTTCATCTCGACCGTCTCCGGATTGGACAATACATCGCTTGTAAAGCACAGTGACAACAATTCGTGACCGAGCAGTTTGGCTGCGCGCGTGGTTAGTTTCTCTGCCCATGTCATTATTAAGCATTCCTCACTATTATTATGGCAGTTAAACAAGATGTTAGTTTCAAACTTAAAAGCCGACGACGTTAAATCTAATCATACCTGGTAGAAAATTGATGGGTCACTCGATGAGACGTAGCTACCATCATAAGTATGAACGTCAAAATATGTCTCCAAAACATAGACAGAGACAGACCTATGGATACAATCTATCGCACTCACACAACAAAAGAAACAACTTGATGACACGAAGAAAAGAGACATAATAAGTATACATATATCACGAAGGGCGGGAAAGAGTACAAAAGTCGACAGGTACATTGTACTAAATTGAGAGCTAACGAGGGAAAAATATTGAGCACGTGCGCACTGTACGAACGCTGTTAGCGGCTAGATACAATTTTTACCCTATTTTAACTTTGTTCATGACGGACCAGAGCTAGATAATGATTATACAGACGAGAAATACAATAATAGTAAAGTAGACTTGTGATATATTTGAAAAATGTTTAATAAGTAGGTACGTAATTTAAAAATATCATTACATTTCATTGACTTATTATTACTATAATAAGTCAATGTTACATTTACATAAAATATCCTTGTGGCGTGGGTTGCATTAAACACAAACTTAACAATTTCTGCAAAACAAAAACCCGACGTCAATATCGACAAGTAATAAAAAAAAAATGATGTGGTGTCGTGGGACACCAGGTAGGAACGAAGTTCCTTCGGCTAATGTAGAATCGACACAAATTGCAAAAAAAATCGTGCTCAATTTTATGTAGGTTTTCTTGATTTTTCTCTTAAATTTTGCTGATTAGTTTTTATTTAAGTACAAGAAAGTATTTAGGAAATTCAGTATTTTAAGAAATAATATAAAATAATATAAAATATAATATATAAAACAATAATATAAAACCCATGTGTATCCATTGTTATATAAAAGTATAGAATAGAAAATAAAAATGCATAAATTTCATTTGTGTTTTATTTAATTAGAGAATCTTGTATATTAATCAAATCACAAGCTATAGTAAAAATATGGTTAAATGGTATATTTGTCTGTTCTTGAATCAAGTTAACTAAATAATAACAAGTTAAAGGATTGCCAATATAAGAACGGGGGCTTTTTTAATTTTATTCAAGGTACACTCTAAGGCATTTAAATTTTCTCGTCTTTTGTCATCCTGTATAATCACTACAATCTGAAGAAGACTCCATTTGAAAAGATATTGATGATTCTGTGAAAGTTACAGAGGGAGTATAAGATGTATCACTATCTGATTGTTCTATTTTTTAACAATTTTACTCAAATAATGTTTAATTAAGTTTTTCCAAAACAACTCATTTATTCTCAAAATAAGTTAGCTTTTCTCAAACAAGTTGGCTTTTCTCAAAATGAGTAAACTTTTCCAAAACGAATAGGCTCATCGAACGTCACTCAATTAAATGTCTCTTAAAACAAGACTAAGAATAATTACATCTAACCTGTATACATAGCTCTCATATGTATCGTCCATCCCGATACAACTGTCCATTGGCACTCTCCAATAACAGAACTGAGCACCTCTCTCTAGTGCCTTATAAGAGCTATGCATTGTACAAAAATAACAATGATCAAATAATAATTTCAATGAGTTACGTTCGACAAGATGGCTGAATTTTATTAAATTTTCAAAAACAAAAGAAACTAACCATTTAACTGTAACTGTCAATAATTAATTATGTGACCGTCTCTAAGTATCTAGACTACCTATAGTCACCAGTAAACCCTGTGTGATAAAGCCAAAGATGGGTAGGTACTTCAAATGTTATACTCCTAGTACCATATTACCACAAAATTACCAAAAAGTTATTAACTTTATCAATGTCATAATTAGAACTCAATATTTAACTTCAAAAACTCATTTTCTTGATAATTTAGTTCCATTGTGTCTAGATTATCATTTTATTATTTTGATGTTATTCTATTTCATAACTAATGAATAACAACTCAAACTCAAAAAGTACTTGGTCATACCTGACAAATCCTTCAGCGTGGACTTGTGGATAGCGACTCCTGGATACAGGTGATGCAGACTGCAGCTCTCTTTGACCTCATGTAACATCCTCACTCAATACTTGTATACCATGATATGACATCTTGTACTTCATAGTCATCTCAAAGCATCGCAGCCTTGCTTGCCAGTTCATATTGACATCCAAGCTTTCTCAGTAGCTAGTTTCTTACGGATTCTTTATCCCAGCTTCTGATATCGGCGTCAGGTAGGTCGGGTGTGGGTGTTTGTATGGTTTTTCAGTCGATTCTACTCTGTTTAGCATGTATTTTCATGAAAGTAGGTATTCTTCACATAACCTCCGTTGTGGGCTTATTCAGCGATTCTCAATATTGATTTAAACGTTTTAACCACTCGCTCTATCCGCGATATCACATTTTATTATAACTTCATCAACAACTTTAAGAGACTCCGTCCGCGACATAAGACAACTTTCATAACTTTTTCCGCGGGAACTCAACATAATCATATTCTCCGTTTTCTGACAGATCTCGCAAACTCCACTTACATAACCAATGTAAAATATATTATATTTATAATATAAATATATATTTATTAATAAAGAATAAACTAATACTTACGTATTTAATTCTTTTGCACTGAATAAATATAGTAATAATTTCCCACTATTAGCACTGTCACTTTCACTTGGCATTTTCTTTTACTATATTTATTTACTATATTATTATTTTATATTACTATATTATATTATTAGTTTATGAAATTATATGATATGAAAACTAATTAAGGCAACGGCGAACGAAATGAAACAGGGAGAAAGAGAAAGGTAATATACACTACTCGCTTGTGTATGCGACTGTCGCGCATGCGCACGTCTCATTATTCCACGCATTCTTCCTTACGGTTTTACTATCATATATTTTTCAGTTCGGTCGCCGTAGCAAAACCTATCCCCTCCAAGCCTGCCGTAAGGAACTTCGTTCCAAAAATTGAGGGTTTACCTCGATTTCCCTGGGATTCCATCATCAGATCCTGAGATGGTAGCAGTGGGACCAGCTCGGAAGTAGGTTCTTTCAAATAAAACAATAATAATCAAAACATGTACAGTCGAACATAGAACCTGCTCCTTTTTTGAAATTGGTTAAAAAATAGTCGGTCAGACAATCTGTCGGTCTTTCTATTTGTCCGGGCCAATCCCTGGAACAACCTTACCGATTTTGATAGCACTTACTTTGATAGGACTTACTAGGAAAAAAAATAGGAATTTACTGGAAGATAGATGAGGTTATAATCTACACAGGCTACTTTTTATTCCGGAATTCCCACGGGATCGGAATTTGCGCGGTAAAACTCCTACGCAATTGAATTCTCCGGCTCAGCTAGTTCTACAATATAACGCAATCTTTATACAAACGAAACCTAAGTATAAATTAAAGTATGTGAATCAGTAATGAAGTCGTCTAGTCGTTGTAGTGTCAGGACTGCACTTTATTAGAACGCGTCGTGATGCGTGAACCGATTGTGTCGAGTTACGGTTTGAAAGAGACTTTTATATATCATGATACGATTTCTCCTTTTGTCTTCACATTTTACGATGTATTTTGCGATACGGTAAGGCCATGTCAAAGGACAGATTTGTGTCAATTTTTATACCACATTCATTATTAATCCTTCCTTACAACTGTTAAAATCAGGGAAAATAAGCGTTAATAAATTTCCCTACAAACGCGAAAATAAAACTGTTTTCACTTTTAATGCACCTATTTTCATTACTATTTTTTTCGGATTCAAGTGGATCAGTTGGAATGAGTTCGTATTGAAATCGATTCGTTTTATTTTTTTAAATATTATTTTATTGCCACATCGCTTTACACTTAATAAACATAGAGGATATAAAAGGCGAACTTAATTCTAAAATCATACTTTGCCATTCAACATTAGGGAAAAGGGCGTTTGCAAAATGCAAACTAGGGATCGGCGCCGTGCCACGGTCGTGTCGTTATCGTATCACGATCGTAAGTAATAAATAGCTATGGGAACGTGATTCCGTGGCCGTGCGTGCACGAGAGATCGTTTGTCGCGTTGTTATATAATCGCTGATAAACGACTTCTCACCGACATGCGACATCGTGACGTCGTGTCTGCTTCGCTGACTTCGATCTCCACGTGTATTATATTTCGGGATTGGTACATCTGACAAACTGATGTAATTCTATGCCAAGGAAAAAGGGGGTTTGGGGGTTAAGGGGCATTATAAGTTATAGCTTAATTGTGAGACCCTGTAGCCTAGTTGGCAGTGACCATGCCTGCGAAGCGAGGGGTACCGGGTTCGATTCCCGGCCAGGGATATTTATGTGACATGTAAATGTCATGCTTTTCAGGTCGTGGGTGTTAGTGATGAGTTATTTGTGTTGTCCGTTATGCCGGGTATGAGTATGTTAGCGTTCTTTTTATGAATGTTAGTCCTTACAGGAGCGTCCGGGTTCAAATACGATATATCTATTTTTAGATATTTGCGTATTTCTTTTACAAATAGGCCACCAACGACAAAAAAACACACCAAAAAAAAAGAAAATAACAACAGCCGATGGTGAATGATCACCGTCACCCCTATACATCAATAACACCAACATCATCTGCCCCAGCCGGGAGTCGAACCCGAAACCCGCTAGCTAGTAAAACCTGAGCAACGAACCTTCAGCAAACACTCGTCTAGATTAATTGCGGGATATATTTTTACCAGACTAATTGGGGACGTTTTGGTGGATTAATTGGGGGATACGTTTTAACGGGTGTCAGTTTAATGAAAGAAATAAATAACTGACAAAGTAAATGAGAACAACCGAACGGCGACAGAGCTTAGTTAAGGAGGTAAATACAATTTGGTGAAGTATTTACTGACTTGAGAAGAAAAACTATGGCTTCAACCCATTGACTTATTACTACTATGGACATCTAATCTCATAGTAAAATCGCGAAAAAAATGTCCTAGTCAGTTATGTCATTTCATGTCATGCAGTTAACAAGGTAATTTAAACACTAAAATCATTCCATCACTGTTTAATTTCGATTGCAGTCGTGAACGCGGAGTTGTTGCTCTCCTTACGTTTTGTTGTTTATTAGGCTCAGACATTTTTTAGCGCGGACCCGGCGTCCATAGTAATAATAAGTCAATGCTTCAACCCATTAATGGCGCGCTACTGAGCACGGGTCTCTCATAATTTAGGAGGCCTAGAGCATACTCCACCACGCTGCTCCAGCGCGGATTGGTGAAGAGGTTAGTGGCCAATCCGAGTGTCGGAATTTATTATGCCTCCTAAAGGCCTCCGATATGGCTTAACGACTGCTATCTAATGAACCGGGAGCGACAGATTTACATAACCTCCAAAGCACGGAAGCAGTCAAGCATCGCATTCGCAAATATTAGTAAACGTCTGTCCCAGCCGGGATTCAAATCCGGAATCCTTTGTTTCCCATGTAAATTTATTATTAACTTACTATGGGATCGTTAACTAGAGCACATTAGACACAAGTCGAGAACATCCGACGAACTAGTTAAGCCGCAGAGGCAATAGGTTCCTGAGGGACGGGCAGCGCCGAAGTAGGCTATGGATTGGAATACTCGGGGAAAGATAAAATGGATTCGTCTACAAATACGACGTCTCTCCGTGTTCAGAAGCTAAGACCACTGGGGGAAGGTAGAATGTGGTAAAATGAGAATATGTAAATAGATAGCCAATGAAAGACTGTTATAGAATTGATTATCACCTATGCGCTATGCCGTCCATTATATTTATTTATTTATTGACCACCCGTATGATAATGGTCAATATGTCGGATTAGCGTTCAAGGGGCTGAGTTCAATTCCCAGCGAGGCGGGAATTTAAATGATGACAACTGAAAACGATGAAATACTATAAGTGTGTCTCTTCCAAGTTGAAGCAACTTCCTTCACGACAGAGTTTAAATACCCGATACATAAAGTTTAGGTGTTTAGATGAGATGTGATTACACAACGCCATATAAATTGCTAAATTCTCTCATCGTATCATATAAATCTTATAATTGTCTCTCTGCCTTGTCATGCCGACGCAAATGATCCTTGAAAGTGTGAACGTTTTTATAATTCAACGCGAAAAATCACGCATATTACCCTTTAAATTAAATAATATGAGCCACAACACATCTATTAAAATGTGCTAACGTATTCAATTTATAAAGGTGCGAACATTATCCGACATTGTCTCTCGGAGCCGTCAGCCTAGCTGGGGCTACCTGGCCCGGTACCGGGGACTGGGGCCCGGGGACCGGGGACCGGGGATATATTAATTGTGTCAACATACAGTTGAATTAAACGGTCGTAATTCAACCGGTTGACAGTTCCGGATATGTGGGATTTTTAAACTGAAATGATGTATTGATGTAACACTTAGATATCTTTGTTATCATCTTCTAAATTCTAAGAATCATTAGACCAAGAATCATTTATACTCATTCATTTATGAGTCGTACCTGAATATTTAAATTTTAAATATCTGCTTTGAAATAAAATCGGACAAAATCAAAAGCCGGACTCCAAGCTAAAATGTCTGGATAAATTCTAACATTTGGTAACCCTACGTGCAATATTTAATTTCTACACCCAGATATATGTAGCTGAAACAGTAGCGGGCCGCAAAAACAGTCCAAGTAGCACTACCCCACTTTTTTACAGAACAAGAGATTATTTTACCATCACACTGAAAAGTGGGGTCGTTCAAAACAACTTGCGCTAGAACCCAGTTCGCAGGGTTTTACGCCTTTAATAGGTTTTTGACGGTTGTTACAGGCCTATTTACCGCTGCACAGCGGACTTTCAAAGTTAAATGGGAAAATTGTGGAAACGCGGACTCATTCTTCTAACTCCACTGAAATTAGGCTTCCGAGTTGCGAAACCGTTTCGTCCTTTTTGTTCAAAACTAAAATAGGACGCGAATAAATGTACGCCAGGACACAAGCAATGCAGGCTTAAGTCTTTATGAGTTTAAATTTTCAGTGCAGACCTCAAACTGCCGGAATAGACTTTTTACGGTAAACCTACTTTTGAGCTTCAATATTCGCTATCGCTTACATTTGTGATGTGCTAACAATATATATTAGATTTGAGCTTTTAATTAATAGTAGTATAGAAAACCCCGTTTTGTGGTAACAATAAAAAATAATTATCAGCATCTACAATATGGCATTTGTTCTAAAGTATTATGGATGACTTATGTGAGAATATCGGGTCATAATGTACAACATTTTAATTTTACTTACATTCAGATCAAATTGTATGTACACTACCTACACAGAGCATGTTAAATATGTGTTATGCATGTTAAATATAATATAATTATGTTAAATATGTGTTCTATATCACTTTCGATATCCAATTGATTCGACCCCGACCGTTACCGATCGGTAACGTTTTCATTTGATAGGTATTAAAATGACCACTGAATGATGTCTATGACAAATTAATAAATGGTAATATTGATAGCAATTTGTTAACATAAAACACTCCGTGGATAAAGTTCATCATTGGTACAATAACTTTTATCAACACCGCGTCCCATGATATTACAAACTTCAACATAATTTAACACAAGACTTCTTCGACTGAATATGAAGCTGTTACCTATTCTGAAACTGTGCTACGTACATATGTAGCTCGTAAAACGCAATTGTGAAGTCGTATTGCGAATTGAGAGTTAGACGAAATTAGAACACAAAAGGATTTTAACTTCGCCTTAATGATGTACCATAAACTTCTCTGCACTGGGGCAGTGTGGTGGAGTATGCTCTAGGCCTCCGCAGGTATGAGGAGAGACCCGTGCCCTGTTGTGGGCCAATAAAGGGTTAAAAGTACTGTATTATTATAGAAAGATCTCTCTGTAGTTTTTAGTGAATACTCGTAGGTAAGTCTTTCTTTAGAATTGACGTTTCGATTCTGTCTGTCTGTCTGTTTGTACGCGCATCACCCTAAAACGACCGAATGAAAGTTGATGCGGTTTTCGCAGCTGTATAGGTGGAAGTCTAAATTAAATCCCCGCTCACCATCAGGTGGGATTGTAGTGAGGTGTGGAGATCAGGTGGGATAGTAGAGTTGTAGTATATATAATATAGATAAATACTGGTGCATGTTTTATCTTAATACCTGTAATATGAATACTCAATATATGTTGCAGGATAACGAAATATCCTAACGAAAGCCCTGCCACTAAGCAGGGGCCCTAAAGTTGGTTGTGAATTCAACAACGATAAAGTACATCACTTTATTTCAACGTAACAAAATATAAAACCACATAACTCGTCAACTCGATGCAACGCATACAGTTTTGTAACAAATAAAAGTTGAAAACGAGATACAAAGGAAAAACTAAAACGCAACGTTTTTTTTGCCATGTGTACTCAACGAGAGACATATAGACAGTTTTGCTGACGGTACAAAACAGCTAAAGCCTGCGGCGGTTTCGCATAAATCGATTAACTACAAAGATACTCCTTCGTAGTATGCTTACATTAATGTCAAGAGATGGAAAAAACTATAGTTATTGAAGATACTACTTATACTAATTGCTAGTAAATTCGCCCTCACCCATAAGTCGTGATTTTTAAATTAATATTACTTTTTTCTATGTTTGTAAAAGTTCTACTGCGGTAATAAAAAGGCCCCATTAATAAGATTTTTCCATTTTATTCAGCGATCAGTAACATTTTACACGCATATCATATAGGCGTGGCTTAGAGTCTGTAGTCCAAGCTGTTACCTGTTTTCCCCAGGGCATCTATCATCGGAAAACCTAAGTTTGTGTAATAATAAATCAGTTACAAGGATTCCACACATTTGTTTATTAAACAAAAAGTTAAGTAGGTAAGTACCTACATAATTTTATCATTTTATTTTATTTTCGGTGAAAAAATAAGTCAAAGCATACCCGCTAACGAACTAACCAGCTAAGGTTCTAACGCCTTTGCTAACTGAACTAAACATCCTAGTTCCGTCTGGACCTCTGGAGCCTTAATCTGGGACGGTCAGATTCAGTCATGGGCGACAGCGGAAGTGTGGTGCTTGCGTGCTCGTTTGCTACCTTAATTCCATAATAATAGGAACATGGATAGCTAAAATTTGTAAAAATATCATTTTAAAATTCCCTTAGATAGATAGATACAGTCAAGCTGACAACGCGTTTTGATATTACAATAAAAAAGTTTTTCCAACGAAGTGAATAGCACCCAATCATATCTACCCTGCATACATAGTTTTAATTGGAGCCAAGTAACAAGTCCGATAAAAGTGTCACAGGACCAAACAACCAAAAAGGCCAGGACATTCCGATCATAAAACTACAAATCGATTAATCACTGCGACTGTCACGGTATACTCGGATAGAGAAGTCATTTCACATTTAAAATTTATTGCCATTGTCCCATGATACCGAGCATAAAGGAATTTGGAATATAAAAACTGAAAACATTGTTCTGTGCGGTGACACTAATTTATACGCTCAGTGACAGACTGTCACTGAGCGGTTAACTTAAAGACTTAAATATTATATAATAATTAAAGACTTTGTTTTAAGCTATTGCATAGCTTTTATCGCGGGCCTTGAGCGTGGGGACCGAATCCAGAAATTCCGTAACGAAAAAAACCTAACACCCCCAATCAGCGCCATCTAGTACCTTAATACTAAGGTATGCTACGTATGTTTTCTACAAACTAGATGACGCTGTTCTGATATAACTATATAACCTCTAATAATTATAATTGCATAAGTTGATAAAAAATGCTATGCAATAGCTTTACCGCGGCAGTCTGCGAGTGCCACATTTAATTTTTTTTAATGATGTCAATGTAAGTATGTATTGATGAAATACGTATTTACTTTGTGAGATAACACCCGAGCCATGATAATGTTCATGGGCGATAGGGACTAGAGGCAGCTTATCACCAGCTCATCTGCTATGAATAAGATACTATCCATACCATTCCATTATACTCGTACAGTGTGATACAGGCAACCAATTGTAGGTTTGCGTAAACAACATCGTTCAAAGCCTAATGGTTTACCATCGACGCAAATAACAATACGTCAATTACTCGTAATAACTGTGTCATTGAGTGCAGATGGCGTTGCCGTCGGTCGATAACGTCACGTTTAACGAGACGTCAATAAAGCGACACCTGCCGGCGACGTCACGTCACGTTAACGAGGCCTTTACGGGCGTCACGGGGCCACACGTTGTGTTCACAACGGGACTTTATGTTCATTTTTTACGATTGGTTTTTTACAGGCTATTATTTAACTGGCAATGTATATATGTTCCTATGTCACAACATATCGGGTCAAATCTTTCAAGTATAATTAATCTTGAAACTTTGTATATTTCTTTATCCAACAATGATCACAATACAGTTTGATGACGAGCATGACTGGATGCTGCGCCCTGGAATGGCCCAGCCCAGACGACGGGACTCCTTAACGGTGAACAGCATAGTGACAAAATTTATTAATTGAAATGTTGATACCCTTGGACTTGCACTTGAAATGCCCTTATTTAGTTTAGTACTAGCTTTCCACCGCGGCTTCGCCCGCCAAAAATCCCCAAATATGTAAAAGTTGATAAAATCAGAGAACTTTCATACCAACTTTGCATCCCCGTTTTATCTCCTTAGAGGGTGAATTTTCAAAAATCCTTTCTTAGTGCTCCGCTACGTTATAAAAAAGCAAAATTTCAAGTTTCTAACTCTTATAGTTTAGGCAGTCAGTCAGTCAGTGAGCTTCTCCTTTTATATACCTATATAGATAAAGATTATGACATCTATTCTATTCTATTCTATTCTTACCCAAATTAGAAAACAATATTTAGACGGGATTCTGCACATTGACTTTTTTGTGAAATGATTGAAATAAAAATGTAACTGCTAGCTTACTACAATACATCAGTGAAAACCGCATCCAAAAAGAATAAGCCCTTTCTGAGATTAGCGGAAACAACTGACAGAACTGTCTGTCCTGTAACATCGAGCCCGCGCTGTCGCCGCAATGATGCTTCACCGTTTCCTTCCGTTTATTGTATTTGTTTGAATGTAGGCACTCCTCTGCTCGGGTAATGGTTATTGTTCGGGACACATGCTTCGAAATGACAGTCGAGTTAGTGGTTCTACCGGGTTTCATTAATCGCGTCTTTATCGCTACTTACAAAGGTGTAAGTAGTTGTAGTAAGTGTAGTAAGTTGTAGTTTGGATGTGCATACAATGTACTTTTGGGTCGTGCTGGTACAATTATAAATGTTTTATAAACATTAACACACTCATTCCCCGTGTCGCGGGCGGCATCGACAACACAAATTACACATCACGAACACCCGTGACCCGAGATTAAAAACTTATCTGTCACATAAACATCTGCCCCGGCCGGGAATCGAACCCGGGTCCCGGGTCGGGTGGCGGGGGTCAGGTGCCGGGTCAGTGGCAGTGGCCAACTAGGCTACGGGGTCGGTATTAAAGGAAAGGTATTAAGATTTACCTATTATGTTTTCATTTAATTTCTAAATAAGTTAACGCTGGACGATCCCACCTTATTCAAAGTGGTATGGTAGCCCTTATATGGTAAAGCGCATCCTAGAAAAAAACCTAGTCACTATCGACTTAAAGATACCCATATTATAATCGAACGGGAACACCGACGCAGGCAAATAATATCAGTCTTTCGCGGTACGCATGATAAAAGTCTTAGGTGGTAAAGCGCACTAACTTAGAAAAAGCCTTTGACTCTCTTTAATTACTATAAATACTTTGTCTCTCTCTCTCTCTCTCTCTCTCTCTCTCTCTCTCTCTCTCTCTCTCTCTCTCTCTATCTCTGTGTTGTATACGCAAACACACACACGCTTGTACAAACAGCCAGCACAGTTATTTGTGATTGTAAAATAAATTCCAAAAAAACATCTTATATAATTGAACGGTGACAAAATATAGTACATACTGACGCCTAGATACGTCCGTATTCAGGATCAAATTAGATTTCGATTTGCTAATTTAACACGGGCTTGATGAGTTTGGCAACTTACGTGTAGCTATTATAAAAATATTTAATATTTTAATATAGGTCAGGGATGACGTTAAACAAACACGAGAACAACACAAGCGGCCTTTTTGAACACATTGCGACATAACGTATGACGTTATAATATGACGATAAATTGGGAGATATTTTTCACGTAAATAGCCCCATGTAAGTCTTCAGGACCGGTCCAAGTGGCGCAAGTTAGGGGAAGCCTATGTTCAGCAGCGGACGCATAAAGGCTGATGGATGGATGGATGGATGTTCAGTCCTACCACCAAACAGTGGTCTGGCTGGCGTTGCTTATCATTTACGGCAAATTTTATGCTCACGTACTCTGCGCTGGCAGTTGGAGTATTTTGCCCAAAGAACAGATTTTACCTGTAACAAAAATAAATGTTAACATTAGCAAACAGACTTATCATAGTCATCAAGTATACAACAGTGAACATGAACATCTGTTACTTATATTTTTTACAGTTCGACACGTGTGCAGATTTGCACGAATTAGGAAGGACTAAAAAAATTTATTTATCCAAAGATTTCTCCGTAACTAGTTTTAACTTCCAACACGATTATGACCATTCCTTCTCATTTGCCCACAATTACTTCATCACGAAACAAACAAACTTTGACATCAATGATCACTGTCAAACGATACGTAACAGGGGGGATGGGGAAGCTCGGGAATCTGACATATCTCGAGGATGCGGGGAGATCAGGCTATCGGGCGGCGTCCAATAATGCGGGGTGACGCGGCAGCGCGCCGTTACTCAGCACTTCCCGGAGCCTCTCGGGCTCGTTAGATATCAATTATTGCAGGATCCTGAATATTTACGTCAGAGTAGGATACTCCCGTTTTATATTGCATGATTTTGTATATTCTTCTGGGTACTGAGATTGCTGTGCTCATCTTGTTTTAAAATGAAACTGTTCATTGTTAACTATGTCTCATTCAGACGCGTAGAGGGTAGAATGACGATCATGATAGTATTTGACGTTCATAAAAGCCTCGTAAGTAGTAATGAAAATAAATAAATAACCCTACGCTCATAGCTCCAAAGTAGAGTTTCCTGTGTCGTGGGTGCCATGAACATAATTATAACGACACAGAGACACACTCCCAATCCGTAATCCGAAATTATTAAATTATTATAAATTATTCATTTAATAATATGTTATTTAATATTTAAAACGTACACAAAAGTACACGACCCGTGCGCAATGGTTCCCATGCCGGACGGTTCAAAGCGTCCTGGGTTCGATTTTCAGCAAGGCAGAAATTTGAATGGTGAATTTAAATTTATGTTCTTTCTGGGTGTGTGTGTTCTTATCTTGTGTGTTGTCCATGGCACCCACAACACAGGGAATCCTAGTGTGGTGCTATGAGTATGTAGCGTTATTTTTAAGAAAAAAAGTAAATTTCTCATATTGGTGTTATAACTGATACCAACTATATCTATTTATTTTCTAAGTTTCCATTATAAATTTTGGTAGTTAAAATACACCATCGGGTAAAATATTTTAACTTCGAATACAACTTTCTGGCAGCTGAGAGAACCTTTTTTCTACCCGAAAATTTACGCAAAAAAATCATTTATCCTCCGCAAAGGGTGGCTGGAGAAAAATTAACCCTGGATTTCGCTTGACCACAGGTGCGGCGGAACCCTGGGCTTAGTTTAATAGCTCGGGCTTACAGCTGGAACTTACCTACACCGCCCCCCGTCTCAGTGAATAATGCGGGCCGATGCCGTCTGCTGTCCTAGCGAAAACCGCACGCTTTAATTTATTAAGAGTTTATAATAAAATATTTGGCTTCAACCCATTAATGGCCTTATATCGAGCATGTGTCTCTCCTCATACCTGAGGAGGTCTAGAGCAAAACAGTTAATAACAATTACGTACTGTAATTTTTAGAGAAATGAAATAAAATAAAAAATCCAAATATTTAAATCTTAGCTATCTTGCGTTACTTTTGGTTGTTATCAAAGTAATTAAACTAAGAAACGATAAAATGGATGAAATAAATTGTATTAATCAGATGACTTATTTTATGAATGTTCGTCTCGCTGTTTTCAATGGTCGATTTTAGCCAAAGTAGCCCCATGAAGTACCATTTTTTTGATGATTATGAAAGTTGAAAGTGTGGGAATCTTACTTAAAATTGAGCATGTATGTTCCTTGGGGAGTGTAGAGGAGCACGAAGAGATTTTTTGGAAATCTGCCCCTAAGGGGATCAAAAAGGGAAACTGAAAATTTTTACTTCTTCAATGGATTCACTTGAACCTTTTTATATTCCTCAAGTGACGCAAGTGTGAGCACTAAGAAAGGATTTTTAGAAATTATGGTATTTGTAAGTCAGAAGAAAGAGTGCTGTCGAGTTCATTAAAAGGTGCGATATATTCCGAATTTCCCACGGGCGAAGCAGTGGGCGGATAGCTTGTATAATATAATACAGATAGCTACCCTACCTCACTTTCATCAGAGCATCATTTAAACAAATGCGAGTCAAGTTTACTTTCACTGGCTGGTGGTAAGAAGTCGCACAATCACAACATACCTACAGACAGACCTACCATTGTATGCTAATACGTATCGCGGGTCAAGGTATCACGGTTACGCTATACACATAAATGTGCGCACTCAACTTTGACATTGAAATAAATCAATGTGACTGGTAAAATTATCATCGCAACACGTGGTTATGACTATCCCACTGCTGGGCACGGGTATCCTCTCAAAATATGGTGGGTACCAGACATAGTCCACAACGCTGGCCAAGTGCGGATGGGATCACTTCACACACCTTTAAGAACATTATGGAGAACTATCACGTGTGCAGGTTTCCTCGAAGCACTTTCAGTTATTTCAGATACACCTATTTCCGTCCAAGCGATAGAGCCCTGTGATGTGACTGACAGCCATAGGAGGTATAATAATACGGTTCCATTTCCTTTTGAGTACGAAACTTAAAAGACGTAATCAAGTGCATTGACATTATTTCATGCACAAGCCCTTTGAGTACAACCAAGTACCTACATCATAGTATTTATGTCAATGATAATAATTAAATGATTTTGAAAATGAATTTGTTTTCACTTTGATTATCAATACTGCTCCAATATGCATTATAATTTCAATATGCATAATATTATAATTGCAATGCAAGCAATTCATCGTCCCATTGTAATGCAATTTATCCCCGAGGGCTATTAAAATGGTCTATTGAAAATAATTTATGAAACACTCCATTACGATTTATAACAGGCCGACACCACACAGATTAGTCAATTTACGTTGTCGCAACTGAGAACCGAACTCGGCGCATTAGCAATGTAAAGCAGCAAAAATCTGTTTTGAACTAACTTAACTACCAGTTAGTATTGCATATACATAGATTATAGTTCAATTTAATAATGTTAATATCTATTCTATATAAAAAAATTGTGACCGAAAAATAATGCTTTGAGGTATTTATTAATGCAATAGATATAATAGTGATATTTGTAGATTTGTCTGTGTCTACAGACATAGAACAGCCGGAAAACATCCCGGATAATATCCAAAACGGCTCAATCGATTTGGATGTGGTTTTCACTGATGTATTGTTGCAAGAAGTTGTGAAAAAATATGCCAATTTAAAGAATCGCTAATTAGAATCACTGAAAGACATCGTTAGGCGGGATCATGTCTTCCAGTGGTAGAACCGTTCTCTTCCGAAGCGATTCAAAGACTTAATAGACTAGAATATACTTCCCCCAATACTGGGTTATCTGGGTTCACTTTGTCTTGGTCCTCCTTTCATAACTGCACATAATGCCACGTGTGATTTAAGTACAATACTTTAGAATTTATAAAACTTCCTATAAAAGTAATCTAGTTTCTTCACATTTGAAACAAGTGATTAATTGGTAACACTTGCGTAACATAAAAAAACAGGTGCAACTATTTTACTTCGAAATCATCCGATCAGGACAACCAATCCATCAACCAAAGTGATGCTTAATGGTTTGGATTTCAACATTTTTAGTCACTCCTTATTACCATCTAATTAAGGTATATTTTGCCCTATTCGAATAGTAGTGTATTGCAAGCGAACAGCAGTACAATTAGATTGGGCATTATTTATAGCTCGCAGTTGCATTGACCTCGATTGACCTTTGCCATCAAGTGGCCTGCGTACTGGGGCTAAATCTACCGACGGTAATTAGGTAGGTATCGTTTATTGTCATCACAAACCATAATTGTCCTAATGCTGGACTCGGGAGTCCTTGTATAATGTTAGTGGTATATAGGTTATGTATGTTAGCCTGTAAGCCCTGTAAGGTATTTATGATTTCAGAACATGATAGATACGTAATTTATTGTATCAGGCGTTACTTTGCGGAAATCAATTGTTATTGAGTCAACAACCAACCGTTGTAGAGTCCACATCACCTGATGTTGCTCTGTTTTGGGGCGAAACACGTGTCGTGTACTATTGGAATAAGTTGTGATGGTATATACCTACCTGGAGATAATGGAGGGTTGTGGGTCCATACCAAAACAAATTCCACGTGTGCGGATTGTTGCAAAGAAATATAAATACAACTTAAATAATGATACATACGAGCAGGATTCGAACTCAACTCCTATTCGGGAATCGATCGTTCAGAACTGTGGTTATCTGCCATTTCCGCACTTTTATAACATAATAGGATAATTATTCTCAGAGTCGATGATTGTCTCGTCTGTTTGAACGCGGACACGCAGGTCGTTCACTGCGCGACAGGTGTGGGATTTGCATACGAACGCGAACGCATGACTCATGCGTTTGACACGCTTTGGGTAACTTAGCGTTTCTGCTTAGTACATTGTATGTATGTATGTACATGACAATATACGTGTACAATACAGATCGATCCAATAAATTTGGTGATAGCCTTTTGGCCATCGCTTTTTGAACGTTGGTTGATCAGTACCTTATTGAATACTCTTATTGCCTTTAACGCAAAGGAGGGTAATTTAGCTTAGCAGTATGTTTGTTTGTTTGTTTGTTTCTCTATGGGGTTCTTGACACTAAACGCTTATATCATGTTTTCAAAGTTACTATGCACGTTTACAAATTATGATCATTTATTTCAGTGAAGGAAACATGGTAAGAAAACCTGTGCACTTCAGAGAATTCTAATGACCTCAAGAACGTTACAGAAGAACAGAACAGAGAATCATAGAGTAGTGGTGTGAGGGTGTAAGCATGTACACCTGGCTTCCGCGTACTCAAGAACACGTTAAGGTGTGGGTTATTTTAGCGTCACACATGGATTGGCCACTGACTCCTTCACCAAACCCACTGTGTATACCGTAGTACTATCATCTATTATACAACGATCTCGGCCGAATCAGCTTCGTTGGAGTGTTAAGGTACATAATTACAGGGCAATTATCAATATTGTTAACAATATCAATAAATCACAAACGTGTAAAAGTTTTGTGAATAGTTGATAGATAATTTATTTGATTTATTCATTGCATCATTTCGACAACGGGATTCTGTAATTGATGGTTAAACCTCCTTAATTACTAGGAGTGGTCTCTGCTGTCAGCCCTGGTCTAATATGTCGGAGCAATATGAAAGGTCATTGACGTGATTAGGGCGACAGATGTCCTCTTCTCATGTATGTATGTTATATACATGTAGGGTTACCATCTCAACATTTGAAAAGTCTGGACAATTAGCTGGTTTCATAACATAATCCGGACATTCTTTTTAACTTAAGTACCTTTGCCTATTTGAATTAGAAGTTACAAGTTAATTGTTTGTGACAAAAACGATTAATATTTTAAAGTTTAATAAATACATAACGGCTTATCAAAGGATAATTTGATTTGTACGTTTTTATTTAAATGTTAATATCCGGACAAATTAAAAACCGGACAAAAGCCGGAGAGAACGCCAACAGTCCGGAAATGTCCGCACAAATCCATACATCTGGCGAACCTATATACATGTCAAAACATACACGTAACGTACGATATGTGTTTTGTATTAATCCAATTGAGCTCACAACTTTTTCGCTGACAGCACATATATACGTTGTAACTTGTAAAGTAACTCCGCAACGATCAGGGTTTGAATACGCTAGTAGCTAATATGGAATATAATTATGACTCTTGTAAATGAATGATAAATCACGCCATCAATTACAATTTTGAAGGGAACAAAAACCGAATAAAAAACCCAATTTTTCATGGTTACTTGTAATACGGGTGTAACTTTTGTACTTATTAGTTGCGATAGCGGCCACAGTATCACGTATTCTGTGAACATTTTCGGTGTCCATCTATTCCCGTTCAAAAGATAAAGCCCTGTGACAGGCGGACAGCGCATATTAATAATACCCAAAGATGCTTTGAGAACCTTAAAAATTCATTGCTGTGGTTTAGGTCAGATAGGTCCATCTCTAGCAACACAAAGAGTATGTTACATATAAAGCGAAACATCGTCCGTGAATACAATTAAGGGCCCGTTTCACCGGTTACGGATAAAGTTCCGGATAGCCCTAGGAATTTATCTGCCACTTAACAGTTGACGGAGCGGCAACGTCGCTTTTTTGCGTTTCGTTAGTACTACGTAAATTATTGTCATTTGAAAATTATTTTGAAAACTTAATTAATAAAATATTTTTTGTTCAAAATAATCCAATTCGACTTTTTTAATATTTTCAAGTATAATTTTATCATTATAGAACGAAAATAGTAGGATTTACAATAATATGATTTACTACAGTTCAAAACTTCAAATTCCAAATGTGTTTATAGAAACGCCACTTGAAACATTTTTTATTCGTCAGATAACGCCTTTAACAGCCACTTGGACTGGCAGATACCTATCCAACACTTTATCTGTCACTTCTGTCAGATACCTATGAAGCCAAAAGTTGTAGTTTATCTGGGAGTTAAATTCCTAGGGCTATCCGGAACTTTATCCGGAACCGGTGAAACTGGCCCTTAGTCTTATGTCTTACCGAATACAGTTGTGGTCGCGGGGGGCGCGTCCCTCTTCCGTGGCCCAATGCCAGTAATCGGCGTCGTTTGGCACGGGGACCACGAATGACTGCCTTTTTTACCAGCTACCCACTTCTTAGACAAGTTATGAAACATCGAGTATGGTGATTTTTCTTTTTTTTAAACAGTTTTTATTGAAAGGACGAAGAAAATTTAAACAGACGATAATTTTATGTCATTGATAACTGTGAATTTGTTTTCGATAATTTCAGAAACGATTTAACTGATTTAAGATTTTCACTGATGTATTATTATGCTAGGGGTAACATTAAGGCCCTATTTCCTCACTGTATAGCAATGTTAATACGCTGTGCGAGAAAACTGTCAGCTCTGGGGTCGCCAGTCTTGTCTTTTAGTTTCTTGGTTATTTAATTTATTGTATCAGGCGTTACTTTGCGGAAATCCATTGTTACTTAAGTTGTATTTATATTTCTTTGCAACAATCCGCACAGGTGGAACTTGTTTTTATATGGACCCACCACCCTCCCTTATCTCCAGGTAGGTATATACCATTACAACTTATTCCAATAGTACACGACACGTGTTTCGCCCCAAAACAGAGCATCATCAGGTGATGTGGACTCTACAACGGTTGGTCGTCGAGTGAAGTTGTCGGTCATCTTGGTTATTTGTCCAAAAAGATAATGAGCATCAGGGCCCCACGGACCAAGAGTTATAGTTATAGGTAGTAGGTACGTGGTATCCGCTGCTGTGCGCGTAGCGATGTCCGAGTGGATTAGCGGTATTCCTTGTGTTTAAAGTATTCAGACTTAAGTGAATACCGCTGCCGCTGTGGTGTGTTGATTGTCTTTCAACTAAACAAAACTCTTGTTCTAAACAACAGAAAGCATTCAGTGCGTCTATTGTATACGACCTTTGGACGTTTACCTTTATATTACGTATATCTGAACAGGCCTTAATTGTTTGTTTTATTTAAATCGGTATCAAATCAATAAATCCAATAAAAAAGATATGCTTGTTTAGAATCCCGTCTAAACATTTTTACGACAGTGGGCACTCAAGTGAATCCAGGTAAGTTACTAGTCTGTAATAAAAATACACGAAACCTTTTGAAACCGTTGATCTAGTGTATTTTTTCAGCTTCTGACCCTGACATTATGATGTAATTTTGAGGTTGTTTGTGTAAAAAAGCCCAAAAAGTAGTTGTAATTGACGTTATCGTAGTGTTTGCTCCCGTGCCAAACGACGCTCGTCAGTGTTTGGCAGGCAGCCATGGGGACCGACAGCGACTGGGGGATGAGACAATGCCCCAGGAATCCTATTCAGCTTAACAACTATATTGACAAGCAGATTTCAGTCTAAGGTTTTGCTGTCGAGTTATAATAAGTTTTTAAAAAATCTACAAAATTACCTAACGGGTTAATGACCCAAGCGTCGGAAATTTTAATGCTGTCTGAAGGCCTCTGACATGGCTTAACGACAGGTACCTATGATAACAACCGGGACCAACGGCTTTAAGTAAGTACCCAAAAAAAATAGTCAAGAAATGTTGTCACTAGTCCATTCAACCATCCACTTAGGATCTGTGCGCATGAGCGTTTTACTAAGGTCTGATTTGCCTCAAATATCTAAATGTGTACATCGCCGTAAATACGACGGAAACTCACGGGACGGTTTTTAGTCGTCAACGAAACCGCGGAATTTTTCTTCCGCCGATTTGTACCGCGTCGATGGCGGCCGCGAAAGCGATTGGCCCGTGGGAACTAGAATTATGCATAGAAAACACAATTCAATTTACAGGATACCCATAATGGCTGACAAAAAGGTAGTAAAGTGTATTTTATGGCTTGGGATTAGAGTTCAATATAGCATCGCTTCCGTATCAAGGTACTCTTGTTAAAGGAGTAACGGAGTAATAGCCCACATTAACATTCATATTATTAATTAACACTAATATTATAATTTATTTGCGTACCGACTATACCAATAATTATGTTTGGAATACAGAAAATATTTTTGAATAACGTACTTTTAGAGATAATAAATAATAGTGTTTATTTTTCTCTTTTTAATTATTTTTTCGCGGTCGGGTTTTTGTTTTATGTACTAAAAAATATACTGAGGTTAATTTAAACCGAATTGACTTCTTTTTTACATGCCATTATTTATGTTAACATACTACATACATATAATAGAAACTGCTATTTTTAGCAACTTTGTCAAAATTTTACTAATGTTCTCAAAATATATTTTTTTGCATTTTTAAGCAAAATGATTGCAATTTGTTTCAAAAGTGCAAGTTTTCTTCTAAAAGTTTGGCAACACTGTAAACACAATTCGAGCTATCGGCGCGGTAAAACTACTACAGTGCAGTGTAGTGTTAAATAGTATTAATTAATTAGCATGCGATAGCCCCATGGAATGGAATATCAAGCAGAACCCACGTATCCTGACCTGACATCCATTTCTCACGGCGCTCGTAAAATTGACGTATTGCATTTCCCCAGCCCGTTATTATCGCTGAAGGAAAAATAATTTTCGCTATTGGCCCCGATTATCGGTATTTTATTCTGACATTATTCCGCCGTAATATATTGCCCGGTGTAGGGTTCTCGGTTTTGGGAAAATTTTGTTTTTCATTGTGTTCCTTTGTGGGGCGTGCCAAGTTCATTTATTCTTTAAATATGTATAATATATGGTTATCTGGTTTTTGAGACCAGGTTTCGGTTTACTATCAGCAGTTCTTTTAAATGGAGGCCCAGATCGACTAATTTATAAATGAATCGTTTGAATCGTGTTAGATTATAATGTTTTTTATTTTGATCAAATTACAGACTCAAATTACTCTCGACAGATTAGTAGGATTTGCATTCGAACTAGTTCTGTGATTAAAACAGCACACTCTTGCACAGAAAAATGAGAATAATTTTCTTAATAGTTCTTTGATGCGAATCCATTAATGATATTTACAGACCGAATTGAAATGTTCGAATTCACTCAATCCCTTTTCATAACTATCAATAATATCCATAATGCTATCGAATGTGGACCAAACAAGACTAAATGAGTCGGTTTATTATTCGCTCTTTGTTCAAAAACACATCCATAAAAATCATTTATTGTCAATAACTGACTCTTCATGATTTTTCATAACTATTTATTAAGTAAATTACTTACCGAAGAAATATTACAATGTTTAATTAATAAAACACATTAGCTGCGCACAGTTGCACAAACACAAAAGTATTTGGAAACCCCATAAATTTTACAGAACAAAACTGACGATCGAATAGTTTGCTTGCAATAATTTCAAACGCAAATTCAATTAAAAACTGTACTGAAATGCGCGATATCACGAAAGGAACTGAGTAATTCAGTGACTCACTGAACTGCGATAAATGTATTGAAATTACCATGGAAGGTATACATATCGACGCCCCCGGGGAATAAAATCGTAATAGACAAAAGTAAATTTTACAGGACGAGCAATAAACTGTTATTCTGTTCTAGCTCATAAACTAACCGGCCTATATTAACACACAATACATCATTTTTTTCAGTATTTTTTTTTCTTAATAAGTAGCTATAATAAAAAAATATATAATGTATACTTTTAAAGTTATTACGAAAGATGTATAATACTGATTTTATATTTAAGTGTATCCTAAGTAACGGCACATAACGATTTTATTCTAGTGAAATTGTAATATCATAAAAACTATATCCCTACATTACGATGTTTTTCTACAGTATTTTCATGAATGAATGGTAATTGTAATAAACTAATACGATTTTGTTCTTGTAAAAGCTACCAGTGTCTTCTTTCGTATAGCTATATAACGACTTTGGAAATAGTATCACATTACTACATGTTTTCAAATTCATAAAAATTTCAATTTTCATGTCAATAATAAAGCAGTAATATACGTTTACCGTTCAAGATTTACCAAGCTAATTTAGGTAAAGCATGTTATTGACAACAGTTATCAATTTATTTACGTGAATAAAATCGTATAATGCCTTACCGATTTCTCGCGACATGCGTTCGTTCCATAATGAACGACTACGATGTTTTTACGGGAAGAATTTGTTACATGATTTCCGTAGAATAAAAATAAAAATTGTTATTACTTTATGAATTTTCTGTCAAAAAATCTAAAAAAAAATCAGTAGGTGTATTTCTACCCATAGATGCCGAAAATGCAAAAACATTAAAATAGTGGTAATAGCGCATAACCATTTTATTCCCCGGGGGCGTCGATATGTACTTATTATATACTAGTAACCGTCCCTGCTTCATTTCAGGATGTTTATTTTTCATTTCCAAAAGATGGCTGGCCAATGCAGCCATCATACACAAAAATACTTTTTCAGATCCGACTGACAGTTCCACAGAATATCACGTTGAAACGAACAAACAAAAAACGTTAGGGACGTAACACTTTACGTAAATACTAGTTGTCCCGGCGTACTTCGTACCGCATTATGATTAAAAAATGTTTTGGTGATATATCGACAGCAACGCCACCTATCGGGTCCAATTGTGAATCTAAACCATTCCCAGATCGCCTTGAACACACACACAAAATTTCATCAAAATCGGTCCAGTCGTTTGAGAGAAGTTCAGTGACATACACACTCACAGAAGAATTATATATATTAAGACTAAGCAGCATTAAACCCAAAGGCATCACCAATGCGTTGCCGGCCAAGGAAGCCAAAAAAGAAAAAACAACAATTCGCAAGTGCCTTGTTTATAGCACCATTAATTTGCTTGTGGTCTCTTCTTTCTCCGCAAACTTGACTGATCTTAAATTCCTATATTACAATATTAGAACAAACTTTGTTTATACACCTGCAAATGTTTAACATCCTTTCATTGGACCATAGAGCATTTTTTTAAATTTACGTTCAGATTCACGAGCCATCGCCCCACCTCTCCCCAGCGAGGCAAAGCCGTGTCAGTATCGCACAATTACCAATCCGGGCTTAATCCGGGCGGGAGAGCTTTGCGCGCTTGTCTGGCACGAACATCTTGATCGAGGGCCGTTGGAGTGCTTGCAGCCACCGTACCCTTATCCCCCTGCCTATAGCTGCACGAAGGTAAAGCCATGTCGTTTCAAGCCAACCGCCCCTTTTGTTTAGATCCTGGATTGATAGGACTAGGGCATTTAATTACGTAGCTAGATCATGTTAAAATTTAAAGTGAGTTTTGTTTCTCTTCTTTATTTTATTTACATACTTTTTACTAAGATAAACAATAAATTCAACAACAATATTATGATAATTTAACTCAAACGAAAAATAATATTTATTAAATTGAAATTGGAAAGTAAATTATGAAGGATTGTATTAATTTTAATTGGCATTGTATAGGAAATTTTTAAATCCTATTAATTCTAGCTGGATTAAACTGTTTCACAAATTTTCAAGCAGCATTGACAATTACTAAAGGGACATATAACCAGCTAAAATGAAAATCTCTTAAAAGATGGTAGTTTATCTTCCACATTCATTGAAGTGAGCGAATAAGGTGTCATAAGAGCTCTTGGCATTTAAAGGCAACCATCAGAGATTTACGAGTATGTCAATAGTAAATGATCGCTATAGCAACGCGGGGCGGTCGAGGGTTGAAAGATTAAGGGCATAGTCCACCGACCTGGTCAAGTGTAGATTTATATCTATGACTGTAACCAGCAGATTTCAGTGATCTATAGAGCTGTGTTGATCAAACGAAGGTTGCCATCTTTTGTGTTGCCAACACGTCGTGTTGGTCGATAGATTTAAACCCAGCGTTAGATTTATAAAGCTCAAGTGCGGATTGGCATACTTCACACACTTTTGAGCACATAATGGAGAACGCAGAACTCTTCAGGTTTATTCGCTGAAGTGATTTTAATTTGAAAACATGAATCATCCAAGGTTCGGACCCGTGTTTCCTGTAAGGGAGCCTAAAGCACAAACCAAGTTAAACAAGACAATGACAGTCGTCACACACATGGAACTAATTAGAAAAAAATAGTAAGTATTTAAATGATATGAGTTACTAAAACTAGATCTTTAATCATTACCATTTTGGGTCAGTTAACATCCGCACTGACTACACCGCTACCAATGCATGCTGGGGCATTGTGGCGAAGTATACTCGACGATACCTATTCAGCTATATATCAGCTATACATCTGTGTCCACTGGCCACCCATTCCAATAACAAAGATTCCATCATTCTTCAGCCATTGTTTCTCGCAAATCGATGCGTTTCGGATATATATTCTGGTTTTATGGGTCTGTCAGATCGTCCGGCCCAGTTTATCAGGCAACGTGCGACCGCAAATCTAGACTGGGAAACTGTACTAAATACCTACACTGGATGGAACTAACTTGTCGCTATTGGAGTGGAGGGGAAAACTGATGTAGACTTAGATATCTTCTGGAATTTTGAATAATCCACACTGACCATAAATTGATATTTTTTAGATCTATCAAGATGATGGAACTTCTGTTGGGCTAAGCGAATCTCTTGGTTAGATTAATTGTAACTCTAAATACTACAGATAGGTATGGATCTGACTGTCGACACTAAAGGGGAGAGAAAGCTCACGTGCAAATAGTTAAAGAGCTTCTGAAATTGGAAATCGTTTAGGTAGCTGTTACTTTTAATTGCTGAATGCCGGACTTTTGAATTAATAGTTTTTAGATCTTGACAGTGCAAAAGTTATAAAAAACTTTTGTTTGTTTGTTTGTTTGTTGTAAATAAATTTGTTTAAAAGCTTTTTCGTTGCATCCATTTCCTGATTAAAATTAGTTGTGTACATTTAATATTACAATAATACGAATTTATTGGTTGCGTGTTTAACTTCTGAAGTGAATTGTAAACCAATATTCACAATCAAGTTAGTTCTGAAACTAATACCAAGGGTATTTCATACTGAGTTATGCAGGCACAATAATCATTGCCGCACAAACTCACAGAAAGGCAGTCCGGTCCGGTAGCGGCGATTGCCGGGCCTGACCGCAAACCAACGGACGGCTATATTTAACGACACAGCCCTACATCTGCAGACTATACAACTAGCCATTGAGGATATTTCCTTGGAGATCGGCTAACCTAAATCAGAATACTACGAAGTAGATGTGATTCGCGGCGTTTTATAAACTACCTAGTTTACAAAGCATTGATATTGAAGAGAAAAAACTAAATGATATTCGTTGTGTAAGTAGTTATTGTGCTAATTGCACATAGATACTTTACAATCGGATGGGTATTTACGATTTACGATTTTACTTCGATTTTTCACATATCGAGGCTTAGTTTTTTACACGACTATGGTCAAGCCACAAGGTTCGTGATTGTGATTTCAACACGTATGTATATTATGCTGATCTGTTCCCACAGAACTTCTAAACTAGTTATTATAATTTAACAAATAAGGTATTATTTGAAGCGTCTCGATTCTCCGCTGGTATGAAGGCCCATTTTATCCAACAATATGACGACCTACAGAGGATACAAAGTCCTTTCAAACTTTTATTAAGGTGCCGAGTTGGGTTTAAAGGCTTAATTAGCACATCGAATGTATAAACAGAGACAATGCTGCCGTTTGTAAAAGTAATACTCTATAAATTGTGGAAAATATTAATATGTAGGTATATTATATGTATGGTACTGTATACATATGAATACAATGCAAACAGTAAATCAACCAATCAGATAGACAAACACCATGCATACGGAGCTACATTAATTGTAACAGATAGCGGCCGACTCATTAATTGATAATAATTAATGCACAACTAGTTTGCTGGTCGCTGTGTCCTTACAACAATATCAATCTACGATTGTTTGCAAGTGTATGTTATGATATGTGACATATTTCTTCTTTTATTGCCGGCGACTCTGCGGATGCTTCTGGTGTTATTTTCATGGGGAAACGGTGACTACTTACTATCAGATCGAAGGTTCCTAAGCCTCCTAAGTATACTGAGTAACTGTACTTGAAAACTTTACAGGAGGGCGATTATAAGAGAGAAAGGTTGCATTGTAAATGTAAGTATAATCAAGAAAATATAACTGACTAAACACAGGTAAATAAATTGAAATATATTTGAATTTATTTATGTTATTTTAGTTGATGGCTTGTCTATCCATCGTAACAAAAAATAAACCGTAGGCTTACTTGCTACTATCAGTCATTTTCTCGTACCTTCGTTCACTCAAACATAAGAACAGATAAAAAACCCTACATAATAATATTATTAAACTTAAGATTTCTTACGTTGAATACGTTACGTTGAGTTTATTAATATTTAAGTCAGAGTCCAAGGTAACTTGTTATTCAAAAATAGAAGTATTTTGGAGGTTATTTCTTTAAGTTATTTTTAAGGTCAAGTCTGTAAGTTACCGAAGTAAGTTTTTGTTATTTAAAGAAATGGCGTAAAAACTCGGTAATATTTATATTTTAAATGTAAAATTCTATGTTTTCCTTAATGTTTCAAGATCAGAAAGATAATCTTAAGGATGGACTAACAGATCATTATTTTTTTATTATTGAATCACAAGGTAAATTATTATATTAATTAAAACTCAGAACATTCTTAAATACTACAATAGTCAAGAATTAAATTATTATTTTTTCAGTTTATATTAAGTATTCAATTATAGAAATAACAAGTTAATAGTGTTTGAGGTGACACTTAGGTACCTATTGGTTATATTTTTACAGTTAAAAAAGTTATCTCATTTTTACGTTTTTGTTATTCATTAATATCCAGGCAAATCAAAAGACAATTTCAAAAGCCCGACACAAGCCCAAAAGTCCGGACATGTCCGAACAAATCCGGACAAGTAGCAACCCTAGCCACAGCTACAACCCTGCGCACTACAACTAGGCTTAAAAAGTTTCAAAGTGTTTATCAACTGCAGGAAACTCTAACAGCTCCGGAGGGACGGGACGCAGCGGACCGATCGATGGGCCGGAAAATCTCGGAAAATTTCGGCCACTCCCAGCTGTCATTTAGTTGTAGACTTTTTTGGGTTTAACGGGTAACGTACGTTTATCTACACCTCGCCTGTCCCCGTAGTCTCGGACTCCAGCACAATAACGAGTAGGGCCCATATCGTAAAGGGTAAAAAACACTTATAAATACTACACTGTAGTAGTTAAAATGTTTTGTTGGTAATCAATACTTTGTATACTTTGATTATAAATTATGTAAGTAGGTATATGTAATAATAATTAGGTATACTGTAGTAACATTTGTATGTTAGAACAATAACAAATTTTGTAAACACCATCTATTTTACCTACACTTTAACAAATAAATAATTTGAATTTGAATACTAATAATAAATCTGTAACTGGTCACTGTCTGTACATAGAAGATATTTATGAGAAAAACTTTTACGGGGCGTTTTTATTAACGTGACAAAACCCAAAACAAAGATTTTTAGAATTTTTGTCTGTCTGTGACTTGTACGCGGTAATCTCCAAAACGGCTTATCCGATTTGGGTGCGGTTTTCACTTAATTATAGTGGTAAGGTCGAGGAATTTTGTGTACCTACATATAAATTGCCCGTTACACAATATCCTATTGACAAATAGTTTAGAACTGACGATCGTATATTTAAAAAATATAATACGTGTCTGGCATATTCGCCTATTTTTCGTTCAAAATATAAAATAAACTCGATTCCGTTTAATCAACATCTATGTTACCTATTTAACACCGGACGGGCCCAACAACGGGGTAGTTCCACGACTAAAAATCCTTTATTTACCCAAAACCCAATCTCCGGCACCGTTCAGCTCGGACAGAATTCTGCGTCCCGCTTGCCGTTAACTAAACTCACAGTCTGCCGTACCTACAGCACACTGCGATGTAACGTATAGCGTTTTAATTTAACGGTTGTAAACATTGTAGTCAAGCAAATCCTAAAAAAAAACCTAAAGGGACAAGGGATAAAGAATATTTTGAATCTGAAATTTAGCGTCAAACGCTGTAGTAGCAATACTTTTTATTTTCTCGAATAGCAGTTACCCCAGCCTGCATTCACTAGCAGGCCGTTAGACGGCACGCTGCTCGTATTGACGGCGGCGAGTGGTCGATACCATCTGCAGCCTGTACGTAGCCTTAAATTAACCTTTTTAGGGACAAACCGTATGCACTCGCCCGATACGGACAGGAAATAGCTGAAATGGAGGAATACCGAATAACAGCCGTTAGGTCTATTTCTCGCTTTGTTCCGGTAAACTTATTCCTTGCCACTAAACAGTACTAAACACTACTACTACTACGAAGCAGTAGTAAAAATTATATGCGTATTAAAATTTAATTATCACCAGCGTGGTGGACTATGGCCTATACCCCTCTCATTGTGAGAGGAGACCCGTGCTCAGCAGTGGGACAGTTATGGGTTGTGATGAAACAGTACTAATCTCAGTACCCACATTAGAAAAAGTGGCAAGCATAAGATAAAGATCAATCGCTGTCGCTCCAGACCTTCAACTATCTCCATACCAAAAATCACATCAATCCCTTGCTCTGCTTTGACATGAAAGAACAGTCATGTCCTATTTATAATATTAAAAATAAGTATAAGTAGGTATCCTCTAAATAGGTAGGTATAATTTTTTTTTAATTGTGAACCGATTAAAATAACGAACACTAAAATATGACCTCAAGCATAAAATAATACCTCAGAGCAGACAGTATTCGAATCGGGTCAACGCTATTAGAAATCAACACTGTTGAACGCACAGCAAATGCAATAATATTTAAGGTTATAAAAGTTTAGGTAATTACACTTTATGTAAAACAAATAAACAGCTTTCATAAATGTGATTATGTAACATGTAACCATTTTTGGCAATTCGTATACCGAACAAATCTGAATAATAAAAAGGAAAGAATAAAAAGGGTTAGGTATAACAAAATCTGAATAAATTTGTTCCAACAAAATAGAATTCTATGAATATTTAGTATACCGAACTGTCTATGGATGAATTTTTCGGAACACGACTGCAGGTGAGTCGTTCAATAGTTAGATTGAAATGGCTTGCTGGCGGAAACGGTTTCACTCGATATTGACGTATGTTACCGTGTTACGTTGTCATATTCGTTACTTATAGACGCAGTTCGCGCGGTTCACCGTTTTGGCTGGCTTGCCGAGCCTAAATCTCCCTAGATTTTGAGGGTAGAATCACGGTAATAGTATCATACAGTAGTGTGACTCGGCCCTGTCCTTGAAATAAATGCCTACTGACACCGCGCTCTAGGGCCGCCTCTTTCTAGTTGTAGTGAATGTAAGTGGGTGGGTAATACGCACGCTTCCTGATTACAAACTCACACGTTCGATCGTCCCTATGGCGCTTCTGTGGCTGTTGTATACTTAATGTCTACTAAACTCCGAGGCGCGTAGGTATGATTCGCGTTCCGACCGTTTGTATGAACATGGATTACTGTATAATTATACTGTATAATTCTATTACCGTGGTAGAATGTAAGATTGAAGATACTAGTTCGCATATTAATAATGGGATTCAACATGGCACACGCCATATTTCTTGTCCTAAAGATCTAAAGAGACTAGTTTTGTTCAAGTAACAAATTAAGTGACGGTGCAAATGTTTCAGTTTCATTTTATATGTGGAGAAAAATCGAACTTTTTTATTGAACATTTTCTTGTGTAAACCTATAAAACGTGTACATTCTATCTTGCGATAAAAACATGTTTGTCACGAGTATCATGAAGGTTTTGCTCAAGATATAGCTACCGAAGGTTTTCTCATTAAAAAAAAGTTTTATGTAACAAAAAAGACACTACATAGCTGTCAAGCGCCATTTTTCTTAAACGATTTTTTAATAGTTTTCCAAAATAACTTTTTACTAATACATCGATTTTGAAGAAGTTCCTACAAATAGCTTACAGTAAACGTAATTCAAATAATAGTTCTCTACCTACATCGTGATGCATTAAATTGAGAATCGTGACAATGAGAGTCGTTCTTGGCGGCATCAATTTCACAGAACATCTCTCCGAATACACCAAAACTAATCGGTAAGTATATTTGCCGTTTAAATAAAAAACTGGTTTGTACACGAGCAGACGTGTGAAACACAAGTACCGCGAAGATTGAGGGACGCCTGTCATTTATTCGCAAAGAGCATTACTAATAAATTCGCAGTTTAAAAACAAGCAGTTACCTACTTAAGTAATTAACATTTTTTTGTAATATGAATCAGTAAAAAGCAATTAGGGTAACTTGGTCTTGTGAACCAATTTTAAAAGTAACTATAATATTAGGTGTCGTTTATTGATAAATTACTTTACATTCATTCGTAAAAGACCAAAACCATGTCAGTCCATGTCTTTCAAGGAAACATTAATACATTTAAAAATTAGATAAATTGATAATACGATACGATAAAAAGTAACATATCGGTCATATACATAGCCCTTAGGTCAGTCATCCCGGTATGTTTTCATATAAAAGCAATCACGGTTATGGAAAAAAATAATTTATTGAGAGCAAACGGTTAAATAAGGTTTCATCAGACTTCAGTACTCCTCAGATTTCAGTCAGCATTGCTTTTCACATTTTTAAAGGTACAAAGTAAAAAAGTAAAGGTATATTCCATTGATGTCGTTACGTTTTCTTTCCGAAACAACAACGCGTATAAGTGTGAAATCTCCCCGCGTGTGTATATACAGAGGCATAAATTAATTAGTGGGACATGAGACTACATGTTTATTGACACTGACTTTGATTAACCGACGAACGGTTTTATGCAAAAACATTGGAACAAGAAGAAAATATTAAACTTTTGGCTTTCCTGCAATGAAATTCAAAGGACTTTTGTGCATAATTTTTTTTTATTTCGAGTTGGAAAAAACATTTTTTATTATTATCGGTTTTTCAGGCATTGCATGAAAACCTGTGAACGGATTTTGATGTATTGTTTGATATATTTATGTGGATGAATTTTGATAAACTGAATATCTACAGATATTTTCCGCTAAATATAAACGTTATCTTTGGACGAAGGATAAAAATGGTGCAAAAACCCACACCATTTAAAAGCTGATCTCATGTACATTGCTTTATCTTTTATGAAAATCATTTAAATAGAACTCCGGTTCTAGCCTTACGTATTGCGTGAAATAAATAATATATTGTTTCTGTTTCATAAAAAACTAAAAAAATCCGGTCTAGTACGAGCCAGGCTCGGACATGTAGGGATGTAGGGTGTCCATCCCATCGTTCTAATTCAGTCAAAGATGTATCGCTACCCTTGAGGAATAAGATGGTCGCCTCTAATAAAGTGTATTCAGATCCACACCTTTCCAACCGGAACATAATTGCTGGTAAAACAATTATTAGACGGTAGAAATGGTACTAAGTACCGTGGCGGGCGGTGGTACTACCATACGTCCCATATAGGCTCTACCACCTATAAAATACTAGCGTAGAGATTATACAACACAAAAACCATACAATTCATAATTCTGTACGTATGACGACGATATAATGTATAGGATTTAAAAGTAATGGTGCTATAACGCATAATGGCATCCACTGGACCCACTTGCAACTCAATTGAATTTAATGGCGCGTCGCGCGAACTGAGTACACAGCTCCTCAACTTACGATACAAACACTGCACTATACACGGGATAAGGGAACCTATAGTTTAACACGTAAGAGCGAAATTGGCAAACGATATACGAGGATCTAGTGCCGAACTTATCATTTATCGATAGGCGTATTGAGTATAGAAGTGAAGTCGCGAGGGTCCTCTATATTTTAGTACTGCGATAAAAATGCTTTCCGATCGAAAATCTTTGGGGCGTGATATAAAAATATATTTTTGTTTTGCGTGACGCTCGGTGCCCTATTATCAAAATGGATTTTGGTCATTAAATAAAAATAGTTAAAAATTTAATTAATATTTTTTTTACATACTATAAGTTAATGCTTGACTACAATCCCACCTGGTGGTAAGCAACGAGGCATTAACTTAGAAGCCTATTCACTCTTGACTTGATAACACCTACATTGTAATCGAACGGAAATGCCGACGCAGGCAATTTAATTTATCATTTTAAACTCTAATTCTAACTTTACTCTTTTAGTAGATTATTTACTTTAAACAGGTTTTTATATTAATACTGTTATAAACGTCTTTGTTGTTTCGAATATCGTTTGAAATATAGCATGAGGAAGAAACGAAAGAAACTCCTCTGACACTGACATCACCATCATATTGACTGCACAAATCTTTGAACATTATTTACTAGGCATTGATAAACTGGCTGAACAAACGAATAAATTATTACTCATTATTAGAACATTTATGAGCATACACTTCTTTGCCAAACCCCGAAATATTGTGTTACATTTAAAAATAACCTTTACTATAATAAACATCAAAAAATGTCTACAAAAACCACTACGCCCTATAAATCCGTTGTTAACCAATCTAACAACTGCTTTGAAGCGTTGAATCACAGCTTTATAAAATCACGCATTAAAAATGAATCCCATGTCACATGCCCCCATAAAACCCCTTTGAGAGGCAAGCTACAATTATCCTCAAATATATCACGAGCTATAATGACGACTAACGTGAGGCCGCGGCTAATAATTCCCTCGTAACCCATTAATAAAACTATATTTTTATGAGAGACATATTTTTATTAGGCCATTCTTCAAACGCACGTGCGGCCAAGAATAGTAAGAGTAATGGACATAAATAATACAAGTTAATTTTCTTTACTTGTTACGCAGTTAAGGATCTCGATGAGAAATTGATAAAACTATTAATGGCGCGCTTTGTGGTAGGTCTTTTTTATCAGACTTTAAATTTATAACGTAGACATTTCAGAATTTTAACAAGTGCATCTTAATTTTTTAACATTTGTTGATAGTCAGCAGCAGGTTTTCGTTGTGTTTAGCGTGTATGAAACTTTAAAATGTCATTTTTTCGTGAAGTTCTTTCTGTACTGAAAACCAGCGCTGTTAAGTCAGCATGTAGCTTTAAGCTGAGGACCTTTTTGTATTGTGGTTAGACAATATTTAATTTTTAACTTTAAATTTTTTCTCTTTTTATTTCTGTTTTATTTTTTATTTTTTATTGTTAAATTATTGTAATACTGACATAAAAATAAATAACTTTCTTTCTTTCTTTCTTTCTTTCTTTCTTTCTTTCTTTGTTTGTTTGTTTCTTTCTTAAAGCTTGCCTGGCTTGCTATCACCATTTTGTTTGAGTCAACCGCCAAACGACTTGCTCAATCAAACGGATCGATGAAAACTTTGTGTATTACTTATTTCGATAGGTACCAGCGACTACATGACTTACCTAAGATACAAACATATGTAGCAAAATCTATACTTACTTCGGTATGCGTCAATTGGTATTACTACGAGAGCTGGTGAGATAGATTAAGCAATGTCTAGATGCAAAAATGTTAAGCGAGGGCGATAACAAGTGAAGAATAATTAAAAAAGAAACAACTAGTATAACACGCTGTAGTTTTAATTCCGAAGTGTTGTAACGACTTCGAAATAAACATCAATTTCCATTCCGTCCTAACCCACGTATCGATTTTGTCCCAGCCGTAGCCAGTACAAAGAACTGAACGTCGTACAACTTGTTAACATATCGAGATAAGTTTACCCCGAGGTGACTTTGGAAACTAATTTCGTGATAAAATGAGTAAAGCTGCGGGTAACGGAAAAAGTTTCAGATCTTCATTGCGTATTCAATGCCGATGCTGAAGCACTGAGCTTGCTTGTATGATTCTACATTTATTTTTTCATGATCAAATCATTGATTTCTTCTAAGAAAATTATAGCAAACTACGTATCTACTAAAACGTTGGAAATTTAAATAATTTGTTTTTGACTGGTTTTTAATAAATTTAAATTAATTAATTTTGACTGGTTCTTAACCTAATGCTTTACAACATACATAATTTATATTTCTAAGTATTAACCGACTTTTCGGCGAAATACAGCAGGCAATACATTAAATAAGTCTAAACATGGATCCGTATAAAATATTATGCATGTTTAATGATACTAGGTCACTTTAAAATTAATTACTAATTTAAAAATCAGTACCTAATCTTATAATAAAATCTAATGTCTCGATTGGCAAATTTGTCGAATTGTCAACATAACGTTGCAAGGCCCAGCAGGGGAAAAGTTATCGGGTATTATTTTAATCATTGCAATGTAGTATATAAATCGTACTACATTATCTTATGCAAGTTTGATACAATAAATAGTTACAATCGTTCACGTCATTCATACCTGAGCACTAGGATCATGTACATACATATCTGTAACAAAAATATCTGCGTCGCCCTGTAATCAAACCAGTCGCTACGCACAACGCAGTCACTTCAAACAGAGCTCCGACTTCGTCAATTATGAATCACATTATTCTCTTATTAAAACAAATAAGACTTAATGAAAATTTTCATTTCAAAACGAACTGTATTCAGCTGTTTAATTCAATCAAAAGCTGCTTAGTAAGTCATGAGGGTCACTCGGGTCGTTGGGCGTTTTAATATTAAACATTTACACGGAATAGGCCATTGTCTTAACTCACGCTATAAACTATTGATAGACCACATGGCTTTTTACTTAAGAATGCTTTTTTTTGTTTAGGGCTGCCTAAATAATTGGTTATTGCTTACAATAAGCAGTTGTTTTTATTCCAGGTTTCTGTAAATTCTTCTAAATTCTGCAAATAATGCAAAAAATGCTAAAACTTCCCTGTGGCATACCCTCTAGTTATCATAGCATCGGTAGTAGCAACAGTGCCCAATTACAAATCATATCTAAAACGCTTCGAAATTCCCATTCCGCTGGAAACTTCGGAATATAGAGTAGATATTAAATGCATCGACAGTAGTACTGCTTGGCCGTCGTTAATGTCGTGATTACTCACATATAAGGAGACTAGGATTGGGATTCTATTTGCATGGCCCATGGGTGTCATAGACAAGAACACACACCGATCGAAAACCTAAATTTAAACTCCACATTAAAATTTCCACCCGCTAGGCCTCGAACCCTGGACCTTCCGAATGGCAGTCCGGCGTTGTAATTGTAACCATTGCGCCAAATGGATTGTTAACATCATCAGGTGTTTGAGAACCAGCAAGCTTTATCATACTAATACACTTGCTGAGCTAGTCACAAGTCACAGTCATTCCTTAATAAGGAATGACTGTGACATATTATATCGTTTGATCGCAAGTCACAGTAATTCCTTAATAAGGAATGACTGTGACTTGCGATCAAACGATATAATATATCGTTTGTTCGCCGCACCTGAGACTCGTGAGCTACGATTATGGACAAGTTAAAGTAAACATTCATACCGGGAATGAGATTATTGAGTTCAGAGTCAAGTTACCTTTTAATGTGTATTTGTACTGGCCCGGGCCTGTTACTCGTAACTTATGCGTTGTGTTTGACGACTTGACCCTATTAACACACTCGTATTTCTTAAACTATGTTTCAGTAATAACACGGCAGAGGCATTGATATACTTATAAAGGGTGTGTTATGTGACTGTATATCAATGTGCGTAAGTCATATTTGATGATTCCAAATATACTCTTACGGTCTTATTACAAAACGTGGTCTAAATATTGGTTTAAACCACGCCTAAGAAGTCTAGGGTTTTATTTAGAACCATGGCTTAGATCTGAGTTTATTACAAAACGCAAAATGATCGTGGTCTTCTTAGTACATTGGTTTAAACCTTGCACAGACCTTACTTCAAATAAAAGCGACAGATTATACACGAAAATTATTCATTCAGTCAAAAATCATTCGATTGCAACGTTCCATTACACAACAACGAATTTATTTTCTATAAAGCCGTTTTAATGAAAATATTTATCATTAAAATTAAGAACTTAAATAAGATAAATCAGATTTCAAATAAATTATTGCATATTATTTAATCAATTCCAATGACTGCCACTGTTGTGGGAATTATTGCATACTAAAAACAAGTACTTATGAGCAATCCATGACCACAAGTATAAAGGAATGCATTTCTCGCGCGTAATACAAACACAAAATTCATAATAAGAAGACCATTGTTAGAAGCATTAGTTAAGTTAAACAAAATCCACTTGATGCTTTGTAATTTATTACACTATCGAGTTCTTTTGTTTATAAGTGTTACGATACGAGTGTGTAATGCCAAGCGGAGTCTTATTGTAATTCTTTTCGTCTTTCGGTTGTAACGTTTAGTCGTGTTAAATCGTACCTATTAAAATGGATCTACAAAAAAAGGAGACGAGAAAACTGGAGTTCCGAAGAGAAAGTTAGTACCTACAACCTTACCTTTTATTTATTTAGTATCTCACATTTCATACATTTGATACAATAGACCAACATAACTCTATCACTTACAATGTTAATTGTTTTTTAATATTTTAGGAAATCGTACGACAGTTAATTGCACAATCAGCTTATATATTAGAAAATAAAAACACCTCTACCAAAATAAACTTTTTAAAAGGCAAAGAATGGGAAAATGTTACAAGGAAGTGAGCTTTTTTTACATATTTGCCATTTTAGATTCTGGTTATGACGACAGGCGTCTCACTGCCAGATGTCGTTGGGCTCTGTAACACCTACTCAATAGTACTAAAGCACGGTGGTAGCGTTTTTTCTTCAGCCGGGATAGCTGCCACTGTCCTAAAATCGACCGTGAAATGTTTTCAGGTGTTTCGATCAGTGTAAAAAATCTAGACAACTAGAAATGATGCAGTTCATCAACTTCCTCTCTAGCCGACGTCTACGGGCAACCGTCACTGCTTTGCATCAGATGGCTAGTCTGGTCGTTGTCAGATATTTACATTAAAAATACTGCTATTTAAAACATAAAGCTCACCTAATATATTAAAAGCTGTCACTCCCTATGTGAGCTTTGCTATACAGGTTATTAATAAAAAACAATTGTAAATATGTTAAAATAATAACTTCAGGTTGATGTGGTGCAAATGAAAGTGGAAAAAGCAAGACCGAGTACTAGTACACAGGCAAGTCAAAGTGGCAGAAAAATGCAGAGCCCAGAGAAATGCTCTCTGAGAAGTTGGATCCAGGTAAAATCATTTTCAAATTAAGCTAATGTTTTGAGCCAAGTTAACTTTCTACGTAATTTAATTAACACATCTTGCCTCTAAGACATAAGGATTCTGAGTATATTTTTTACGGGGCATATAAGTACATACTTATTTTCCATATAAATATTTTGTGTTCAATCTTAAAAGCATATTACCGACTGGCAGTATACATAATCTGGGTACAAGGAAAATAAATTCATAAGTCAATTTGTATAATTTTTATATTATATAATTATATTTATAATAGGTAATTGATATAAAGTTTTTTAAGTATTTACTTTTTTATTTCAGAATGCATACTGAATAAACCGAGAGGGACACTTAAGAAAAAATATAAAAATATATCTCAAACTATGTGAGTAACAAACATTTAAAATGATGGTATTATTTCCTTAAGTTGTGTAATTTACAACATACATTTTGCAGAATCCTTTAATACATAAAATGTAAGTTTAGATTTCTCTATGCTAAATAATATAAAATTTTTACAATCCATATTACTGACAAAAATTAAAAGAAATTATAAAAGTACCTAGGAAAGCCAAAGTGGTTTAAATAGCACTGTCACACCTGTATTTGCTGTAAATCAAACTGTGTAGTATTTCAGTTAATGTGTGTTACTTATGTCATAGTGAACTATTTGAGGTGAATAATTTAGTTTTCATAGTAGCAATGTCTCCAACTTATACATGACAATAGTATTTAAAATTGAAAAATGCACAAATGTTTTATCAGACAAATAACCTTATTATTATTCTTTTTTCAGGTACTTAGAATAACTTGAAAAGAATAACAGTAACAAAACAATGTATACTATAAAATAAATATTAATTATCTAAAAATGGGCTTGTATAAATTCTCTTCTCCTTATATTGCCACGGATTGTATTTGCTACAACTGGCAAAGCTATTTCACCGGAGGAACATGGCTGATTGCTCTCAGGCTCATCGGGAAAAAGGTCTTCCTGCATCTCCATGGCAATATTGTGTACTGCCACACCACCTTGTTACAATATCCATGATTTTTAACTTCGCATCACAAATCACCTGCATCAAAGATATAAGGGCTATTTAATTTATGGATTGTTTAGCATATTAACATATAAGATATTATTATATTGTAATTTGGACAGTAAATAGGCAGTTAACTTTATTAATGCTAACAAATTAAACATACCTGCACATTGATTGAAGGAAATCCTTTTTATATATAATTGTCCACCATTAGCATTTGTCTTTTTGACACGTTAATTATGTGTGCAGTCTATTGCACCAATAACTGTGGGGAAGTTTTCAATACTACGAAACTTTCTCATTGTTTCTTCTAGTTCATCCAAGGTAACAGGCATTTTAATATATCTATGCCCACAGCCCCACACTTTGCTTACATATGGCTGAGAAACCCCATGCAAATTAGCTGCAACATCTTGAATCTATAATAATAACAATATCATTAATAAACTATATTTACCACAATGTTAATATCAGTAAAACAGAGGTATATCTTTGTAGTGGTACTGCTCACGTTCGAGGAGGGAAGATTCGCATTAGATACCGTACATTACATTCATTATTATTATTGTACTAAGACTATAATTTTAAGATTTTATTTTATGCACTTACTTCGTGGCGAGCCCAGCATCGTATTGCACACATGACTTGTATTTCAGGGGACAATGAGCCTCCCCGAGGATCGAGAGTCAAGTGTAGTCTCACCAAATCCACTATTTTCATAGCAAACCTCTTAGAAAATCTATATTTAGATTTGAAATCTTCATCACTTAATTCGATAAATGGATTTACGCTAAACGGTTTACATGACCTCTGTTGGATCGCTCGGCGATGCTTATTAATAAAGTATCCGCAATATCTGCTAAATCTATTGACTCAAACATGTTAAACTCCTATTTTCGCTAATAACAAATATAAACGACACTAACCTCGAAATACTAACTGTGACGTTTGTGAGTTAGACCATCGTTAAACTAGGGGTCTCGCAGGTTTTTCTTTTTGACAGTAGATAGACCATAGTTTAGCGTTAAGTCACGTTTTGTAATAAGAATTGTGATTAGATCATGGTCTAAATGGGATTTAGACCTGGCCTAAAATTAGACCGCGTTTTGTAATAAGGCTGTTAATGTCATACACATTTGCACTATACACTGGAGGTACAAAGGTTACTATGCTAGACCATTGTTCAAAGGGTCTTTCGTGGGTTCGATACCCCGCCGACTGCAATTGAAATAAACCGTAATCTAATGATTTTAGTGTTTAAATTACCTTGTTAGCATTTCTATTGCAATGGCTGTGATTGGGACATTTTTTTTCCCGATTTTAGTATGACACCCGATGTCCATAGTAATAATAAGTCAATGTACTTTATTCTCCCTTCTTTCTTGTGGCCTTTGGTGTTGATAATGGCTACGGTCCACGTGATGTGACCACGCGATATTCACACAAAAGAAGAATTACACAATAACTGCACACCACCCACACGTACTCACGCATTTTCGATACATAATGATTTCGTAACATCAGTAAATATAATTTTTATGACCGTACGAAGTAGTTTTGACGAGAGCATGTGGAATTTTATGCTTAATTACGATATTGGTGTAAGCTAGACTATGTACATGTGAATCGTTAAGTAAGTATTGAATAATATATTAAGCACATTTCGCTTGTTTTTATTGCGAAAGTTCTTATTGCCAAGACATTAAAACACTGTTAAAATAAATGTTTGTTCTATGTTTCTGAGTGTTTGTTAGTAGTCAATCGTATTATCGCAACGCTTAACTGTCCACAGCTGGGCTCAGATCTCCTCACAAGGGTTAGATTTCCTTCACCGAAAGTAACAACTAATACAACCATAATTAAAAAAAATTAAAGCCAAAGTCTGTCAGCCACGCAGAAGATTTTGTAAAGGATTCTATTTCTCATCGTAAGTTATTCTTAATTAATCCTCGTGTTTCGTGCGTTTCAATCACAGCTCTCAATCGTAATAAAACAGGTGCGAATCGTAAATCGTTCCCGTGAACTCTTGAAACGGAATCAAATTAAACCTTTTATTTTGGTAATCAACTCAGCTTATTTTCCTGTAACTGGATTGTGAGTAACACAGGAGGTTGGGTTACAAACGGCACCTATTTTCCGATCAGGGTGATGGGCATCGCAGAATGGGGTCGTTGTTTCTTCATGGGGTTTAGCCCTCACCCCTCGAAGGTGAAAATGGTGTTGAGTTAAAAGCGACTGGCCGGACCGATTAAATATATTGAGCAAGATTATTTATTGCGCCTAAAACGTGATAAGGGAAAATGGCACGTGTTAATTTTTCGTGCTTTTTTATTCGTATTGTAAATATTTTTCTATTTTTTCGCGTGCAATATGTTTTTTTTATTTACTTTAAACCAGTTGATGTTTATTTAGAATCTAGAATTGGTGATCAAAAGTTTAGATCATTATTGCTGTTATTAATTGATTGATATCTCACCAAGAATATTCTTCAAAACGGTAAAAAGTAATTGCACAATGGACAACGAAACACGCTCCGCTAAGGCCGCTAGAGGTTTTAATTTTTTTGCGTCATTTGTACTGTGGTGTGTATTTATTAGATATTTTATTTTACATTCATTGTACTTTGAATTAATTGTATTGACCAATATTTTTTACTACAAAAACGTTTTTGCTGGTGTAGGTACCTACTATTTTTTTGAACGCATACCGCTTTAGCTCTTGTATTGCACCACACAAAGGGCGAAGCGAGGCTCAAGCAAAATGTTCAGAACATTAAACTTGAATTCTCCCTGCGCACCTGTTAGGAGACCGCGTCTGATATCTGAGCGCCACAGTTTTGTAAGCAAATATACAACACTACTACCCACACCTTACCTTTGATTCCCTAGTACCAGTACAGTCATTGCGAAGAAGACCCGTGCCTAGAGACAGTTAAGGGCTGCAATCAGTTCAGTCATAATAGATTTTTATATACTAGCTTTTACCCGTGGCATATATAGCATAGATTGCAGTGATAGCTGTGTGGTTGAACGTTGGACTGCCGAACCGGAGGGTCCGGGTTCAAACCCAGCACGCACCACTAATTTTCAAAACTTGCTTTGGTGAAGGAAAACATCGTGAGGAAACCTGCACACCTGAGAGTTCTCCATAATGTTCTCAAAGGTGTGTGAAGTCTACCAATCCGCACTTGGCCAGCATGGTGGACTATGGCCTATACCCCTCACACTGTGAGAGGAGACCCGTGCCCAGCGGTGGGACAGTTATGGGTTGTGATGATGATGACCCGTGGCTTCTTTCACTTTCAATTTGGGGTAGCGAAGAAAGGTACTTAGTGGCGTAGCTGCTCTATAAGGACCGTATATCAAAATTTATTGAGGGGCCCTTATGATTTGTTTCTTACACTCGTTGGGGACACGTCGCGCGGGGGTCCCATGTTACTGATAAGGCCGATCCGGTGGTAAAGCCCCTGGAGGTATTTGTGTTTTTCACATTACATACGAAAGGTGTAACAAAAAAAACAGTCAATTTGAACTTATAATGTTAGTAAATTTCTTATTTATGTAGATATTGCTTGTATTTATTAGAGTCTGTGTAGAAGAAGTAAAAAGTTCCTCATCTTGAAGATAAAACAACCTACAAAAGAGTTGCTTCATTGAAAAAGCTAATCAGCTTCTATTAAGTGAACTCTCGTTACCCAGTAAAGTTTTAAGGCCAACAATGGCCTAAGGTTATCATGGCGTCAGTCCATTAGCTAACTTTGTTTTATATTTCTGTACATTTATTGCTACTAGACTAAGGTGAATAACGTGAACATTCAAACGTCATGACTCATCGTGTCAAATACATGGTATACAGTAACTTAAATTATTGTGTGTAATGTTTTATTTATTATTTTAATGTGTTATCATATAGAATATAAGCTTAAGACTTTATATAATACTAGCTGCCCCAGCGAACTTCATCGAACTTCAGCGAACTTCAACCGCTCTATAATTAATAAACAAATAATAATATGGTGACATATCGACAGCAGCGCCACCTACCGGTTCCAATTGTAAATCAAAACCATTCTTGGATACACCTGAAGACACACAAAAAATTTCAACCGAATCGGTACAGCCGTTTTTGAGTTTTAGCGTGACTAACGCACAACAATTCATTTTTATAATATATGATATAGCCTATGTCACCCGGGGATAGTGTAGCTTTCCAACAGTGAAAGAATTTTTCAAATCGGTTCAGTAGTTTTGAAGCCTATTCGATGCAAACAAACAAACAATAAAATCTTTCCTCTTTATAATATTAGTATAGAAGTATAGATATAGATATAGATATATTTTATTATGATCGAACAAATATCAAGATTCAAGACATTACGAATAGATACTGTTATCGACAGACATGATTTTTCTGTAGATACGCTTCAAACGGGAGGGTAACCTAAACCTACACCGGTGTACAATAGAGGGAATTGTTTTATTTATAAACGCATTTCATATTCCCCTTCACTGTTTTTGAACGACACGTAACTATATCAGATCTGTACAGGACATATAACAAGTTTTATGGCTAGCTACCTATGTTAGAATTAATTGATTTTTGCATCTTTTTTGTAGTTCCTATACCTCTATGGAATTCCCTTTTTACAAGCTTTAATTTAACTTGTAATGTTTGTATGTATGTTCGAGTAAATTTTTGCAAGCTGAATGCAAAATTTTACTCGACGGATATGGACCATGGAATATGGGATATTGGAATATTTGGAATGGAATATTTACGGACCTGAAATTTTAAATATTTTAGTTCCAATGGCAAAGCAATTTTATGACAAGCATGATCGGATACTACGCTGAGTATTGGCTTCAGACAAGAAACCCTTCAACGGTTAACAGCATAATGACTAAATTTATTTCTTCGCATTTTTAAATTAGTACCTATTATAAAAGCGTGTTTCATATTAAATTAATATATTAGTTTGAAAAACTAGAAATACGTAGTTGTCACTTTCAAAGGGCAGTTTAAAACAGTAGTACATAATAAGAAATTCTTTTATCTTTTACTTTTTAAAATGGTCACTTAGACTACTCCTATACGGTCAGGAGTAGTCTAAGTGACCATTTAAAAAAGTAATCGGTTGCTGATTTAGTGGACTATGCTTGGAGTAACTCAAGGCTGCAATTATTTTCATTCTTGTGAGAGTTCCCCGCAGCGAGATAACATTGCCTAATTGTAAATATTTTATCAATCATTATTTTTTGATAAAGTATGTATGAACTTGTTCTAAGTCCCGTGAAGGGTGGTCGTGTGTCAAATTAATATCTAATTTGGGGGTGAGCATCCCCAATTTTCATTAGTGAGGAGGAAGTGGGGGCGAGACGAATACGCTATTAATTTTGTTTAGCAAAATGGCGGTTTTGATTACGTTTACGCGAGAATTATTTTGTTCTAATAAGGGTTGATTTAGGGTTGTAATTGTCTTTGCTTGCACCTGCGAACTGAATGGGTAATTTGAGTTTTTAGGGGGAACCAGGCTTAAGAGTCATTACCGGGTTTTGAGGGGTTAAGGGGCTGTATCAATCCTTGAGGCCTGGGCTATCTTTCCCGCTCGCGGGTCACTGCACTGAACAATGCACGTGGTAAGGTAACTACTTCTCAGCTGTTTGAGATCGCTGAATTCTGTACCCTGCAGTTTAATCCTATAACCCACGGTGGTGAGGGTTGCAAGGTTGTTTTTGATCTGCCCTCTTCTAATATCCTTTGGCTAAATCAACGAGTTCATTTAACATTTTTTTAAATACCCAATCCCCTGTAATCGCCTGGATTAAATAATTAACCTATCTTAGTTGGTTTGCCCTGAAACTCCACGTTATACCTACCGCTCTTTAGTCATGCATCATTTTCATGCTTTATTTACTTTTCTTCTTTCTTTCTATTTCCTTCTTTCTGGGCCGATACGCAGGGAGATGCCTGTGGTGTTACTGGTGTCCATGGGCAACAGTGGCCACTGCCAATCAGATGGCTCGTTTGCTCATTGCTGGCTATTAACATGAGACTCAGCCCAATCTATGGACCAGCCTTGCTATGAGTTAGTCCAGATCGAGCCTGGCCAATGTCCTGATCAACTGCAGGGTCGGCCACAAGTCATTATTTCCTTATATGACATTGTGTGTCCGAGCAGCATTTTTATATGTACATAGAGCACATAAAATCATCATATTTTATGACATTGGTTTACGTACCAAATAACATACGTGGGCGTTTTATTGTACAGCATGAAATAAACTTAGATTTTAATACTTTCATATATCTGTTATCCATTTTAGGACGACGATGAATTCAAACGATTGTGAACATTACATCCTGCACTTACGAGCCACGCCTCGAGCCGTAATGAGATGTAAATGTTGAATTCAATAAAGATATCCAAATATATTTTTATTTATGTGCAAGTGGCTATTGTCAGGAATCAATTGACGCATACATAATGATAATATATTCCTTTGTACGTCACTGAATGGTAGTAAGTAGTCAATTACTATGGTTTATTTTGTAAATGCATTTTCAATTTTAAAAATTATAATAATTATGGCTTGTATTGTAAAAAATCTGCCATTACATTCGATGCATCTAGTTTTTCCATTTCGTTAATTTCTGGAGACCTCGAGAGTAAGAAAAAAAGTTTTTGGAGCTTTCAGCTACTCATTGGTCATTATGGTACCCGTATGGCGCAATGGTCACCATGCGAGAGTGTCGTTAGAGGAGTCCTAGGTTCTGTTCCGAGCGGATATTTCGGATCTCGGTTAATTGTTTTCATGTCATTGTATATTGTCCGAGACCCACACGAGGGAAGTCTAGTAAAGTTAATTAGAACTTACATTCAGCACACATGTAATCATCTGACGACATGAACATCTTCATACTACTGTGGACCCTTACCTGAAACAAACAAAGAGAATTCATCAGATTGGGTGCTTTTTACCCAGGTCCGCTGTAGTTATCCAACATTCAAACCACAAGGCAACACTTGTACAGATATGGAAAGATAAAAAGTCACGAGGAATGCTGCGATTACCCCATGACTAATCGAACTTGGTCTACACTCGACAAAGACATAACAGGCACACACAGCTCACGACATAACTTAACGTCCCCGTCACGGTTCTGAAGGATGGTCCCGGTGGAGGCGTTCACGCAGACAAACAAATCAAAATGTATACACAAGCGGAGCGCCGGCTTGAAAAATGAACAACTGCTGGGAATTTTGCGACATTGTAGGGCTGTCGCGTGAGCACACTTATCGACTTGGGCTGACTCGGAAGCCACTCGAGTCGGTAAGTGTTCTTTGTGCGAAACTTCGTATAATACACACTTAGCATGATCATCGTAACGGCATCACCACGACTCGTATTAAGCCCACGGCTCGAGGCGAGTCGAAGCCGATTCGTTTCCAAGTTGTAAATGTGCGAGGATTGTAATAACAAAAAAAACTTCCAAAATCTCGTGTTTAGTAATGATATTTGAACTAAACAATTTGTGCAAGCTGATAGATGGAAAGACCATGATTAGCATTAGTAATGTTATTCAGAAACGATTTATAAGGATTCTTTTTAGAGTATTACGGCTTAATACTCTTAGAAATTCTGTCATTCCTTATACAGGAAAATATGTTAACCAAAACCTTTAATTTATCTGTGTGTTGAACAATGCGTAAATAATTGTGTACATTATTATGTCCATCTTAAGTTTTTATTTAATCTACAACATTTCGAGAGCACGTGGCAGCCCTACGGCGCGCTAACAATATGTCGTGTGTTCGACAGGCGTTACTTGAGTGATTTGCTTGAGATTTTATTTTAACTTGGAACTTCTGTACGGGTTTATTTTTCTTCAAGATTTATGGGTTACGAACAATGTTGGGAAAATATTTTCCTCACAAAAAATAATAAAAGAATACTTTATAAGGCACGAGCTGCCGAGTGCAGCTGTCAGACATATTCGGTACCTCTAGTGGTCTAAATTCATGACGTTTACGTGCTCCAAAGGCCACGTTTAGAATTCGGTTTTGGTTGTGGTCATCGGTTGCCTAAGATATTTTGACACTTGGCCACTAAACTCTGTACTGTACCAAATCTCAAGTACTCAAGAAGCCAAGACTATTTTTCAGATGCTAAAAATAGTATAGTCCAGTCCAGTATATGGCCATCCAAATATACACTTGTTACAAAAATTTAAGCGTTTTATAATGAAATAAAAGAATTGATCGGTGTAAGCAGATATATCTTTTCAAAACAAACACGCAAATTTTATCGCGGGGTTAGAAGTCAACCATCAAACAAACACGTTCAAACAAGTATCGTATAACGAAAAACGATAGTACATTTTAGTGTTGAACCGAACATTTACTTTACGTACAATGAAATAACCTGTAACCTCACTCACGCGACACTCAATATTTCCCGCGACCAAAACTCCCCCTTCGATATTTGAATTTTCCCGACGTTCGTACGTCGAATTTCTCAAAACGTTTCCGTGACGTCAATCAGAGCCTTCCCGCTATTTCTCACTGACAGGTACAGGAAGGAGGAAACTTTTTAAAAGTAGAATATAAATGAAGGGTGTGCGGTTGTCGATGCCGCACGAATGGGCTACATTGTGTGTACTGTCAATGTTTAATTGTACGTAACGTAACGTAATGCAAATGGATTCGATAATCAATCGTAATATTCGTAATACGATGTCGTGTCGCTGTGTGACGTTACGTAATGTAATTGGGGTAAGATCCACTGTTATCGGCACCCCAAGCGATGTTGCTTTTTAAGTTATATTTCTTTTGGGGTGTTTAGTTGAGGGTAAAATTGAAAGCTGCTGTCATGCAAATAGTTTAAAAAATCTGTAAAAATGGTACCGTTAACAACATTAAAAGTTGTGTTTAATATCCTTTACAAGCTAGGTGTCGCATAATGATACGTGATCATTATTATTTAAATTTGAATCAATAAATAATAAAATTTATTTAACTCCTTGATTGTATTCCATATCTGTTTTCAATAACTTTATTTAATAAAAGTAATAAACATTTATACACTAACCACGTCTATTAAACTTTATATTACGTGCCTTTTATCTACCCTGACTCGTCACATGCACTTAAAACACCCGCACCCACGGCATTGCGTGTTTTCATGAACCGTTAAAAACTGACGTCCATGGTTCATCAACGTAATGCAATCAAATGAAACGTCATATCTTCCCCGCGTCAGTCTGTCACTTTTAACATTTCATGGTAAATTGCATGAGTAAAATAACATAGGGGACTAGTAGAAGTGGAAATAGACCAGGGCTTGGAAACCGGTAAATTTTTTGAACCGGTTCGACGAAATTTCAGGGGGAACTTTTTGAAAAAGGTTCTGTTCCTTTGAACCGGTTTTTAAACCGGTTTGGAAAAATATGGGTATTTTTTATTAACCGGTTCAATTTTTCGCTCAAGACAAGACTTGAATGTGCACACTGCACAGTCCGAGCGTTGACGTTGAGCGCGTCGTTTTTATTCAACATAACGTTGTTGTTTGCATAATTATCTTATCAGATACGCATGTGTCACGGCAGTCATTGATATATTGTATATTTATTTTTAATTTAATGTTAATTAAAAAGTAAAACTTTATTTGAACACAAAATTTCATCCTAATCATTAAGTGCTTGTTCAGACGCGGCGGGAACCGCGCGGTTTGAAAATCGCGCAGGAACCGCGCGGCTCTTATTTACGCAGGTAATTATTTAATCGTTCAGACATAATCGCGCTCAACCGCTAGAAAATAGAATCGTGCGGCGCCTCTATTACTATGGAGATCTTCCTCAGCGTTCAGTAGTGTTACGGGCACCACGCGATTAACACGTCACAACGACAGCACGCCTGAGCTATACTTGGTGCAAATTCGATCTGGACACAATGTAAACATACCATTACACAAACGCGTTTTATTCCACCAAACAACTCATTATATTTTTACGAGTTTATTAAAAATAGAAGAATGGATTAAGTGAAAAGTACAAACTGCAACTAAATATGGTCAAATCGATCAAACAAAAAATTAATTACCATAATCGTAATTGCTTATCTTATGCTGTAACAACCTTATTTCCATGAAGGCATCTGAAACCTTGACTTCCATCTTGAAACTGATCGCTAATTGCTAACTAACCGCCGATGTTTGAACAGTCGACATTTTTGCGGTTAAAACCGCACGATTTTATCAATCGGTTATCGCCGTGTCTGAACGAGCCCTGACTTCCATCTTGATTGTTTCAAGGTGGATGGTCTTTTCTCCACTTCATCAATAAATAACTCGGTGTCGAAGCGATCCATAGCTAGCTCAGAAGTGCTCTCGTTGTGAATCGCGCGGTGCCCGCAAAGCTACTGAACGCTGGGGAAGATCTCCATAGTAATAGAACCGCGCGGGCACCGCGCGATTCTATTTTCTAGCGGTTGAGTTTGGAGGATGGAGTCGCTCGCGTCCGCAGGAGATACCTTTTACCACCCTGCAAGTGTCCTCCGGGTGGTGCTAAAGAGCTGACAACGCCGAGCATCGGGCGGCGGATATGATAACCCGAACCCTGACCTGGTCAGGAGAGGCTACGGAGGCCTAGAGGAAGTAAATAACCTCTAAAAGTCCCGGCGCAGAAGGCAAGGGGAAACCACTGCGACTATCTCTCCCAAGAGAATGTTTCCGACCTCAACAATGACAAGCACAGAAAATGATATTGCGAGGTCGGACAATCCGCTTGACAACCGGCGCTCGACGATTCCCGGGTCGTCAAGTGTGAAATTGGCTACCGAAGGCCTCGCCAGAGTATGTCATCAGGCTTGGGTGGAGGCAAATGCTACTGATGGCCAAACGGGTAAAATCCCAAATCGTTTGCCGCATCGCATCGGTGCCTGGAACATCAGTGGCCTAGTTCAACCAGGAAAACTCGAGATTGTGGAGAAAGAGATGCAAGCACATAACGTCGCTATACTTGGGCTATCAGAAACCCATCTCAAAGGATCGGGTCATTTCATAACGGAAGGAGGAAATACACTGTATTTCTCAGGTCACGATACAGAAAGCAGAAATGGTGTAGGAATACTATTACCACGTAAGTTGAACAACTGTGTGTTGGGCTATAATGCTGATAACGACCGAATTATATCTATAAAAATTAAGTGCAGGCCACTTCCTCTCAACATAGTTCAGGTGTATGCTCCAACAGCGCAGTCATGTGAAGAAGATATAGATAATTTCTATGGAATACTCGACGAAACTATCAAATCACTGCCACGTCGAGAAATGCTGTTTGTGCAAGGCGACTGGAACTCAAAAATAGGGGACACCAGAGGAGATGATCACATCCGCAACACGGTATGAAAATATGGACTTGGATCAAGGAACGAGCGGGGCGAACGCTTTCTGGAGTTCTGCATAAGTAACAATCTCGCAATAACTAACTCCTTCTTCCAACATCACAAACGCCGTCTGTACACCTGGAAGTCACCCGGAGATCGGTATCGCAACCAAATTGATTACATCACAGTAGACCATAGATGGAGATCGAGCGTAATCAATGCTAAAACCTTACCCGGCGCGGACTGTGGTAGTGATCACCAACTGCTTGTTGCAAAAATACGCCTTCGTCTGCGAACCCCCAAAACATTTGCGCGGAAACCAGCAAGACTTGCGGAGGCTGAGACAGCACTCTTTAAAAGGATGACTGAGACAGCCTTCGAGAGTGACCATAAATCCGCAATCGTTGGTGTAGAACAACAATGGAGCAGTTTTAAGACCTTGGTAACAGAAGCGTTTAACGATATCATTCAAAGGCGTCCAAAACACAACAAGAAGAAAAGCTGGATTAGTGACGAGGCTTGGGACATCATCGAGAAGAGGAAAGCTCTGAAATCTGTTGATACGCCCACTAACAACTAAGAGTATGGAGAACTTAGCAAACAAATCCAAGGGCGTTGCAGGCGTGACAAAAACTGCTTTCTGTCGAACATCTGTGCAGAAATAGAAAGCCATGCTGATAAATACCAAACGGCAGATCTCTTCAAGAAAGTGAGATTCATAACACAGAAATTCAAATCTCACTCGTGGTCAATAGAAGACAGGGATGAAACACAATCAATGAGGTCGCAAAGGTGGCGGATAGATGGAAGGAATACTGTAAGGACCTATACAGTTTAGACAGTCGACATAAATACAGACTGGGATCGTGACAGTAGCACAGAGGAACTGGAACCAGAAATCATACTAGCCGAGGTTGTAGCAGCGGTAAGAAAGCTTAAGGCACATAAAGCAGGCGGCATAGACAACATCACAGCTGAATCTCTCAAAGCTCTGGGTGAGAAAGGAATAACAAAACTCCTGGAACTGTGCAAGTCAGTCTGGAAAAATTGCCAATGGCCTAATGATTGGTCACATTCGGCTATACTACCTCTTCACAAAAAAGGTGCGACTAAAAAGTGCGAAAACTATAGAACCATTGCTCTCATATCACACACTAGCAAGGTACTGCTACATATAATCAACAGCAGACTGCGCCACTACCTAGACTGGCAAATCCCACAAGAGCAAGCTGGATTTGTTAAAGGAAAAGGGACAAGGGAACAAATACTGAATGTAAAATGGCTAGTGGAGAAGTGTTATGAATTTAACATCCCAGCAGTAATGTGTTTTATAGACTACCAAAAGGCTTTCGACTGTGTCAGCTGGAAGCATCTGTGGAATGTACTGAAAGAAATGGGGGTGCCTGTACATTTGATATAACTCATAAGATCTTTATACATGTCAGGACATGGAACAGTAAAAGTCGGCACCGCACAAGCGTCGGAATTCAGTTTCGAGAAAGGCGTGCGGCAGTGTTGCGTCATATCACCTATCCTTTTTAACATTTATGGCGAATATATAATGCGCATAGCCTTAGAGGTTGTGATGGTGGTGTAACAGTAGGAGGCACGCGGGTCTCGAATCTACGCTACGCCGATGACACTACATTAATTACAGCCACAGAAACCGAAATGGTAGAACTGATACAGCGTTTAGAGGTTGTCAGTAAGGAAATGGGGCTCAAAATTAACCAGGCCAAAACCAAGCTAATGATCATCGACAAATCCGACACAGTCAGAGCAGGGACTGCACTGAGCCGTTATGATACCGTGAATAGTTTTGTGTACCTTGGCTCCACTATCTCCAACAAGGGAGGATCGGAAATCGAGATCAGGCGAAGGATTGGCATGGCAAATTCCGCAATGAGCCAGCTTGACAAGATATGGAAAGATCGGAATGTACTAAAAAAGACGAAGATGTATATCATAAGAACGCTTGTTTTCCCAATCTTTCTATATGGCGCTGAGTCCTGGACACTGAAAGCAAGTGACAGAAAGCGCATCAATGCTTTTGAAATGTTTTGTTGGCGCCGCATGTTACGTATCCCCTGGACAGCCCAAAGAACGGACGTCTCCATCCTCAACGAGTTGAACGTAAAGAAAAGACTCTCCAGCATATGTCTGTAAAGAATACTTAAGTATTTCGGACATATCGCCAGAAAACCACACGACAACTTGGAGAAGCTCATGGTAACTGGAAAGATGGACGGCAAAAGATCCAGGGGTCGGAGCCCGAAAAGATGGACAGACCAGGTGTCCGAGCAACTTAATATTCGACTCAGCGAAGCCATACACTGTGCCTCAGACCGCGGAAAATGGCGGCAGTTAGTCCAAAAAACACCTTAATGAGATCGGAACATCACGATGCTCAGCAGTGAGCGTACGACTGAAAGAGAGAGAAAGTTGCGGTTGAACGATTATGTCTGAACGACTGTATGAATACCTGTGTAAATAAGACCCGCGTGGTTCCCGCGCGATTCTCAAACCGCGCGGTTCCCGCCGTGTCTGATCAAGCACCTAAGTGGCGGTAATCGCGCGGTTTTTGACAAATGCTATTATGGACAGATAGATAGGTACTACAATTTTTTCTGTCAAAAATAAAATCTGTCACTCTTAGAACTGTCTAAATCCTAAAGTGCATTGAACCTAGTTGGCATACCTAGAAGTACCGCCATTTTGAAAAAAATTCGTTTCGGCGGCCAGTAATGAAACATGAGTCAATCGACGAAGTAAGTGATTACAATCAAAAAGTATTCAGTGATGAAATGTCGTAAGTGTTATACTTCCTTAGATATTTGAGTTCAAAAAAGTAGAAAAATAAAGCAAAAATTATAGTTTCGGCGGACATTGATAAAACATGTGTCGATCGGTGGACTAAGTGATTACGATCAAAAAGTATTCAGTGATGAAATGTCTTAAGTTATATACTTTCTGAGATATTTGAGTTTATTAATAATAATTATTTTAATTTTTGAACTCAAATATCTCAGAAAGTAGGTATATAATTTACGACACATCATCCCTGAATACTTTTTGATTGTAATCACTTACTCCGTCTATTGGGACATGTTTCATCACTGGCCACTGAAACGATGTTTTTTCAAAATGGCGAACTTGTAGATATGCCAGGTTCCATAAAAAAATGTTCGAACCCTTTTTATGGAAATAGCCGGCAAACGAGCTGACGATCCACCTGATGGTAAGTGGCTGTCGTCGCCCATGGACATCAGCAACACCAATGGCATCACTGCTGTGTTGCCGGCCAAGAAAGAGGGAAGAAAAAGAAAGAAAGAACTGGCTCTCAAGCTCCCAGCCTGAACACGACGAGTCGTTCGGAGAAATAATAATAGTAATAATAGTATTAATTAACAAGGTTGTATATTCATTATTATTATCGGGAATTACTCTTAATTAGGGTGAAATTTTGTGTGTATATACCTACCTACGTACATATTATGGTTGGGTTTATCGCGAGGTTCGAACTTCAATACGTAATACAAACTGACTGCTCTTGCAAGCGACGCGCACCGCGGTAGTTCAACAAGTCACAACACGAACATTGCGAGAGTACCTACGCGCAACGCGGCTTAGGAATAAACCGGTTTATTTAGGTTCAAATTATCGCTCCTATTTCGTTCCGCACCGGAACGGAATTTTACGATAAAACCGGTTTAACCGTTATAATACCGGTTAATTTTTACCGGTTTCCAAGCCCTGAAATAGACTACTCATTTAAACATAGGCCTCATGCTTGCTCAGGGTTTTCATTATTATCCTGAAGGCATTTCTTATTTTTCGAAATAAATTAAGTGGGTAGATATCAATTAGAAATTATGTTATCATATTATAATATATAAACAATAAAAAAATTAATTTGTCAAGATAATGAAATGACAAATATGTATGAATTCATATGTTTTTACAATATAACAATTTACCTAATGCCCTGTCGCTATTGTGTTAAAAAGTGATATCCAATTTGTTCAATAATTGATGCAACCACCTTCAGTTTTACTGCAACATACTTCATCACAAAAACGTATTTTTTTTAACTATTGAGCTCACAACTACTTCTCTAACTATACCTATTATGTCAAAGAGTGGTGTGCTGTTTAGTCCATCATCATCCTTAGTTTAATCTGTGCAACTCATAAGAATCACAAAGATAGAACATCACAAAAAATTACACGAAACATCGGTTTTCGTCACAACAATGGAATTTCACTGATCCGATTAACAATGCATGGCGTATGACAGACGACATCGGCCAATGTGACGCCATTATTAATGTGACGTAAATAATGGGCAATGGCAATTCCCACTGGACAGTGTTGGCGACCAGTGGCTAATATACATGGATTGATCAAATACCTACTGAGTTATTGACATAATTTGTGACGCGAACTAATTAAAAAAAACACTACATCTAAGAGGAATCTTAGATGTAGTGTTCTTAGTGTGTTGTTCATGGCACCAACGACAGGGAACTGTCGTTGGTGCCATGAACAACACACAAAGACAACACACACATACATCCAGACAAAGAATAGAAATTGAAACTCATCATTCAAATTTATATTTCGCTGGGATTCGAATTTATTAGATACTAGCGACCCGCCCTCGCTTCGCTTCGGGAAACTTATTATCAAGTGCTTAAATATAAAGTTTCATGGTTCTTTAAGAGATGGCGCTAGGCGTTCTTATTCTTTAAGTTAGGAAGGTTCACCCCTAGATGGCGCTGTGCTTAAAACCCGAAGAAATCCCATACAAACTTTCAACCTTTATTTCAACCTCTTCATCCCTTTTTGTCGCAATAAAAGGTAGCCTATGTCCTTTCTCAGGGTCTAAAGATTGTCTATGTCAAATTTCATCAAAATCGGTTGAGAGGTTTAAGCGGGAAAGCGACACAGACAGACAGACAGACAGACAGACAGACAGAGTTACTTTCGCATTTATAATATTAGTAGGGATTATTTTTATTTATTGATTCTGAGGCGGTACGAAGTTTGACGGGTCAGCTAGTTTATAATAAAATTTTCACACTTGAAGTCACATAAGTTTTTAGCCGTGTTATTCAACGCATCGTTTTCAATCGTAATAACTTGGCGTGCGCGCCCGTGTTTTTTTTAACTGGAGAACATTGACACTTTCTAGGCGCGAGATCGCTGTCAATACGATACCAATAACTATTGAAAAAGTAGATCACCTATTTTCCTAATAAAGGCAAGGTTCGATGTCTAACGACCTGCCTTCTCTAATGACTACACACACTACAGTACACACTGACACAATACAGTAGCATCTCACTAATAGAGTAGGATTATATAGATAAAACTGATAAAAATACTACCGTCACATGTGCGTAAGTTGAAAAATGAATTCAATGTTCATTACTTACTTTTCGGTTATACATTTTAGTACTTTACGGAACGACCTAGCCACATATTTTGAGTAAGGTACTAATAGTTTTTTGACAGTGCAAATCATAATAGTCTCGTCTTGAACAATATTTTGGTGGGATTTTAATTTTCTTTAACGCACTTGCACATAAATAACTCGCACGGCGGATAAAATTATCATCATGCTTCCGCGTAAAATACGCGTTTCATTTGGTACACATTTCATTCACGCTTTATTAATTAAACTCAAATAACACTGTCTATGGATTTTTCAAAGAAAAATTGCCTTTCATTTGAAAGTCCACTGTAATCGGAAACTATCGTTCGGTATTTGAATCGGGCGCGCTAATTCGTGCGCGGTGAGATCAAAGGCACGCCGCGGACCAATTACAGCGCTGCGCACGCGCACCTAAACGCTCCAGTTCAAATTGGTTGGGGGATAAGTCAGGAGAGGTAACGTTGCTGATTACTGATTTTGTAGCTGTTACTTAATAGTTTGTCGTAGATAACAATACGAAAGATGTGCCTAAATGGTGAGTAAAATTATATTTGGTATATTTTTTTAGTAAGTATATGAAATTATAGTAAAATATTAATTCCCAAGAGATGATACAGGTCCCATCCTATAACGTCTGCTTACTTCTGAATTCAGACGAAAGTAGACGAAAACATTATATTTCAATTGTAAATTGATGGGACAAGCTGAAATAAAGGAAAATATTTAATGTATTGTGATCACGGCCACAAACGGAAGAAACACAAAAATTAAACTCTAAAATACAAGAGTTATTCAACGCTTAGGATATATGTATATCATAGCAATACTCTCTAGACCAGGACTTCCCAACCGGTGGGGCACGCCCCCCAGGGGGGCGTAGAGAAATCAGGGCGGCATACTAGGTACGTTACCATTTTCGAAAAATAATGTACATGTAAATTAACAAGTCACAACACAACCCCGAAGCTTGTAGGTACATTCTAAGGGGGCCTGGAAATATTATTATTGGTTCGGGGGGGGGGGGGGGGCGGCGAACTAAGGGTTGGGAAACCTGGCTCTAGACAGAGGAGTTTCAGTTTGTTTACATTGACAACATAAGTTCATGAATTAGACCAATCGCCACGTTCTGTTTAGCAACCACCCGAGAGTTGGGATGTCGAAACTGTTGGACCACGAGCTTGGGTAATATCTGAATACCTTCTAATTCTGGTTCGCACCCGAATAAAGGAATTATATGTAACGTCTAACTTGAAGTGCATACCCAATTCTTTTTATCCTGAAAGTTAGTGAGAAATATCTGCATTATGTGTTTTGTGTATCTGAAGTCGATTGTTTATATTAAAGGTAGTTGTGACCACTTGTGAGCATCAGCTGGTTCGTCGACGTTTACATTTTTTGTAGCTATTTACATAAAAAACAATATTACAACTGAAACTAAACCGTCAAATTTAATCAACATTACAACACCTCATTCATAAAGCGGCCGTGAATAAACGTTACGGCCCTAGTGCGCAACACTTACATCAATTTTAATAACGCACCACACGACGCGCCCAGTTATTGGCGACGACATAACGCGTCTATTTTTACCTCATCCCATGAGAGTAATACAATTTACGGTGGTGAATGACGGATAACTGAAATGACGGTGTTTCTTGGGGTGGGTCTTGGTTTTATGGGACTCGAAATAGAAGCTTTACTGAGTATTGTGCGAAGTATTTTTGGTGGGATATTTTATTGTTTGGTTCTTTGATGTTGGAGTTGTTGGTCGGGTGGGTGGAATTTGGAAATGGTTGGCCGAAAGGAACAAAGGTAGGTAAGGTTAGGAGGATTTGAGTTTTCCATTTTTATAATTTTCTGTTTTTATTTTCTTTTTGTAGTGCAACAGAGGGAATACGGTCAAACGGATCGGTGATGTTCCCGTACATCAAATTTTAATAAGACTGAATAGGACAAAAAATATTTTTTTCAGGCTCTTACAGATACTACTTACAGAGAACTTCATGGAACTTACTATTTTGTTTTTAAAACAATATAGTGCTTTTAAAGTTGGCATATTTTAAGTATCTACTTTATGAGTGTTCTGAATTTGAATTTTGGAATTTTAATTTAATGCATACACTTAGTAATAATAAGTCAATGCATACACTACATGAAATTTAATTGTAAGCTTATTGTTGGCCTACTTATTCCTTTTTATGAGTCGGTATTGTTCTAAATTTGAATTCTGTAATTTAATTCATTCAAGGGTACACCAAATTTTATTAGGTACATCCTCACATTAAACCTGAAAATTACGGATCTAGTCCAGAAGTATTATCCGCTACATGAAATACGCCACATTTAGCTTCTACATATAAATTTATTTAAAAATAGAATCAATTATCACCGTCCCTATTTCGAGTCCAAAGATAATTTAAGGCGTCACGCCGGAAGTTGCCACAGATAAGGAAAAAGTATTCTGTTACATTAAACACCTATTCAGGGAAGTCATCCGGTTGTAAACGATTGTCGCCGGTGTTATCAAAGCGTGAAGGTTTGTTGTTTACGTTAATTGCATTGAAGAAAATCCTCAGACGTGCACGAGAAGGTCTTGAAATTGTAACTAAGAATTGGTAGCAATATCTTCACTTTAGCTTTTACAAAGAAACTCTATGACTACCGTCAAAATTATTCAACATATTATTGTAATGGGTACTCACAATCGTATTACACCTATACTCATACATAATTATAATATTTGTTACGGCGTTAGTGAGTACGTTTATAATATAACAAGCCTATACCCGCGGCTTCGCCCGCCAAAAATCCCTAAATATAAAACAGTTGATAAAATCAGAGAACTTTCGTACGAAGTTTGCGCCCCCCTTTTACCTCCTTAAGGGATGATTTTCGACAATTTTTTTTAAACATGTTTAAAAAATTTTGAAAGTTATTTCAATGAAATACATTCATACTGAATTTCATTCAAATACCCTCAAAAACGGCAAAGATTCATACTAACTTTGCACCCCCGTTTTACCCCCTTAGGGGGTGAATTTTCAAAAATCCTTTCTTAGTGCTCCCCTACGTTATAAAAGGAACCCCTGTGCAAAATTTCAAGTTTCTAACCCTTATAGTTTAGGCCCTGCGTTGATATGTCGGTCAGTCAGTCTGTCAGTCAGTCAGCTTCTCCTTTTATATATATAGATTAACAGTAATAACTATTGTAATATGTAAATTGACAACATATAAATATTGTTCATTTGATTTGTACTTGTGTCAGAGATATTTCAGTCTCCACCTGACCTTACAGATAGAGCTGTGAATGTTAGTTGCGATAAGGTGTAATGTCAATATCGTAACATTACACGGAAACCTATTGTTTATAATAAATACCCTTCGACTACAAGATATTAACATTAATTACCCACATTATATGTGATAAAACGGAGATAAAAGTAATCAGAGACATTTAAATATTAAAATATTATTAATACGAAAACAAGCAAGCTGTGATATCCGCGTGGTTCAAACCCCTCATTCTAGTTTTTAAAAATTATGTGTGTATTAGAATTTAATGATCACTTGCTTGCACAAACATCGTGAGGAAACCTGCACACCTGAGAGTTCTCCCTAATGTTCTCAAAGGTGGGAAGTCCGTCAATCCAAAATCTATTCACTTTTTTCTTGAAGACTCCCACATCAAATGTGGGCGGGAACGCCGAGGCGGGCCTACAAATGAAATAAATTCTAACTTATCTGAATATAATCCAAAATAAAATAGCCAAACCAAACAAATGAAAGTACTTTTTTCACTTACTTTCTTTTTAAAGTAAATTAGATAACATTTTAAGACTTTGCCGTAGTTCATGAAAGTTGTGAAGGAATTTTTCCTTTGCCGTCTCAACGCCCGCGGAGCCAAGTTCTGAACGGCCAGTCCTTAATAAATCAAAACTATGCACAGATCTCGTAGTAAATAGAATTTTAAGATGTTTGCTCTTGTCTGAGAACTTCCACTGAATACTCTACTTTACTATTTTTAACAAGTCTGGCTTTAAATATTAAGACTTCCGTTTGATTTTTTACGTGCTTTAATTTTAATTTGTTAAATTACATTTTATAAGTGTTCCGGTCAAACCTTGCAAACGGAATTACAACAATTTCCTCTTACCCTACGGACTTGAAGCATATTGCTGTAGTTCCGATGACAATGTAATTTTATAAGCATAAGGTTTCTCGCCCACGTCCGATAATAAATAGGTGACCGATATTTTGTAGGAGAAAAATAGAACGTACTGATAGCAATAGTGCAACGCACACGTCCTACAAAAAGTCGGTCAGAAATACGGTCATTCAGCATCGGAGGAAAAATCGGTCCGAATATCTGTCCTACAAAAAGTCTGACGTGGGCGGGAAGCCTTACCATATACGGCTCAGGATTGGCTCCAAACAGGAGAACTCCTCAACGGGTTACAGTACAGTGACCAAATTTATTACTTTGCAATTATAATTTACTGGCAATTATAAAAGCGTGTTTTACTCATGTTCTATCTCTACAAAACAGTCACATTACCTATTTGGTCGGCATAAGATATTAAAAAATTTTGGTTTACCAATAAACCCTTCACCAATCCGCATCCTTGCAACATAGTGGTGTACATTTTAGACCTCAATTAGGACGTAAAGTCAATGAGTAGATGCCTTCATATGAAGTGATCATTCATTTAAAATAAGGATGTAAGTTAACATCAGAGACCCATCATTTCCAACCCGGATTAAGGACGTTCAAAGCTTATCATTGCTTTTGCAGTGAAACCATACAAATGTTTTAAAACCAGAAATGAGTTATACGTATTGTAATAAAGTAGAAGGCGAAGTCCGAAATTAATACGGGACGGGACGTTAATTCGCATCGCGGAAGTTCCGGCCGTCTCCGCCGCGGTTCCGACAAGACAAATGCATTTGCAAGATTGTGTAGTCTGCTATTGTCTGTGCACTTTCCAAATGCTATTGCCGTATTGCTTATGTGTACTGTTTACATACCTTTATGTGCATGTCTATTTACTTTCGACAGAGCACGACAAATATGATTATATATAAATAACGATAGTAGGTATATTAAAGATCTTTGAGCAGAAAAATCTTGCAACACGATTAGTTGTGTACCTATCTATCTGACATTAAAATTAGTATGTATCTATTAAAAACATGTGGTTCCTTATGTTGTAATCATATCGTGGCCTGCATGTCAGAAATTAGCAATCGTAATGTAGATTCAGAAATTCCATTTAGATCTTGTTAGAGATGTGGCTGTCTGGGGTTCAAATCTAAATTGAAACCCGGATTACAGGACGATATCAGACAGATTTTAATGAACACCTAAAGTACGGACCTTTTGAAACAGATCCGCCATCTGTTTGTGCGTAGGTTTGAGGTAGGTAATATCTATATTGCATGTATAATGAAAAGTACAAGTTTGCGTAAAGATAGTTTACGCGCGCTTTTGTATTGCCTTATTATAATTATGAATTAAAATTAAAGTAAAATAGTATGGTAAACTTAAATTTCCTCAAGTCCATAGAGTAATAAACTTTGTTCGCTGTTGAAATAACGACAGAGTACTTACTCGTTCAGAGCATTAGGCGTTCTAAATATATTCAGTCTATATCAGGGCTCAGACGGAGGCCATTCCGCAGCACTAATGGTTTCTTTGGTCGTAGGAAAAGTGCTGACTGTAGGGTTGTGATTATCCCTTCCATATTCCTAAATTTAATAATCTCTCATATCGTCTGCAATAAAATGACTAAAGTATTATTTTTTTGCGCATTTTTCATTTTTCTTCATGGGCAAAGTATTATAAGGGGACACTTTTGGGGTTTTAGGTGCTCCAACTCGTGTTTTTTTTTATTGATTTAAGGCAGCAAACGAGCATGCAGCACCACCTTCCGTTGCCGCCCATGACAACTGTGACCGACTTAGAACAAGACTCATATGGGGACTGGGACGTGGTGCACGTGACGTTGAACGAAACGTGTACCAGGTCCCGTCGCTCTGGATTCTGTACCACCAAGTTACGCTAGACGGTACTCGTGGGCTGGCTAAAACCCACCTTGTAAACTAGATCGATTTTTACGTGTATCTTCATTGACTTATTATTACTATGGACATCAGGTCTTCTACAAAAATAGCGAAATATATGTCCCAGTTTCACATCACATGTATACTCTTTAGTTATTTACATGTTTACAAGGTCATTTAAACACTAAAATCATTACATCACGGTTTAATTTCGATTGTAGTCGTGAACGCGGAATTGTTGCTCTCCTTGCTTTTTGTTGCTCATTTAGTTCGGACACTTTTTAGCGCGGACCCGACGTCCGTGGTTATTATAAGTCAATGTGTATCTTGCGCAGTGTCGGTGAGCCGAAAATAATACAAGTCCCACGCTTTTTTCGCTGGCAACGCTTTGATCCTGTTCATGGGTCATAGTACATGGGTGACAGTGACAGCTTACTATTTGATGGCTGGTCTGCTCGTTTGTCGACTATTAACAACTAATTCTCTAAACTACTTTACTTGACACTGAAGAAATCATGTTTGTGTAATAATAATTTATCTAATGTAATCTCGTGTTAAATCCTGATGATTGGCAACCCTGCAGCGGTTCTCTCTGTTTTGTTATTACAAGTAATTGCAAATGGGAGTTGACAGTCAGAGGAGCGTGCATATGTTCGACATTATTATGCATTCATGAACTAGCGTTTCAAGCGTGCAAAATTTTAGTGCATCTGTAAACGTATTCTTGCTCGTAGTATAGTTAGCTCAGCATTTGAAAGGTTTTTGTAAGAGCCTACTTTGAGAAAAAATTGAATTTCGTCTGATTCCATTTAGTTCATACAATCACACTGAAGTATTATACAGTAGGTATGTTTTTTGATTGTTATAAATTAATGTTATGTAATAAACTAAAGATCAATCTACTTTGCAACAATCCGCGACTAAAATACGTATGTGTAATAGTGAATACTTCCATGCACCAACCACCTCCTTCCCTCCCACGTAGGAACATGCAACCACACAAAGAAAATATCAACATACATAAAAATATACTTGTAGGTGATGGTGGTACCACGTTGTGTTGTTCAAACTCAAACTCAAACTCAAACTCAAATCATTTATTCCATGTAGGTATTTAGAATACACTTATGAACGTCATTTTTTGCATTTACCACCGTTTCGCTAAGGTGCCTTTAAATTTTAAATCTTACGAGGAGAAAAAGAAACGGCGAAAGAAAACTCCTCGGCACATCTTTAAAGAAAATATATAATAAATATTGTTGTTGTTATGTTATTCCCAGGGTCTGGTTATTGACTTAGAGGACCAAATTAGATTGTGGCAGCCCTACGCGACAAGTTACTGGCGACCCATACGTACAATAAAATAAGAATGTTATCGCCCACATTTTGCTTTAAAGGTTGACTTCTGAATCTAAAATAATTTAAACGCTGGTCCCAAATCTTGGGTTACTCTTTCACACGGCCCAAAGGAAAATAAAACTTATTATTAACAGAATAGATGTGGATTTCGTGTGGAAATGTGTTCTCTGGTTATATGAGATATATAAACATAAGGTCAAATTACGTATAATAAACAACTGAAAACAATAGAAGAATCGAATCCAGACCACCAAGGTCAATGTTAGTAGCTGATGTTTTGACGCAAGCTTTGCAAGTAGGTACTAATATTTATTTAACAACCATTACAATTACAGGTACGGCTCTGTTGATGTATGTAGCCTGTCGGGCGGGTTTGGGTTCCGCAGCGAGACGGAAATTTAAATTTGTTCTTGGTTTGGCTGTGTGTGTGTGTTTGTGTGTTGTCTATGGCACCTACGACAGGACATCTATGAGTGTGTAGCTTTTTTTTAAATTGGTAATTTATGGTGAATAAGAAAATTTTATCACATCTGTTTTAACGTAGCGTTTAAAAACTAATAAAAGTAAATCAGAAATTCCCTTAAAGACTCAAATACGAAAGTCTAAGTGCAGAGAACTGTCCTTTAATATTAATTAGCGTTCCTGGAATTAATGTATTTGCAGAGGTTAAAGTCTGCGACGCGATCTAAATTATTTGATATTTGCATATTGTAGCCGGCTAGTCGACCGATGGAACGTGAGTAAGAATAGGATAGGATAGGATAGGATAGGGATAGGATAGGGATAGGATAGGGATAGGGATAGGGATAGGATAGGGATAGGAGTAGGGATAGGGGTAGGGATAGGGGTAGGGATAGGGGTAGGGATAAGGGTAGGATAGGATAAGATTTCTCTATGTTATCCGGGATTGCTGGTGGGCCATCTGATGGTAGGTGGTCACTGCCGCGGAGATCCAACACTTGAGTCGTAGCAGACGCGTTGCCCGACAAATTATAATCATAACATTTCAACTACAAACGCGAGTTTTTGTTTGTTGCAAGGCTATAAATGAGCGCGATCGTGAAATTTCGTGATTATTAATTAATTTCAAACGAAAACAATAGGTATACAGTTAAGTGCGGATGTCATTAGTGTCGTTATAACGCTGATACTCATATCCCCGCACTAGGATCCCCTGTGTCGCGGGAGGCCTGCAAAACACAACTAACACATCACAAACACCCATGACCCGGGAACAAACATTTATCTGTCACATAAACATCTGCCCCGGCCGGGAATCGAACCCGGGCCCCTCGCTTCGCAGGCAGGGTCACTACCAACTACTGTCCGGGTTGTCCAATGATTTTACATTGAGTTTGAGTTTGTGATCGATGTTGTGGAGATTTTATAATCGTTCGTTTAGAGAGTAATAAAGATGCATCGAACTTGATCGGTCGTATTATTCGGAACCTTATATGACGACCCTGCCAGGATTCGAACCTGGAATCTTCTGATTCCGAACCTTATAATGTTATAAAGAGCGTAACAAGCAGCGGACAACCCAGTCGTTGTATGTTACCGCCAGATGGCGCTGGGACATTATCCAGATATATGACGTCATTACACTTGAGCAGGAGTGGGCGTAGCGCGTTATCGTTACATTTTAGTATATCGCCGTTTATACACAACGCTCGTAGGGCGTGTGGCGTTATGGCCTTTGTGTAAAAATATTTGTAACCTTTCAAATTATTTGGACATTCCTAATCAGTTTTATCATGATACGGGTACTCACGATGTTTTGTAGGCCGATATTTTGACCGAGTTGCATGGATCGTGGTCACGGCTGAACTGTGGCGGCGCAGAAAACTTTTAAATACATTAAGCACTTACAATAAAATATGCACAATCCGTGATGAGTTAAAATGAGACTGAGAACCATCAGTATAAGACACATTCATAAATCGTCAGTACGGTAGGATTGCCTGTCGCGGGTGGCATGGACAACATAATTAAGAAATCACTAAAACCCGTGATCAGGGTAAATATTTAGCTCTCATATAAATGCCCGACCAGGAACCGAATCTGGGACCCCTCGTTTCGTAGGTAGTTCTTCGTAGGTACACAAACTGGGCTACGCGACCATCTCTAATTTATAATGATTGGCTACAACCCATTAATGGCCCACTACTGAGCACGGGTCTCTCCTCATACCTGAGGAGGCCTAGAGCATCCTCCACCACGCTGCTCCAGTGCGTATTGGTGGAGGGGTTAGTGGCCAACCCAAGTGTCGGAAATTTTAAGCCGCCCGAAGGTATCCGACATGGCTTAACGACTGCTACCAAATGATAACAACCGGGACCGACGGCTTTACGTGCCCTCCGAAGCACGGAAGCGCTCATGAAATTTTGCCACTAGCGGTCACCCATCCAACTACCGACCGCGCCCGCTGCACTTGAGATCGACGCAAGCCGCCGGGCTATGAGCGCTTCGATATAATGATTAGGTGTTTGAAAAACCCTGTTCTTGTTAATAATTTAAATTTCTTGAACAAAACTACATTTAAACTTTAGTTAGAATACTATCCCATAGGCACAAAATATGGGAGAGTAAATAGGTTCCGAAACGAAGCGAGGTAATTAACTATTTAATTTACAATACCCTAATTTGATATTGAAACAAAATATTTAATCTGCAAAGTTAAAAGTCAAGTCGTGAAAAGGATCAGAACAAGACCTCAAAACAAGAACAATACGAAATACAATCGAGGTGAATTCTGTATTCAAAGGTATTGGGCACAAAGGCTCGGTAGCCGGCGGGTCTTCGCGCCCCGAACTGTAATAGCCTTTTGTTTCTGTCTTCATTATGCCGCAAAATATTGTCACAAGTCGCTAAGGTTAACAGAAAGAAGGATTCATTTGGATTCATTGAGATTCGTTGGGCTTCATTGGGATGCGTTGTATTTTCGTTGGTAATGTATATTCGATGTTTTAGCGTTCCACACCTCAAGACAAAATGGAAACTTTATAGGATCACTTTGTAATCTGTCTACCTGTCAGTCTATCTGTCAGTTAAGACCCTTTTCCTCAGGAACACGTGGTGGTATCAATCTGAAATTTCTATGCCACCTGATGTAATTAAATCCGTATTATGATTAGAGTTTGGACAAAATGTACCAACCAGATGAAATTGTAATCTGTAATCATGATTACATTTAAGCAAAATGCACCAGATGAAATTGTAATCATGACAAAATTTTGGGCAAATGCACCAGATGAAATAGTAATCTGTAATCATGATTACATTTTGGGCAAAATGCACCAGATGAAATTGTAATCTGTAATCATGATTACATTTGGCCATCTCAACCTACATACAACAAATCAACAAGACTACTACCTAAACCCCCCGCAGGTGTTCTGGTGGCCTGATTGCGACAACCGTACCATAAAAGTGTATTGGTTGCAGGATAGGCACTGAACTGTGGAAGGCTGGAGGATATTTGCGTCGATCGAGCGGAAATGTTTTACGAGCGGGGTTCGGCGCTCGCCTCATTGCGCGTAGGGTGCCTGCCACCCGTCCAGATTTTTCCGGACTTTGCATTTGTCCGGCATTGAGTTTTTTCCGGATTCGGCTTAAATTATGAGAATTTGTCTCGTTAGGTTTAAGAATTTTATTTCTCATAAAAAACATACAGTTTCACTTATAATGAGATACACAGAAAAACAATATAGTAACAGTATGTGCCTCTGAAGCTATATAAAATTTAAAATATATGTAAATATTACAATTTATTTAGCACTTATATACTTATACACTTATATACTCATTAGACATTGACTTATTATAATGATGAATTTAGATAACAAAATGTCAGGTTTATGAGTGTTCATTTGTAACAATAAAAGTAAAAGATCCCTATTCGCGGTTCCCGCATTCGCCTTTCGCATTTCAGTATTCGCGGATTAAAAATTGTGACCATCTTCCTGTATTCGCGGCTAAAAATTTCTTTATTCGCGGATTTAGTCGGTAAATGTGAAACGATTCTGCGTCTTCTGTGTAAAATGTGACTTATTCATTCTTTTTTTTTTGTCAACAGCGCATGCGCTATAACATCTGATTGAGCGTCACAACAGACCAGCGTGACGTCGCTGGCTCCCACCGAGGCGCCGGACCCCCCTTATCGACACGACCACGACAGTAGTAGTGCTGACTGCGAAGTGAGAAGTCCTGGATTCGATTTCCGGCCAGGTCAGATGAGTGTCAGATAAATGATTGCTCCCGGGTCGTGAGTGTTAGTGATGTGTTATTTGAGTTGTTCATACGACCCGCCACACAGGGAATCCTAGTGCGAGAGTATGAGTGCATTAGCGTTTTTTTTTATTATTAATGATCAGTTAATGCTTGACCACAATCCCAACTGATGGTAAGTGTAGATGTGGTCTTGGATGGTAGAGGGCACTAACTTAGTAGCAAACTATTCACTATTTATAATCCGGATTTTTATCATTTGAAGATGGCAACCCTATCTACGCCGTGTCCCGGGTTCGTATCGGGTCCGTATCGCTGCTAAATGTCTCCATCTCTGATCTTATTACTTACATTCTTTTTCAGCTAAATGTATGTTGAAAAGTAGTTTGGGGGTCGTATACCGGTATCGTATATTTTTGGAGAATTAATGATGAATATGAAAAGTTGATGTGTATTTTTTGGTTTACAGTTTTAGAATTTGTTTTGTTGTGATTTGAATTAGTTTACATATTTTATTTTTACTGGGTAAGGATTTACATTGGTTCCAAATTTATTTTGTGTCACTTACCATGTACCATAGTATATTCAAATAGATTAGTTAACTAAATTACTAACCATATTTCTTAATTACATTAAAACTTTGTCTGCTTACTAAAATTACAGAACCGTTACTCGATCATTACCAGGGTTGGTAACTAGAAGCTGACATCTTCCCAGAGACGAATGGCGAAACGGTCAAGGTCCTTTACTTTTATTCTAGGACGAGATTAGCATAACACAACACGAGTCGCGGCAACAATAACAGTGACTGGTGCATTTACCCTGGTCGGAAGTAGGCCGGCGCTTGTCGGAAAATCTATTACGGTTAAGTCATTGTAGTGAAGCGGTGGCCCAGTCAGTTAGTATGCAGTTACACTACAATAGTGTACTATGTAGACTTAGGTATGTATGTTATAATGCATCCAGTGAAACGCATTTGCGCCGTTTTGGTAGAATGTTGTTTGTATGTTTACCTGTATGTTCCCTAAGTGTATCAGCCTGGTTAGCTTCTGCCGCGTCACGACACCATGGTCTGCTGGCATGGGATTGGTCATATGGTATTGGCTCAGCAAGGAAACTAAGCTACGAGGCTGTAAATGTAAAGTAACAATATTGGTCATAAATAGACTACTTGTGCCATAAATGACACGTGTTTACGTAACGCAATAGAAGTACTATCATACATCCGGAGTTGAGTGCCGTGGGGAGCCGTGTGATGTAGCGACGTACTAAATAATGTTTTTGATCTGAACTTCACCGCTTGTTAATGGCGCGCTCGGATTGTATATCAAAGCGTGGTTATAACCGAAACTTTGTAAAGAACGGCGGTTATAGAAACGTTAGATTTTGGTTTTATTAACGCCTCATTTCGCTTCGGCTAACCAGACTACAGTTGACGAAATTTACAAACGGTGCTTTACAGGACCTTATGAAAGAATTCGGTGCTTCAGTAATTTACTATCTGTTTTTGCCTCCCTAATAATATAAGGTTTCATTTTATATCATCGTGCATACACAGTCTGTTTAACTTTAGAGCAATCGAGGCTGCGACGGAGCAGTCGCGCTGCAGTGTGCGCGTCGCCTTACAAACGTGGCTTGGGTAGAATAAACAGCTAAGTTAAAAATTATGGTCGTTCATCAGATGTTCTAATGGAGTGTTTACATCGCTCCTTATAAATTATGGATGTAAATAGACGTAATCGTATGATCGATTAGTATGTAGGTACTTGTAATTGTACTTAAACGACAAACTTGTTGACGCAAATTATCCCAAAGGAAAGTATTTGCGGGATAAAAACTATCCTTTCCCGGGCCTCAAACTACATCATGTCGAATTTCATCTAAATCGGTCCAGCGGATTAAGCGTGAAAAGGTAGCAGGCAGACAGACAAAAATATTGGAACGAAGTTCCTTACGGCAGGCTTGGAGGGGATAGGTTTTGCTGCGGCGACCGAACTGAAAAATATGTGATAGTAAAACCGTAAGAAAAAATGCGTGGAATAAAAGCGTTAAATGAGACGTGCGCAGGCGCGACAGTCGCCGAAGGAACTTCGTTCCTACCTGGTGTCCCACGACACCAAATCATTTATTAATGATATTATTATTAAGAACATTAGATACCTATCCTAACTGTATAATCAGTACACCTCGCAAATAACTAACACCCTATTCCATTGTTATCTTGCGCTGTAACCGTTACAGTTAGAAATGTAATAACACCGCAACAATTGGGGAACATCCTACAAAAACTGGACTTCAAAAGAGCAAAAAATTAAACCAACTTTCTACTAAACCTCCAGGTGCATCGCAGTGAGACGCTGTATTCAAGCTATTATGAACCGTATTTCAATGTGATAGGGACTAGTTAAACTGCCTTTGTGAAACAGAAAAGCATTTATTGGTACCTAAATACGAATTTAGTCAATTTTGATCTTTATTACGAAGCAGTAGAGACGTGTCAAAGCTATTTATTGAGTGTTAAAAGCCTTGATTCTTTGGTCTCCAGTTACCAAAGGAAGTGAAGATTTAATATCTCGTGTACCTCACATTCCCTGCATAGGAAGTGTTCCCGATTTGATCAGATTAAATTACAAATTGTGGATTTGAAGTTTTTTCGTCATGATAGGGTAAAATATTCGATATGCGACACGGCCTCGAGAAATATGAAGCTTGCGAAGTTAAGTGTCTAAAATATGTAAGTGTTCAAATGGGGATAAAAAGAAAAGAGAAAAATAGGTGTATGCGAGTCTCATCATTGTGTCCAAGCTACGGTACCGCCTCTTGTAACTAGCTGAACAATAGATGAGGCTATGGGTGTTGAGTAATGAGGATGTAGGACGTTGGGAGTACCCTCCACCTCCAATCCAGAAAGTTCCGACTACCAGACACCCGGTATTAAAATAGACACAAACTCGATAATTGGATTATATTCGAAACACTACTTTGCAAGAATGCTTTCAACATAAACATCAATCATAATCATAATTGTGGATGCATGTTTACCAACACAATTATCTGTCTGTATGTTTACTTTCTCCAGTAACAATTAAAGTTGATCTCAATGTTGTATCATAATGACTATGTATAGTAAAAAAACTAAAAATCACGTTGTTGTAATCTGAACTAAAAGTGTGAAATCATTTTGAATTAAGAATAGTCTATTCCGTATTGTGAAACAGGAATAGTATAGATTCTATACTATACTACTATACTATGATAAAAATAATGATAATTCTAATTCTATACGATAGAAATTGATCATGATTGAGCAATTTTTAATAACTAAATGTAAAGTTATTAAAAGATTAATGCAATGGGTAAAAATAACGTTAAAGATAAAGTACAAAAATCATGGTTATATACATCAATAGCCGAGAAATTAGCAGTCGAGGACCTGATTGAGGTCACAGTTGCCGAAGGTCATCAGCTCATCAGTATCAGGTCAAAGGCTTCAACTCAACCTAAAAGTGTGTACCCGTTAACTTTAAAATTAATCTTAGACCGTGTTCAACGGCAATGTTACAGGATATTGAAGTTATTTTAATGGAAAAAAGCCGTATCGTGTTCTTTTTAAATTTCCTCGCAGGTGCAGGCGGCGCCGTGCGCAGGAAAATTTCATTTTCCATGTGTCATGTCAAACATATATCTAGATAAGGCTCTGCACACGGCGTTATCTGTCGGCATCCGTGTTCTGGTTGACTAGGTGAAGTGAGTACTATCTGATATGGATATTGCAGATATCTCGTGCGATGATGTCATCTTATCTACGACTTTGTTACAGGTATTTTTGTATGTCGGGTCGAATCTTGCAAGCTGAATTAGAACTAATTCCATAATTATTTAGTTCCGATGACTATGCAAGTTTCATGACAAGCAGGACCGGATAGGTTTAGGATTGGCTCCAAACCAGGGAATTCCTCAATGGTTAACATCACTATAACTAAATTAATTGCTTTGTATTTATAATTAATTCACTAAGCATTATTATAAAAGTTTAAACTATTTATTAATTTATGAACATAAGCCTGCTTTGCAACAATAGTTAAGTACATAATTATGTTAATATCCAGTAACTATAATCATCAATCAATCGTGAAAGGAACACGAATGAACATTCAAACAAAAGAAATTGACCGCTTGGTAGGAATACCGCTAATTAACCGTCAAGAAATGAGGTCGGGTTTAACAGACGTTCGGAATATCATTATAACAATGTAAGTAATGTACGAGTAACTACAGTTGATATACGAATATACGAATGATATATGAATGATAATGATAATAATGATATATGAATATACTCTTGAAGTACGATTTGTGCCAACCATTTTATACCAACCATATTATATTTTACATTCATTAGTATTATGGTTATTTGTGATAATGTTTCCAATCATAAATGATCATAAAATTATGTATTATGATATAGATAATCATATAGGTTTTTTGGTAGTGACATTGCAAAGCGGAGGGTCCCGCGTTCATTTCCGCCCGAGGTGTATAATGTATACTCCCAATATTTTTATGGTTCCGTAACCAAAGGGTGTCAACGGGACCCTATTACGAAAACTTCACTTTTCACTCGTCTGTCACAGAACTGTACTTTTTTTTCACATTAAAAAAAATAAAAAAATAGTAGTACCTAATCTTCACAAAATGTGCATTACTATTGATTGCCGCTATAAGAACAACTACTAAACATAAAAACAGTTGAAACAACAGCGGTACAGAACCTCTAACTGCAAATCCAACTCGCATTAACCGGTTTTATCGGGGAAAGCGAACTTACATTGTAAGAGAGTTATTAACTTAAAATACGCAATTTGACAAGACAGGTGGCTTCATTACCAGTTAGGTACCCCACCGAGATGCAATCACCAGTTCTTCTGCAGGATTCCCGAAAATGATGGAGACTGCAAGGTGCAGTCCATCATTACTGGTTCCGAGATAAAGTATTTGATTGGATGCTTATTAATGCAAGGACAGATGTGCACTGAACAGGTGCTACTACCCGAACGGGTCTTGAGCGATGTTGGTATGAAACAATACTTTTACACGCTTTTTGTGCATGCATTGCTATATATATGTATGGATGCAATCTTTTAATTTAGTTCCCACCTGCATTGAGACCAGTTGTAACTTGTTACCAACCTCAAAGAGTTAACACGAGAGATAGCTAGTTTAACACTCAAAACCCGACTGGATAAAAGTCGCGCTTTTAAATTTATGTGTATTGGTTAGTAGGTATCAATCTTAAACTATCTCCGAACCAAACTTCATCTAAATTGGTTTAGCGGTTTAAGGGTGAAAAGGTAAGAAAGGCACACTGACTGTTTATTATCTTTATTTGGTTGGTTTGATCAATTATGATCGAGCCACCCTCATAGGATTACAAGTTTAAACTAAGCTAAATTAGCCAGTTTATGTAACATCCTAAGCTTCAGAGAGCTAATTAACAAAGTTACTTCGCAATTTTAATATTAGTATGGATATCGTGTACTCATAATATACCTTTCCAAATTTCAACTTCATAGGTTAGTTAGTGAATGGTTTGATCCAATGCTTCCAAAACTATTCAAACAGACTAGTCGCGTGGGTGGAGCAACTTAGTTCACGACAATGAAGATAATTTCCCCGCCACGTCTTGTCGTTAAGTCGACAAGTTCCGTCGTCCCATTACCATCAACGTAAGCTTAAACTTCCAAGTCGCCCCCATTATCCATCAACTGATCCCTAAACTAACCAGTCGTTCCCGGACGGAACTTCATTATAACCAAGTTAACAAAGTTTAGGGGCACTAGACGTTTAGTAATACTAAATTCGTTACAGCCCAATTCATTTATAAGATTAGCGGCAAGGCCCCGACGAGATTGCAAACTAAATTCAGATTGAGAAAATTGACCGCTAAATTTGAATAATAATATATGAAATGCGATAAGAACATAAAGATGCATTCTTTCTGGTTTCTTTTAATTAAGCATGTTGGAGTAGTTAATGACTAACTCAGGTGTGGTAGACCCAAGATGAAACAGCCTCTAACACTCCAAACTCTGTCGATAGGTTACGATCGACACGAGCGGTCGGGCAATGAATTCTTCGTTTCTATTATATTTTACCTTAAATTTTCTTGGAGTTTAATATTAGCAGAGTTTTATAGCAGCTCTAAACTTACAACAATAATAAATTTTGAACAAACACGGCTCGAATTGTAGAATTACTTTAGACCCTGGAATTTACGCAGTTTTTAGCACCAGCCCTTGTATTACTTGTAGCTAAACCAACAATGTAACTTAATTAAACAATTATTATTTTAACAAGTAATTACCCTGGTGTTGCTTCGGGAAACCGATGCCTTAGTACCCAAACTCGAAAACATGTTTAAACGGCATTCTACTAATCTAGTTTACAATCTTTTTTTATTTGTAAACCAATTTTAAGTAAACAATTATTACAATGCATCAGCAAAAACCCGATAAGCGCACAGGCCCGAAAAAAAATACTATAAAAACCATAAGGCTCTATTGGATTAACTTAATACCTCCCCTTACAACCGAACAACCAATAGCTTTTTGAATTATCTTCCAACAGACATCGACAAGCTTTAATTTTATTATTATGTTGGTATATTATAATTACTAAAGCACATGCGTTGTTACCGGCAAACAGGCAATCAATAACGATCCGATTAGAATCAGTCGCCAACTTTTTAGAGCTTAGGCCAGGCATGGTCACGACACGCACAAGATATCGGTCAGGTCACCTCGGTATATCACGATTTACACCTGCAGGTGGGGTCAATGTGAACTGGTAACGTTCTAACTGGCTACTGACAGGATATGACGACAGGACGCTGGGTTTGGTGCTTGGCCTAGCCAAGCATGAACCAGGCAAGGCAAGAAGACAGCCAGAAAGGTTCTATAGTCGCAAGCAGTAAGTGCAATCTGTACTGTGAGTAGGAAAAGAGGCTCCTTGGGGGTTTCTTGCCGCTTCTTCTTCCAAGACCACTCGCGGTAGGGATTTGTAGAAGCGATCGTGGTTTCGTTGGTCGCGGCGTTGACTTTCGAAAAGTGTTTGTAAAAAACTATCTTCGAATAAATTTCGTTTCATTCATTTAGAATAGGTACAATTTGAAGTTCGTCAAGCCAAGCATGTTGTGTAGCCAAAAATATTACATGTGGGGTTCCGTTTAAGTTTGACCATGAAATGTTTTACGTTTTGAGAATTGAGATGCAGTGTCTTAGAGTTAATTATAATGCGGATGTCCCGCTTACTTCTATTTAGTATAAATATATTATATCTGTTCCATATTATTATGTGTTGACTATTTGTACTGTAAACATATTGTTGATTACGTAATAAATGCTCTTCTAGCTTAAAATAATATTGTTAACGATTTAACCAATCGTTAAACTGATCGTTTTCGAGTTACCAGACGACCCAGCCAACGAGTCGTTGATGTCGTTCTTGATAATCGTTTCTTGTAAGAACAATTTTAGTTACGCCTCGTAGATAGTTCTACTATCCGTAATAAAAACTAATCGTTTTTCGATTGTAGGAACCGCTAGTGTTACCATCGGTGGTGGTGACCACTCGCCACCAGCTGCCTGTCTGCTCGTTTGTCGCTATTAACATGAAGTATATAAAAAATGACAGCAATACAATTCTCCTTTCCCGAGCAGCCTTGGTACACTCATTACCATACTAAACACGAGCGACCAAGGTCTCGGATACGGGTTTGTTGTGTAAACTTTAGGAAATAACCAACTTCGGAGAGGCCATGCGATGTGGGTACTCGAAACTTCTAAGTAAATTGAAAATCTGAGCCCAAGCCCAGGCAGACAGACCGAGGTGTCGTACGAGGTCAGGGCTGCTTGGTGGAGGGCTACGCATAAGGGTTATATTATGAATTAGCTAGTTGCCCCGCCCTCACTTCGCTTAGGGAAACCTGTCCCTTAATACGCACATGAATGTGCGAACAAAATCCGAATTCGGATTTTGTTAGGCGTGATTCCTTAAACTGACATCACTTTTTTTATTTCTCAGCCAATTGAAATAAAACAAACACTAAAATTTAAGTGAAGCTTACCACAATATATTAGTGAAAACCGCACTTAAATGGGATAAGCCGTTTCGGACACCCACACAGAACAAATTAGTCGACATTTACTTTTTAGAATCATTAATTGGACTAACAAAATGTTCTTCAAGCCAGTTAATCATGACAAAGGTATACGATATTATGTCTTCTCAAAGCACAATGGAATGAAGGCTGTATAACACGGAGACGGGTACAGGTACCAGTTATAGAACTCGTCGGGAACAGGTGCGAAATCCGAACAACATCTGCTCTTATGTTAATTTGTACAGAGTAGCGCCGTCACAGAGACTGCATAACTTAAGATGAGGATTTTGATTGTTTTGTAACGGGTGTCTGAAACTGAATCATTATCGACTAAGAAAATGTTTTACGGAAATGGGTTGTCAAGCTTTTGGTACGAGAAATTAAAAATATTTATTTAGGTTAGAAAATAAAAAAGTGCCTACTGTTAAAAAGCTTATGAAGGATTTCAAACTGATTTACACCACAATTTTTATTTTTAGTAAAATTGTAAGCTACTGCACAATTTAAGTTTTAATCCAATATACACATGTATAAAAAAATCGAATGTGAGTTTTCACACGGTAGAAAGGAAATTTTGTATTCTGGTTAGTTGTTATTAAGAGAATGAGACGAATACACTATGGAGGTGGTAAAGGGAGCGATTGATGAAGATTTTTTTATTGGAACGAAGTTCCTTACGGCAGGCTTGGAGGGGATAGGTTTTGCTGCGGCGACCGAACTGAAAAATATGTGATAGTAAAACCGTAAGAAAAAATGCGTGGAATAAAAGCGTTAAATGAGACGTGCGCAGGCGCGACAGTAGCCGAAGGAACTTCGTTCCTACCTGGTGTCCCACGACACCAAATCATTTATATTGATTATATTGTCAGTTGTTGTTAGTTGTCTCATTCCAATCTGGTCACAGATGTGTTGCTACACTTGAGGACTAAGATGGCCTTAAAAAAGTGGTTCTGGATATAATGACTGTCTAAATTATCATTAGAAGAAGTCTATTAAGACTTTGAAATTTTCTTACTATCAGTAGAATTAATCATCAACTCGCGACGCGTACTTCCTCTGATTAGGCCGAGACGGCACATAGTAGCGACTTATCATTCGCCAGTGCTATCGATACACCTCGTAAATCTTCGTAAAATCACACGGGAACGTCATCCGTCTCTGTCGCACGTACTGGAGATATCGTCTGTCCTTTTCCCGAGGGCGTCTGCGACGCGTCGCTTTATCGTGAGATACTGGGTAATATTAATCATGCTACATGGTATTCAAATAGGAGTACTATTTGTGGCACAGACGAAAATACAATACAATACTATAAAATACAATAAGTCTTTATTGAAAACATGAAGTTAAGTAAATGTAATACACTCACTACGAACAATTATTGCCGAGTGCCGACCAAACATTAATAATCATAATTGGATTATTGTAAATACATAATTAGGTACATAGTTATCAATTGATTGAGCATCATTAATACATAAATTACTGAGATCAAAAATTAATTTCATTAAAGCTTAATTAAATAGTAAAAACATTTCCATAAGACGTGTACCAACTTGGCAGTAGTTTAGATTAAATCCGTAAGTTCCGTTATGAATGTTATATTAGGTTATGGCTTTCAACATGCTCTCAAAGAATAAAAAACCTTCTGTCATGTAGGGTTGCCGATTCATAGATTGTTTCTACTGTAAAGCGTATGTCATTGACTGTTTACAAATCGTATCCCCATCGATTGTTTTTTGATAGTTTGCTAGCTTGGTCAGCTAGTAAGCCATTACTTTAAGATGGATCAGCTAAGTATTTTTGAAACGCTACACCATTGATCTTAGTCTATCTATAATAATTTTACGCTTTATTATACGTGATAGCAATACAATAGCAAGAGACATTTGAAGACAATGTAATACAACAGGCGGTATATCGGCTACAGAGCGATTTCTTGCTGACAACCTTAGGGTAAGGTGTTAAAAGAGTAGGCATACAATCTAGGGTTTATTGTTAGTTTATTAGATAATAATATTATTTCATTTAGTTACATACAAGAAGTATTTTTTTTAATTTCCAATTCTCTTTTGACAAAATCATTCAGCTGTAACAATTACTGAATTTAGAACTGACAGAAAATTTAAAATAAACTGACCACACACTACGTTAAAAACAAAACATCCGGTTGCCGAACTGTTCCTCCCAGCTGGCAGCCCTACGAGGCGATAATCTGTCGTGTAAACAGAGATCACAAAAACTTGCCGCATCACACACCTGTCGCCCAACGGCTTAGGGCTGTCAAAGCAAGGTTATTGTTGATTTCGGATTTACTCTGCTCGTTGGGAATCGGGATTGAAATTATGACGTAGGTCAAATTTGCATATTAATTACAATTTAATTAGCATTGTCAAGTCATAAAATGTTATTTTAAACGTAACTCATGGCAAGTCCTTATCCATTTCTATTACGTATATAATTGTTGTATTTTGCATGCAGGGTATGAACCCCAGCCCCCCTGCTCGTGTGTCCGTCGCGTCGTTCAAACCACTTGGCTTTCACTACTTTATCTAATACCGCCACCAATCCGCACTGGAGCAGCGTGGTGAAGTATGCTCTAGGCCTCCTCACCTATGAGTAGAGATCCGTGCTCGGTAATGGGCCATTAATGGGTTGAATCCAATATAACTACATATCTATTATTGATGACCCCGTAGCCTAGATGATGGTGACCATACAAACAAAGCGACGGGTCGCGAGTTAGATGCGCGGGCGGAGCAATTTGTGACACTTAAATGTTTGTTATAGGACATATGACTGTGTAGCGATGTTATTTATGTTGTCCATGCCACCCGCGGTACAGGGGATCTTAGTACGTACTACGTAGTAGTATTAAGGAGTGCGCACATTACACCAACTCGACGTCAACTCCACTCCGACTCCACTCCGTTTCAACTCCGACGTTCCGTTCCGCGATCAACGCTTCATCGACGTCAACTCGACTCCGTCTCCACTCCGTTTCAACTCCGACGTTCCGTTCTAGGTACATTACGTCATTGTGTCGGTCGACGCGTGGACTACTCGTCTACGGTGAGTCGTCAACGCAACGTCGTCGACGCGTTGGTCTCGAAACGGAACGGTTATGGGTGTAGGGCGAGCAGTACAGGGCTTTTAAGTATAAGTTCGAAATTCAACCTGACCTTCAAAGATATAAAGCTCATAATTGAATATTAGCTTTGTCAAGGTTTTAGTCGCGTTGGCGTCGGTCGGTCGTGGAGTCGTTATAATGTGCGCACTCCTTTACACACACTTACATACGCGTCTATTTATTTATTACTTTCTACCCAATGTCAATAAACTGAGTTGATGTACTGGTTCACATAACTGTAAACTACGTAAAATTCGCGAGAACTTTGACAAATATTCGGACACTTTGTTTCAAAGTGGGTCATGTAAGTGGAGTGTGAAATTAGGAATTAGCATTAGTGAGCGGCTTCTCATTGCCACGAGGTTTGGGATAAAACACAATGGGAAGGGCAATTATATCGGTTCGTTTTTAATTCTTTGTGTTCAATGTGGGTTAGTAATTAATACACGTTGTTATGGTAATGTATCATAGCAATACTGAGATCGAATTTTGCCATGTTCAATGCTGTTCACAGGTGTTCAGTTTGTTGGAATAACTGAAACGGTTTCTTCTCACCTATTTGTTTGTTTGTTTTTAATGTACAGGTACAGGTATATGTCTGTAGATATTTGAAAAAATGTACGAAGGGTCTTTATAAGGCCAATAGAAGCCAAAAACATTATTTTTAGAATATTTGTATATCTGTCTGTAGGTATGTTTGTCTGTGCATCACGTAAAAAATACTGAATGAAATTTGATGCGGTTTTCGCAGTTGTTTGCTGGAGGTCTTATTTAAACATGGTGCATGTTTCATTTTAATAAGAACCTAAGATATAAATAATATAGGTTGCAAGACGTCTGCCCCTTCAGCTACACGTAGTTAAAAATACCTAGTAGATTACGTCCTTACTTTAATCTTAAGTATTTACAATCATCATCTAATAGTTTTATTTACCAAACATCCGGTTAAGACCACCGCTGACCACATCGGGAACGATCCGCCGTCCTATTTCGACCGATCCCAGGATATCCTGCGACAGCGCAATGTTACTAATTCGAGTATTTGTGGTAATTAACTGAACATGCTTTCGTGGGCTGTGCGAATAGTTGGGACTGGCAACTGACGGCTATTTTCGGATCGATTTTAATATTTTGATCTTTGCAGCCGTTTTGGTGGACAAACGAGTTAGCTACCTGATGGTAAGCAGTATCCCCTGTGTCCCCATGGTCAGGAGTAGCACTGAGGCTTCTTTAACGGACTGGGGCGGCAGCAGTATGGTGGAGACGTATGTATGCTCGTTTGCTATCTTAAACCTATTAAAAAATCCATCTATAGTGTATTGAAATAAATAAACGCTTACAAACTCATCCCCCGTACTAGAATTCCCTGGGTTACGCGTGGCATAGACATCAAACACCCACGACTTAAGAAACATTTTTCTGTCACATAATTGTCTATAGCCGGTAATCGAAGCCGGTACCCCCGCAGGCAGTCATTACTAGCTAGGATACGAAGTAATTGTTAAATTAAGTCATTTTTCTATTTTCACAACATCAAAATCAATACATAATATAAGACTGTTATAAATATAATTGGTCTAATCAAAGAGCGCACATTGAACCGATTTAGAAGCACTCGAGCCGCCGCGCCGGCCTCACAAGCGATCTTTGTACGGTCTCATAGACCGCCCATTTAAAGTTCATGTTAGCGAGCGTTTCCGGGTTATGAATGTTGAAACGGGTTAAATTGAATGTTAATGGATTATGTTGGGGTTTAGCGTTTGGTTTTGTTAACAAAATATTTGTCCTATTGTTAAAGTCGTAACAGCCTTAGCCTTAGCAACTAGCCTTAATTAATTGTCATAAAAGTTTTTATTTGTAAACGGATTGAATTAAAACAAACACTATTTTGTCAAGCTTCTTGAAATATGTCAGTGAAGTATCTAAATCAGTCGAGCCGGTTCTGAAATGGGACTAACGCAAAGACAATCATATTCACACGAGACATATTTTTAGTGACTAATTTCTTAGTAGTATGTAGTAGTTTAGTAGACACGTTTTTAGTAGTTATTTTTAGTAAATAGAATACAATAGTATCTACAATAGCATGAAGCAATTTGTACTGTAATAATTATTTTATTGTGGTCATTAAAGTTTATATAAAGAATTATCATAGATGAAGTTATTGTAATACGCAATTTCATAATTAATTATGACTTAATTAACCAATTCCGCTCTTAATTTATTCATCTGAATCATTCGGACGGTACAACGTACTTAAGTGAGCATCAAAACTCCACTGAAGTATTTAAACAATTGACCGTGTAGCCTAGTTGGTAGTGACCTAGTGACCCTCCCTGCTTCGAGGAGTCCTGGGTACGATTCCCGCTCGGGGCGGACATGCGAGACAAATAAATGTTGTTCTCGGGTCGTGATATAACTGGTATAAAGTGATGTCTTATTTATGTTGTCCATGCCACCCGCGACACAGAGAAACCTAAGTGTGTAAGCGATCATTAATTTAATGTAGGGATGTAACCATTGAATTAGAACACACACACACACACACACACACACAACACTTAACACACCATCAAATCTTAACATTAACATCCGTAGCCCGTACCAAACACTCAACAACCAATGTTTAGTATACACGTGTCTATTAACACTATAAATAACCTAGGAAAGCCGAACACAAACAAAAAGACAAAATGAAAGATTAATAGTATCGAAATAGCCGCTCTCTCACCTCGCTGTCACAGATTCTTAAAAGCTGGTGTCAGAGTTGGTTCTTAGTAACGCAGACATAGATTACGTTGATGTAAACATAGATCACTGTATACGCAGACTGGACTCATTACGGTGGGTATTATGCCTACATGAAATCTACAACTTTTAATCTTCTAATCGTAAATAAGAATAAATAAAATTACAGTTCTTTTATATAAATACTCGACAAATGAGTAAGTGGTAAGTGGTCATCGTTGTCCAAATACATAAGCAACACGAAGGGGAATCACCAACGGATTGCCGACACGCGAAAGAAAAGAGAAGGCAGAAAGAACTGACTTTCCTCCGACCGAAACACGATGAGTTTTGAGACTGCAATTTCAACGTAATCGTATTTTAATTTATAAACTTATTACCTGTATATTATAAACTTAGTACATTATTAATTACCTTGTTTTAAATCTTAAATGTTAGCCTTGAACTAACCAACAGCCTATTCTCATAACATACTAGTACGTATGTCTAATAACCTGGCTCTCTTTAAATGTTTTCCAAATCCCATTTGTGCACATTGCGTAACAAATTAACAGAGGACACTGAATATAAGACCTTTGCGGTTGTAACCGTGGCTTGCAATCCGAGATATCGCGCGGTCAGACCTAATGCGTGTAGTCTACCACCACTCATACTAGACACCACCTACCTACCTACCTACCTACCTACCTACTACCTACTATACTACTACCTACTATATACATGCTACATGAAACCTTTTCTGCATCGATTATGGTTCAGTGAATGAACACGTATTCTAGTTGTAAGATAAGATCTTATTAATCTGCAGTGTAGTTTAATGCTGTTATGATAAAACGTAAAGTTGGTTTGCTGAGATTTTTCAAAGCATTTTTTTATAATTCTGCATTAGGCAAGACACCCCTTATAGTTTTGTAATGTCCTTCTTACTCACTTACCATCAGATGGGATTGCAGTCAAGGATCAATGTATAATAAACAAGCTGTCCCAGCGAACTTCGTACCGCTCTATAATTAATAGATAAATAATTTGCAATAAAATAAAATTGCGACTATAATTAAAGATCTAAGCTATCATATCTCTCAAGTTGGACCAGACTCCTCACGGTGTGCCAATTTAATTTAAAATCGGTTAAGTAGTTTAGGAATCCATCGCGCACAAACATCGTGAAAGGAGATTTATATATATTAAGACAAATAAAAACTATGATGAATTTAATGACGTGTTTGAATTTCACTCCAGTCTCCACACAAAATCGAGTGAATTGGCGCCCGAAACACAGAATCCTAGCGTGGGGCTATGCGTGTGTTATTTATTCACTTCGTTAGTTCGCAACAAATGACAGCGGACCAGTGAGTTACACTTTGTACGTCACTAACGAGACATTTAGACAATTAGTCAGTCAGGATATCCGAATTTACATTCAGATAACTATTTTCAAGGTCTGGCCAGTTACAATGCGTAGAACAAAAACAACCTAGTATCATTATAATCAACGTATTATAATTATCATACTATTATCAGTAGTAGCAGTTACAGCCGACGAGTACCTTGAACGTTGGACTCCTGAACCAGGGGCTCCAGGTTCAAATCCTGCACGCATCTTTATTTTGAAAAATTAAGCGCGTATTAGATTTAATCGTGACTTGCTTCGGAGAAGGAAAACATCATGATGTAACCTGCACACTTCATTGTGTTCTCAAAGGTGTTGGGAGTCCGTGTATGGAGGTGAACCGTGCCCAGCAGTGGGACAGTTATGGGCTGCAATGATGATAATCTGTATTTTACGGTGAATTATAATGAAACATTACTGAAAATGGCTTATATTATTTCCGGCGCTTAAATGTATTTCAGAGTAATAACATAATTAATGATAATTAGTTAATTACCTGCTTGCGGAACTCACGTGAGGTCTAATTAATGTAATTACTTTGAACAACACACGCTTTTTTGCACACTATAAAAAATGCACTTTGGAAAGTGCGGCCCAGTTTTTATTGTAAACTTTTTATACAAAACTAGTTTTCCGCACGCGGATTCGCCCGCGTGAAATTCTTAACTTCCAAAAATCATTTCGTAGTTTTCACTTGCGTCACTTGAGGTATTGTTGTCTAATTTGTTTTGCCCATGCTATTCGTGACACAGGGCATTGTACTGCAGGGGTGGGGGGGTGTGTGGGCGTTTTTAATATTTTTTTATTGGCTGAAGGGCTGTCTAAAGAGCAGACTGGCCATCTGGTGGGAAGTGGTCACAGTCACCAATACTTCGCTGGCCGTGATGAAGAGCTCTTTTCACACTATATTTCAGAGCAACCTGTGAACCAACCTGTGTGAACAACCTGTGTGAGCAACCAGAGCGTACCGGAAAGACCTCATGAGGAAGCCGCTGAGACTAAACGATTTATTTATTTTAGGACATTGCCTTTCGCGGATCATTTAAGTGAGCCGGAGAATGAGCTTTAAAGCAGAGAATATAAGTCTGTAATTTCAAAACCACTGTGTTTTCTCAAGTGCTTATAGTTATTTACACGATACTGTGTGTGTTTAACACACTTATTTTTTAAATTTTGTCTGTCTTTCTGTTTGCTCAGGCTAATCTTTGGAACGGATGAACTGTTTTAATGGTACTTCCACTGGCATATAGAGGAGGTTATAGAGCAACATAGTTATATAGGCTAAGTTTTTTCCCGGAATTCCCACGTGATCGGGATTGACGCGCAAAAAACTGCCATGCAAACGAAATCGCGCGAACATCTAGTCTATACTTAAGTTTCGTTCTCAGAGTAGCAAGACTAAGGTTTTGTTAAGAAATGAATACCTGTGGTTCCCATGATGTCATAGATCTAAACATGTCTGTTTCTCGATAACTCCGCCAAGGCTATCTCGCCGGCTTACGACATGCATAGTAATATAAATGCTTATGGCTCGTAGATACTTAATGATGATGTAACGACTTAATATAACTATTAACTGGACGAATGTTATGCTGTGTTATTGACTAGTTCAGTAACTGCTCTCACTTGGCTTCAGGAAACTTATGCCTTAGTAACACTCGAAATATATTTAGACAGTAGTCTTTAAATTGACATTATTTGACAAATTGATTATACGACACAACCCCCTCGCCCCTTGTGATATTTCGTGATTTTGCTGCCAAGCCAACTCCCCCCTTTCGAGCCAGTCAGTGTCACACCGACATACAGACCGACATACAGAAGTTCAAAAATATAGTCGAATTTAACGCACATTATTATGCAATTGCATAAAAGCAATCTCTTCCAATCAACCTTATAACAACACAGCACATAGCCATTTCTATTACTTGTCACAATATTACTATGTATGTATGTACCACAAAATAGATAAGTAAAGTATGTACTCACAAGAACAGAGGGAAGAAGAAACTTTGTTAGCCGCAACTCAAATGTAAGTTCAAGTGACTAAACTTGTGAATTAACCGAACATGGCACGTGACACAACATGGCACATACCAGCGAGCGCGGAACGTGTTCTTACTTTAAATGTTATTTGTTTTTCTTTTAACATGTTTACTACTTTTTTTTGTTACAGTCATAGTTTTCTATATCAATATTGTTTTACTTATACGTAGGTACTTATATAATGTGGGTGTCCAATCAAGAGTAAGTTAGTACGGTTTACCATACAAGACTACATCGCCACTTTCCATCAGGGAGGATTGTAGTTAAGCATTAACATATTAAAATTAATAAAAAAGTACTTATGATTTGTTTACTTAAGATTATTACATTATTTACTTATCACAATGTCATGATAACAATACATTGAAATTCAAAACTTTGTTAACCCTCACGATGCCGTAGGTGCAATTAATAAAGTATCACAAAAACATATCGTTAAATTAAAACAATTTAATATACCTAATTTAATTAATAAGTCGGTCACATACCTGCTACAGGAGACAGTTTTCGCATAACGCACCACCGCGATTTCCACTGAAAGAAGAAAACATTTATTAGGATAAATCAGAGGTTTAGGTTGTAAGGGGCTTCTTTCGTTTTGAGTATAATGCCCGGCTCCTATTTTCGAAAAACGATTCGTTTTGCTTACAGATTCCGCGACACAAGGAAACGCACGAACCCCTCATGTGGCCTGTGTGCATGTTGGTCAGTTTTTATACAAAAAGAAATAAATAAATAATAAATAAAAAGTGAATAAAAAACTAAAACCTAGTACAGAAAAAATAACAGTAACAAACGTGTTATTATATCATATTATACACGACGTTATACCAGTTGTAATATAAACGTATCTACAATCAATTTGCAACATTAATGAAGTAGTGATCTGTCAAACTAGTCACTTGATCAACAACTCGCTCAACTGGTTGTCAATGTCAAATTGGCATTTGTTTTTTAAATTAATGTCAAAGCTGTAACGGGTCCAATTGACATAAAAAATAATGTTCGATTAATCATCGATGTTGTATAGTCGTATTTTATTTTCATTTTGTCTTACTGTCTGACTGTATCATTGTTTTGGGTCCTATTACGTTAATGTTAAGCAGTGATAGCCGTGTGGTTGAACGTTGGACTGCCGAACCGGAGGGTCCGGGTTCAAACCCCGCACGCACCACTAATTTTCAAAAATTATGTGTGACAGTGGGACAGTTATGGGTTGTGATGATGATGATGATGACGTTAATGTACAGACAGCGACCAGTTACAGATTTATTATATACTATTTATTCTAGAAAAACTTAGTATTAAATGTATAAAATTGGATTTTACGGAACATCAGAAAGCACTCGTATGTAGTTCGTAACCCGTAACGGTATTTATTATTTCTCTGTTTATTTATTACTTATTTATTAGTTCATGACTGTAAAACAACCGACCCGAGCGTAACCGACCGGGTTACTAGAGAGTAAACAAATGTTATCCAGAAATACTTTTCCTTTCGACCACCAGCTGTCGAGAGCAACTTCGTTTCGTTGCTTGATAACGACATTAACCGGTATCTATAACCGGTTGCGAAAACACTTTGTAAGGCATTATATAGTGTTAACAATTGTAAGAAGACTGTGTCTGTATATTGAAGACAAGCATCTTGTTTTTTGAAATATATGTGTTCATGTGTATTTGAAATGCTCTGTTTGTTTGTCAGAACATATCTATTAATAAAATGTTGACACAAGAACTACTCAACTGATTTTAATGCGGCATGCGGGCTACTGATTAACTAATTGCATCAAAATGCAAACCTTATGAAACCAATAATAAAATTTAGCGCGTGGATTCCTGCGGAATCAGAGATAAAAGTTTATAAATAGAAGTTATGTTAAGGAATTCGAAATTAATAAAGCTTTGACTGCTTTTTATTTAAATTTTTTTAAAGAAATAACTTTAAATTTCGATATCTTATATTATAATTTCGATATAAATAACTAAAAATCCGATGATCAGGGCGATAAAAAAAATACTAAATCTGAAAAAAAATCCAAATAATTTAGAGTTGGTATTTGTTAACATAAAGCGCATAGTTTCTGAAGCGAACCGAAGTTATTTCACTAGTGTTTCAAAACAGCTTGGGTACTGTTAATTTATTCATTGGAAACAGAACCAGTGTGAAGGTCGACGGACCGCCGGACCGGTGAACGAATTGATACGTCACCTTACGGATACGGATGTCTTACGGATATCGATGTAAAAACCTTAGGGTCCCTAAGGGCTATATTTCACCGGGACACCATAGCGGCGCAACCAGTCGCCGCTACCAATAAAATGTATACAGCTCTATAGACAGTTACTCACCTGGTGTTCGTTTGGTTGCGCAACCAATTTGGCGGCGCGACTAACTCGGACACGTGCAGAGAATGTTACTGGTTGCGCCGCCACGCTGGTCGCGCCACCACTAATTACTATAGCGCTACATGGTGTCTCACTCACTCGGCCGCCAGTCCGGCAGCCAGTGACTGTCTTCAAGGTCCATTTTGATACTGTCTCTGTGTGGTGTGGTAACTCTGGTGTCTGTATGGTGTCTAGTTTGGTAGCTTACGGACACCATGGCGGCGCAACCAGTCGCCGCTACCAATAAAATGTATACAGCTCTATAGAGAGTTAGGGCTATATTTCACCGGGACACCATGGCGGCGCAACCAGTCGCCGCTACCAATAAAATGTATGCAGCTCTATAGAGCGTTACTCACCTGGTGTCCGTTTGGTTGCGCAACCAATTTGGCGGCGCGACCAACTCGGACACGGGCACAGAATGTTACTGGTTGCGCCGCCACGCTGGTCGCGCCACCACTAATTACTATAGCGCTACATGGTGTATCACTCACTCGGCCGCCAGTCCGGCAGCCAGTGACTGTCTTCAAGGTCCATTTTGATACTGTCTCTGTGTGGTGTACCCAAGGGCTATATTTCACCGGAACACCATGGCGGCGCGATCAGTTGCGCCACCGTGGTGTCCGTAAGCTACCAAACTAGACACCATACAGACACCAGAGTTGCCACACCACACAGAGACAGTATCAAAATGGACCTTGAAGACAGTCACTGGCGGCCGGACTGGCGGCCGAGTGAGTGAGACACCATGTAGCGCTATAGTAATTAGTGGTGGCGCGACCAGCGTGGCGGCGCAACCAGTAACATTCTGTGCCCGTGTCCGAGTTGGTCGCGCCGCCAAATTGGTTGCGCAACCAAACGGACACCAGGTGAGTAACTCTCTATAGAGCTGTATACATTTTATTGGTAGCGGCGACTGGTTGCGCCGCCATGGTGTCCCGGTGAAATATAGCCCTAAGAGTTTATCATTTTTGTTTAAATTATTCTCGGTAAGTATAACAAATAAGAATAAAGACATTAACTCTTCTTTCTTCACTACGACGTACGTAGGTACAAATGTCAACGAAACGTTTGGTGTTGCGGTCCAATCAGTCCAGCGAATGACCATTTAGGAATGAAATTAAAAAAAAATCATTACCAACGTAGTATCAACACCATAGTCATGAGCAACTTACTGCATGTGTGTGGAGCAACATTGCTTGTCAGCACTAAGATAAAACTACATTTATATCCACACCATAGGACGAGTCTACTAGCTACATATACTAGCTACTTATACATAAATGTATTCCTGACTGAATCGAACCGAAATAAAAAACTTGTGACACTATTAAGTAATCCTCGAGGACGGCAAACGTTGGTGTTCACTCGCCACAATGGCCAACCTTTGCGATTTCGATAACCAATCTAGTCGCAAGCAACTGTGAAACATATTTTTCTGACAACTCTATAGCCGGCATTGTTGGCAGTATTCTCGCTATGCAATGAGTGAGCGTTATTTTTAAATCAATAAAAACGTCGCTATGTAGTCGCAAGCAACTATCACTCGACACGACTCACTCACGGGCTCTGTCAATTGAACGTTGTGTCACTCACACTCGGAACTCCGAATCGACATTTCATAACCTATGCATGTGTGCAATCTCGTAGAGTTCCCATGTTATTGCAGAATTTATACGGACAGTTTATAATAAGGAATTTATTTCGCATTAAAATTCATGAACGAGCCAATTACGGCACAACGCGCATAGTATTACCGCTGCTCGTGATTAATGGTGGATTTATCCGACACTACTTTGTAAGGAAAACCGATAGCGAAGTGGCTGGATACTGAATATCACATTAATAACATCTAGGTTCGAATTGGTTATTATTGGTAATTTAAAGATGTTTTAAATCATAATGTAATCATAGTGAAGTAATAAAAAAAAACAAAATTTGTATTTCCCTATTTTACGATATTTAAAAAATACTAAATTCGGTAAAAAGACCGGAATGAATCATTTTGAAGAATACAGTTAATGATGATGATGACGATGGTGATGATTATATTGGCTATAACGACAGAGATAAATACGGAACGGAAAAAGATACAAGCCTAAACTTGGACTTTGTGATACTTCAGTCCTATGTAGTAAATATTTTTTTATATGTAGGTATAATTATTATAATTTTTAATTTAAACAAATGATAAATAAACACTCACACACTCATAACACCACACCAGGATGCGTGTTGTGGGTGCCATGGACAACATACAAGACAAGAACACACACTCAATCGCTCGGAATCGAACCCAGGAACCTCGGAATTCTTCTAATACTTATATGTAATGGCAAATATATGCTAAACACGTTGTCAATTGTCTCTTACACTGATAAAATGTTCCTCAGTGAGCTAAGTAGATAATATAATAACTATCTGTTTCGGTCCCACAAAACGATTACCTTTCACTAACTATGTCTTCTATTCCTTTCTTGCACCTTTATAATAACTAATAACATTATTATAAAACATATTAGCAAAATATTATAAAGTGCATGTTTAATTGTTTGAATGTGAAGGTCACTAATATGGCAAGAATTTTAAAGAACGCTTGGTTACGCTACATTTTGTGTAAGGCGAGACTCCCGTCGCGCGACTGTGGCTTCCGACAGCGAGCCGACGGCGTCGACGCCATTTTGGTTTAGTTGCCGCGTGTGCGCGAAGCCGACCGCACGTCAGATTTAAACAAAACGTCATTCAAATCGTTATGGCATCCTCTACTAAAAAATTGCAGGTCAATACAACCAAGTTGATCAATGCTATCAAAATACGACCAGCGCTTTACAACAAAGACGATTCTATGTACTATAGTCATAAGAAATTCAAGTACAAGTTGTGGCGAGAGGTCTGTCAGGAGGTTTTTAGAAACTGGGACAACTTAGCTCCGCATGAGAAGCTGGAATATGGTACGTATACGGGCGACGGTATTGAGCGATTGTCGTATCGCAACGGTTGCGACAAAGTCGCGCGATTATGTCGCAACAATTTCAGTGATAGTGATATTTTTGTTGTCATGACATCCGTGTCAATTTCATTAATAAGACAATTAGGTATTTATAATTTTTATAATGTGATGACGCACTCTGATGAACAAGTGTCCCAGTTCGATGCCTACCATAAATATTTTTTGAGTATTTAATCTTAGAGTAGATTTATCTGACGACTGAAAATATTTTGTTATCGAGAGTACCTAGTAGGTACTTACTAGCTTTAGGGTTTAAATTAGTATTGACTAAATAATAATCATTGTGCGTGTAATTGTTTTAATTTATCACCGAGGGCAATTCCGGAAAGGGTCTTTCAAATTGGTTTTTGGTATTATTTTACAATAACGTCTTTAATTATTGCGTAGTACTACGAAACACGAAGCAGTATTGTTGTGTTATTGAGTATTATTATGTAATCTTATGTAACTAATACACAGCGGCGCGCCGTTCCCAATGTTCTATCTGTCATTCTATCTATCCATAATCCTCAGTATATTACCTAGCTAATATCATAAACTCAAAACATTATAGTGTTAATTGTTATTACTTTACATGTCACAAACATTTTGCCTCGGTCGGGATCGGGAATCGAACCCCTGACTTTATAGGAGCAATACCGACTGGATTCCTCAGGTATACACACGACGACGAGAAAACATTTACCACTTATCCCAAACGTTTTGCTTCAGTTGGGAATCGAACCAGTACCTACGAACGAGACTACCGACTGACTTCAAATTCATTTATTGCACTCTTAACAAATCATTTAATTTTATTGCATTTATGACAACTTTGGTATACAACACGTTTTACCAGCACCAAGGCTAGGTACACGGTAGGTGTCACTTTACGAGCTCGAAGGATGATTTCTAACCGCAACTTGTAGAGACGACCACAGATCTTGGTCTATAACAGCGGCTATCAAACTTGTTTGCGTTTGCGAAGCTACCCTTTCAGTTTATTTAAATTACAATATTTAGATGAATTTTATTTTGAATCTGCAACCTTTAGTTTACTAGTGATATCATTTTACATTTAATAAATGTTAAGTATATTATTGTTAATGTTATAACTATTACTATTGTCAATGTCTCAGGTTTTAAGCGCCGTATTAAATTAAACATGCGCCAGTTTTTACGTTACACCTCCAGCAATACAACTGTGAATAACGCAACAAATTTCGTTCAGTAGTTTTTGTATAATGCGCGTAAAACACACAAACAGACACAAAAAATCTAAAAGCAATAATATCCGCTTCTATTCACCCATAAGGAGGGTATTAACTAGCCACCCAGGCATTTGCCGTACCACTAAGTGCAAGAACATCCTATTATACGTGTTCATTATTTTTAAATAAATAAAAAACAACTAAAGGCGTGTGTGTGTGTGGGCGTGTAATGCCTCCGTTGTAAAAGGCACATATTAGCGGGACAAAGTCGAAATGTCTACCCCGTGCAGTAACCGAATCTTCATGCTAAGATCCTAAATTAAAATACCCATATTTTTCACGTTTCAGCTCGGGAACTGCAAAAACGCTGGAAAAGTTTACGAACATGTTTCTCAAGAGAATTAGCGTACCAAAAAAAAGAACGCTTAAAAAGGGAAAGGAATGAGCCATTCAAGAGAAGGAAGAAATATGAATACTTCAATGCTCTCATCTTCTTGTTGGACCCAAATAACATACAAGAGTACACTACCAACAATAACAGCGAGAGTGATGAAGACCCGCTGGATAACAACGCTGCCCTAGTTGAATATACTTCCATGGACGTCCCAGACGCTGATTCAGATCAAGAAACTGGCACCCACAATCATTCTGGAAAATTCAAAGCAAATAGTTCGCAAATAAAAATCGAATCGGTCCACCAACCGGTAGAATTTGAGAGACCCTTGGACGATAAGCTATTTGACATGCTTCGGGACAAGAGAGGATCGGAAGATGATGAGGACAGAATGTTCGCGCTGTCTCTGGTCTCGTTCTTCAAGAATTTGGATCCTAGAAAGAAGATGGAAGCAAGAATTGAGGTGCTGAAGTTGCTGCAAACGATTACTTATCGAAATGATGACGATCCTGAGTTCGATTATAAGAATACCGGGTACAGTAACAGCATTACTGCTGAAGAAACATCTTTACCATGAAGCAATGTAATTCATTAGCCGTAGTATTAAAAACGAAAGCTTTGAAAAAGTTCGACAAAATGTAAAAAATCCCGGCTATTCACGGTGAAACCAGTAACTACAATAGCAACAAAAGAAAATAGGAAATTGGTTTTTGATTTTTCGTTGCGGGTCCATTCGTCCGTGTCCGTTTTGGATACGTTAGGCACTATAGTATCGAACCTAACTGCATAATTTGCGATAGATGTAAACTTTTCAGGCAAATAAAATATTTCATCAAATACAAATATTTGTTTTTATTTTCCTTTAAAATTGGAAACTTTATAGAAGTGAAGCCGGCATCACTGTCAATAAGGTTGGTTTGTGTTGAGAATGCTCACATAGAACCACTGTTAGTTGATTATGAAGCAATTTTAATCTTGTATCGTCGCAGACACTAAACATTTTAAATGCAAACAAACTCACGATTTTGTTATAACTCGATATCATGATCACGGCAAGACTGTGTTCCATGTAACTGGGTTGAAATATCGGTGTAATAAAACAAAATAGTCATTCCATTTTGCATAAAACAGTTCTTAACAAAAAATGTGAATAGCAAAATGTAGGTTTCACCGTAAATAGGACGAAGCACACATCAAACAAGTCAGGTAACTTGCAAAGCCTAGATACAAGCCTAGATACATACCTTTACGTCCGTTACCATGGATTGCCTACGAAAAGTTGCCAAGTTGTCAGCAATAAAGTTTTCATTTAACCATTCTCTTTTTCTTTTACACCACTAGCAAGTTACATAGTATTTCTTCTTAACTTGTGCCGACAGAGGCGCTGGTAACGAATAAAGAAAGTAAAGTCGTTCGGTGACAAATAGCGAATGCAATCTAGAAATAGTTCGGACATTAGCCGCATCGCCGCTGACGATGGCTGAGAAAAAGGACCGCTAGAGTTTTTAATTAAAGCGTCACGTTGAACTATAGTATGCCTGGATGAGCCTTCGAAATTAAATATTTAAGTACCTACTAAGTAGTTAAAATTGATTTAAGAACCCGCTTAATATAAGAAAAACAAATTTTGAACTCGCATTTTTAACTACTAGCAGAATTATTATTAGTAATTAATTATTATCATGAACAAATCTGTTTACATAAAAATATTCTATTCTTCAGTATTGTGTATTCATTTATTGTTCAGTATTCACAGTGACAACCTAATCTTAGTTATGACGAAAAGATAATTTGAACTAGCCAAAGCTTAAATAAAATTGTAATACGTGAGCGCCACCAACAGTTTATGATAATAGTCTGCGTATTTGATTATCATCGAGCAAACACATCACAGCTCACCGTTTCCCACGCAGTGCAAACATTCCCATATTAAAATGTCTGTCTGTTTGAACATTCATCTCTACACTCAAATCTCAAACGAACTTTTGTGGGATTTGGCATAATCCAGGGTGTTTACTGTGTACTAGATAATTTTAACGATATTTGGTGGTTTCCGACGGGAGGCAGGCAAAAACTAGTGTTTCAAATATTATTATACAGGTAAGTCCTGTTGAATTCAGTGCATTTGATTATCTATTTTTGGTCGTTATCTTTAACCAATTATTGCACGCCTAATAAATATCTAATATTGAGAACATAAGCGCGAATAAGATAATAACAAAACCTAGTCTCAATATTAAGTTCAAGTAGCCTTAAAAAAAATATTATATTTTTTCTGCAGACTAGACTTTCAAACTTTACAACGCGTGTAATCACTCCTCCAGTGAAACTATGACTTTGTTTATTTCACAGGGAGGCGTCAAAGACTATATGCCTAGTGGAATTAAGTTCAAAATTGATTGAATCAGTGCCATGGTAATTTTTTTTCTATGGTAACTAATAAATGGTTCGCATGTCTATCCGTCTCTTAATTCGGTACCGACGTGGTTACTTCCTACTTTTTAAAATTAAAATTATAATATTTTGATGAAATACATGAAAATAACCGCTTAATTTTGCTTACTTTTAAAAACATAATATTAAAAACAAATGCTGTCAGTATTAACTAATAAATAATTAAATAATATAAATAGTTCAGTACTTATTAAGTACTATTTTTTGTAACAAAATCAATGTTAATTGTATTTTTGTACATACATTGTTATATATTTTATAATTTCATTAATAATCTATGTATTATTTCCTATGGTAGAGTTACGTTGTTACAATTTACTAGTAATAATACTATTACCTACTGATTAAAGTTCGGTATTCCTCGCGCTCTTACATATAGCTCCGTCTCATTCAAGAAGGGACGATTTCATTTCCATAAGCTAAAGATTACACGAACTCTTCCAGTTTCCCTAACTCCGAATCTTTTTCGGTAAAATGAATACCAACATTCTTAACGCCTACTGACGTTATCATTTATGGAATGTACCACACTCTACAATACTCTAATAGGAGTATTTATCGTCAGATCCCACGACGATACGCAATAAATATGTTTGTTGAATGAATTAACATGAATAACCAAGTCAAACAAGTGAGTTTCCAAACATGTTCGGTTGGCTATCAATGTACTTGTGGAGTAACTTCGGTGAATGCTGCTTTAGCATTTCAAGGGCGTTTTTATACGCGCTCTTTTGTTCTGATGGCCTAGTTCCTAGTACCTACTTTCTTTGATGAATAAGGGGATAATTTGGAAATTTGGAAGAGACCCGCTCTGCAACATTCGATTGTAATTATTTCACATAAAGACTTCACATTGATTTCTGCATGTGATTTTCCAAACTCCTACGCATGATTCTAGAACATGCGTAGGAGTTTGGAAAATCACATGGAGATGATTCTAGAACATGCGTAGGAGTTTGGAAAATCACATGGAGAGGGACACACACTAGAACGGGGTACAAAGATTTTATCTTCAGTTTTATTTGAAATTTATTTCCAAATTCAGGGTCGTTACTGGGAATCGGGTAGCCATCGATCCTATTCATCAGTTCACTATAGACCAGAGTGTCGAGTCAAGGCCTCTTCAGTTACGAGAAAAGACGTATAATGATAATAAGTCTTCAGTCAGCATTAGTCGAATGCTACTTGGGAATCCCCGACTTATGCTTACTACGACTGACTTGACAAGGGTTATTCACTACATGCACTGTAATGTTTGTGTGTAAATTAAGTAACAATACAATCAAGTGTGCATGCACTTTGTTTGTAGGTGTATTACGCATTACGTGGTAACCGCCCGCTTGTGCAACAATAATTTCTAAGAATTAACAATCTATGTTATGAACACGTCTATTTTCATCACCTGGGTGTCTGGTACTTGTAATTGCTATAGGTCTAATAATTGGTCGACTTGGCTGACAGTATTACTCGTAATTTGAAATTGGATTGCCTTAGGCGAGAATAGAAAGAGATAGTAAGTGAAAACTGAAAAAAAGGCTTCAAAGTTTTTTTTACACGATGCTAAGTAAATCCTTGACAACAATCCCACCTGATGTTAAGTGGCGACGACGTCCAAAGATGGTAAGCGCATTAACTTAGTAAATAGCTATTCACTCTTCTCTTAAATACTCCCACATCAAAAGCTGGCGGGAATGCCGATGCGGGATTTAAAAAAAGATTTCTTCAAAGATTTTAAATTCAAACTATTTTAGAAAATAAAACTGATTTTGTCATAAGTTGTTTTTCATGCCCACAATTTATTTTTTACTGATCTTCATGGGTGACAGTTATCACTTAACATCAATTAGATGATCCGTAAACTAGTTTGCCTGGACGACCTGGATGGCGGATCGCCATGCCGAGGGTCTTGGGTTTGATTCCCAGCGAGGCGGAAATTTGAATGATGAGTTTAAAGTTCTGTTCTTGGTCTGGGTGTGTGTGTTCTTGTCTTGTGTGTTGTCCATGGCACCCACGACACAGGGAATCCTAGTGTGGGGCTATGAGTGTGTAGCGTTAAAAAAAATCCAGTGGGATATTTATGGCATCCAAGACACAGATAATCAAAGTGTGGGGCTATAAGGTAATTTCAAATAGAATGAAGGTTCTTAAAAAAGCGTAAAAAGGATTCTCTTTCGGGGCCGTCACTTGTATTGGCTACTTCTCTAGTGTACCTCGTGTCTATAAGTAATAGTAAACTCTGCGTGTCCATCTCCTCTTCAGGCCATTAAAAAAAGAGAAAACAACCACGCACGAGTCAGCTCCAAGCATTCCTTGCGTTCCCATTAAATACTCGAAGATATTTCTATTTCTTCATTACAAATCGTTACCTGTCATACCGACACACACGATCAATGCATTCCATCAGCGTTTACCACGAATATCAACTGATATCGGGTGATATGGTCGACATACCATTGTTAAAAAGTGGATTGATGTTAGGAATTTTAATGTATCGATGCACTGAGCTGCGTACCTGTTATGTGTAAAATTTTATATCTGTCTCATTATTTTTGGAGTGAAGAATAGGCGCGTTAAGGAGTGCGCACATTACACCAACTCGACGTCAACTCCACTCCGACTCCACTCCGTTTCAACTCCGACGTTCCGTTCCGCGATCAACGCTTCATCGACGTCAACTCGACTCCGTCTCCACTCCGTTTCAACTCCGACGCTAGTTACATTACGTCATTGTGTCGGTCGACGCGTGGACTACTCGTCTACGGTGAGTCGTCAACGCAACGTCGACGCGTTGGTCTCGAAACGGAAGGGCTATGGGTGTAGGGCGAGCCGTACAGGGCTTTTAAGTATAAGTTCAAAATTCAACCTTATCTTCAAAGATATAAGGCTCATAATTGAATGTTAGCTTTGTCAAGGTTTTAGTCGCGTTGGCGTCTGTCGGTCGTGGAGTCGTTGTAATGTGCGCACTCCTTTAGACGATTAGGGGAAAATCTTATGGGTTCGCGTCACCGACATGCTGTGACGTAGTGCGCCGCGCCGGGCCGGTGATGCGCAACGAACTGTTTACTTACATACTATTGTATTAAGTAATTTTCTAAAGCTTTAAGTTTTAACTTCTGTCGGCAGTCCTGATGACTACTACTAATTTTTATAACAAAAGAGGAGGACAGTGAAATGGTGAAATTAATAATTGTGTTTCTTTTACCGAATCAACGGATATTATCACATAAATTATTAGTTTGAAAAACTAAAAACTCATTTTGTACTCAGTAATGCTCAGGGATACCGTCTGATAAACCTCGACGTAATCAAAGCAAACGTTATCGATTTATTCTTACCATGAAGTACATTTTATGTTCATTGTTTATAGCACAGAACAGAGACACAAGGTATAATGTAACCAATACATAAAGGTCATTCTATACCTACCTAAATATGTATGGTCGTACGCCATTGTTGACATGTTGGTATTACTTCATTACTCTATGGCAGAGCTACTCAAAGTATCGTGCGCGAGCCGTCAGGGGTTGCCAATGAAATCGCAGGGATCCCGATAAAATTTTACGTGGCGGCACGAGTTATCAGGGTTCCTCACGCAAAAAGGTTGGTTCATATTCTTTTACAAAAATAAAAAAATCGCGGTGGCAGTCATGAGGATTGCCGACAGAGGTGAAAACTTAAAACTAGAAAATAACTTAAAAGTATGTAAGTAAGCAGACCGTTGCACGTCGCTCCGGCGCACAACGACACAGCATGTTGCTGACGTCATAACATTTTCCCCAACCAAAAAAAATCTAATGTGCCTATAGAACATTTTCCCCTACCAAAAATAATCCAATGCGCCTATAGAACATTTTCCCCAACCAAAAATAATCTAATGCGCCTATAGAACATTTTCCCCTACCAAAAAAATTCTAATGCGCCTATAGAACATTTTCCCCAACCAAAAATAATCTAATGCGCCTATAGAACATTTTCCTTAACCAAAAAAATTCTAATGCGCCTATAGAACATTTTCCCCTACCAAAAATAATCCAATGCGCCTATAGAACATTTTCCCCTACCAAAAATAATCCAATGCGCCTATAGAACATTTTCCCCTACCAAAAATAATCCAATGCGCCTATAGAACATTTTCCCCTACCAAAAATAATCCAACGCGCCTATAGAAGTTTTCACTTCATAAAGTAGTGTGTGATAGTTTGAGTAACGCTGGTATTGAGCGCATATGCGCACTCGTTGATGAAACGGCCGAGAGTTTGTTTAACAAACAGCCGAGTATGCAGGTGTGGACGTGTGGTGGTGAATTGGTGATCGAGGGTGTCATTGTATTAAACACAACACCGACGACGTGAGAACAAACATTTATTTGTCACATAATTGTCCCGGCCTGAAATCGAACCCGGGACCTTCGCTAAGCCAGCAGTGTCACCAACTAAGCTCCGGGGTTGCCAAGTAAAATGATTCGTCGACAAGAATTAAGATGTAATCTTTCATAATTTAGAATTGGTACAGGCTTTCTCTGTTGTTCTTTCTATAGACTGACAACTTTAATTTCACAGTTTACAATTTTAATTGGACAAATTGAATTAGTTATATTACGAAGCATCTTTATCGTCTGCTAAACAGGCGAATTCGCCGTGCAAATTCAATATGACGCCTCGTAGAATACATCTTATGTCAATGCCTTTAGGAGATAAAACCCAAAAACACGAATCTATTAGCCGATTCGCGTTATTTGAAGTACATATTTATTCGTAACAGATGCTTGCAGTACTATCAGCAGCGACAAACCGTTCTACATGTTCTACATGTTACTTGAGATTGCCGTAAATGAACCGCGTATTTTAAACAATCGCACAAATAAATCAATGTCCATTCCCGGAACGGAACATCAACTGGGTTAGTTACATCCCGATTGTTTTCAATTAGCGGAGCACCCGTTAATTAAATTGTGGGCTGAACTTGTTCAATATACGTTCCATTTCTGGCACGGAAGCACGAGTCATCGCTTTAATTAAAAGTTGCGATTCCGATGGGACTGAGGTGGGATTTATGTCGGAGGAAGGGAATCTTTGAGCAACGCAAAGGAAATCCGAGTTCCTGCTAGCGACCGTTAATTAACTAGGCAACTATTTTGCGTACTGTACGAGTGGGTTGGTGAAATTAATTTCATGAAGCTGATTAAATTAAATTAAATACTAAAACACTAATACCAAGTACCTAATACATATACGATATTTGGTGCGGAGGTCGATTTGACCGAATACAAAAGCGGTATGTATGCGACATCGCAACCCATAACTGTCCCAATGTCGGAGTGGGGTCTCCTCGCACTATGTGAGGGTTATGACCTTATGACAGTTTACCGCACTGGCAAAGTGCGAATTAGTAGACACGCATCTTTGATAACTTTATGGACAACTCTCAGTTGTGAAGGCTTCCTCACGATGTTTTCTTTAATAGTGATAAATTAATTTCCAAAACTCACATAATTTTTGAAAATTAGAAGCGTGTGCAGAATTCGGTTCCATATTCGGGAGTCGATTCATTCAGCATTACGAATAATCAAAATAAGTGAACCAGCCCTAACATCTGCCACGATAAAAGTTATACTATAGGTATCTTACAGTCCTACGTCACTTCACTATATGTGTACCAAAACTTCACTGTATTGTAGGGTGGCCATGTTTCTAGTTGGTCAGCATTTGTCCAAGACCGCCCCCCTTCAAATGGTCTCGGAGGCGACAATTTCAATTGTCAATTCTAAGTGATTGACAATTTCCATAAACAATTTGCTACACTTGAAGTGATGGACAATCGTAACTACCTGATTGAAGGCTATTGATATGCAATTTAAATTGAAGCTCATTGCGAAACGTCATTGAAGGCGCCACTTGATCGCTTAGCTGCGTCGCTGACATTCTCCGAGCATTCACACAAGGAATTTGATACAACATTAATGCTATTATCAGAATGCTCTCTGAAGATACTTCAATGGAATTGAGCTATACCTTGAACAGTCGATTGAAGGGCGTCAATCGTATTAATTTGGAATTCACACACACACACTACTGTGTTTTATTTAAAAGATGAGCTGAGGAGTTTCTTTCACTGTCGTTCTCAAGGGTAAATCACCTTTACGAAAAGGTAAAAATGACATTTATACGCGTATTGTAAAAATACACAAACTTATTTAATGATTTTGAATTTAAATAATCAATAACAACATAAACCGTTGACAATTTTTTATTAACGAAATTCGCTAACGGGTTATAGTCAATGATATTATTGTATGTAATATGTAAATGTTGTAGGCACCGTCGTCGCTACAATGGTGCTGTGTATTGATAAGCAAGCAACGCGTCGGGCGTAGGGTTACCATCTCATCCGGTGATAGGCTGGATATTATTATAAACGTTTGTAATAAATTCGGACATTTTCGTAACAAAATAAAATTATAAAACTCTTCGTTTCTAAATAACTATGTTTGAGTCGTGTAACAAGTAAATTTTAAGAAATCCACGTTATCGAATAGGTAATGTTATACCGACAAACAAGCAAACGAGCTCGCCGACGATAAATGGTGACCGTTGTCCAAGGATTTCAGTAACAAAAAGGCATTGCGTTAGCGCCCAAGGAAGAAATAAGAAACTAAAGTACTACGAAAGCACTGGCATTAAAGCTACCAGCCGTAACACTGCATGTCGTTTGGCGGATGACGGACAACCGAAATAGGCTCTTACGACACCCTGGTCCTGGAACCTGGTATGCCTGGTACGGCGGGGGATTGGGCTCAGTATTCTAGGCCACTCCATAGCCAGAGTACATGCCCACTCGATAAGCAAGATCGAGACATATTAAAAATATGGAAAGAAAATGAAATCTCCTGACATGGCCGGAGAAATCCATCCTGTTGGTAACCCTAGTAGCGCGTCGGTTAGTCACGCGGTACTTTGATCGTATCGGATTTGACTCATAATATCCGTTGACCAGTTGACCACCTTCCGCGAAGCAATGGACTATGTTACTAATAATAAATAATCTATTGCTACAAGTACTATTTTGTTATGTAAACAGCCGACGGGCACCGTTGTGGACATTTTTAGTGCCTAAACGATGACGAGGCAGACGACCCACCTGATGGTAAGTGGTAGTGAGTTCTTCTACACCACCACTTATCCATCCATCCAAGAGGATGGCAAGGCACACTACCTTATTAAAAGCCTATTCACTCTTGATTTGAAGACACTTCGCTTCGGCTACACAGCAGTATACTTAATTAATTAGATACTCAAAAGCTACTTGTACTTCTTTACTGAGTACTATTGATACGACGAATTTCGCCTACGTGGGCGACGGCAAACACTTATCGTAAATTATCTTGCCACTGACATATTTCTGATTATCGATATCATATCGTACTCAAACGCTAACCTGTCACACGATAAACAACCTTAACACAATCCCTTAAGATCTAATAATAATAATTGATGAAATACAATCAAACACTTAAGGTACTTTTTCGAATGCACCTCGACATACCTTTGAATATTTAATTCCGTTTAGGACATACAGAAATGTACTTTTAGCACTGGTGATAAAATCAAAATTAAATTTCAATAACATTAGCATTTGAAATGTTGGTGGTTCCGTTTGATTAATGTTCCACGTTTTTGTGCCATGCGTAATATATTTGAATTAATTCGACAATTTTAATGATATTTACGTGTACAGGACTTTAATCATCACATCGCACTGTATTTCGAGTCGAACAAGCTAGCTAGACAAAAGTCATTGTTGAATTTCCCGGAATTTTATATCTGAGCCCCTAACCAATACCCCAACTATCCCAAATCCAAGAATTATTTTGCCCTAATGTCAACCACTAATTAGATAATTAGGGCAGTATACAAAGAAACGGTGAAAAACTTAGAAATCATTTGCATTTTTGCGATTACCGAAGTAACATTAATGTCAGTGAGTTTTAAGTTTTTTGAATAATATTAGTGATGGATCTTCAAGTTAAAGGTATGTACTTTTTATTTATAATTAATATATAAATATATTTATCCCCAGTTTTTTTATAACACCTCAACTTTAAAAAGATATGCAGTTTTTTGACGGTTATTTGTTTTCATTGGACTAGAAAGTACTTGTACCCTCTTGTACCCGGGCTGGAAATTATATATGTCATAGCCATATATGTTAGCTTTCAATTGATGCCCATTTTAGCTTGCACACTCGAGTACAACTTTGTTTTTTTTGTCTGTTTTCGAATTTGAATTCTCGGTTTCGTAAACCGAGTTTTTCTATGAATGGCAGAAACATAACCGTATTAGTAGACTCTATGACTTTCTATCAATGAAAAATGATTTTGGAAATATTACGGATGAATCTGCGAGAGAAATTAAAATGAAAATTTCAAAAATATCATCCATTTTAGTAGAAAAATGGCAAAATTCTGCGAGGAACCGCGATCGCTTCCTGACTAAGAACTCTGAGTTGTTGGCTGGTTATTTTACGTTCAAAGTATCCGTCCACTACTCAGTACCATCAACATTAGGAAGAGCTTCGATTCCTGGGCGTCCATCAAAGGATATGATAGGATGAGGCTGGTGACAAAACGAAAAGGAGGCGCGTGGATGATGTTCACGGGATGTTAACCAGTTGGTCAATGTTTATGATGTTAAGCAGCTGAATTATCGGCGCGATTGTTCGGACATCGGAACTTGGCTTCAGTGATCAGTGAAGCCAGTCAGTGTCAAGTGATGACAAGAAGTGTCGGTGTTCACGAAAAACCAAGATGTTTGTCAAAAGAGGAGGCTTTAGCCTAATATGTAGACGCCAAATCTACAAGCCACTCTTATAAACAAGAAAATGGAGCATCAAAGATTCCGAGAGCACAATACTCGAACACACTCACGTACTGCCACGAATAGAGATTTACTTAATAAATTACTAATCACGTCTGATCCTGTAATTAATAGTAAAGAGAAGCTCCCAAAAAGCCTACGAGTAAACTTCCTTCTGAAATTTTAGAATTAATAATTCCCCCTACTGTAAATATAAAGTCTAGTGTAAGTGTTAGTTGCCAAAATGTCAGTTTGTCAAACTATGATGTACAAGATTCATCAGACGAAGAATTTAGGGAGGTAGGATAAATAAGAGCTGTAAATATTGTTGAACTAATTTACCTATTTCTAAGCTGTGTATCATACTAACTTTATTATAAGTTGTAAATATAATAATTTGGTAAATATTAAGTAAGTTTTGTCTCCTTGTTATTTAAGTAAGAAAACATTGTTAACAGGTAAATAATGATGTCCCACTGTGAATTCGTAGCTACGTCATTAATTTTAAAGTATTTTATGACTGTTGTTAATCTTTTTCTATTGTTATTTTTTTAAGTATCTCAATTATAAAAAATATCTATTGTTAATTTTTATTTTCTTGTAACCCGTGATCCTACCGTCCTTTTTTTAGTTTATTTTGCACTTAAACTTACATAAAACATCATCAGAAAGCCGTACCAAGCAAATAAACCCAATAAATAATTTTGTCTAGCTAGCTTGTTCTATTCGAACCACTGTGCATCGGTCAGTTTGCAAGGATCATTCCACGGTGAGTGGATGTGATTTAGTTCATAGTTTCATACCGGGACAGTGGCTAAGAGGTCTGATACAGGAAAAATCCGTAAACGTAAATTCGGAAGTAATTAATTTATTGAACTACCTAATTGATTTTTAATTTTGGTACTTGAAATAATTAAGTGTAAATATGAAATAATAAAATACAAAATGGCGGCTATGTCTGTACCTACTTCTGTAGGCAGCCATGATGATTTTTGACAAGCGCAATATTATATTTTTCAGCCAAGGAAATTGAGGTTTTCCCGCGTTATTTCAAATATCTTACTTGTTCACTGTTTTAACAATATAAGTTATTTTTGAAATGTCTTACGGACTTCACAGTTTAGACAATTTTACTTGTTTTATCTACATCGTTTGGTCAGCACAGCATTTCAATCAAAATTGTCAAACAATGCTCTACAACTTAATAACACGAGAGGTAAATAACACAGTGTTCACGATTGGCTGCGGTCCAATAGGTGATACTGCGATACGGACAGACAACCCCATGTTATAGACAACAGACATTAGTTTGGGTGTCTGCACACTTTCCAGACATAGGTGAAGTTTTAGAACATGTTATATGGGGTTTATAGACGTTGGCTGTAAAATGTTTTGGAGTGCGTTAAGGAAAAAGTTATTTTTATTTGGCATGTTAAATTTTATGTTAAAGCTTTGAATCTCTACTGTTTTGCTCGTAGACACAGAAGGATATACATGCGGTGAGCGTGGCCTACATGAGATAGCGAGAGAGAATACAACTGTAAGTGGCACAAGAAAAGTTCGACATCATCTGTCAAATTTGCTTGTAAGCAACTGTGCTTTCTTTGAAACAACTGGCACGCAACGTGAGACAAAATATCGTATCATTCTACTGTAGTCTAGACTGTTCTCTGTCTACAGATTTGCTAGTAAATGTAAATGTAGAATGTAAATTGATACAAAATCGTTAAAATTGTTACATTGTTTTTAGTATTGAAATATGGATATTACTGAATGCTTCATACGTAATGTTAATGTTTTCACTTACCAATATTATTTGCAACTTACTGAATAATAAATTTAATGAATATAAAGTTTCTAAACTGCAATCAACAATTGAAATGTGTACAAGTAATAAATCAATTTATATTAACAACTTCCATATTTCATGTTAGTACTATTAAAGTATTGTGTACATTTTACTTTAAAGTGTAAACATATAATTTTAGAAAGCGACATTGCTTCAATAAATTTTATTATTATAAATTTACCTTTTTTCCATCGCGAAATTTCACGGTACCCTCTATAATGGAGGTAGCGGGACTACTGTCCGCCATCTTGGATTGTCAAAGTCACACGCCGGCACCACAGCGCCGACCTAGCGGCATTATTACGAACTACAACACACACACAAGCACACTACACGCTATGGACTGGAACATGTTCACTGAACATAACTTCGTTCACTTTGGATGTAACTGCAGACCACAATATTATTATTTATTATCACTGCACTTGTATTCACTGGATTTCCGACTTGAACCTCGGCTTACTTGTTATTTTGAACCTGTAACAAAAGACAAAGGTTTAAGAATGATTACAAAATTGATGTTAAGCACGTGCAGTGCAGTAGTGTCTTCTGATGTAGCAAGAACTACGTACCAATGTGTGGCCAGATTAAGCACTTCAATTTGGCTTGTGGCATCTATGAGTGTGTGTGTGTGTGCACGTGTATGTTATAGGTACAATGTTATAGGTACAAGAGGTGCAGAAATGATAATTTTCAAGTCTCACACATTTAAATCATAGCGAAAACCACTAAAAGTTCAGGTTATAGACTTAACAACATGTTGCTTATTAAATATTATGCTAGTTTATCATAATTTATTTCCGACCAATTTCATAAATTACTTCATTCCTTTCCTTCTCTGCACGTCCGATTTTCCAAGTAAGTCACGAGACAAACGCATGTCAGTACTAACTGGCATTTTTTATTTATCTTAATTCGTCAGTGCGCATGCGTTTCTTTACCATTGTAATTTAATCTCAGCGATTCACAGATTGACTAACCGCCGGTGGACAGCGGTCCCGTTCATTTCTTGAACGTTTAAAAATGCAAATAAACGCTAGAGGCATCGCCGTTTCTAAGAAACGCCTATGCCAACACTAGCACTCATTCCTAGAATCTGTCTACAGTAGATACCAGAAGTTTTTACCACAGCCTTGCTAAATTAACATTTCATATTAAATTAGCATACTTAGCATAGTGTGATATTTCCTGCTGCGTTAAGTGAAGGATATCCTGACTTTAGTGTTAATATGATAGATTTTTCAGATACGAATGAGTGGGTGTCAACTTGTTATTGAATCGGATTCAATTAAACTCAATAATGACCCACTACTGAGCACGGGCCTTTCTTGGTCATTAAGAAGGCCTAGAGCATATTCAAGCACGATGCTAGGGCGGGTTGATGGAGGAGTTTGGCCAATTCAAGTATCGCAATTTTGATGCCGTTAAAAACTTACAACGGAGACCGACGGCTTTACGTGCCCTCCGAAGCACTCACTCGGTAGCGGTCACTCATCCAACTTACGGACCGCGCTCCGTCGGTCATGTAGGATCGACGCATGTTAGTGGGCTATGAGAGCTTGAATTAATTGGATAAATCCAAATAAAAATATTAATATTATCGGCTAATGATACAGATGTACCGTTACGATATCCGTAAAAACAACTGTAACAAGTACGTCGTATCTATTTTAATCTTGTCTGTCTTATAATAATAAACAAACGTTTATAGTCGTACACTTATACCTTGCGGGTGGCATGAACAACACAATTTAAAATCACAGACACCCATGATTTTTCATTTACATAAACCGAAGTTAACTACTGTTTCATAAATGATGGAAAACTTGTCTTGTGTCTGAAATAAGCGAGAACAAACGCACAAGCAAATTATAACAATTCCAAAAAAAGGATTTTTTGCGTTAATAAATATTAATCTCCTCAAATACCTAGTTATATTTAACTTCAAAAAAGTCTTTGTTATCAATTCGTTTCTTTGTCTAATATCTTCCATGTACAAATATATCAGTTTCATAATAATACTATTACAATGTCATTGAAAGTGCACTAAGTAAAAATAAGGATCAGTATTTCAGTATAAGTATAATCCGACAGCAGGTACACCTTAAATCCCAAGCTTACGTTTAGAATTTCCTCACGTTGAGCTTATAAACATTGTTACATGCAAAATGAAGGCGGCAGTTGAAGTTTCAGTGCTTAAAGCGCTCGGCAGTTTCAAACTACTTAAGCCTGCACTAAATGTAGTTAAAGTTTAAATTTTGAGAACTTTACAAAATTACGTTAATAACTACTATATTTCAGAAGGAGAATGGTGCATTTTATACACTACTTTGTTAATAAATAATTTATATTATTAATTTGGGTGTCATTTATGGCTTGTTATGTTCAAATTTAAATCTTCGCACTCGCACTCTTTCATCATTAAATCGTCATCTCTTTCATCATTATCACATACCTGGCCAGGATTTCGTACATTAAGATACACCCGAAATTCTACTTAGGTGGCCAAGTCGATGACGTAATGGGAAATCTTACGAGACGCATTACACACCTCATAAACCGCGTGAGACCACATCTGCTATGAATTCGTTGGCTTCTGGTACCGAAGTATTGATAACTCAAGTAAAGTAAAGATTGCATCTACTTCTTAGTGAAATTCAATAGGCTGATGTAAACGTCAGAAGGAAATTAAGTGGATGATCAAATCACGGAAGATGTTAAAATAATCATGGGGTGATTTCTCTACAGAAGGTCAGTAATTTGATTTGATTGGTAAATTTTTTGTCCTTAAAATTTTGTTTTACTATTTTTTTGTTATATTTTAGTTATATTATGTAGTTTATGTATTATTTAGGTTATTGTATCTTAAAGTTTTTAATCTCTTCATTCTTCATTTTCGTCCGCCATATTGGATTAAAAATGGCGGCATTTAAGTAATCGTGCATTGTCACGAGAACCAAACGCGTGTGCCAAATTTCAGCCCGATAGCTACAGTGGAAGTGGGTAAAATATTGATTGCAAAATTCCAGCACTTTCATAAAAGCAATTCGAAGCTTACTTTCCACTTACCATCAGGTGGGATTGTAGTGAAGCATTAACTTATCTAATCTATAAAAAAAGCTTAAAGTTAAATTAAAGCTTTTAAAAAGTTTGTGGCGTGTTTAATGGCCACATAATAATTTCGCAGAGATGTTACTGACAATTAATGGTGGCAGTCGTGGTACATCCAAAGGATAAAATGTAACTTATTTCCCGTTTAACAACGCTTAAAATAATACAACGTTGTATCCTAATTAACAAATTGCAAAACCAAACAATAAAGTTTCAGAACGAAAAACAAAAATCTGCTCGTGAAATACAGAAATGAAAGATAAATGAATATAGTCCTGAACAAACATCGTGAATACGGGTTTGTTTAACTTAGGGGTGTCACTTAAATATTTTATTAATTGTTCAAATTAGAGTTTTACGTCCTACTTAATTTTAAATTAAATTAATATTTAGTTTTCGAACTACGAATATCTTTTCATGCATGTAAAATGTCCGACTAAGTAGAGTTCCAAATTATGGAAATTTATGTGTAAAAAAGCAAATATATTTCCATTTAAGATATATATTTGATACAAATTGGAGCCATATACAAATGAGTCTTCAGTAGTAGCGGCTTCTGGATACCCGTTTACTGCATCCATTCAACGAATGTCAATGACTTTGAAACGAAATTTAATCGCATTATATTTTGTCAGTCGATACAATTTTAACTGTAAGTAGCCGTATTATCTAAGTAAAAGTAAATTTAAACTTTACCTGTGTACAATACAATATACTGTAAGAATAAAAATGAGATTGTAATAAAAGAAATAAAGGACAATTTACAACAATACCGATTCAGTATCGGTTAATGACGGTGGCATTTTTTTGACAGCCCTAGCCCTATGTCTATCAATGTTGACCCAAGAGGCGGCCTCCTGCGGCAAAATGAAAAAACTTTACGAAATCGATACTTCAAATTGCACATTTATTACGGGCTTTGTATAAATAATCGGACATTTCAGACAATAAATCAGATTAAATTCGATTCGCTGGCAAAACGACAATGACAAACCGAAATAACGTAACCGGTATTAGGTAACTTACCGTTACGTTACATCATTTTTAATAGAATTTAAGAAACTTGTTACATACACCGTTCCTAACAGATTTATTAAATGTAACTGAAGTTATGCTCTATATAGGAGCTGGGCCGTATTACAGAGCCTGTTAACGAACAGGCGCTTTCTTGGTTGGCAATGTGTCGGTGACCACCCTGGGGAAACGGATTTCTTTGAGATAGCATACTATCATGTGACCCGTCTGCTCAATCACTGGTATTATGTACCTACTTACATATAAAAGGCCTTATACTTAATAAATAATTAATAAATGCTAATCCGACTCCGAAATAATTTACGATGCGATTATGTGATACAGTTAAAAGTTAATAATGAAATTTTAAAACCGAAAAATATTGACTACAGAAGAAAATGAAAAATAGGTAATAACAAATACTTTCGAATAATAATAAAACATCTCGTGTCATACAAATCTATTAGTTTTCTATTTTAAAGTCACATTTGGACGGTTAAATAAATAAATATGCTATAACGAATAGCATAACAAATCAATGTTGCCACCGATATTAGGTACTTTCGGCAAACTAAATGGCAAACCTTTAAACTGCCCTTAAATCCTATAAAAACATAGCCATAAGCCGAATCGCCATAAAGGCCCCCTTGGGTGCAATATGGGCGCAGCATGTGCACAACCCTAGAATTGTATACTTATCGATGTACGTATAGGATGATCAAGACATCAATTGTTTTATCTCGCAAAAAAATTAATAATACTCTGAGAACTCTGAATAAAAGTTAAATCTGCAAAATAATCTCTGCCACACATTTAACAGTTTTATGACATGACACACAGCTTGTGCAACAAAATTTAAAGTTTGTTTAAATTTAAGTTTTTCCCCCGTAAATGAACTACTCAGAATTTCCGCTCTCCTAGCAACCCCCAAATTCATTTATATTCGTTACATACATACTTAACATAACACTCACCCCACTATATACAGGTATCACATTTCGTACATCAAAACTATACACAGGATATATCCTAACAAACGTGAGGTCAGATACCTTAACTTAAAATATACGAAAAAAATCTAATTTTCAGCATTATCATAAAAACGCTGTAACGACCTTTTTAGAGCCCTTTCATTAGCTAATTATTCGCTCGAGTTCACTTTACGCGTCATTTGCATATCTTTGTGATCTAGTCGGGAAACGCTAGCGGAATGAGCGGAATGCCGGGGAACTCGCGTTCAGCACGCACGGACAGACAGCTTCAGGAAATAGTGAGCCGGTTTATTAAATTACTAGACAGGTAATGTTCCGTGTGTTATTACTATGTTTATTTTATGTGTCGGCACTGGTGCAGCGTGGTTGAGTATACTCTAGGCTTTCTCGGTTATGGGAAGAGACCCCGTGTCTGTAGTGGGCCATTAATGGGTTGGCCAATACAATAAATACTAACAACTGCAGTTTTCTTATTGTCTTGGCCGACAACGCATCGGTGATAACTTTGGTCCATGGGGACATCACTAACACCAAACATATGATTGTAAGCAATGATGTAGCTAGTCTGTTCGTTAGTCAGCTATTTACTCAAAAAACGGGAAGTATAAATGGTATGTAGTGAACCTTTTATTAACTTGGACATTGTATTGTAACCAATACACATCTTTAACTAGAGACAAAAAAGAATACAAAAAGGCTACTATGTATATTGCAATTTTTGAGAATGGGCAAGACTGAATATTAAGAACAAGAACCGCTACCATCAAACATTTATAACAAATAAAAATTGAGTTCTTATTTTGGAGCAGCCTGTATGTGGGCCTTATTGCACAAGGGCACAACGCTACAAATGCACATTAAGGAAATCGAATATTTTGGACCAAATAATTAATTTTCACCCCATTTCAGTAACGGCCATGTTGCTATCCGTATATGCATTAGATGATTAATTTGCTGACGTAATCCAACATACTGTTTGTTAGACTCCAACTGAATTTATGAATGCAATAGCATTATAATATTTCCATTAATCATTTTATATTATTATGAATAAATTTCTGTTAAGGTTTTCTTAATTTTAAGGTTATATAAAACTTAATACAAAATGACTTCAACTAGTTAAAACCTTGAATTTATTAATCATACCTAATTATTGGTATCGATATTCTTTTTTGCAAATTGAAAAGAACATATCAGCTCTTTTTTAAATAAATGTGACCAATGCGTGTTAATTTGCATCCGTAATATTGCGGACATGGTCTACCACACTGGCCACTCGAGCACTCGAGTGAATCCATTCTCGGGGATGTTTTTCATTCGAACATATCAAATTCATTCACGAAAGGTGCTAATGATAACCACGTAATCGTAATTACATTATAATAATTGCCTGGGACTTAATTACAATATAGACAGTAGACACACACAATAGAGAACTAGTTGTGTAGTTTATGTGTTGGTCCGTTTACGGTGAAAGCAAATGGAGACAGGTATATTGTGTGCAGTTAATAACGTTTGCTATTAAATTATACAAACTAATATCACAACATGCAGTCGTAAGTCGTAACACCTAAATGTTTCTCGTATGTTATTGGCGTAATGAAATGTTATTTGTTTTTATAGTTATTGTTGTCGTTGAAACCATTATGACACCTTCGCAAATACCGTCAAATAACTGCCACGCCACATAGGATCATAATCGTAAACGCTATAAAATTGTAATAATTTCGTTAGGGCGCACTTTTTTTACGGAAAATCGCAATGCGTTAATGTTTATTTTTCTCTGATTTGTACAAATACCTATCCATAGTATAGGATACCTATATTTTGTCATTGTGTCTCCTATATTACAGGACACGCAATGACAAAATATAGTTATTTCGTAAATAAATAAATTTTAATTTGAGGAGGTTAAATGGAAAAAAGTTTTTTGTCAAGTCTTATAGTGTTTTTATAACTGTAAGAATATTGAAGACAATGCACGAAGATATACCCGGTGAACGGTTTAAGAAATACCTGATTAGAAATTATGACAGCTTTCGGCTTGTACGTAGTTGCCGCTGCTGTTTTAAAGCAGCAAAAAATCTAGGTGGTCCCACAATACCACCAAGGCATAGTTAAGAATGTATTGTAGAATACATATTTTTGTTACATATTCCATCCATCGCTGCACCGCGTACGCGCGCTGCGCTGTGCACGGGCTGTTTAGCTGCATGGGCTCGTTTGTTTCATATTTGACATTTCGTGTGTAGTGTATTCGCAGCAGTGGACGTTATCACATACATTTTCTTGCAAAGCGAACCTAGACGTGGATATTAATAGTTATTAAAATAAACACACAGAACAAGAATAGACCGATAAAGAACTAAATCTTTCGAAATGCATTAATTCGCGGGACAGTTCTGTAAACAGAGGACAAGAAGGTATCTAGGGAGCCTTAAGAAGACCGGACTTCACCGTATCGAGTTACCCGTCAGCTGCTTAGAACAGCGCCACTCAAAGTGGGGTACGTATACCCCGGGGGTACGAAATTAGTTCTAGGGGCTACGACCACGTTAATTTGCTCCATAAACAAGCACCTACAGTTTAGATATATCACATACCTAATATAGTATAACATTAATACCTAACACTTATAAAAAATATTGTTATCTATTACTCTTTATCCCCAGGTTCACATTTGGCACTTTTCAGTGCACGTTTTGGTCGAACACGTATCAAAAATCAAAAATTAAGAGGTGTTGTGCACGTGAACACATTCAAACGCGCGTTCTAAATTAATTTGAAGTAGACCAATTAGCTCTTAAAACGCGTGTTATAAAGCGCGCGTTTCAAAATGCTTAATGTGTACCCGGCGTATGACCGTATTTCTTTTCAAATAAAATAACTTATTTAATTCTTCAACAGCCAGGGTTTTGCTTTGTCTTGGAAATTGAATAGGGGTGCTGTAAGTTTGAGGGCTCCTGGCTTAGACCATCTGCCCGGCGCACCACAATGCACTGATACAGTTCATTTCGCACCCACTTCCACAGATAACAAAACAACGCTCTCTTTCAAAATGTTTCTTACATCTGCCTCGCAGGGTTGCCACGTGCAAATAATTGACTTTTTATGTGGTTCACTGCTAAACAGCTTTTTTATAATTTGTATCTTTCGGATTTACAAATGGTCTGTTTTTCTTTTGAAGCTTTTTTTTCTTTCTCTTGCCTTGCTGTGCTGATTTGTACTTCATTTCGTTATGTAGCCTGGATTCATTTCTTTCTGGAGCCGTTTTTCATGCGCCAGTGGCGTAGCTAGGCGTGGGCGAAGTGGGCCCTCGCCCACGGCCTCGCACCTGAAGGGGCCTCGCGAGGCCTCTTTATGCGATGCCAGATTTTGGGAACTAAAGAAATGGGGCCTCGCTGATTCGACTTTGCCCACGTCTATATTACACCACGCTACGCCACTGTTCATGCCTCAGTGCGGTTTGATTCAATGATTGTTGGACCAAGCTGAGTATATGAAGATTTTTTGCTATGCTACTTACAGTCTGGTTTATCCGCTAACGATAACAACCAATACTGATTTTGACGAGCCCTCCGAAGTAAGAAAGATATGACCATACTTTGATTTCTAGCATTAAATGCAACTTCCGATTCTCCTTAAGTTGTATATCGATAGATTGTGTATTATCTTTAGTTAACTGGGTAAATTTATTAGAAAATACTCAATGCTTAATAAATGTTACACTTGACTCACTCAAAATTCAGAAATGTTAATTGGCATACGACTATTATCATAGATTTACTTTAACCGTAAGCATTTTGTTGTAACATAAGCATTGTCAAAAAATAAATCTTATTTCCATGATGATGAAAGTTAATTTGATTGTAACGGGATCATTTACGTACATTATACCGATACGTGGTCCACTTACATTCATTGCATAAAATACATAATTTGTTTCTAACCGTTACGTACGGGTGTGAATAATTCGCGATGCTAAGGATAGCTGACGATTTTCCAATCGCTAATTGGACATCAATAATGCAAATACGAGTAGCACAAGCGTAGCGTAGTGTCTCCCGCATGGGAAATCCGCGAAATTTTCCCTGCTTATTTTTGAATTACTTTAAAAAAACTTTTTTAACGCCGAGTCGCGGGTGCCTCGGACAACACACAAAGACAAGAAGACACACAGAAAGTTAACAAAGCCTTGGTAAATGGAACGAATAAGTTTTTACGTACAGATTTGATCCCGTTAATTTTTTTGTAGATTTAAGATAGCAAACGAGCAAGCATGCTGTCGCCCATTACAACTTTGCCCGACACAGAACAAGACTCAAGTCGAGACAAGGGTGGTTAGTCCAGTTAGCAGATTATTGTTATAGATATTGAAACCCACAGAATCCTACCGATACAATTCAACAATTTCCTCATTCACACACACAGGCCATTCAACTCGGAGCCGGAAATGAATTACAAAATCGCTAACGTTTATTTAAGTACTAATTAAACATTAAGCGTACAATTACACAGATGTGGGGCTGTTTACACGCACCGAGTATTCGTGGGTTATCGACTGTGTAAAGAGAATTAATCTTATGGTATTTGGGTTACTGATTTGTATTTAACAGTGATAGCTGATGGGTATCTATCCGGCCTCTTATTCTAGTGGTTCGCATTCCAGTACAAGTATTCAGTGTTGGAAGAATAATTGGGTCACATGTTTTAGGCTTGGAATATGTATATCGTCACTTTAATTTTAATCACGCTTAAAAGTTAAATTGAAGTTAAAGAAACTGTTTTTTACAATCATTTAAATGATATCTCTACAAAAGTTAAAACTATTTTTAGGTCTTTATGACAAAACGCCTTTTTGAAATGGCATAAGCGAAAAAGCAGCCATTATGTACAATAGATCAAAATCAATCAAACCTCAAAGGTTATTGTGTATATTGCACTATTACAAGGACGCCTTAAAAACATCGGTAAAAATACGCGTAAAATTGTTAATACTCTGAACATAGCCGTATTAGGTAGAACTATTTTGTCTATACCTAGCCATAAACCCAAGGGTGTACTTGAGATGTTTGTCTATAGTTAAACTGTGCATAGATAAACTTGAGCTACGTAGTGGACATACATACTGTTCAACAAGCAAACCCCTCAGGTACACACTCGCGTGTATAGCTAGCTTTGGGTACGTTCTTTTTTGCCTATTCACACTGGGTCATTCTATAGATATGCACATTTAAAATCCCGTTCATTTCAATAGAGGACCCGAGCACAGCTGTTACAATGACTTGATTTAAGTGTTTAATAATTGGGACTTTTACCGACGCCGACGCTTAAAATCGTTGTGTATTGAATTGTAATGTATCCGATAAAAAAGGACAGTCGACAACCCTATCAGTAAACTCAGAGTATTGTGAAGGCTGCGGGTTGCGGACACCTGCCCTAGGTAACAATTACTGCTATCTCTTTCTGTTTATTGCAATTGTTTTTGACAGGTTGACAGAAATATTGTCGTAAGAATATTACAAGAATGTATAAATAAGAACATAGAAACTTACGTGAATGGACAGACATTTAACAAGCGTTACTGGTTTAGCTGCACGGAATTCCCAACAGATGTGTACCAGAACAGATCTATTATAATCGTAACATTACGCCATTAATCACCTACAAACAGTGGAAGATAACTGACAAATGTCACAATGTGTCATTAAACAGAGCCAGTTAATGTGTAATGTGTTATCGATAAAGGTTTATGTTTACATGGTAACTGGAAATCGTACCGACGAGTCCGACGTCGTTGTTACCTTCAAACATATTACCTACGAGGCTTGTTTTTGTGCGCGCTGCTACGCCGCGATGTAGACATAGTAGACAGTAAAAAATGTATACTCGTTGGTCATTCTAAGTGATTATAATTTACAACGTCTTACACCTTACACAAATAACATTTGACTTTAATATATTACGTAATCAAGTTATACAAAGTATAAAAAATACGTTACTTTTATGTTTGTACGTTATAAAACATAAAAATGCGTTATCTGTAAAAATTAATCAGTCATCAGCCACTTTAGGGTCTTCGCGATAAACAAGTTCGCCGCAAATTTTAAAATCTTATTAAACCCATACAAAAACCGCTTCCGCCATATGGTGCCGGAGTGGTTCACGGTCAAACACCACACTCTACCATTTCAGTCAAAATTAGACCTTAACATACTGCAATTAACCTCAAAATCTACCCACTGTTTCTGCCTCGTTGATTTTAAAAGTTAAAATGTTAGAAAATTTACAACTTGGTATAATGACGTCATTTAAACACACCTTGTTAGATTTTTTGTTGATATACCAGTAACAAAGAAGTCCGTTGGTGTGACCATTCCCCCAAGGACATGAGACCAACTGTTGATAGCTCTATTTTCCTTTTGAAGTGAAAACTTCTTTAGCATCCTAATGATTTGAAAGTCGATGAAACGGAAATGACGCGAAAACGCGACAGCAAAAAGAGACAGACACATTTTAACGCGGGAGAAAATGACATAGGAAGCTTTATCCGCTTGCGTGCTCAGGTCGGGGTATTAGAGCAATACCTTTTACGGCAAAATGACGGCTTACGTAAGCAAAGCAAAACATCAATATTTGAACCGACAGTATTCGATTTTTTTGAAGTTTCACTTCTACCACTTGTGTATTGGACACATATTAATTTTTTTATATTAATAGCCGACAAAAGAGCAAACAAGGCGGTAAGTCACTATCACCCATGAACATCAGCTCATCAGATCTACAGAAGGCATCAATCGGTCCAGCCGTTCTAGAGATTAGCTCAAACAAACAGACAGACAGACAAAAATTGTAAAAAATGATATTTTGATATATGCACAAACATAAGCATTTTTTTAGTAAAAAGCAGTTATTTTAATATTACAAACAGACACTCCAATTTTATTTATTTGTATAGATCAACGTAACGATCTATAAGTAGTTTTAACATTTGCTTGAAAGAATAAACGACAATGCGAACCGAAATAAAATTGGTCACAAGTACAATAATCGTTTTCATCTAAGCACTTGTTAGTTTTCAAAACAATTTAACCTAAAATCTAATATTTCACGCAAATCCCAAAAACTTGTTAACACTCCTTTCACACGGTAACAACTCTTTGATGTTTAACGGATAGGTTATAGCTTAACAAGCCTTCGGGAAATATTTTACCGTAGGACACAAAGCGCAATTAGAGGAAAGAGAAAGGTGTTTTTGCACACAAGATAGATAAACGCTAAAGGACTACTCAAGAACACGTAAGGTAAATAAAGATAAGAACACAAGTGCATAATGCGGCATTGACATTTTGTGTCCTAAATACACGGTTTAAATTATTATAATGTATTTGTGACTATCTTGTTTGGCGAAGTAATAGTAAGGTGAGTAACATATTATAGTATTTATAGGTACCTATAATAAGTAAGTAGATTGATTTAGAATTTCCTAATATTATGAGGTAGATATTTTAGTGAGACTAAAACAATTCATTCTAATTGAAGTTATACTTCTTTAGGCGCGTTATGAAAAAATGATGAGTGTGAAATTTTAATATGTGAAGTTGGCTGCGACACCTAAATTTAACAGCATGAAGTTAGTTCTAGGTGGTATGAAAATTGATAACTATGTTCAAGTTGTATATTCTAGTATTTTTTTTTCGAATTGTACTTTTTTACAAAGACAATAATATAGCGTTTTTTTATGCTGATCCGTAATCGAATACACACACGCACACACGCACGCACTCACATACACACACACTAGCATTCCAGAGTTCAGAAAACGTCTTTGATTTCATCGCACCGCCAGCCTTGACCCTGGCATCATTGAACGTACAATTCGCAAATCGCGGCATCAATCCGTGCTTCAAAACATTTGCTGAGGTATTTCAGCCTTTAATGCATTAAACATAAGTATACTTCATTAACAAGTCTATTAGATGCACACAGAGTAACGTCCAAAGTAAAAAGGGCTTTATGTATAACACAATTCAGTTACTTTTTGCGTGTACGTCGTCTGGTTAATTCTAATGCGAGGTGTGATTACGAGATTGAATGATGGACCGGTTTTTGTACGATCATTTTCAAGTGTAACCGGTTTTTGCGAGTAATAAACTTAAGAACTAGCTTTGAACCGCAACTTTGTTTATAGTCGAACAAACGAACCACGTGATGGTAACTTACCATTAAATTTTACCTAAGTATACCTTTTCTAAAATTTCTTAAACGAATTTCCTAAAATTCTGTAATTCCAATTCAAATTCTCCGAGTGGCATCACTAGTGACGTGACGTCATCGTACGACTGCATTTCGCTCATTGTATTATGCAACGATTATTCTGTTGTTGTTGGCGTAGGGCTGCCACATCGATTCAGTACTGCAGGGTAAATAAAGCAGATATTGCAAAGATTTTGTAGCCGTAAATTTCTTATTCAATGAGGAATTGAGGTCATTATATCGCTATAACTTAAGAACCAATTTGTATACGACGTTAAAATAAAAGTGACAGTGATGACATAACTAGTGTCCCTGATTTTCTTATCTATATCTATACTTCTATATCTATACTAATATTATAAAGAGGAAAGATTTGATTGTTTGTTTGTTTGTTTGTTTGTTTGTTTGTTTGTTTGTTTGCATCGAATAGGCTTCAAAACTACTGAACCGATTTGAAAAATTCTTTCACTGTTGGAAAGCTACACTATCCCCGGGTGACATTGGCTATATCATATTTTCAAAAAAAATCGGGATCATTAATAAAACTCCGATAATATAACCCAAAAGTGTAAAAAAATTATCTAAATAGCCGTGCGAAGCCGGGGTGGACTGCTAGTTGCTTATAATTATGGTGTGCAGTTACCCAGCACTCTATAATATGTGGCTTTTGACATGCCTCTAACTGTAATAAGGACTGCGCACAGTACAACGACTCCACGACTGACAGACGAAAACGCGACTAAAACCTTGACAAAGCTAACATTCAATTATGAGCCTTATATCTTTGAAAGTAAGGTTGAATTTCGAACTTATACTTAAAAGCCCTGTACGGCCCCTCCCCGCCCTACACCACAGCCGTTCCGTTTCGAGACCAACGCGTCGACGTTGCGTTGACGACTCACCGTAGACGAGTAGTCCACGCGTCGACCGACACAATGACGTAATGTACCTAGAACGGAACGTCGGAGTTGAAACGGAGTGGAGACGGAGTCGAGTTGACGTCGATGAAGCGTTGATCGCGGAACAGAACGTCGGAGTTGAAACGGAGTGGAGTCGGAGTGGAGTTGACGTCGAGTTGGTGTAATGTGCGCAGTCCTATACTAACTGCCGCGTGACCGACTGAACTTGCCAAACTTTTTTGTGTCATATTGTATTGTCACGTGAGTACAACAACACTAGGTACGTCACAGACCGTTGTGACAGGTCACGTTAGGAGTGACGTCAACTCACAACTCTACTAACTCAACTAACTAAATGCCGACCCCTTAGCCTTGGAAGTGTCTATGTAGAAAGGATATGGTAAAGTTTTTAACCCAATAATACGTTCCCCAGGAATTCGTTAAAATTAACGAATTTTCGGCCGGATCGATGTTGGCCTGAATCGAGTGGCTGATCCACTCGCGATTCAGGTGCATAAAATAGTTGAAAATTAAACCGTATGGAACTAGTTCATAAAGTTCATATTTCATTGCTTTCCTACGAGTTGAGTCGGAGTCGAGTCGAAGTTGAGTGTAATGTGCGCGGAGCTATCATACATAGAATAGCATTTTGAAAAGCTTACTTGAAAAAAGAACTTCGGTTGGAATGAAATTGTTACAGCGCTGATCACTTACCATAGTAACCACCAGGTGGTGTTTGTCGGGTATTTAAAAAATTTGGCCCCTATAGTTCCCCTTTGGTACCTCTTGTTACCAAAACCCCATCCTAATATGATGACGACACAAGTTGTAATAACCGCTTGAAGTGGTTTATTATCACCCACTACTTCATTTTTTATCACATTATAACACCACTTGACCAGAGGTTAATGACCGACGTCGCGAACCTAACGCAGTACCTAACGTCTTAGTGATTACATTTGTTTTAATAACGTTCCTTATTTGTTATACTTAGCTTTAGATTATTTTTGTTATGTTTACTTAACAATAAATACTATGATAATGTATTATCTTACAATTTACTATTATTATTTTAGATGTGAAATAGATGGTGGTTTTAACAAACAATGTCACTAATCGCCAACTATGTCAATCAGTTGTGATTTGAAAGTCGATGAAACGGATGTGACGTGAAAAAGAGACAGACACATTTTAACGTGGGAGAAAATGAGTTAGGAAGCATTATCCGCTTGCGTGCTCCAAGGTCCAAGAGCAATACCTTTTACGGCGAAATGGCGGCTTACGTAAGCAAAGCAATACATCAATATTAGGACTGACAGTATTAGTTTTTTTTGTAGTTTTCACTTCTACCACGTGTGAATTGCACAAATTTTGATTTTTAGTTACGCCTCGTAGACAGTTCTACCACGTTCTACTATTCGTAGGTAAGTAAAACGAATCGTTTTTCGTATATACCACGTAAGTCATTCACGGCAAGATGTGAGAGATTGTGTGAGTATTTAATGCCGAACCGACTAATTGGCAACCACGAACGCAAAGTATAATGTAACTAACTAAATGACAAGGCTGAGTACGCGGGGTTCGGTATTGACGGCAATCGAGTCGTTATAATGGACGAGTAATTGCAGTTGCGTGCTGTAGTCGCGTTTTTGTTGTGCTTGCCTATCGAGATGTTTCAACTTACACTATTATTAGGCAAAATTGGATAAGTGTGAAATAAAGTAGCGTGGACTAGTGTTCCGCATTGTTAATGTGTCCAATGCAAAGGCTTCAAAAGTTTAATCGTTTCAGTAGTTAGCGCATAAATACTGAAATTTAACTTTTAAGTAACAGGTTCAGCTTTTCATTCGGTAATTTTTTGTTGTTTAGTGTAATTTTGTAGTCTTATTCGTATTTCTTTAGTCGTGTTTATACGAACGCTCTCTGTGAGTTAGGTTAGCTAGTACTCCTAGTTTAGGTAGACACGAGTAAGCCTAAAAGGTTTTATCATCTGATGTAAAGAACCCTAAAACAAATGACTTTTTAAAAATAGCTGTTAACTGTAAATAATTGGATTACGTCACGACCAGCATCACAATTTAATCCATAATTCTTCGCTGCTTCTGAATAAATGTTTGTTAATGAATAAATCTTTATAATTGGTTAATTTTTGACCAATTCTTCAGCATTGAAACAGGAACAGTTTCGCTTCGTTGTAGGGCTGAAGCCTTACTGCCTAGCTACCACGTCCCTACCACTGGCTGGTACCACCATACCCACCAGCCAGCCGTTAGTCGACTGGCAGTGTTTCGGCTGGGAGATTGATAACCAGTACTTTTTGAAGTGAAAGCTTCTATAGTATCGTTGTGATTTGGCATTCGATGAAACGGAAATGAAACGAAACGGAAACGAATAAGACGCAGACACATTTTAACGTGGGAGAAAATGAAAAGGAACATTAACAAGAGTTAGAACTAAAGTTCGCTGCAGGGCTAAAACAATAATTATGACCTCTAAACACGATTTTTTGAAGTTTCACTTCTAGCACGTGTGAATTGCACACATTTTGATTTTTCTTTCTTCTTCCTTTTTGCCTCCTTCTTGCCTCTTGTCTTCTTGCCTAGCCAGGACCGCATCGGCGATGCGCTTGGTGACGTCCGTGGGCGCTGTTGACCATTTACCATCGGGTAGTTTAATAAAAACATTTTAATTTCTTTTAATTTAAAATTAAAAAAAAAAGTTTGGTAAACTCGTTTAGAGTTTTTAGAGTCGTTTAGAGTTAAACTCGTTACTATAATATAATTAGTGCGGCGCCGTTTTGTCGTAAGGGCGCCGTTTTACCGATGCTTGGCGCGCGGGCCAAATTAACGAGAATTTCACTGTACACATTGCCATAACCCCCCAGATGATAGGTAAATCATTGGGCCGAATTGCAAGGGCTTTGATGGACCGAAATTGTGAACAAATGGTCTGGTGTTATTGCCTTACTTCGATTTTAGTTAAGATATAGAATTAGAACTATGTGCTGAGAAGAAATGAAAGGAATATTAATTCTAACAAAGTAATTTATAATATAATTATTCTGGAGATCTGTCTCTAAGTACCCACAATCGAATATTGTTAGACGTCATTCTTTAAAGTCACATAACTTTTTATTTATGAATTGATTGAAATAAGACAAACCGTCATTTTTAAATGAAGCTTACCTACTATTATAAATTAGTAAAAACCGTAACTAAATCGGTAGGCCGTGACTGAGATTAGCGCGTACAAATGCACAGACGAACGGACAAAAGTTCTAAACATTACATTTACAAGAACATTTCGTATACGAAATGTCAAATTATTCTAACACGACGCAATTGAAGCACTATGACTTGGGTCCCTGTAACAATATTTATTAAAACCGTACTTCATAATGTTAAAACAAAACACAGAGACGTGTGCTAAATGCCAAGAGAATACAAGCTAAGTGTTGTAACCTAACGAGGAAGCCGCTCCATCTGTTATGACCGTTTTATAGACCAGATTTGGCACGCGGGCCAAATAACACGACAATTTAAGTGTACGAAGTGCATTTTAGCGCCCCGATTGAGATTACCATGCGGCATTTTGGACACGAATATAGACTGCGCGCTAGTAAAATCACTCATCATTGAAGTTAAAGAATTATTTGATAATTAATAAACAAGAAAAACAAGTGAAACTTTAATTATAACTAGCTGTGCTCGCAGCTTCGTTCGTGTCAGAGCTTCCCCGCGTAAATCCCGATCCCGTGGGAATTGCGGGAAAAAATTAACCTATATGTTGCCCCGTCCCATTAAAAACGGTTCAGCCGTTCCAGTGAGTAGTCTATAGTTATATTATCTTTGTGTACCTATAACTATATATTATGCATTTTAAGGCTCCATTGAGATTACGAAGCGCAATTTTAGACGCGAATATAGACCGGGCGCCAGTGAATTCCATTCATCATTAAGGGCTGCATTATTACCGTTATCGTTCCCTCATATCGACATTTGCAGCAATTTGCATTTCCGATTGCATATTCGGTTCCGATCAATTCGCAAAGGAGTCACCGAATCGGGTAATTGTGACTGTTTCGTCACCTCTAGTGTCAGGTAATGTAAATGTAATAAAGGTGTTTTATGATGTAAGTTGTATAGACACCTCTACGAAAATTTTAAGGACTACTAGCGGCTGAAAGTCTGTACAAGCTGAACGTAAACGTAAATGAAATAAGTAAACGTGACACACTCACCCCCCCAGGATTCTCTATAACGGGTGGCGCGGACAAGACAAATAACTTATCACTTACACCTATGACCCGAGAATAAACATTTATCTGTCATATAAATGTGTGCCGCGGCCGCGAATCGAACCCGGGACGCCTTGCTTCGCAGGCAGGGTCACTATCACCTAGACTACGGGGTTGTCATACCCAAACCTTATACATACTAAATAAGAGTGTAGGTACATGTTACTTAAGAATGTGTGTGTGTGTGTGAAATTACCGTGCTTAAAATGCCAAAAAAATCCTCACAACCAAGCATTGACCTAATCCGTCCCTGTTGGCATGTTTCGGCCATTATGATTGCGTGAGCGAAATGATGCATCACCGAATCACGGCGAATGGCGCTGAGCGTGATGGGATCGTTCGCGCTAATGTGCTCACATTCTGTTTATTTTTTACAACTATTTACTAGATGACAGTTATCTGTGCTAGGAAGTAATGTCGTCTGTATTTCATCACCGTGAACCGTGAGCATTTGGTATAGTAAGTGTTTATAAGCAAGCAGGTTATTTTCTTAATACTAATGTTGTATTAAATGTATTAGTACCTAGTGTTCAAAATTAACAATGAGACTTGTTTGTGTGCGCGCCGCTACGTGTCCTTATGCAGCGTAGGTTGCACACAAAGATTTGATTCGGCATCTAATCATCGGCATCTAAAAATCTAATCAATCGCTTTCAAAACACATTGTCGGGAAAACGGCTTTTTTAAAGTTCAACCTTAAAGTAATTGGGATTTTATAAATAATTGTACCTTGTCATTAACCAAATAATAAGAGTTATTGTCGCTCGATGGTACGGAACCCTACATGTGCGAGTCCGACTCGCGCTTGACCAGTTTTTATTGAATGTTCTGTGACTTGTCTATTCATTGTGATATATTGAAAGCCGATGCAAAAAGGCGATAAAACCATTAATTAACTAATAGCAAACGAGACATCAGTGGCCGGTTCTGATCGATATCTGATTGGATTACAGCCAATGTACTTGGGGACAGAATGTGTGGGCCAATGTCTTGGAACGAAGGAAGTATGGCCTAAGTAGTATGGCACATATGTAGCTCGGCAGCTAGCGCCGACCCAAGTGATCGGTTGGTAGGTCGATGGGTGACCGTTCATGGGTTTAAGCAGAAGATACGGCTGATACAACGACAGACAAGTGACTGAAAAAGATTAAAAATTAATCAGAGAGGCTTTATGTCACTTGGCAGCTCACTTGGCACTGCCCCAATGAACCCTTCAAAGGTCAAGCCGCTTACATCCATAACGACGATTCAGTTCCTCATGCTATACTTAATTATCATTTATGCATACCTACTAATATTACAAATGCGAAAATAACTCTGTCTGCCTGTCTGACAATTTTTCATGTTTAATCCACTGAACCAATTTAGATGAAATTTTGTATAGATATAGTTTTAATACCAAAAATACGTTCCCTTGGGATAATTATAACGGTATTTAGTCGTTTTTCCACTATAATTCCAAATATATATTCCAAAGTTGCGGACAAAAACGAATGGATAAGTTACTGAAAGGGTCGTAACTCGGTCTATTTTTTACGATCGAAAAAACTGTCGGACTGTGACCACTTATTTTTATACATAGCTACACAAAGCAGAGAAAATTGTAAATGGTGCTTCGAAGGAATGGAAAATACTTTCGTTTTAATAACCGTGAAATTCAATATATCACTTCAGTTGTTGCACAATTACAGACCGATAGCGTGACGGTCGCAAGTCGGATTATCTGCAATTATGAGATATATATCTCGATGCAGCGCAGTTGCAATAATTGCGCACACTTTCACGTAATATCATGTAACGCATGCGCGGGTGGCATTTTGGATTGTCGAATGATTGATGACGTAGTTTTGTCAATCTTTGAGTTGAAATTAACATCTCAATCACGGTGTACAATGGACTATTATCCTGCCAGAGTTGCGTGCGTGTTGATTATTTTTCATTGGTGATGTCTTAAATGTTACTGAAATCTATCTCACCCACACTCGAAAATTGTTAGACATGATTCTTAAAAATAACAACTTTTTTATTAAAAACTGATTGAAATAACACTTTTGTGTTCGGTTCCAATTGTGTTTCGGTTACACATTTTTAAATGCGACCATCGTAGTCCTCAATGGTAGCAACACATCTGTGAGTCACAGTTGTCATGGATAAAAAAGTTAGGTTTAACTTCAGATTTGACGACCCGGATGGCGCAATGGTTATGCCGCCGCCGCACGCCGGATCGCCGTTGCGAGGGTCCTGGGTTCGATTCCAGCGAGGCGGAAATTTGAACGATGAATTTAAACTTCCGTTCTTGGTCTTGGTGTGTGTGTTCTTGTCTTGTGAGTTGTCCATGGCACCCACGACACAGGAAATCCTAGTGTGATGTGTAGCGTTAAAAAAAAAATTTGAACCCGGGTTCCGGCGTGCCGTATCGTGTCACTAACCGGTCGACCGGTCGTGTCTACTACTGTCATTTACCGCCCGACTCCCGGTTACGTGAGGAATGACCTTTGCGAACTTTTCCTTTCGCAATGACGTTGCATTGTTGTTGATGCAATTATTGTTGGGATTGCATGCGACTGATATCTCAGACTCTGCACTGTGCGAAATAGCTCTGTTTGTAGGATTCCTTTTTGGCATTTAATACTAGCTTTTTTTATGGAATTAAGGTAGCAAACGAGCATGCCGCACCACCTTCCGCTGCCGCCCATGACAACTGCGACCGACTTAGAACAAGACTCAAATGGGGACTGAGATAGTTAGTCCGGTTAGTTGACGGTGTTAGAACATTAGCTGGTTAGTTTGTAAGTATGTGGACTGGGTCAGGGACTGTTAGTGAATATTAGTCATTTTAGTTATTGTAAGTAATAGTCCAGTTAGTAGTTGTCAAATATTCCATGACATAATTTGATGTGTTATTACTTCAATAACCTGTTTGATTAAAAATTCAAGGAAAACTATTATCACCCATAGCACTCGATCGAGTTCGAAGTTGCATAATTCGGTCAATCATTGATTTACACATAGATAGCAGTGCTTCAAAAGATAACACTGGAATACGATAAACATGGACTATGATGAAATATTGCCATTAATTTATCTTGCCCTCGACCGCTTCAGGAAAAATGTTGGCACAATTTGGGTACGGGACCCTAAAAAGTAATCGACTTCATAACCCAGTAGTCAATTATAGGTGTCACTAGTGTCTTATAAACTTACCAAAATAGATCAACCTAATAATTACCGGGGGAGATAACAAAAATACGTAATCTGACACTAAAACAACGCCCCAGTGAAAGGAATGAACAAAAAAGGAAAAGGGACTTTCAGACAAAAAAGGAACGAACCTCATTGGTATGTGTAGCTTTATGACGGCCGATACAATTGATTATCAATCTTATATCCATAGCTATAAGAGTGATGCGAAACTTCCTGATATTTACGAGTGCTGTGCACAATCTGCTTCGAATACCAGTAATAGCCATTTTATATGGAAATAAACTTTGGAATTCTTCAAAAGGCGCGAAGGCGAAGTCTTTATAACTTACGTTTCTTAGAGCCGATTTACGCATTCATTCAATTCATTCGTTCAAAGTAGCAGAGTAACTATGCGAGAGTAAGATAACGTGGTAAACGAATTTGAAGTTAACCATCGCATAAATTTACAGTCAAGTTTTACTGGGATAGCTACTTTAGTGTAAATTCTATGTTGGTGAAATCGGGCCTTAGCCAATTTTCTATTCGATTTCTGGCACAGTTGATAACCCTATGACTTCCTGACAATCATAACAGAGAAGACAATTCAGTTGTGGACAAGTAAATGCTCGATTCGATAAACCGATCGCTTTCGAGTTACCAGTAACGAGTCGTTTAAAGTCGCTCCTTATAATCTTTTCTCATGGGTAAACTTTAAGTTACGCCTCGTAGGTCTACTATCCGGAAGCTAAACGAATAGTTTTTCGAGTATAGAAGCCATAAGTCAGTTATAATACTGATATTAATCTTTCCGTGTAGCTCGACTAGATACCATCCTCTTGCTTGAAAACCAGTGCTCTCTTTCTATCTTTTTTCTTAACCGACAACGCATCGATGCTGCCTTTAGTGTTAAATTAAACGTTAAACGTTAACACACTCATACCCCCGCACTAGGATTGCCAGTATCGCGGGCGGCATGGACAACACAAATTACACATCACAAACCCCCATGACCCGAGAACAAACATTTATCTGTTAAACATCTGCCCCGGCCGGTAATCGAACCCGGAACCTCTCGCTTCACAGGCAGGGTCACTACATAGGCTACGGGTTCTTAGTAATAGACCAGTTTAGTAAGTGTAAGTTAAGAGTCTCGTTCTAATTCAGTAACAGATGTGTTTTTACCCTCGAGAACTAAAATTATCGCCTCTAAAAACGTGTAACAGTCCCGGCCTGTCTGTTTATTGGACGGTCGCAAGAATACAATCACCAACAGTCACATGAACAGTCTATGGTCACCCCATGATGGTCAACCGTCGGTACCTGCATTTTCTTGCATTTCACGTCATTTATGTAACGCATAAAGTCCCCAGAATGACATCATGTTATTCCGCGGTTTTTAAATGCTACAAATGTTATATTTATCAACCAGACGACCTTGCATTCTACAATTCTCTTCTGGTTCCTAGAAAACAAGCTAATAATGGAATCTAGATATAACTCACTTTGTTTTATTGTGGGGTGAGGCGTTATTTGTCGAATTTAAATAAAAGTAAAATTTGCATAGGAAACTTTGTCTTTTTTATGTTATTTGGCGATAAATGAGGAGATGAGCCATGTTATGGTCAGTGGTCAATGTCGCCCACGGGAATTAGTAACGCCAAAGGTATGACCGAGACGTTGTCAGGCAAGAGAGAAACACGAAAGAAACAATATTACCAGATTTCAGAACATACGTACCTACTTATAAAAATAAAACATAAAAGTGTAACGAAATACAAGTGTAAATTTATGTTTTTTTACAATTAGGTAACTATGTCTTATTGTCGCTTATTGAATTTTGATTATTATCATGTCTTCAGTCAGTGATTATCGCAAAAATTAAGACAATTGACGTAAAATCATCAAAATCGGACCGCGCGTTTGATCTTTAGAGCGCCACAAAGAAACATAACTACATTCATAGATTGTTAACACATTACCCTCCTTTGCATCGCGAAATCGGGTAAAAATACAAGTCAAGGTTTAAATACTCTGTGCGCGACTGTACACGTATCGTAATAAAAAATTGATTTGATTACATAACAAAACAGTTTATTCTAGCATGACTAAATGGAGATTGGTTCGCCGCCTGTCATTATTCATTAATGACTGATTGGTTACGTATTGGTAGCTATGATAATGATACGTCATTAGTCATCATTATGTTATTGACGGTGATGAAGCGAATTTATATAAACAAGAAAGAAATTTAGTAGCTAGTAGGAGTGATAGCCAAGTGATAGCCGAACGGTTTGAACACCCAAACTGGGAGAAATTAGTTCGTATACTTCACGCACCTCGTATTATCAAAAGTTGTGAAAAATTATGTGCGTATTAACAATGAATTATTAATTGCTTCGGAAGAAAAACATAAGGAGGAAATCTACACAGTTAAAAGTTCTCCATAGTGTTCTCAGAAGTGTGTGAAGTCTACCACACCCATACCGCACTTTGCCCGGCTAACAAGCAAAGGAGCCCACTGACGGTGAGTGGGTGGTCGCCGTTGCAGGTGGACAAGGGTAACTTATCGTCACTGTGAATTTTATCTATAAATGAAATTGGACTGTCCGTTTGTAATATTAAAATATTTTTGTCTGTCTGTCTGGCACATTTTGTTTATTTTTTTGTATGCCTACCTATACATAATTTTGTTTCGTATACCTACTTACTAAGAAAGCCTGCCTAATTTAATACCAGTCTATCAGACAGACAAAATTTAAGTTTTAAAAAATCCATAAATATCCTGAAGAGCGCACGGCAAACGGGAGCCAAGTCCCTTCCTAAAACAATATTTATAGAACAAACCTGTGAGTCTAAATAATTCCTTAATGATCTCTGACGCGACTTGTTCGAACCTGTGCCAGAACTCACAGACAGCGTTTTTTGCATCTTCCGTTTAAACCGGTTGCCTCAATAAGAACAAAAATGGTTTTTTGTCGTTTTGTCGTGTTAGACCTTGCGGGTCTCGAGGCTTTGTACTTGGCTAACGTAATAATACCAGATAGCTTCATTAAGTGGCATGGTTTTTGCAAATAAGGAATATTATTGTTTTTTTTACGATTTTTCTGGTTATACCATAAAACGATAAAGTGTTACTGGATAATGTATGCTGTAGGCTAGTGTTGTCTATCTCGTTCGAAAGACAGACATCCGATGAGGTCAGGAGCGCAGGTTGCCTCCAACCACGTGGACAGGTGACCTGAAGAAGACGTCGGGAAGACGCGGGATGCAGAAGGCCCAGCACCAGCCGGAGTGAGAATATTTATAAACCTCGTTAATAAGTTGCAAACCAATATGAACAAGTTTGACATTACTTTGACAGTAGAGGACAAGGTATCAGACAGTCACTAATAATGAGCTGTTAAATTGAGCAACAATATGTCCGTAAAGTTATTCAGTTAAAATTCAATTTGGCAGCCTAAAATCCTTAACAATCATTGAACCGAAAAGAAAATTCATTTCGCTAGAATTTGAAGGGAAAAACACTAATCACGTTTTTTTAGAAAGTTAACATTCCATTCGATATCAAGCCTAAATCCATCGATAGGCGATAAAAATAAAATGTACATTAGCTCATCATAAATAAATCCTAAATAACTTTAATAAACATTATAACCTTCCATAAAATAGCTTTTGAACATTCCTATAACCCAGTCATAAAAACTAAAATCTCTTACGTCTATTACACATCATCTCATTGTGTATGCCTAACTCGTTTCAAAGTGCCTTGTAAAACCCATTCTAAGAGCATTTAATTATTGTAATATCTTCATTACAATGTAATTGGTTCCTTATACGACATGACGCCATTTTTTCGATTAACTTGGCAATTAACTCGCAGCTGTTAAAGAATTGTAATTGGACGAAATTAAGTGCGCAGCGAGTAAAAACCATTTCATTCATGAATACCTTTAATGTAACTCATGAAAGAACGTTGTCTACTAATAATACTTTAAATTGGCTTCTAGTACTACAATGGTTTCAATTTTCCTGTTCTTAAGCCAACTGTTTGCCAGTCATTTGGTCCGTGAACGAAAATACTAACATTGGTACATGATAATTATTTGTGAGTCGCTACTGCCGTGTTGATAAGTAAAAATGAAGTTGCACAAATTAATGGACATAACAGAAAACATACTAAAATAAATTAATATACCTTCCTTGTTTCCATAACACTACACCAATGTTAATTACCTACGTTAGTTAGTTGTTGTAATATGTCTACAACTCACATGGAGGGCAGCATTGTTCGAATGATTAAACGTAATCAATTTGAAAAGTATTTAATAAATTATTTTAAAGTTATCCTATTGAAGTGTGTAACTTATAAACCTTACTTACAACAGATAAGTTAGACCCAATTTAATGTATCAATACGACGTTTTAGACTAAACTATGAAGATTATAATTATTAATTATCTTATTATCTAATCTTAAGATTATATTATTATATCAATGTATAAACTAGTTCTGTATTTAAATAAAAAGTATTGAGATATCTTTTCCATGCTATTTTCACTTTGAGAACAATTTTGATGTATCTTTTAATAGCCAATTCTACCTATCTACGTTTCCAGCTCATACGTTTCATTACCTATCTGGTCCTTGTTTCCCTTTAATTATAATGAAAAATACAACTAGATAAAATATCGTAGCAATTTTCATGCGGGTTTTACCACAAAAACAAATATACAAGAGGAATGTATGGAATAACGCGAAAATATTTTATATAACGCTTGATGAGAACGAAACGAATGCTACTAATGCGTTCCTATAAAAAAGAATTTAAGTATTCCATTATATAGAATTTTAATGGATAAGATACACTTCGCTGGTTTTAGAAAGCACATAATTGCAGATATTTCAAATGCCTTCACAGTTTAGTAACAATGTTGAAACAAAAGAGAGATGTAAAAATACGTGCTTTGATAACACAATAACGAAAACATTACATGCAAAAACTACCTCGCTATCTTGAAATACGAAATGATTCTCAACAAAACACAAAAACATTGCCGGTTAAGGAAATTCTTTAAAAATACTAAGGCAACAACTTTGGAGCAAGGAAAACATTCTGTAATTCTTTGGGTAGTCTTGCAACCGCGTTCCTTACCACCTTCGATATTTTAAAAGGAAAAATAAAATAAAAAGAAGCCTTGAAAAGCAATCTTTGCAATAAAGCGTAGCTGATTGACTTTGCTTTCTAAATAATTTTCCTAAAGACGGGCTGGTCAATAACTTTCTCGTACTTTCAAAGTCCATTCGCCCTAATTAGCTCTTTGATCTTACATGTAATTTGTATCTCAGTTTACTTAAGTATGTAGGTACTTCGTGCAATCAATAATTTGTAATAGATTAAGTATAGCGTCTACTTTATCGATATCTGTAAGTAATCTTCGCATTTCCTTATCCAATACGATAGCAAAAACCCGGAGATTGCAGAGACATTAAAAATATGGGCATACGTACAGTGATGTAACAATTATTATTTTATTTTTAAATGAAAACATAGATTAAAATGTTATCTATTACAAGTTTCATTAAAAGACATGGGGCTTAAATGATTTTGTAAGTTAAACAAATAAAAACTAGAAAGGAAGCAACATGAATAATCAATGCAATATCAAAAACACCAAATTCAATATCACACAAAGGAAAACGCTAAAGAAATGAGGATGCATTAATTTAGAGAAACCATTCACAGTTTTGAGTGGCTGCCAAAATCGTTGGAAGACATGACAAAATTGCAATACAGAGGTCGCTGCACCAGATCAAAGTTCAAATAAAGACATAAAAGAGAAAGGAACACTACCTAATTTAGCGAAACCTCAAGTAGAAACATCTGCCAAATTCGATAAAGCAGGCAGATAAACCAGGTCCCATTACTAATTTTTGAAGACACTACTCCTAATGTAACAAGGTCGAGATATTTCAATGAAAGTCCAAACGTGATTTAGCAAACTGAATCTAAGAAACGTGAGAACAATGAATTATGAATTCTCGGAATGCGAAGTCCACAGGCTTACCTTGTATAACCTTCTAGGAAAAGGATTTGAACTGAAACCGGTTTGTTAATGCTAGAAGCTATTCTCTTACCAACGTCAGCCAATCCTTGTTTAGGTAATGTACATTATCTGAAGATGGAAACTTGGCACTTTATTTATTACCTATACAGAAGTTAATCATAATATTTTTAAAAATATTAATAATAATTATATTTTTAAGAATTTTATAATTTAATTGTCCCTTGCTTTGGTAAAGGAAAATGTCGAGGGTTCGAGGCACACCTGTGAGGTCTCAATAATGTTCTCAATGATGTGTGAAGTCCGCCAAACCGCATTTAGCCACCGTGGTGGACTGTGGTCTGTACCCCTCACATTGTGATAGGAAATCTGAACCCAACAGTGGGACAGCTAGTGATTGCAATGATTAATATTTCTAACCTGCTTTGGTATTTGGCAGAATGGACTGACCATGTATCAGCTGTTTAACCACAGAGTAGTTAAAAAATTCCGTTTTTAACTACTCTGTGGTTTAACTAACTAGATCCTGTAATAAATCCTGACCTCCGTATTATAATTACCAACAAATTACATCATTTCAGAAACAGTAAACTGCGTCACCAAATAAGCGTTGTACTGTGTTTTCTTTCCTTTGTGTTTATATTTAGTAATTACCGTAAATTGTCCTTTGAACACAATGTAACTGGACGTAAATCTATTTCGCTGAGAGGTTTTATTAAGTTCTAGGATCACGAATGAATTTCTTGTATTATAAATTCAAAGGACATTTGCGCTAACAAATTTCTCTATTTCATTGTGTTTGGCTTCGTTTGCCCGGTTTTATTGTTATATTGAAAGTCAAGGCGGTAATAACGATACTTCTGTGAGCCTGGCCATTGTTCAATTTGTCTCACATTGTTTTGAATTGTTTAGCGCTGTCAAGTGTGAGACATTCGTATCTTACTCTAAAACTAATGGAATTTCATTTCTGTACGTTTTGCTATCTTTTGTTGATAAAATATCATGCACTCTGATTTGAGATTGCAGATTTTGTGACAGTGATTTATCATACAGTCATACTATTGACATATTTGAATCCAAGTAGGTACCTACTTGTTACATAATGTTATGTGACGTCACAATCTTATCATTGAAGGTTTCATGTGACTGGACATAATCTTAGGATCTTTCTAATTTAATCGCAAATATTTATCACACATTCAAGCAGGTTCCCTTACAAAACAAATTTCTCGCCGAGGCTGACACAACTGCTAAATAACACTCAAAACACAAACGAAAAGCCCTAAATGCGAATGTTTTCTGTAAAGTTTATGAGATATGCGGCGTCGGCATGAGGGTACGATAAAACAGTACAACTGCTAGGGACTTGTTTGACTAGTGAATAAATAGCGAGTTGGCAACTGAGGTTGGCCTGAAACCAACAACCACCAAATAGTTGAATGGAAGTGTCACCGACAACCATAGTCTCGATAGCTAGCGTGTAAAAATTAATATTACAAATATAATTGTCTGTATAAAAACTGTTTCTAATATATCTGTGACTTTGTCCGCGGAAAAAGTACTTATTTGTGTATTTATGAAAACTGTTACCCCCATATTACCCTTCAAGGAATAAAAATTTAAAAAATATCCTTGTTGTCCTACACTACAAACTCTGCAGAAAGTTTCATGCTCCTGGGTCCACTGGGAGAGGATGTGTATTGTCTGTCTGTTAGTCTGTTATTAGTGTTTATCTAAGTACTTACTCGTAATATCAGTAAACTAATACACGCAGTGATAACCTAATCGATCGCATATCCCTTTCCGACTCACATTGTTTTTGGGTTCGAGTACCCCACGTGCCTCTTATTCTAAATTACGTTCGTATTGGAAATTAATAATCGTTTACTTCAATCAGGACCTGTATATCTAAAATTGTTCGAGAAAATCTAAGATGTTCTCAAACCGTACTAATCTAGCATGGTCTATGACCTTTTATTCTTCACGTTGTGCGAAACCCTGGCCTAGAAGTGGGATAATTATAGGTTGTGACGAATGAGACATTGTTAAAACAAAAATATTGTTATTGTTTCAGATAAAAATCACTGCAAGTGCGTGTTTTAATAAATACTTGCAACGATGTTCTTAGATTTTCGGTTGTGTTATGGTGAAATACGAAGATCGTAGATTCATGAATTAAACCAACTTTTGCCTATCGCGGTAGAATACAATAATCGCTCATCGCCTGATGTTTGTTTGCCTGCTTGTGGTCGGAGTCGTAAATGCCGGATGGAAATAAATCGCTCTAAGCTAGCTTCGTCTTTACTTGGTCTGACACGAGTTGCCTTATTGTAAGATAAAGGAAATGTACGTAATTTGGAAGAGCACAATACAACACTGGCTATTGCACTTTGGATCTTTTATAATATAAGCATGAACGCCAAGACAATGGACGCTGCTATATTGTGAGTAATTAACCGAGGTCTCGGGTTCGATTCCCGGGGCAGACATTTTATGTGACAGATAAATGATTGTTCTGGTCATGGGTGTTAGTGATGTGTTATTTTATTGTCCATGCCATGCCGCCCGCGACCATTGCGACGTGACATTGCATTCTGATATTTTTGTTTGTAACAAGCCTAAATTTCTAATTACGACACAAAATGTCACTGTATTACTGTTAAACATTGCTTCGATAATAAATCGTCAGTATCTTATCAGCTCACATGCAATATAAAAAGTACCTACCGTGTATGCAGTGATAACGAAGATACCTGTTTAAACTATTCCTATTACTATGTATATCTATATATCGTGTTACATGCATTATGAAATATTAATAGCTAAACGTGTCTTTTATATAACTATCTAAGGGCAAGTTTATGTCAAACGGTAAATTGACATGCATAGCGTAAAATGGGTTTCGTGAAAAAATCCAGCGAGTTAATAAAGTCATGTGTTACTAAACAATAACAATCAGTCTAATTGACAAACTGCACTGCTGGATACGTGATCATGCGACATGCGATACTTAAAACAGACATCGCACAAATCACAAATTAGACATTTGATAGTTCGAATGAGTGATGTGAGTGACTGCATATTAACAATTTTATCACGTTCATCCAACGATCATCATCGCAATCCATAATTGTCCCATTGCTGGGGGTTTTGTCTCGCAATGTGAGGGGATCAGGCCATATGCCATAGTCCACCACGCTGGCCATGTGCGAAGCGAACTTCACACACCTTTGAGAACATTATGGAGAACTGTCAGTGCAGGTTTGATCACGATGTTTTCCTTCACCAAAGCAAGTGTCAATTAATCGTATCCAACGATATCTAGTATGATAATAAAATTAAAGTATCGTTGTTTTGAACTTGGTGCTCAACTCACAAACTGATTCGTGACTTTGGTCGTTTTACTATAAAAGTGGATATTGTCACGGTTTTATCATGGAACAATGTCTCGTAAACCACGCGCCTCAGCTCGTAATGTTGATTCAACTGTAGAATTTAATTGTGTTTCATAGAACCTTCGATAGTGAGCCTCTGAGCCTTGCCTCTTATGTGGGTATTTGCATATTTCTGTATACGTAGACGTCAGTGACATACATGTATACATATATAACATATATCAGGTGCAATTATGTGTAATAGAACCATAGGAAAAAAGCTAAATATTTCATCGAAAATAACACACAAAAAATAACTTTACAAAATTTTAAAAAGAACTACTTAGAAAGCAGGTACTCAAACAACTTCTTTCTCAGACGTAAGCATTTGAAAGACTTCAGCATAACATCCAATTTAAAGCATGAAATTGTTTCTTTAGAATATTAGAACTGGATAAGCAATTTTATCAATAAATAATCAGCCACGTCAAAACGACGAGGTGATAAGAAAAAAAATAAGACCAACCGTAAAAAATCCGCTCACTCAAATATAATAACTATAATTGTACACCAAGATCGCAATCCAACATTCCAAAATGCACTTCAATATATTTATTAATTCTGAACTGATTAACACACAGCACTTAATACCATGTCACACACTACTGCACTTTCGCGAAAAGAATAAAAAGTTTTAGTTCCTTTTTTACGAAAGTTGACGCGCGATTTTTAACAACAAACTCGACACCCACCTCGCGCGGAGTCGCGTCGACAACTGACTGGCGGGCGCGCGAGCGAGAGAAAGATCTGATAAAATTCGAATGGAGAAACATGAGAGGGAAAGGGATGGAGATATAATGGTATGAAGTTAGCGGTTTGCTGTGACCGAGAGTGACCACATGGTACGCATTTTGTTTAGTAACTATTAGTACAATTGCACCAATGAATGTTCCCGCGTTTTTGTTTAGCCACGTGTGTTTTAGTTTTACAATGAAGTTGTAAAGGTTTTTTCGTTAAGAGAGGGTACTCAAGTTTTTAAGCGATTGTGAGTATACAATTATGCTTGTTGAAGTCGGTTGTTAAAATGAAGTTGTAAAAATTAACAGAGCTTGTTGGTACCTGTTAGTGAAGAGCGCGAACGACGGTCAATTAGATTTTATAATTCACAATTATCACTGTACTGAATATTTTTTAGAGCTACGATAACTTACGATTTAGATTTGTCTAGACATTATATCGTACCATTACATAGTCATTTTGGTCGTGAACTCGTGACCACGATCCATGGAACTGGTACTAAATATCGGCATTTAAACTACCTTAAGTACCTATGTACCTTCTAATCATAGTAAAATGTAGAATTCAGGATTAGCTAAATTAAGAATCAAACTTTGTACAACAACAACAGGTAACGTTGACGGCAACCGCTTACCATCAGATAACCTGTCCGCTTGCTTGTAGGCTATTTACGTTTGCTTGCCCGCGTCGGTGTTCCTGCCTGAAATGGAAAAGAAATAGGTTTTTACGACTTACTGAGTTGAAAATTTTGAACTTCATCGCCATTTACCACCAAGTGGGATTGTTAAGCATTAACTTATTTTACGTAAAAAAGGAAAAATAAACATATTTCTTCTTTTTTATTTTAAAGTATAAAACCAGAACGTATTTCACGTAATCCTTAATCCGCCATCATCGCGGCCTGTAATATCGTCTGAATATTAAACCGATTCACTCGAGGACATCACATTTACATTTTTTAATGAAAATATACAAGAGAATAAGAAACAAAGATGGAGAGATACGTTGTGCACGGAGATAATCAGAAGAGGGATATCTCTCCTCGTTTTTACTATTATATACGACAAATACTTATTATAAACGTGTTTGCATTTAAGCAAATTACCCCCTTACTAATTATTATCGTAATTATATTATTTGACAACCCCGTAGCTTAGTTGGTAGTGACCCTGCTTGCGAAACGATGAGTCCCGGTTTCGAGTCCCGGCCGAGGCACATATTCGTGTGACAGATAAATGTTTGTTCCCGGGTCATTTGTGTTGTGGTGTGTAATTTGTGTTGTCCATGCTGCCCGCGATACAGGGGGTCCTAGTGCGGGGATGTGAGTGAGGTAGCGTTTAATATTATCAGTATTATATAGGACTAAAACGTGTAGAAGACACGACAACAAACAGACGGACAAAAAAGTGATCCTACAAGGGTTTTGTTTTTTTCTTTTGAGGAACACAATCCTAAAGGTAGGTGACATTCGTTTAGCAGAAAACCGGTCGACGTGACCAATTTGCAAGTGTAAAAACCCATTATTCATAAACTGATAATTATTTTCCTCACGAAGGTACACTGCATAACTTAGACATTTTTTTTTGTTTCAATAGGTCTGGGGTTAACTAAAATTAAAACTGAACAGATTTATGATCGGCGTATTTGTATTAGGTATATGATAAAGGCAGATATATACAGGGCGTCCCAGAAAGAATGTATAATCGTGGAACTATTATACTCTTATATCCACCTAATCAATAGTCTTTTCCAGGTTTTCTATCCAGATTAATTCTGGCAGTAGTGGTTTTTATCTGCCTATGTGTTAATAATGTCCATGGTGACGACTTACCATGGACATTATTAACACAGGCTTGTCTGCTTGTTTGCTTTCTATTAACATAAAGGATTCACTGCTTCCTTCTTGGTTAGCACGAGCATTTTATTGATGGTAATCATTATGGTCGTCTTTGCTAACCACCTTCCTTCATCAATCTTGTACCTGATGCTGCTATCAAAAGTTTTACCTGGTGGTAGGGTTTTACTAGGCTAGTTACACTCTGTCTTGAATCCTTGAAATGTTTTTTACATGTTTCAATTGCAATGTCAAAGAGCCAGAAATAATGTGGGTCCCATGCTTCTCTTTTGTTTGGCAACGCGTCGCTTACATCCTCGCTATTACTGATGTCATTGGCGACGTTGATTACCTATCAAAGGTTTCTTGTTCTCGTTATTATAAACTCTTATATCATTACTCTTGTCTAGTTCTCGTTTCTTTTTTACATAAAATGATGTATAAACTGCTATTTTTAGAACATAATAACATACGAAAACAATTTTAGGTTATGTTGACTCGGCTTATCCTGTATGAATACGGCTTAGCGGGTTGCCTCAAATATGTGGCAAAGCCGCGAAAAAATTGAAAGAAGGCAATTCGTTACGAGCGGTTACAGGAAGGTGCAAGAACTGGGATATTACACGGAAGGTCGGGAAAAACTTTGCCCGTTTTATCTTGTTGCTCCGAACGAAATAAACGATCTTTCTGGGCTTTGAAATGATGGTACCGTTTTGTTTATCTATGAAAATATTATAATTAAATAGCCGACACGTGCAGACGAGTCATCTGTCAGTGTCGTTCACCGTCGCCCGAGGATATCAACGGTCATACCCTGGTCATAACCAGGGCGTTTCTGGACAACAAGATGGAAAAATCTGATTCTCAAGTCTCCGGAACACATCAAGTTGTTCGGCGTGACTGGACCAAGTAGGGTGAACTAGACTGGCTCGAGAGCCAGTTATCCTTTCTTCGATGGCCGACAACGCATCGGTGATGGCTTTGGGGTCACAGCGCCCAAAGCCGACTGTGACCTATCATTTGGCGGTTCGTCTGCTCGGTTTTCGGTTAGATGTCATAACTATTGTTTTAGCGCTGCATCGAACTTTAGTTCTAACTCTTGCTTATGTTCCTATCTCATTTTCTCCCACGTTAAAATGTGTCTGTGTCTTTTTCGTTTCTGTTTCGTTTCATTGGCGCGTCATTTCCGTTTAATCGAATTCCAAATCACAACGATACAATGGAATTTTCACTTCAAGAAATACTCAACCAAATGTTTTAGTTTTTAACACAATTCATAATGAGATATGTAGTTGGTACGTAAGGGTCTAGCGGCTTTTCATTTTTTTAATGAAAGAAAATAACCTCTTCGCATCGAAAACATTTTTATTTCTACTTTACTAACAATTTGTGAAACTGTACTTTCAACTCCTTAATCAAGATCAACAAATCGATCAATCACTACCGTCATCATGTTATCATAGAACATACTTCAATACACACGTCATATCCGAATGAGACTATGAGATACAAACTAGTACGTATCTATTTCCTTACAGAAGTACACTGTACAATTTACAGTATGTTGGTATAATATTTTAATATGCGCCCCCCACGTTGAACGCGTTTGGCGTTCCGGCGATATTAAACACTGGCTGTGCCCGCGGCTCCGCTTCATAACTTTGCTGCATAGTAATTAGTAAGGAGAAATATTTACCTAGTCTACGTGTTTAGAAAGGAATTTTAATTTTATTAAGACCTACGAAACCATTGATATAGGTAAACATCGGACGAGATTTGGCTGTCGGAGTAAGAACAGCAATCTCACTATGTGGTAAAGATAGATACCACATAGTGTAATTTTTAAATTTCCTAAGAAGCTACCATACTTCTTGAATCAATGGTGATTTTTTTTATTTCGTTCCCAAGGCGGTTTCAAATAGCCGATTCCGGGCTTTTGTTGAAGCCAAAATTGTGACCCTGTTTTCTGTCTTCAGCGTCACGCATCCAGCACGCATCTCCGTGAACGATGACCGCTTATCATCAGATAAAGAAGATAAAAATGAGCACTCATCATTCTTCACCTCGAAAAGGATCACCTATACTGATGAAAGACCTTATCCTTATTACAAAAATACTGAGGTACGTGAGGATAGCAAAGTACGGATCATTCCGAGTTCCGAGTTTCCTCTCGCAAGGCAAATTATAATTTTATGTTCATTCAAAGTGACTGTCCTAAGTTACGAGTATACTTAATTATTTGCAAGTTGTTGGTAATGATCATTCAATACGGCCCACTCAGACAAGCCAATCAAGTACACGTCTGCTATTTTCTCTTCGCGTCTTTACAACAGGACGAAGTATCTTTACGACACATCGTTTCAAACTTCGCGTGTATCGTTACGATAAATTGAGGAGTTTAGATTTTTATTTTGATCAAATGATTTCCGAATGTCGAAATGGCTCTTAAACTGGCTACTTTTAATAAAAACAACAAATTAGTAGAAGGGTAACAACGAAAGAGGAATCATAAGCAGTTCCTTAACTTATATCACTTGGTCATCGTAAGGCTTCTAGTAGGTCGTGTCGTGATCGTGAGGTCGTTAGACATGTGCAGTCATACTCAGTGTTTATATAATTTTATTGATATTAAATTAATTGATTGTGCGTTATCTTATGTTATTTACTAAGAAGTATTTACCATTCGAAAAGTTTTTTCCTCAACGAACTTTGAGTAGTACCACCAGTTTTGAGCTATTTCGGTGACAATTTCAATTAGTTAAAAGCTGCGAATTTTGAAAATTATTTACAAATAAAAATGAACAACTTAAATTTAAATTTGCTTAAGGCTCTGCATTCTACCTCGGTTGGGTAAGAAGATCTTTAGACGAAACGACACGTTCTTCTGTTCCCATTACATTGACATGTAGCGGGTTGTGATCGACGTTATAATTAGGAAAGATTTCCCGTAGACGCGGAAACGGGGCGATGTTTTCGTTTTTTGCGCAGGGAAACTCGTCTGACGGAATAATTTAGTGCTTCGAGGCTACCAGCTCGGCGCAGTGTTTTTGTAGATCTAAACACATGTACGGGTCGAACAGGTTTTGCACCTCGCATCATGTTTATTTTTACTGTAACGCGTTACTTTGTAATTTGTAAGCATTATATCTTTGTTGGTCTCAACCCATTAATGGCCCACTACTGAGCACGGATCTCTCCTCATAATCACGAGAACAATCATCTGACGTAACTGTCTATTGCTAGGGTACGGGAAGCCCTCGTTTGGCCATCTGTGCTATTGTGCCAATATTGACACGAGAATCTGTCTAGTTCCACAATACGTCTTCTTCGCAACAACAGTAGGTACAGGTGAGTAGGTAGGTAGGTTAGTATAGGTAGGTAGTTTGTAGTTTAATATAAACATTTGGAATATGCTGTTTTGTTTCCGTTTTCTTCCGTCGATATGTTCTTTTAGTCTTTTCATATATGTATGTATGTATGTGTGATTTTCATATTCCTGGAAACAATCCATCATCCCTGGAGCGCTAACGAGAATCTTTAGAAGTATGTGACTTATCCGAAATCTAATCTACCAGCATTATCGTCTGGGCTCCTAATAATGCTGAGACTGTAAGAAACGCCACGTAATGAGTATAGGTGGCGGTCTAATCGCTCGAGGCACAGGCGAACGCTCAAAGGAACAATGTCGAACAGGCACGTGCCGTGCGCGACAAAGACATCGGCTCTCGTGGCCGGGGAGCGGGCATGTTGACAGGCGGGGCATTGTTCTTGATCTTGACGAGTCAATGTGATCAGAGAATAAATCATGAATAAAGAAAATCATGATCATCACGACCCATTATTTTCCCACACCATTGTGTGAGAGACCCGTGTCCAGGAGTGGGAAATGAGTAGGTACAGGTACAGGTGTACAGTGTGGATTGGACTTCACACACGTTTGAGAACGTAATGGAGAACTCTCAGGTGTGCAGGTTAAATACTCAAAAGTGTCTGTCCCACGTCGCGCGTCGCCGCCATAGTGACTCAACGGGAACGACCCAACTGCCACGCGCAAACTGTAAAGCAGTTAAAGTAAGTTTGTTGTAAATTGGAAATCGAAGACAAAATCCAATTTAAATTTGTCGTATGTGAAATGTTTGGTCGTGTGCGGATTGCTAGTGATTTTAAACTTTTGTCATCGTGGATACTAAATATTTTAATTGTAATGGGTTGGGTACTTACGATCTTTGTATTTTATGTGCCTACCGATATTTCGTCTAATGTACTGACTGGGTCGGAATAACGGCACATTAAATGCAACGATCTTGCCTACCCATTACAATTAAAACACGGATTATTTTAATGATTACTACAAGTAATCAAATTTATCAAAAATCAGCCTAGTACGAGTTGGACTCGCAAACGAAAGTCTGTACCGCCGTACTAGTTGTATTATACACATCGAAGCATCGAACTGCTTGGTAACCATTGTGCAATACGGGTTACAAGTCGTCATTTTTCTTGTATTGTAAGGAAATACCAAAAAACATTAAGCAAACCCGCTGCCGCCTATCACGCAAGCCACTACCGAGAGTACCTACCGTAAGTGCACAGCGTTTTAGAGGAACTTTCGAACATCACTTGACTCTTACCTTTGTACGTGGACAAATGCAGCGCTCCAGGGTTCGATGACTGCGGGGGGCACTCCGTACCATCCCTCGATGATGTTAAGATTTGGAAGTAACAGGAAAACTTAGAGGTTGAAGACCTTCGTTGGTAAAAAGGTGGACGGCTATGGCGCAATGGTTCTTGATTAAGGCCCTGAGTTCGATGACTAGTACTTAGTAGTAAATAGTAGATAAATGATGAGTTTAGATATCTATTATAAGTGTTTGTGTGTTGTCCATGGCTCCCACGACACAGGGGATCCTATTGTGGGGCTATGTTACACTTTCTTACTGGCTAACACCATGCAAAGACAACAACACAAACATTGAGAACGGAAATTTAAATTTATCATTAAAATTCCGCCTCCCTGAGAATCGAGTCCAGAACCCTTTGAACGGCAGACCGGCTCGATAACCATTGTGCCATAGGGGTCGTCGATGTAATAATATCTCCAACTACAACAAGTTTATGACCATTTTGAACCGACTTCAAAAGGAGGAGGTTTCTCAATTCGATTTTTTTTTATGTGTGTTCGCAAAAAACTACGTCGTTTATGAACCGATTTTGTTGTTCCATTTTTGTTGGAAAGGAGATATCCCAAGGGTGGTACCATAATAAGGAAACCAGGATCTGATTATGGCACCCCAGAGAAATCGAGGGGAATATTCTAAAATCGTAGGGGCGACTAGTGCGTTTATTAATTTTTTTTAAAGAACGTGATTCCGAAGTACTCCCACTGCCACCAAATCAGGATCTGATGATGGAATCCCAGGGAAATCGAAGGAAACACTCATCGATGTTCAGTTGGTTTTTTGTTTTGTTAAATTTTTAATCCCTACTTCGAAAAAAATCCTATTTCTGTTAATAACACCTAAGACAGATAGAACAAGAAAAAGTAAGTTAAGTCGTAAAATATATTTAACGTCATAAATACCGCGACCTCTGACCACTGTCGTAAATAAGTTATCTTTATCTTTTTGTGCAAACTTTTACTGTCTTTTTTATTACTTTTGTTAATCTGTTTAGTTCGCTGTTTTAATGCTGTTAAACATTTACTTCACAAAACGGGCGGCTTCAACCCGTGAATGGCCAGGCGTGGTCTCTCCTCGTAACTGAGGTCTAGAGAGTATTCCACCATGCTCCAGTGCTGATTAGTGTAAAAAGGATAACAAGCGGGAATAGTCAAGTGGAACGGTAATACACAGATCTGTGTACAAAAAAAATCTCCCTGTAACTGATTGTTTATGAGCTCGGTTAAAAACTGAGTTATTGCTACTTAAAGCACGTACCTACGTCCATTTATGAGCGCGAGTTGAAACTATACAAGTTATAATAATATACTGTTTACGGTACCTGACTTTGTTCGGTTACCTTCACCTAAAAGTAGTGTAGTACCTGCAGTTAGGTAGGTACCTATATCAAGATTAAAGTTTTTTCGACCAAATTAGAAACCATTTTGTTATAAGGATACCATTTTTCAATCCACGGAACCATGAAAACTTCAATCATCAGACAATTCTATAGATATAGGTAGTTTACGAAAGACAAAGATTAAATAAAAATTCTAACATGAAAATAAGTCTTCCAAGACAACCCTATATTAGTATTCAGCTGAGTCTGGAAAATTGGTTAAAGTCTGGAATATTGCTAACCAGAGACGCACGACGCAGTCTGTATTTATTAAACAGATATCGAACTTACCAGCCTCGCTGTCTGACGATGTTATCAGTACCTACACTATTTGTACCGTCGACCGTGGAATGGCGGTATTAGAGACAGTCAGACATATAAGTCATTTTTGTCTATCTTGATGTACCCAAACTTTAAATCTGGACATAAGAATCGAGTACACTTTTTGTTTTTAAAAATGAACACATAAAAATAAAAAAAATCTTTGTAATAGTAAGTACTAGAGAACCCGCTCTGCGATCCAAATTCGACCCTAATTCATTCTCTGAAAGGGTTTTTCATATTGACATCTAACGAACACATTTCAAACGCCCTAAAAGTGAATAAACCGTAGAGAGAGATGAGTACAGATTAATGGATCGTATCTATCGTACTCGCACAAGAAAAGGAACAACTTACGCCAGTAACACGAAAAAAATGAGACAGAATGATACTATGTTTTTGTTTTTCAAAGAATGCAGTTACTTCCAATTCCAAGCACATTTGACAGCTGACCGTCGATTTTTCTTGTGCCACATACAATTTTACATTCTATTGCTATCTCAGTTGGCCACGCTCACCAGGTGTCTATATCGCTCTCTGTCTACGGAATAGACAAATAAATTAAAAACTATTCTCATTACAACGTCAAAAAAACTATTACACATAATAGAATTTGACAATAAATTGAAATGGCAATAAAAAGCCGAGTGTAAAATTTAAGAAAACTTCATTTATAACTGAAAATAACAAAAATTACTCCCCGGCAGGGAATCGAACCCTGGTCTCCCGCGTGACAGGCGGGGATACTAACCACTATACTACCGAGGACTGTGACAGTAACGTCCAAATATGGAGTTATTTATGTGGTATTAAAAAAATGGGTTTTGTTTGGACTTGATATGTTGACTGTTACTAACAATTGCTAACTGGACTAACACTAATAGCAACTAACAACACTAAATATCACTAACGGTCCCTGCCCCAGGGACGCACTAACGATCCGACAATCTAACATTCTTATAACACCCTCTGCTAACTGGTTTAACCTTCCTGGTCCCGATTTTAGTCTGGTTCTTTGTTGGTCACAGTCGTCATGGGCGGTATCTTAGATCCACGTAAAAACATAAAAGTTCTGAAACCACACATTGCACCAATGCGGACAAGCAAAATTCGATTATTTGAGGCAAATATTAAAATTCCTTTATTTCACAACTTTCAGATGCTCTTTTAGTCTGGTAATGAGATTACCCTACATTTTATTTTAAATACAGCTTGCTTTCAGTTGTTTACCGAGCTGAAACGTTTTAAAACCTTATATGCCCTAAAAACGCAACGTGAATTGCATGCAAATGGGGCAATTGTCACATTTACCTGATTCTGTGGGAACAATTTTACCTGGCTTAAAAGTTCTACTCGTATGTTGATGAATAATTCAAGTTAAAATGAAAACATTTTGAATACAGCTATTAAATTATTTGCGATGTTGGGTTAAACTTTTTATTATTATTGTATGTTTCCTATGTAGGAGGGAGGTTCCACGCATGTCTAGAGGTATATTGTAACGTAGGAATCTTATACATACTTCTATTAAAACAACAATGAGAATCAGGATCAGCTGTAAGTGGTGAGATCAGGAGTGAAATGAGGTGAGGTGTGGTGAGGTGCAGTTAGGAGAAAAAAGAAGAGATATGATGAGGTAGAAGTCCTTCATGTTTTTAACCAGGGTTCAAAAATGTTACTGGCCAGCGAGCAGGCCATCTTCGAGAATAGACAGATGAATAATAAAAGCAAGGGAAGAGGTTTTGGTGTTGTAAATATTGGCATTGAATAAAATGGTTTGAAAGATGGTGTACGACTAGCAAGAGTGTTTTATTTCCCTTTATAATATATGTAATAAGTATACATAATTATGTATACATTGTATTCACGGATTGATTCAAAGTAGACGTTGAAGTAGAAAAATATGTTTTTTTGTAAATTGTAATGTAATTATAACTTTTTATATGTAATAGTATATAAACATGATGTGTATAGTAAACTGTCCCGAAATAATTAATCGAATGTTAAATAGCACTTGTGAATCAATAGTTTTCAATGCTTTTTTTAATATTTCTGCAGTTACAATGCGTGTAAGTCTTTACGTGTGGTAAGGGCCTGTTCCCTGGTTACGGTGATTCCAAATAACAAGGCATCATTTACACCTGTTGTTCAGTTAATCATTGACCTAATTATGAGCGATCTATCATCTGCAGGTGCCGGATATAAATCTCCCGGACAACACGGAGTTGAATCGGTCATAAGCCTGCATATCAACAATTTGTAAAACATTGAAATTTTCGTTAAAGTTACAATGTCAAATTAATGTGAATTAAATAGAAACATGATTTAATAATTTGACGACCCCGTAGTCTAATTGGTAGCCCTGCCTGGAAAGCTTGTGGTCCCGGGTTTGGTTCCCGGTTGGTGCAGATATTTCACTGATAGATAAAGTCATGGGTGTTAGTGATGTGTTATTTATATTGTCCATGCCACCCGCGATACAGGGAGTCCTATTGCCAATGACATAAAACAGAGAAAAAATGTTTGTTTAACTTTCTAAAGTATGCAAAATACTGTTTTTTTCATCTGTAACTTATTGACTACAATCCCACAAGACGGTAACTATGATGATGTACTCCGTGAAGATGATCCCACTAAGTTACTAAAGTTACTAAAAACTTAATCATTCTCCTCCGAGTGTTTCAGGAATCTAAAACGAATTAGATGTCATTAATTCTACAATTTATCGCCACCGTCGGCGGGGCCGTAATAAATGTTACTTAAGCTTTTTTACTTGAGCTATAACAATTATTGCATAGTTCATTCACTGAAAAAAAGCATGAAATTAACAACCCTGTTGTAAGAGAGTAGGTATATTTATTTTAAGGGTTGGAATATCACAATATCACAATTCTTAGCTGACATTTTCTACTCATAAAGTACCTCCCTACCAAACATCTTCATAGGTCAAGTAGTTTTCGAGATTTCGCGTATAATCAGTTAGTGAGTGAGAGATATTCTGTCGCTATTATATTATACCTATGTTTAGACAGATTATGTGAACATAAGACAACCCTGGTGCAGATTTGGAGATCGAAAAATAAGTGTACTCGTATTGCCATTGCTCATTCAGTATCCACTCAACTCAATGTTCCGACTCGGTTTTTTGGATTTTACCGACACATCTGATTACGTTGTACATAACTCCATATTTGGGCATTATAGTCACAGTCCTCGGTAGTATAGTGCCTGTCACGCGGGAGACCGGGGTTCGTCTCCCCGCCGGGGTTTTAGTTCATATTTTACCGACACACCAGCTGGTCGCGTTTTACATAACTCCATATTTGGATTTATAAGTCACGGTCCTCGGTAGTATAGTGGTTAGTATCCCCGCCTGTCACGCGGGAGACCAGGGTTCGATTCCCTGCCGGGGAGATTATTTTAAATATTGTGAGTTATTTTACTTTTAATTTTCATTGTGATATTGCACAACGTAAATAATACAATTTGTTTGTATGATTTTGTAGGTTTTGGTTTCCTTTCCAACTAAAGTATTTCGATTTTTAAATAACATAATATTTCAAATGGTAATGTAAAAAAAACTTGAAAAAAAAATGGTTGATTTTGCAGTTTGTGAGTTTTATTATCTTCATTATGCAACTAAATATCTAAAACCCCCAAATCTACAATCTAGACTACCTGTAAAGGTAGTCTGTGAGTAATCACATAATCCTTATTACCTACTTCATTAGAACAACAAATCTCATTTGGAAGTTCCAGATTTGATTTAAAATTCGAATCCGGAAATGGCGTCGAACACGCTCTATTGACACCCCTGCGGCTGCGCACACGACCGGATGTGCGCATACGCAACAATAGTCCGTAACTCGAAAATAGAGCTGACACATTATCGTTTATCAGAATTTAAATATAGAAAGTTATATTACCCGTGCTCTTAACGAAGCGATTTAAATGAAGCGGTACTATTTATTTGCATCGTTAAATGTGTTTTTTTTTAATATAGGTACATACCTAAGCTATAATTTTTATTATGTATAATAATAAAATTATATTATTGATTTATACTTTAACGTCATTCATAAATGTCAATAACGATCAAATGATGGACTACTGAATCTAAAACTTAGTGTTTTACCAACAGAGGGGTGTTATCCTAATACATACTCGTATTATGGCGTCTTATATGTAAATGATTATAATATTTATATCTGACAGCGCAATTCAAATACCTTTATTATTAAACGTTTTGATAAAGAAATATTCTCAAATGGTTGCTACATCCACCACGGTTGTTCATCATCCAGACTTTTCTGTAGATACCATCAAGCAACACAATAATACTTGGATCCGGCACAAACCGTCGTGTAAATTCAAAATGATTACGTATACCTCGTTTGTGATTGGCAACCATTTTTCAAATGCTTCTTTAGGGGCGGGGGTTCGAAATACTCCATTAGAGTAAGTAAAACCATTTGTTTTCGAAGTAAACTTCAGGGAGCGTTAATGTGTTCCTTATTTCATGAATTTTTGTTAAGAGATATCTTTGAATACTAATCTGGAATTACTTCTAAAAGGAATGAAGTGTTTAAATGTACTAAGTAGATACTTCAATACATTCAACGTGAAGCTTAATAACTTATAATTGTTTATTGGCGGGCGAAGCTGCGGGGGAAAGCTAGTAAAAAATATTTCCTATCTGCACGCCTTTTCCATATAAACTTTAACTGTGTCAAATTTCATGTCATTTCTGTGTCATACTTCTCCGTTCGCGTGATTTTCGTAAATAGTACCCCTATTTACGAAAAGTTTTCTCTTCACGAATGAATAAAATATAGATACCTGATTTACTTCCTATAGTGAGTGCTGAGTGAGAGCGAGACAGCACTCTAACTTGCTTGTTTGTTTCGCGCATGCCCCATACCGCTCCCCTTCCGCTCGCACCCTTTCATAATGTGTATTTAAGTAATTATTTAATGTCTAGCTATCGAGGTGGGTAATTAGGCCCAAAATACAATATTATTTAGTGCATTCGAGTATCATGTGTTCCAACTATTTGTCACTGTATACAAGAACCCTGTGGCCTAAGGTGGAAAGGCCCGGTTCCTAGAACCGGAGATTGTGGGTTCAAATCCCACCAGGGCCACTTTCAGTTATACAACTTCGTTTTGCATCATGTTTTAGACAAAATTACTGTCAGATTTTTTATTTTGTTTTTTTTTTTAACTTATTACAGTACGTTAAATACGAAATTGTCAATTGGTTTATTGTGCCATCTTTTTCACTATAGCGAAAATTATATTTTCTTCTTAATTTATCCAAAAGAAATTATAAACATTTGAAGTTTATCAATTATTATTTTCATGAAAAAAAAGTGTTTTAATAACTTTTCAATGAATGCCTAATCTAATTTGACTGTAACCTTTTTTGGTCACATTTAAAAATAAATAAATAAAATTCGCAAATGGAATGTCAAGTCAATACTGGCTTGAGTGTTTGGTTCATCACGATGACAGAGATGGCAGCACTGTGCGAATTTTTAATGTCGGTTAAGTGTACACGATAGTGGGGATAACGGAGGGCGGCTATTGAGTTGTCGGCGGCCAACGAGTGAGTAATTTTGTTAATATTGTTTTATTTATTTATAAACGGTGTTGTCATAAATCATGATTTGAAAATCGTAAGTATCCGTATCTTTTATTAAATTAAATTGACTGATGGTTTTTGTTATCAAAAGTGACAATAAAAAAAGTAAGCTGACCAGGAGATAACGTGACTGTGTTTTACAAAAACAAAACTACCCGCTTATAATAACAGGACTAATTGTGACGTGGGCGCCATGGACAACACAAAGACAAGAACACAAGCTCAATCAAATTTCCACCGCGCTGGGAATCGAATCCAAGACCTTTGAAACGGCAGCATAGTAACCATTGCGCGATATGGACAGTTCTTTCAAATTCCCAATGTTTTTAGATTAAATCTTTTGAATAACGAAACGAAAGTTCTCACAACTTATACAAGGTGGTAATAATGACCCCTCGGCCGTGAGCAGGGGTCAGGGTAGCAGGGGTCGAATGGCACGTGTCTATCAAGCGTATAGTCACGGCTGTCGGTGGCTTTAATTGTCATTCATGAGTTATTGTCACTTACGTCATATACATTGAATGGTCATAAAGTACCTACGTATTTTTTATGAAGTTAGATAGCAAACGAGCAAGCTACACCACCTTTCCTAACTGACGTAACGAGGATTAGGATAGTTAGTCCGGTGAGGAGACGGTGTTAGAACATTAGTTGATTAGTTTGTTAGTAAGTATTAGGACTGGGATAGGGATTGTTAGTGATAGTGATGTTAGTTGTTGTTAGTAATAGTCTTGTTCTAATTCGATTGAGGACTGAGATGGTCGTCTGTAAAAGAGCGTAACCGGCTCCACTGATTACACGGTAAAAATGATACTAGGTATAAATGATTGATTACATGTTACAATGATAACATGGTAGAAATGGTACTAAGTACCGTGGCGGGTGGTATTACTACCCCGGGCAAGCTCTAGGCTCGACTACATATTAATTAATTGTATTCTGATAAATACAACTCTCTAGTCTAATGACTGCCCATCATTCGCTTTAGAACACCTATGCCTTATTCGTCATCATTATAACCCATAACTGTCCCACTTATCGATAGGTTCTTAGTTAGTAATAACTTTGTCTAAAGACATGGGCTACAAAAAATACGATTACGTATTACATTGATTGGAAAACGAAGAAAATAAGCAAGTAGAAGCAATTACGATTCGTAACGTAACACATCTATAACAATAGTACCCCATTGTGACATAACGAGCGCGTTCAATAAAACCTCATTATTATAGAGTTTAATAACCATCGCGCGTCGCCAATCATGAGTGACATACAAACAAACGGACGCAGACACGCGCCCGCACGGCCGCCGCACCCCTTTGGAAGGGGTGAGTGATTAATTTCCAATACGTATTATTTGTTTGTTTCCTATAAGCTCTGTGGTGCACGAGGCAATAAGTTGGTAGCACCGTCGGCTTTAGTTGGCCCATTACAAAAAAAAAGAAAATATGCGCGTACTAGTGCACACGTAACAATTTAAACTTTTTAGTTTTTTAACTTTGACTTCGACTTCGTTTCGCGACCCGACCCGACCTGAGTTTAACTTTAATTTCACGTTCATCTTTACCTGCAATGTCTTCACCTCAATTTCCCAACTCGGCTTCACTCCGTAACTCCGTACTTTGTTGTTGCTGTGGTAAATTCTTCAGCCGTGTGCCGGAGGCTTTTGGGTGGCATAATAACTTCCGATACTTGGATTGGCCACTGACTCCTCCACCAATTCGCACTGGCGCACTGGAGCAGCTAGAGTCCTAAAGTCTAGGACTCCTCAGTTACGAGGAGAGACCCGTGCTCAGTAATAGTAAGTATAAGTTGATTATTAATTATTCATCAGCCATCATCTTCACTCAGTATAGATATTGTTATCGATAATATCAAGCCGCGATCTTACCCGCGGTACTGCGACGTTCAATTACCTGTTAATTAATGATTCCAAACATGTTTGTTGAGTGTTCGCCAATAACAGAGATATTACCGATGTAATTACAACAGAAGATTGGAGTTTAAATGTGATGGTTATTGGGAAATAATTGTGTAAATATAACGATGACCATAAATTTCAGTGAAAGTTTAAATTAAATAGTTACAAAATGCGCTGACAAACGACATTACAATACGAGTGTAAAATTACAAGAAAATAAAAAACTAAAGATGGCCCTCGGAGACTGCCGCGGTAAAGCAATTGCATAGCATTTTTTATCAACTTATGCAATTATAATTATTAGAAGTTATATAGTTATATCAGAACAGCGCAATCTAGTTTGTAGAAAACATACGTACCAAACCTTAGTATTAAGGTACTAGATGGCGCTGATTGGGGGTGTTAGGTTTTTTTCGTTACGGAATTTCTGGATTCGATCGCCACTCTCAAGGCCCGCGATAAAAGCTATGCAATAGCTTAAAAAATCGAAATGTGTGCAATTCACACGTGCTAGAAGTGAAATAATGTTTTTTTCGTTTCCGTTTCATTTCATTTGCGCGTCATATTCGTTTCATCGAATTCCAAACCACAACGATACTAAAAAGTATTCACTTCAAAAACCGGTCAAATGCGAGTTGGACTTGCACACGTAGGGTTCAGTATTACCGAGCGATATTAAATTATTAACTCTAATTTTCGGTCGGTAACAAGATAGAAGATAACTAAGATGGAATTTAAAGGTTTGTACAGGTTTCGTCTGTTTTTACTATTTGCATTGTTGATGTCAAGTTAGCGAACGAGTTAACGGTTACGAGCGAATTATGTTTTTTATTCAATGGATGTAAAGCTGGCGGTTCGCGGCCGAGACCGAGACAGGAGACCGCGACCGGCTCTTGACCATAGGCAATGTATAGGCGACAACTCGCGACCGAGACCGAGACAGTCTGTCGCGCCTATACAAAGTGATGGTCGCGGTCTCCTGTCTCGGTCTCGGCCGCGAACCGCCAGCCGCATACTTTTTCCCGGCCCCCGGTTCGGGAGTCTGACGTTTAACCACTCCGCTACCACTCACATATGGCCTCTAGCGGTCACCGATCCAACTCCTGATAAAGCCCAATACTGGCTAACTTTGTTGACCATTTACGATCAAATAAGCCGCTGAACCGTCGCTTCGCTCAGCCTTAATATTCAAACAATATTACAATATTCCATTAATTACATATTCTAGTCAAATAATATTTATGCTACATGACTAACATAATGATTAATTCCATATAATATTATTAATGAAACTACTGGCATGGAATGTCTGCTTATATTGTATTCGACTCGACTTTGTTAGGGATGTTCTGTTTCGGTTTTAATAACGGATACATAGTTACTCCTACTATTGTACATTGAATTATAATGAAACTTACTAAAATATACAGTGAAATTTAAGTTAATCTATGAAGAACAAACACTTCAACAAAACACGAATCAACAAAACTTTTATGCAATTTAGCTAGAAATTGCTTTTTAATATGCAGATTAGCAATGTTTAATTGCTGTGCGAAATCGTTAAATATCGGGCGTATGTAAATGATACACTATAGTATTAGGCTTGCTCTATAATAATATTAGTGTAAGTTGGAGTATCAAATAAATAATAAATAAATGTAAAACGGAGAAATTATTGTTATTTATTCATAATTTCTTTTAGATGAATTAATACGGTTGTTTCATTACTATCAATATATTTTTAAAATAATTGTATTATTGTTTTACCGGTAACAGATTCTGATATTTGACTCTTGTGATCACATCACTAAACTTCCATAGAATCCAGTTCTATTGAATAAGTCTATTTGTATTTGTAATGGCTTCGTCTTTACACTAATGTAATTAGAATTATTCACTAGTTGGGCTTATAAATTAATATTTATAATATAATGAGAATCCATTGAAAAAATAAAAAGTTCCAGTTTATCCTTTTAGGGGGATAATACCCCTAATTTCGAACATTAACATTACAAATTTAAACATTTTTTTGAACTTACTGTCTCGTTTCGTCGAGAACATTCTAGAAATTCTATTTATAAATTTCTTCTATCTTGCTCGCACATTTTCTTAACTGTAGTTTTTTTCTATTTCGTCGAGAACTTTCTAGAAAATCCATCTTAGAATTTCTTTTATGCTGCTCGCACATTTTCTCTCTGACATCGAAATTTGTCAACAGATGAATCTATGCGTCAATATTATTGATTATCCCTGACCAAGAATCGAACCCAGGGCCCTTCGGTTTGCCAAGTCACAGATTCTGTCGCTCTTATGCGGCAGAATCTTCAGGTTATCAGATTTATTAAATGCTTAAGCAACCACAAACTCTTACATCTATCAATCAACCAACGTCTTTGAATTAACTTCAAAAGCTTCTAAGTAGGATTTCTATAGAGACCAAGTAAGACGTTGTATTTTCTAGACAATATCATGTACAAACATAATAGATAACCTTATTACAATCAGATCCTCGATGGAACAAGCGGAGTGGGTACTCAAGATCAAAGGAGGCGAGGACGGCTTAACTAGAACTGATTATGCAAAGAGGCCCGTAGCCTCTCAGCGGAAATTGCTTTACTTAAGCTGCAAAAATGTTTGAAGTGATTGTTATTAAAGAACGATTATAGCGATAATAGGCGCTCATTGCTACATCTTGGGATCATCGCAAGCCTTCTGACACTGCATTGCCAGAGATGTGATCTTCTACTTTAGTAAGTACATAACTAATCTGATTGACACTAATGACAAAAAAATAATGTAACACTGTAACTACCTAATTTTAATTATAAATAAACAAACAACGTTACATTATGCACAAATAAAGCTTTTTGTTGGAAACTAACTAATAACGAGTAATTACTGAAATAATTATTTTTATGAATAATTTTGTTAAGCTGTAATCATGATTGAAAATTGCAGAAGGCAATCGTAAACAGTACTTTGATTACAATTTAACCATCTCTGTGCACTGCACAATGTAAGGGGTACAGGCGGGGTGCTTTCAGTAATCTAACCGAGAAGTCAACTATTAAGAAGAACTATTTTTGAGAATTGTCTCAAAAATAGTTCTTCTTAATAGTTGACTCCGCCAATCCGCACTTAGCTCGCATTTTGAACTACGTCCTGTACCCCACACATTGTGTTAGGTTTGATTTGATTTGATTTGATTGAGACCCAGTGCCCAGCAGTGGGGCAGTTATGGATTGCGAAGAAGATCGAGCTGATTCCAGGTTAATCAAAAATACTAGGGGAACTTAACTTTGCTATGCCTACATAGCCTTGCTATGCTAGTATTGGTATTTAGGGACCTACCATAATTGAGATACTATGTACTAAAGTACCTTCTAGTATCTCAATGCCTACCATTAGTACATACATACATTTGAAAAGTTTAGTGTCCGCGATGATGCAAGCCTAACATGATTTGTGCCCATCGTTCTATTCACGGAGAGGACCTTATCGATTTCACATTTCCTATATTGTGTAGGCAGTCTGGGTCGACTGGTCTAGCATCAAGGAATGCGCTCTCTCGTCTGCTGGCGCCCGCCGTGTATGGAACTTGTTTCACCATACTGACCCATTCAGTGGTGGATAAGGAGATGAAACGGTTTACTAGTAATTAATGTAAATTGTCAGTTATTATGTATGTCGTTATGTATATCGTTAGAGGTATGAGGAGAGACCCGTGCTCAGTAGTGGGTCATTAATGGGTTGAAGCCGGCTACACTTTTTAGAGGCGACCATCTCAGTCCTTAAGCGTAGCAACGCATCTGTGAAGAATTAGAACAAGACTCTTACTAACAATTACTAATTGGACTATTACTGACAATAACTAACATTAATTCAAATCAAAATCGATTTAAAAATAATTACTATTTACGATTATACACTATCGAAAAATCTATTTGTCTGCTACTCTGTCACGACATATGGTGCCTTTTCACCCCAAATTCAACTAGATTGCCTCCCGACACGCGTCGCCTGCTTTAAATTAGACCATTAAACAGACACACGACCTACAAACACGTATTTGTGTGATCATTTCTAATTTGTTGCCTAATAAATTATTGGATGACGTTTCATTATTAAACTTTAATTTTGAAACAGTCGCACATGTTATGGTTTTGACGGTATGATTGATATAGGGATGGTATTCATTCGCGTTCCATTCGTGGTTCGAACTGCTAAGCGGTACATGTGTACCAGCCTCGACTATTGTTTACTGGGACGTAACAGATCCCAAGTTACGTTATTACGTAAATAAAGGTTATGTAGATGAAGGAAGGGTAGGTATATAATCAATGGTAATACATAATGGTAGCATACATCATACATAATGGTATAGCCTTACCTCGTAGTCACACACTAGGATTCCCTGTGTCTTCCATGAACAACACATAAGACAAGAACGCACTCAGAGCGAAAACAGAAATTTAAAATCATTTTTCTTTGCGCCTTGCTGGGAATCGAACTTAGGACCCTTCGAACAGCGCTCCGGCATGGTAACCATTGTGCCATACTGATTTTAAGTAAGACTCGCAAGACAGACAAATAGAATGACATAAGATTCATCAAAATTGGTCAACGCCTTTGGTTTCTAGAGCCCTGGAAAGACACAAACATACATAGACTGTTAAACACATTACATTTCTTTGCGTCACGCAGTCGGATCGGATGTTGATCAAACAGTACAGTGATATCTATCACCTGGCAAACCTATAATTTGAGACATAATCGATTTTAGAACAAAGACTATAATACTTTACAGTCGGTCTAAACAACGTTCGAGTGTAAACCTATTGTTGGTCCCGAACGCTTCGAATTACTTCAGTAATTCGAAACTATAATACGTGCGTATTGGAGGGTTGTAAAATAGTTTAACACGGGCTTCGGCAAACATCGTTCATTACCGGGCCCGTTACAAACATCTGTTTCAAGGTCTTGCCCTTGGAGTGCCTTTGTGTGTTGTTGGCATTCTATTAGAAGCATTAATAATGAAGTTAAATAAGGCTTTTAAAAAGAGAATAATTATTATTACCAATAATTTATTAAACCTGGCTGATACATTAATATCATAACATAGATAGTAATCATATGACGAGTGACGTGGAAACGTCACGTACAAAACATCTCCGAAGTACGTCGATCTAGTTTCACTTCAATAAAAGCTTCCTTACCCATACAATTACAGAAGGATTCCCTGTATCACTGGTGGCATGAATAGCACTAACTACTCCAAATACAAACCCAGAACTAATTCAACTCTAAGCGACGCGATTGTCATGAAGAATTGCTTCTAATTTTCCATAACTTTAGTAATTTCCAAAAGTTTCATCGTACCTATGAATTCAGTGTAGTCCACAACATACGTATCCCGGGATCCCGGCAGTAGATAAAGGCCGCGGCCTGTGGCTGGCCACCTCTATCGCTCAATGACCCGGAATCCAAACTTCAATCAATTGTTTGATAGACACGTGCCTAGTTGTGTACGGATAGCAGAATCATGTGAATAAATAAACAGGCATTTTAATGCCAAATTACGACCATAAAGATAACAAAAAAAATCAAGACGAAAATGGTAGGTACTAATACATTTTCTCACCAATCATCACCACCGATCGAATCAAAAAACTTAACCAAGGAAAAACGTAAGAAATCCAAACATCCTATAAGAAATAATATTACGTAATTTAAAAAGATAATTAGAACAAAAATAACATAAACATTAAGTACTCGTATTTATTGACAGATGTGGCTTTCTTCAATATTTTCAGATATCAAGTAAATTTGAACTGAAAAAGCATTCATTTTAACAAATAAAATACAGTTTAACTAGTCCGTAATACAAAACTGTTGCTAAATTACCCTACTATTATGGGGTGTGATGAAAGCCGTAATTCTCGAAACGTATTGTGGACAGATAAAGGCTTGCGGCAAGCGTCTATCGTAATCCCTAGCTCCAATCAACAACTGTTGAAGGGACACACGCGTACTGACTACTGGGTAGCGTTAGCAAAATAGTTTTACACTTTTAATACAAAAAATAGAGTTCGATTTTGAAGGCGAAAATTCGAATGATCTTGCTTGCCGGCAGATTTGTGATGCCTCTGTTTTCGATGGTGGGCTGTGTAGTCGGTGAGTGGCATTAAGACGCTTATGTTCATTGCACATTATATTGAAAGCTGCCATGACACGCTCAATGAATGACGTCGAATTCACCCAGTAAATTTTTTTACCATTCAGAGTATGTCGTCAATAATAAGTTTTGACGTGAAAACGTCTTATAATTCGGTGGCACGCATGAAAAAACATGACTCATGCGTTACCGTCGTTACCGTTGGTGAATTATTATACCAGCGCCATCTATGTATTGTGCAGTGAACAATTATTCATTAAGTTCGATTAAGTCCATTTATCGATGGAGGAAGGCTGGCTGAGCTGGTAGTTCACTCGCAGTACACTAGATGGCGTTGAGTAGTGGGGCGCTATAATTCTGAATCACTATGTAGGATGTATAAGTATCCAGCATTCATTTTTAATAAATGACTTAACTTGTATTGAAAAAGTGTTCTTTTATTGTGCTTGCCTACTCATTCAAAGGAAATTATTTTCTTAAGACGTTGTCACGTTCAACTATCGTCAGTAAAGCGACTTTACAGACAACCAATTTTTTAGTACATATTTAATGTTTCAATTTCATGTTCATCCATTGCACTGACTGTTAAAAAAAACGGCCGTGTGTCCCAACACTACTACAATAAGATTTTACCTTACATTTGTTTAATTCAATTGTTATATTTTATACTGCTGACGCTACTTACTGATAGAAAGGGTTAAGCGGTTTCGAAAGCTCAAATGATTTATAAAAGGCCTTCATTTGAATGTGAATGGTTAGTGTCGGATTACCCACCATTTTTAGCAACCCCCTCCCCCCGCCGCTTCATCCCTTTCCAGTACGTTATCCTGTGATCCCGTCTGCGCGGTATATCTGTTGGAAGTTAATCGGGAACGTAATAAAATTAAATTATGGTTCGTTGGCCTTATTATACAATTTTTCATTATTATTTTAATAGAAGGCACCGCAGTTGGTACCTACTCGTACATATTATGTATTTTATCTTTGAATGTAATAACCATAACCAAAAAATAACCATTTTTTTTACTTTTAAACAGTTCGTCATGTAGATCCGATAATTAGCACAATAAATAAATAAGTGAATTAATGAATCAATGAATTTGTGAATGACTGAATAAATGCGTGACCCATTTGTAGCCCCATACTAGAAAAACTACAAAGAAACCAAAACAGCTCTGTACTTTGGTGGGTTATTGTTAAATACATAGTTGTTCTGTTAGTCTTGGTGCTATTGACAACACACTAACACAAAAACCGATACCTGAAATTCAAACGCAAAATTAACATTTCTGCTTCGCTAGGAATCGATCCCTGGCAGTTCAACACTGAAACCTTACATCATAATGATATAGGTCGCAATGGTCAGAATAATTATATGAGAAATTCACGTCAAACGGTGATTATAAAATAGCAGTTCAATACTTTGGGAACCACTGGTTTGTGTACATGCATTCGATCAAGGTAAAAGCTAAGCCCGTCGACAGTGGCTAAAGTCAACCCCTCAACTAACGTCAATGCGAATAAACTGAAAATCAATCGCGGTGGGCCTAAGCGACCCCACATAGGATTTGCACTGCAGAGGTAGTGCGGATGTTTTGTACTGAAAACTTATTTAAATTGTTCCTAAAGTTTTACTGTTCGTAAATCCCGGGAGAATGTCAAAATGATAGTAGTAATTATTCGTGTACGTGCCTCATTTAAAATATCTAGTAATGAAACATAGCTGTGTAAATAAAGCAATTTGAGAGCGAAAATATTACAAAGCCCCCTTATTCCTTATCTAACGGGACTATCAAGAACTAAATCACTAAAGAAGGATTTTCTTACTGTCAGGCTTTACTTTAGGCTCTGTATGAATCAGTCTGTCAGTCTGTCAGTCTGTCAGTCTGTCAGTCTGTCAGTCAGTCAGTACAAGTCATAATGAAAGAAAAAAGACAAAAACCTTTTGTTAGTAGCAGAATTGATCAACAAAATCGCAGAAAAGTCCCGCTGAACAAACCCAACACAATCAAACATAGTTTTCCGGTCCATTCGAACGTCGGATCTTAACAAGGACTCCTCATATCCTTTCTATGCACGTAAGTGGGTTAAGAGTCCGAAGGGTCCTTAATTATTCCAAGTGTGTATTCATTAGGCCGTGAAGAATAAACCCTCTTTCAAACGCAGCTTTGCAAAGCTCGCGAGTAACTAGGTGATTTGTGTTGTGAAGCTTTTTAATTCGGTATTTGACCTCTTTCTCCAGTTCCAACGGTTTACTTTTGTTGACTGTACCACAGTTGTTAGCTACATTCTTCCCTCACATTTCCAACTGTTGGAAATTGAAACTACCGCTGGAATTATGAGTGTAAATAAAAAACTAGGTCACCTTGATTTCTAGGGTACCTTTACCTACCATAGCTAAGCTTCTAGGGTAGCTTGTAGGGTAGGTACCTTTGTACAAAATAATTCAATTATTGTAAAAAAGCGTAACGTATCTCTGTGCAAATCAAGTTAATCAGACTTCTTGAAATTGGTGAAAATTATACTGAAAGAGTCCAGTACATACCTTTACACATACAGGTTAGACATACATACAGGTAAGTTAATATAAGCGTGTTAAAGTGCATGGTCCTACAATAAACCCTACACCACACCACGGTTAAGTTTCAATCAAACTCAGAAAACAACCGACAGTAATCTCCGTTTTGCTGTAGAGCTCTTAAAATACCATCTTTTGAAGTGCTAGAAAAGATAAATACATTCGTAAACCACTAAACTCCAAATCATTTAACGCGGATATCATGACATCCACATCTCTCGGGGTCACATTTTTAACGAATCGTCGTCATTTTTTATCATTAGGCGTGGGGGCGCTTTCTGAGGGTGGCTTGGAACAGATGGCGTTTAAAATGAGACGTTCGATTTTTAATTACACCGCTTTGTTAGTGTTATTTTTGGGAAGAAAACTGTATTTTAAGATTTTGTTAAGATGTAACTGTTAAAATTGTCAGGTTTAAAGTGCAATCTTTGAGTATTGTATCACGGCCAGTTGGATACCAATTACCTGATGGTATTGTTATCTTCTATCACCTTGCTTGAGTCGACCGCCAAACAACTCGAGACTGAGATGGCAATTTGTAATCATAGCTACAGATTACAATTGCACTTGGAGGCCTGTAATACCCCCGTGAGCGCCTGTCGAAAAACGGTAGTTAGAGCGCTCTTACCGGCGGCGCTTACGTGCCTCCAGATGTAATCGTAATCGATAATCACGATTAAATAAACCTATCTCTGCCAGCGTGCTTGACCGCCAGCAATATTCTTCTTTTTTTGATCGGCAACGCATCGGTAATGCTGTTAGATGCGTTGTGTCCTGGCCATGAGTGATGATAACCACAACCACCAGGAGGTCGTATGACTGCTAGTTTACTAAAATGCATACCTACAACATAAATATTTACGTAATATTTGTAGCCCTGAACTATGTGGGCTAATAAAAGCGAATGTGGCGCACCGTATGCCCCCATGCCGTGCGAGAACTCGTTTAGATATCGAAACCTTCTGAATTACTCGTCGATACGGATAATTGATGTAATTGGTGTTTAATCTTCACTTTAATCTGGGTAAGAGACTGATTAGTTTTATCGAGAACGAAATTGAAGGTTGAAGTTTCATCCACATCGATTGGACTCTTTGAGAACCTCTACGGTCGGATTTTCACAATCGTTTTTATCGCGAACATGCAAATTGTGGAATGAACTTCTTTCTGAGGTATTCTCGGAGCGCTATGATGTGAAATTCTTCAAAAAAGGTGTAAAAAGAGTTCTCCTTCAGAGCCAGTATTGCATTGGCAACTCCCCTGGTGTTGATCGTATCCATAGGCGAAGATGACCACTTACCATACGCTCGTGGCTCGTCAGCGTTTATGCCTGTCCTTCAGGCTATAAAAAAAAGGCCTTCTTGATACTTATCCCTTATAATTACGATAGTATACGTGCATGGTGACGCTGCACGTATTGTGAAGGTTTTTACTAGTTCCCAGCGGTAGAACTTCAAAAATAGTCGTAACGTAAAGTTTAACAAGAAAATTTTTACTTATAAATGATCTACAATGAAATTGTCTTGACAAGTATATTCTAAGTGTTAAATGTAGATGTCTGTTGACACGCCCGCTCAGTCTCGTGACACTCGCCACACCTCAGTCACTTGTTCATTTGGAATAGATTAGATAAAAAGTTTACAGCTTGTGGATGCGTGGGACTTTTTCCCATATTTTGACAACCCCGAAACCTGAAAGCCTGCGTGCAAAGTGTGTGGTCCCGGGTTCGATTCGACAGATAAACGTTTGTTCTCGGGACGTGTATGCTAGTGATTTGTTACTTGTCTTGTCTGATCTGATTGACACAAGATTCTTGGGTTCTGTCGGTCCTCATACTTACTTACAATCTAATCAACAAATTGTTCTAACATCGTCCCCTAGTCCCATTCGAGCCTTGTTCTAAGTCGGTCACTACCTATTATATTATTCTGGTTTCAAACCATTCTGCATGGGAAGTCGGTTTTCTGCCGAAATACAATCACAGTAATTTAAGTATATTTAAATTGGGTGCTATGGCACCCACGACACAGAATCTTAGTGTGGTCCTATGATTATGTAGCGTTCCTTTTTTAATGACAGTTGCCGACAAACAAGCAAACAAGTCAGTTGGTGGTACCATCACCGTCATCCAGGAACGTTAGCAAAACCAAATCCGTCATCGATGTGGTGCCGGTCAAGAAAGAAAAAGAAACTGGCTCAAGCCCCAGCCGACCAGTCGTTCGGCGGCTGATTCAAGCAAGAGCGTGACTACCCAGCCGGTCTTCAGCCCCAACACCAAGCCTAGGACTTTCGGGAGTGAAACGGCTGGGAAAAAATCCAGCGACCTCTTGGTCTTAGATCCCGATATAAAACGACCTTCACCGAGCTGGTTAATGGATAAAACGTATTTATATTCAATATGTCAATAAATATATTGCATTCATATTGCATTTCATATCGGAAAAGAGGAACAAGGCGCTGTAACCTTGTCCGTTGTAATGTCAGTAGCAAAAGAAGCTTCTGGGAAGTTCTTGCCGCTTCTTCTTCCAAGACTACTCACGGTAGGGATTTGTTGAAGTGATGGCGTAGTTTGACGTTCGAAATGTCTGTAAAAAACCAACTTCGAATAAACTTAATGTCGTTGTTGAGCAAGGTGTACCACGATCAGGGAAGTCTGCTTGGATTCAAAGACGGATGTAGCACCCCAATATTATTTATTTAGTTTATGTTTATTTTAAGCATTTATTCACTAACTTAATAAAAATGGTCTTCCTGCAACCGGAATCTTTCACTTCACGTCTCAAGAAAGATATATGGGTTACCGATAACACTTTAACCCTTTATCGCCATAACCTACCCCACACGTCGCTTTCATACTGGTCTAATCATAATAAATATTACATGAACCAACCATCTGTAAAATTTTATAAAAATCGCTCTTACTGCTTTTAACATAAGGATACAACAAATGCTTTTTAAATTGATTCTTGCCAAGAAAAGCGTTTGATTTGATTTATTGAAATGTAACCTTTATTTGAAACGTTTTAAGGGTGGTGTATACTGCTTGTAGTGTTGTTTCTATTAGGTTATTATTTGACGTGCAGTGACACGATAGGAAGTTTTATTTGGAAGTAACAGATCATAAAAAATGTTTATCGACCCATCAGTTAACTTTATAGTGTAAAATTTGCTGCTTCATTTTTTTAACAAGCTTTTATTATATGCACTAAAAAGAGATTTAAGTAGGTACTCATAGAATTACTTAGTTTGAAAATTTTAAAATTAAAATCAAAGTCTATATATATAAAAGGAGAAGGTGACTGACTGACTGACTGACTGACTGACTGACTGACTGACTGACTGACTGACTGACTGACTGACTGACTGACTGACTGACATATCAACGCAGGGCCTAAACTATAAGGGATAGAAACTTGAAATTTTGCACGGGGGTTCCTTTTATAACGTAGGGGAGCACTAAGAAAGGATTTTTGAAAATTCACCCCCTAAGGGGGTAAAACGGGGGTGCAAAGTTAGTATGAATCTTTGCCGTTTTTGAGGGTATTTGAATGAAATTCAGAGTGAAGGCATTTCATTGAAAGTTATGAAATACGTATAAAATTATTTTTCGAAAATCACCCCTTAATACCCCATAAGGGGAGCGCAAAGTTAGTATGAAAGTTCTCTGATTTTATCAACTTTTATATATTTAGGGATCTTTGCCGGGCGAAGCCGCGGGTGTAGGCTTGTCAATTATTAAAAATTAATATTAGTTCAAGTTATTTATATCATTTGTCTTTCTACACAGGTAAATCTCATGATAAGCTTTATTATCATATAAATTGTGCAATGATGTTATAAGTTGATACTGAAAGTTTTAAAGGAAAAGTTTATTTTATTCTTTTTAGCGCATTTAAATAAAAGCTTGTTTTTAAAAAAGTTTTTTACTCTATTTTTTACTTTTTAGTTATTGCTGAACATAAAAAGTGTATATTCATTCGTCTTTTCGTGAAAACAATCGCAAACAGCCGGTTCGGTTTAGCTGTGGATATAACAAGCCCGTGGTTCTAAGCAATAAAGTTATCGATGCGGTCAAAACAACCATAATAACATTGAGTTATGATTAAAGTTCAGGTAAGCGTTACCATGTTTTGCCTAGTTCCGACTTGTTTGCCCGTTTCATTGTGGGGCTCGTTATTAATGAACAAGGTGAGGCTAGGATTTGGTCAGTAATTAATTTCGGCGGCTGCGTTCTAACTTCGTGTGGGTATTGAATCTGTTTGAGGTTTGGTTTACACCGTTTCGCGGGGAAACTTTTAAATAGCTCTACTGTCTGGGGTAGCCGGGTTTTGACCAAACACAACACAAATTACTTAACATAATGTTAAGTAATTTGTGAAAAACGACAAAAAACACAAATTATTTAACATTATGTTAAGTAATTTGTGTATAAGCGATATTTTTGTTACGTTACGCAACATTTTTGGTGTGTTACGCAAATTTTCCTGGTATGTTGCGCAATTTTTTTTGTTACACAAATGTTATCCTTCAATATAACCTTGAGAAGATAGGTTGCGAAAAAAACAAATAACCTAACCTTACACACTCATCGCACATAATATTTCTTGTCGCAATATGGACAACACAAGTAACACATCACAACACCCACAACCCAAGAACTAAAATTTATCCGTCACATAAATATCTGTTTTGGCTGCTATTCGAACCCGGTACTTTTCGCCGGTAGGGTTACTTTTTTATGGACTTAACATAGCAAACGAGCGTGTAGCACTAGTTACCCTTCTGCTGGCGCCCAAGACAACTGACCTACTCAAAAACAGTCAAATCGGGACTAGGATGGTTATTCCAGTTGGCAGAGGGTGTTATTTATAATGTTAGTTGGACAGTTAGTAGGTACGTATGTATGGTAAGGCTGTCGCTGCCGTGAAATAAATTAATAATTTAAAATTGGAACATTAAAAGCCCTTTGCAAGTCCAATTCAGCCGTTATACAAGTCCCCTGTCTCCCTGCGCACCGGACCCTGAAGACGTGACGTCTTCTCAGCTTGACGTTAATTAGTTTAATTTAGTTTTTAGCACTCCTGCCACGTCACGCTTGCTGTCATGGCAGTTACTTAAATTTGCAAATTAAAATATTTTGTATGGCAACTCAAGAAAATGTTCTTATCGCTGTATATTAACATTAAGCAAATTATATTATAATACGTAATATAATATCGCTGACCTGAATATGTGACCACGAAGCATGCAACTGGGTCGAAATATCGGCGTACCAAAATACTTATCGTGAGTACCCGTATCATAATAAAATGTGTACAATCCGCGATGAGTTAAGTTGAAGCAAATGAATTTTAAAAATCTTTTTTTTAACCCCCGACGCAAAAAGAGGGGTGTTATAAATTTGACGTGTCTATGTAGGTACTTATGTCTGTGTAAGTCTATTAATGTAGCTCCTAAACGAATGGATCGATTAGATGCGATTTTTATTTGAAAGCTGACAAGTTCAAAATGGTTCTTAGCTGTAATTTATGAAGGTATGTTCAGGCATTTGATGTTCATCCGCTCATTAGAGGATTTAAAATTTACAGTTATTTATTACACTTTACACTATTGGGAACCCCTCTTCAATGTTTCCTGCTTTTAGGTCCACTGATTCAGGCTATGCGTTGTCTGTCAGTCAGTCATAGCATCAGTCTAAACAGAGGCATTCTTCCAATATACTTTCCAAACACAACAGCGACATTAAACTAAATGACAGTATAACGTATAATCAAAGTGCGCTATTACTTCGGGCATCGGGAGCAATATGGCATAACTTTTATGTGCACGAGTGGAGGGTATGACCCTTCGGTGACGTTATGACAGACATTAAATTAACAGAACAGGGGCATGTGTGTTGTGGGAATGAGTATGCAATTTTTCTATCAAATTACAATAGGTGGGCAAGTTATAAATACTCGAAGGTACACGTGTTTGTTTTATTAAAATCTGTTTATTAATAAAAATAATGCTACACACTTATAGCTTCACACAAATTTCCTGTGTCGTGGGTGCCATGGACAACACGCAAGACAAGAATACACACACCCAGAGCAAGAATAGAAATTTAAACTCATCATTCTACTCAAATTTCGACCTCGCAGGAATCGAACCCAGGACCCGCGGAACGGCAATCGATCATCTTAACCATTGCGCCATCCGGATCGTTAAAAATAAGAACTTTTGTTAGTTTAAAAAATTACGTCTAACAATTTTCGGGTGTGTGTACTAAGGGTTTGTAAGGGTGTGTAAGACAGGTTTCCAGAAGCAAAGGGCTTACTAGTTATAAATTTTGTTAGACTTACGGTTCTTCTCGAATTAAGGGTGTTTGTTCATTTCTCCTAAGACCTACATATTAATCTTTGAACTTCATTCAGGGTCAGTAAGGTTCCTCGTAATCTGTGGCCAAACCGAATTATAATATCAATAGGTATAATTGAAAATTCCATAATATATTTAAGAGGCATTAGCGGCATTGTTCTATTACTCTTAATTTACGAGCGAGCGGAGGGTTAGCCCCTTTGATGTCCGAGTTGCGGCTAATGTAATTAAATTTACCTAATATCCGCTTTGAGGGTTAAGTTGTGGTTTTCAGGAGTATTGGGTTTGACATGTAATGTGTCCTTTGAAGTTGAGAGCGAAGCTGTTATCACAGTTAATTGCGAGTGAATTCCGGTAGATTATGGATGTTTCGGCAGTGTATGGTCAGTGTCGCGCGGTCCTATATACATAGGTACTGGTAGATGTTAGCTGCAGCGTGCCAGTGACCCTATATTTGTAAATATTGTGTTTATATTCAACCCTTGTTTTGAAAGGCTGTTGAAAGTAACATAGTCACATCTGGGGGCCCGCACGGGAGTGCCTCTGTCAAGACAGTACTAGTTACCTTTTCTCGAAACATTAATTCATTAACTTTGATTTGTCTACCTTTTAACTTTAGATTTTTTAATTAACACCTAAAATACGTCGAACTATACCCCTGACGCACTCACCTACAATCCCAGAGAAGAATCCTAGAAAGCTGAAGTTTGATCTGATTGAAACTACAAAAATTGTTATAGTGGTTGTGATGGTCAATTTAAACTCTACTAACTCAAGAAAGAAACAAACAAAAAAGGCGGTATCTTTCAATGTTTTTAACTTAGTAAATAGTGATTACTTACTATATACGTTAATACGTATTAAAGTTAATCCAATATCCCCATAAACTTTAAACTACTCCACCTGGATACGCTGCTAAATTGCTGGCATTGAAGTACTTCCGGCTGTATTTTAAATAGTTTGAATACGGCATCATACATTGGCGGTGGAAAACTTTCTTTGTAGCCTGGGGGCTGGTTATAAAGGTTCAATGGGATGCGTAGTGAAAATCTGTAGCTGTGGCTCGCTACCACAGCAAATACTGAGTGCGATCCTTTCCACACAGTGCTTACTGTTACATAATTATGAGTTACATATAAGTTACCATATGTTTGTATTTTTTATGTATGTAAAGTAAGCGTGTTTTTTGGAATAAATATATTTTGTTTTAGTCAATTCATTACACCATTAATAAAATTAATAGTAAATACATATTGTAGTAAATATAGATTATTTATTTATTATTTATTAATTAATAAGCAATTGAGTAGAAAGCAATAATAGAGCCTAGAGTTCGCCCGGGCTAGTACCTGCTACGTAAAAAAGCACGTATAGAACGAGCAGTATTTTTTCTTTGTATTTTTGAAGTCTTCTAAAGGGGCTAGACGATTTTTTGTTTTAATACTGCCTTGCCATCATTAAGACATATCAAATACTTACATAATTTTTAGTTGGTTAAAAACTGAGACCTATAATTCTTACTCTTACATGCTATAATCACAACCAGCTCCTAAACTATTAACCTTAAATCACGTTACCAGGTAGTACTGGTGTAATCCGAACGTTTGTCGACGTAAATTATCTATTCTGTTGGAACAATGCTGACACCGGAGCTTATCTGCGGATTTAGTGCCGCAACCAAATCAAGATGGCGGCGACCACACGCGGCGGGCAGACTTTCACTAGCTTCCAGAGTAAAGTCGGCAACTTCAGGCTAGGTGGTAGACGGTTCCTCATAGAAGCTCGTTAGACCTCTCAATAACATCGATAAAAACGTTGCGTCAAAAGTGTAAGTCTGTTAAATACCTAAATACAATTTCAGATAAGCGACGGTAACTTCACGCTAGGTAGTGGTTTTACATTGTTAATTATGGAGAAGCTCGGCAGCATTCAATACCATTGATAGACATTTAACATTCAAGGTTTCAGAGTTGTAATAGTGTTACGGGAGTGGGTAAGCGATAGGAAAGGAATGAGCCCTTCAATAGATGGAGTTTTATTTACACTAGAGTAACATTCGCGACACTGATACAGCGACATGGCAATGTTCACGGCAGTTCACTTTACTGGTCTTTCTTATTTTTCTTCTTCTTCTTGACCTTCTTCCAGACTCGCTTCCGGAAGTGAACTGCCCATCCCTTATTAAGATAGTAAAATGTTAAGATGTTAACTCTGTTAAGATAGTAAAATTACTTTATTTAATTTAATAGATAGTTACTTTACCGAGTGAACTGCGTGGCTTAGTTCACGTCGTAAAAATCTCGTAAGAATTTTACAGGAACTGGCATCAATGTAACGTTTCCCAGTTACGATGCCCTCTAGTGAAATGACTTTTTATTGTGTTGCGTTTCCGCCGTTCCCAATACATTGTTTACAAACAAAATATTGTACAGATAGCCAATAAACGTCGCTTGTGATTCCCTCTTGGGTTTGGGAGCCGTTTTAGTATTACCGTGACGTGTATTATGTTTAAACAAATTATTTAGTGGTTATACTCATGAAAAAACATATCGAAGGCAATCATGAGTTCTGCCGACAGATGTGGAGACTTACAACTATATTTTGAATTTTCTGCAGTTTTCACTACAAAAACTTGATTTTAATGATAACAAAAGTGAATTTTACCAACCAAAGTGGCCTAGGAGACAGCTCCTTCCATTATAAGTTGAACTATTCAATGATTGAACTGGATTTTTGTTCCGATTCAATCTTATTTTGTTTATGCTTTCCATGGATTTTTCCAAGAGTATGCCAATTTGTTTGACCACAATACCGTATATCAACTGAGCAAGTAACCTAAAGTTTGATTAGCATTTAGTCTCACGGATTCCATGTGTCGATTCATTCGGCATTTTGAGAATAAAAATATATCAAATCCCATAAATATCTTTCCAGGCGAGGCATTGAACTTGGGACAGTTTGTGATTTACATCTTCTACACAAAAAATAAGAAAATACAAACAGGACTTAATCAGTCGCGTAGTACTCGTGTCGTGTGTTGTAACTGACTCTGCTACATTTTACGATGTAACCTCCTAACATACCACCTGTTTAATTTACGAGGATTATTCTGTTGATAGCAATAAAACTAGCGGCTCGCGTCATGTTAGAGCCCATTGAATTATGTTACAAAAAATGTTACAATGATTTAATGATTAAATTAATGAAAAAAGTATTCACAAAATCTTATACGAGGCTTGATTTAATAACTAGTATCAGAGCTAAAGCTAGAAGTCTAGAAGCTAGATTCCCTAAAGCCATTTCGTCTTTCTTTTTTTTTCTTCTCGGTGTGCCATTGATTACTAATATTTATGGCCAATGGGGACCACTTACCATAAAACGTCTCGTCTGCTCTGCCGGCTAATTATAAAACATATAACGTAGGTACCGACCACCTTAATTCTTAATAACACCCTCTCTAACTGGACTAACCATCCTAGTCCCGATTCGAGTCTTGTTCTGTGTTGGTCACAGTTGTCATGGGTGACAGCGGAAGAGTACCGCAGCTCGTTTGCAGATGGCAAACCATAAAAAGCTTTGACCGCCATTAGTTGCCATCCTTATCAGGGTCGTGTCAATCAACTCACGTCCAACTCGCCACAAGTCATAAAGTCACGACCTACTCTCTAAAATAACTTATTTCTCAATTTCCTGCCTCACATCCTCACCCACCGTAAGCCCACAACGTCGTAAACATAAAAAGGTTTAGCCCACAGCAACATCAAATTATGTTGCAACTCTGATTTACTTTCGAAACATATTAAATACTGAATTAGGTCTATTAAGCGACCACATACTGCGTAGATTTTGACATCTACTATTCTATACTTACATACTAATACAAATAAAGATTATGTACTGCCTACGAACCAAGGAATCTCGGGTTCGATTCCCGGCCGGGGCAGTTATGTATGTGACAGATAAATGTTTGTTTTTGGGTCCTGAGTTAACAACTAGTGTTATCTTAATATATATAATTCGAGTGTGAGTGTGTATGTCACTGAACTCCTCCTAAACGGCTTGACCGATTTGGTTGAAATTTTTTGTGTGTCTTCAGGTGGATCCGAGAATGGTTTAGATTCACAATTGGACCCGGTAGGTGGCGTTGCTGTCGATATATCACCAAAACAATTTTTAATTATAAAGCGGTACGAAGTACGCTGGGTCAACTAGTTATGTATATTATTATGTGTTACTATGTAAATCTTGAATAGTGTTATTGTGATTTTAATGGTAATAACTGATTACGAGCAGACTAGTTACCTGATGGTGGTTGTGTTATCGACATCGGTAACATCAAAGGCGACCGATGCGTCTCCGATCAAAAAAGAACCAGGAGAACTAATTATGGGCGCCGGCAGCCGGAAGGGGGTGCAATTGCATCCCTGTCCAGAATGAAAGTACATATTTTTTACCCGACTAAACCAGCGGGAGGGTAATATGTAATTAGGAAAATTTTATCTTTGTCCTGTTTATACGTACGAATTTTCGTCATGAGAAAAAATATAAAAATCATATTTGTATGAAGTCTACTAAAAATTTAATGTATTCTGCACATTCATTTATACTAAATATGACATAAAATATATGGAATTCGCAACTATGTGAAATAAAAATGAAAAGTCGGTAACTACTTAATATTTTTCCTTATTTACAACTTTTATTACAAAATAAAACAATATTTAGAATTTTTAATGTATTATAAAGTGCCTAATATTATTTCATGCCTACTTTAGTTAATTACAAAATCAAGTAATATTTCGTAACGAAAGCGTTACGTAACGATGCATTTTATATTGGTTTATAGTATGTGTAGTTGCAGATGAACCTCCCTGAAAATAATCCTGGCGGATCTATATATCAATGGGCGGCGCCCATGAGACAAATTATGACTGGCCATCCGACACTGAGACCAAACACCTACTTATACGCGGGTGATTTTATAAAAAGGGTGGTAGCAATGTGTTTAAAAACCTTACCACACTGCGAATGACGTCAGGATTAGCGCGCCTAAACTATATCCTAAGCAAAGATCTAGCTCTTAATATTTGCCAAGGTAATCTGTTAACTGCTGACGTGAACTGAAGCTGGCAAGTTGCCGTTCGCAGTAACTCCAGCAATCCGCACCTCGGTAATTGTTCCGAACTTAGAGTCAGCTCTTAACCGCTGTGACCTACGAGTAAGTTACATAAGTTCGTGGTTCTAGTTAATGTGTTACTTGAATAATGTTAGCGGTCGGTGTATTTGGCTAAACGCCATTAATGTCTTGTGGTCTGTAGACAGACTGTTGTTACTTACAATGAATATGGTATAAATCGCAGCGACACTTTCACACATTCACACACGACTTTTTGTCGTTGCGATGACGATACGAGTAATTTAGTTAAGGTACGTCTTAATCTTTCTACTCAAGGTCTGAACATACTTCTTCAGTAGGTATTATTATTTTAGGTGGTATATTAGTATTGTTAGGTGTGCTTATATTATTGAATATTGTATACCTGTGACAGTTAGAACAGAGAGCAAAGTTGTATTGTATCTGACCAACTCTTGTTAACCTCTTGTCCACAATAAAGTATCTTTGTCTTTGACTTTGCTATCGTTTGTTCTATGTGAGGTACGATTATTTTATTTTATATTGATGACTAACTGTTACTAGCTTTTAAATAAATAAATAAACGGTAACACACTCATACCACACACATAACTAACACAACACATCACTAACACTCATGACCTGAGGACAAACATTGATCTCTCACATAAATATCTGGACCGGCCGGGAATCGAACTCCGGACCCCTCGCTTTGCAAGCAGGCTTACTATCAACTAGGTTACGTGGTTTTAAGTCATCACTTGTACACCCTTATGGTTTTTCTATCTCTGACAATACTTCAATATTAACATAACCGGTTTTTTATTCATCCTTCGAATTTAGTAATAAACACAAGTTAGTACACGTTCGACCATAACCGTTACACCTTAATTAAATAAGTTGTAGACTTGGCTGCTTTACTGCCGCGCGCCCAAAACTAAACTGTATACGATCCGTGCATACAAATTAATGCAACTTAATTAAATACAAACAATGCTGCCCGGTCACGCTTCGGCAGTAGAACGCGTCCAACAGTTTCACAGATGGCCACCTCAAATGAACGTACGGTTGTTAGTAATGTGTTGAATAGACCGGGAAATTGGGATTTTTACCATTCAAGGCGCAATGGTTACCATGCGCGACGGTCGTTCCAAGAGTTCGATTCACAGCGAGGCGGATATTTGAACTTTATAGGACAATGATCATTAAAGCATGGACACATGGGCTAAAATGGCAGCAGAATCCCGTTTGTGATCAGCACAGTTAATAAACAAACCTCGTCATAGATGACAGTTAAGCCTCGTCGGATACCTTCGGGCGGCATAAAAATTTCCGACACTTGGGTTGGACACCATTCCGCACTGGAGCAGCATGGTAGAGTATGCTCTAGGCCCCCTCAGGTATGAGGAGAGACCCATGCTCAGTAGTGGGCCATTAATGGGTTGAATTCAAGCATCGTTAAGCGATAAAATATGTGACCCAATTTATTACGAGTAACACGCCCTCGCCCCGCTCCGAGAGACATCGTTATGTTTACGCATCAACACATTGCTATTCGTTTTTGTCAAACGATTCATGTTTACCCTATTTTTGCTTTTAGATCAGTGTTCCGCAGACTTTTTCTGTTCAAGGTACTTAAGATAACAAGTAATTTTGGAGATACAGATGAACAGAAATGAATCAAAGAAAGCAAGACTTTCGTCGACAGTGCCAATGGAATTCGGAATATAAATTCAATGGTTAGTCTGCTTTTTGTCTATTGATAAAAAAAAACCCAAGATTATGATAGTGGATAGAGCTGAACTTCTGACCATTGGTAACTGCGAATTTATACCTATGCTAATTGACCACTAATATTTCGACAAGTTGCACGGTCACGGTTAAACTCGGTCGATTATAAAAGTGCTGTCACGAATTCCATGACGTAATCTGTTCAAAATTTGAGGAATTATGAAGATATTCATTATCTCACCAGATACTTAAGTGTTGCAACAAGAACTTTAGAGCTTCCTCGGTTAAGGAGGTAATCTCGGTCTTAACGAAAGGTTAAGGTTTGCCATGAATTATTTTAATAGTTTGAGGTGTTGCTTTGCGGAAATCTATTTTTCACAAATAGGTACATGGCTCAAATTACATGGCTTATTACTTCGAACGTTCGGGCTGCGTAAAACCTAGTGCAGTTTGGTACTAGGCCTTCTCAATTAAGAGGAGAAAGTGGGGAGACGCCAAAGAGATAAGAGCCAAAGAATAATATCAAAACATACCTACACTTTTAATATTAATAAAGTTCTTCACTATAATAGTCGTTTTAAATATAAAAGACTGAACTCTTCCAAGCTCGAAAATAATCAAATGCAAATGGAGGGAACGGATTATTGCAAAAGTTATTAATTTATGCAAATGGTCAACAATTTGTTCAAGTGAAAATTGTGCCATAACGACTAACCATAACAAAGTTTAATTCTTGCAAAGAACCTTAAAAGCAAGGGCTCCTTCGATACAGCCGAGACTGAGAAACTTTGTTAGGTTATGAAAAATTTTTACGAAAAATTTTCGCAAAATTTTAGCGGGACTCGGGGAAAACTTGGTTCGTGAATAAGTAGTTGGTTCCTACGGCGCCGAAAAAGACCCTTCGGTAACTTTTTAATAGAGTTCCTTTATGCCGACTGTTGTGGGCCTACCGGCAATTTTGCGCTAAATTTAACTTAATATGGGAAGTTATTTATAAATGATGCAACAAATTAGCTTTCAAATTAGATTATCTATGTAAACTTTACTTCCAGTATTGTTTATTTGAAATACATAGTTGAAATAAGTTGGCCTCAATCTATTTGTCCTACTTGTGAAAACTCTTTAGGCAATGTTCGATATTTGAATATTTTCTTTGTATGATATGACTGTGTCATTAATGTGTAATACATAAAGAATTTTCCTGTCCAAACAACCGTTTTTACTTTTATCCTAGTTTTCTAGAATCACTGCATCATTTTATCATCAAGAGGTTATGGGCCTATCAACGAAATTCGCCATTAAAAACCTTTGCGGTTTAGAAGACTATTCTACATGGAAATTCGCCATAAAAATGATTCTCATACGAGAAAAATTGTTCACGTATACGTCAAAGTACCCGGATTCCCATAATAGCACTCTGATTATCTACGTATATACAAATAGACTTAAGATATTCACCTCGTATAAATGCATTCAGCTGCCGCAAGTGAACTGCCTCCTTTGTTGCCTCTGAAAGTGCAATATACTCGGCTTCCGTTGACGATAGTGCTACACAAGCTTGTTTCCGACATTCCCAATTAATCAACGAGTTTCCGCATCTAAAAATAAATCCAGAGTAAGATTTCCTATCTTTGATGTTCCCTCCCCAGTCAGCATCAACAAATCCCGTGATGTCCTGCACCGGTGACTTGGAAAATATCAAACCGAGATCCCTTGTACCTTGAAGGTACCTCAAAATATGTTTAGCGGCTTTCCAATGATCTTCCTTAGAACAAGAATTATACTGCGCCAAGAAATTTACCGCCGCCGCAATATCCGGGCGTGTGTTACAAGCCAAATAGTTAAGCGACCCTATGAGCGCTTGATAACTCCGAGAGTCTTGGCCGGACAACAGCTTACCTCCTTCCCCTTCCGCCAAGGCTTTATGGAAATCCATTTCCATCGGAGTTTTCGCTGGTTTGCAATCGGACATACCATATTCATTCAAGATTTTCGAAATAAACCTCTCTTGACTCAAATATATATCGGTATCCGTCCTAGACAAAAACATACCCAAAACTTGTCTAGCTTCCCCTAAATCCTTTATCTTGAAATGCTTACGAAGATTGTCTAATAATACTTCTTTCTGCTGTTTGTCTTTGTAAAATAATAAAAAATCGTCGACATGTAAAGCGATATAAAAATTATTATTTTTGTAAAGACAGCTATCAAAATCACAACGTTTGAAGTTTAATGACAATAACACTTCATTTACTTTTTCATTCCATGACCGAGAAGCTTGTTTAAGGCCGTATATTGCTTTTTCTAGTAAGCAAACCTTTTCTTTTAAGTTTTCGTCTATGCAACCCTCCGGCTGTCGCATATAAACCCTTTCGTGTAAATCACCGTTCAGAAAGGCAGTGTTCACATCGAAGTGACTGATGAACATGTCCTTTTCAACAGCTAACGACAGTAGCAGTCTAACTGTCGATCTTCTCACGACTGGTGAATAAGTTTCAAAGAAGTCGACACCATAGGACTGAGTGAAACCCTTCGCCACAAGTCGCGCTTTGTAGGTCTTGTTCCCATATGCATCATACTTGTACTTGAAGATCCACTTATTTCCCACGATTTTAGCTCCAGGTGGCTTGTCGACGAGCTTCCAGACTTTATTCTCGCACATAGAATCCATCTCTTTCTTCATAGCTTCCTTCCAGTTATCCTTATTTTCCCCACTCAAGGCTTCGTTAACTGTCAAAGGCTCCTGCTCTACTGTGCAGCATGTAAGTCCATGAATATTTCCTTGACGAATTCTGTTGCGTAGAGGATAACGACATTCAACCTCGTTTGACTCTCCTCCATCAATAGTCTCTTGAACTTCAACGTTTTTCACCATGACGTTTTCTGCTCCGCTATCACCCGTTCTACCCATTTCCACTTCCGCATCCTCATAAACTTCAGCTTCATCTGCAGAACTTAACCCTTGAGAAGTATCTGCACAACCAGGTGACGAACCTGACTGGCCTTCTACCCTTGCAAGTTCCCAAATTACTTCAGTACCTTTGTCATCACTGTCTACTAGTTGAAAAGGATCCTCCGAAATAGCTGTAGAGTCCTCCAAGAAAACTACATCCCTTGCTCTTACAATGACGCGTGGATTACTGGGATTTATGAAACGGTATCCTTTGGTTTCTTCACAGTAACCAACAAAGATATGTTCTACCGCTTTAGGGCTCCATTTCGTCCGAGTTTCCTTGGGCACGTGCACGAACGCCTTCGTTCCAAAAACTCTAAAATGATCAAAAGGCTGAGCCTTCCCTGTCCACAACTCCTCAGGAATCTTACCATTGTTACCACTATGAGGCAGCCTGTTCTTTGTATATACAGCAGTATTACAAGCTTCTGCCCACAGTTTCATACTCAATCCCTTTTCCGTCAACATAGTACGAGCCATCTCCACGATAGTGCGGTTGGCTCGCTCCACTACGCCGTTTTGTTCAGGAGTGTAGGGAACAGTCAATTGATGTTTAATCCCCTTTTGCCGTAAAAAACTATCAAAATTCTTGTTCACGAATTCTTTACCATTATCTGTGCGTATGCACTTCACTCTCAACCCGGTCTCTAATTCTACAGATGCTAGAAAACTTTTAAAATGATCTAAAACTTGAACTTTTGATTTAAGAAAATATACAAAAGATTTACGTGTAAAATCATCTAAAATAACTAGCATATACCGAGAGCCACCGTATGAGGGTTCAGACATAGGACCACAGATATCTACGTGAACCAGTTGCAATCTTTCGACTGCCCTTTCAGCCTCACCAACTGGAAAAGGTAAACGGTGTGCCTTCCCCTTAATACAGGCTATACAAGGCTCCATTACACTTTTTCCAAAATCCATTCCTAGAAGCTTACGTAAATCTTGCTCATTTACGTGTCCAAGCCGCCGATGCCACAACATCAAAGGATTACCTGCTTTTACTGACGCTAACGCAGCTCCATCTAAAACCACCTGACAACCTTCAAGCTTGTAGATTCCTGAGACTTCACTTGCATTAGCTAAAAGCTTTCCCTTGAAATGACCTGGAATCAAATGGTGAATTAGTTTGCATCCATCCCTGTCAAAAGTTACTTTCCATCCATTCGTCACCTGGTTGTGCAGATACTTCTCAAGGGTTAAGTTCTGCAGATGAAGCTGAAGTTTATGAGGATGCGGAAGTGGAAATGGGTAGAACGGGTGATAGCAGAGCAGAAAACGTCATGGTGGAAAACGTTGAAGTTCAAGAGACTATTGATGGAGGAGAGTCAAACGAGGTTGAACCTCGGGGAAGGAGGTAAGCTGTTGTCCGGCCAAGACTCTCGTAGTTATCAAGCGCTCATAGGGTCGCTTAACTATTTGGCTTGTAACACACGCCCGGATATTGCGGCGGCGGTAAATTTCTTGGCGCAGTATAATTCTTGTTCTAAGGAAGATCATTGGAAAGCCGCTAAACATATTTTGAGGTACCTTCAAGGTACAAGGGATCTCGGTTTGATATTTTCCAAGTCACCGGTGCAGGACATCACGGGATTTGTTGATGCTGACTGGGGAGGGAACATCAAAGATAGGAAATCTTACTCTGGATTTATTTTTAGATGCGGAAACTCGTTGATTAATCGGGAATGTCGGAAACAAGCTTGTGTAGCACTATCGTCAACGGAAGCCGAGTATATTGCACTTTCAGAGGCAACAAAGGAGGCAGTTCACTTGCGGCAGCTGAATGCATTTATACGAGGTGAATATCTTAAGTCTATTTGTATGTACGTAGATAATCAGAGTGCTATTAAACTTGCGTACAATCCTGTAGCGCATAGACGGACGAAACACATAGACATAAGGGCACATTATGTGAGAGATTGTATTGCGAAGAATGTTGTACATCTGGACTATGTGTCTACGGAGGATAACCCGGCAGATGTACTGACAAAACCATTAGGTCGTGTGGCATTTAACAAATGTGTGCGCGATCTAAGTGTGGGTGTATGTAGAGTGGTGTGATTTGAGGATATCTGAAGATGGATGTTGTTTGAGGGGAAGTGTGAAAACTCTTTAGGCAATGTTCGATATTTGAATATTTTCTTTGTATGATATGACTGTGTCATTAATGTGTAATACATAAAGAATTTTCCTGTCCAAACAACCGTTTTTACTTTTATCCTAGTTTTCTAGAATCACTGCATCATTTTATCATCAAGACTACTAAATGGCATGTGTCGGACCTCGTTACTAAGAAGGCCTAGAGTATACTCCACCACGCTGCTCCAGTGCGTATTGGTGGTGAGGTAAGTGTCCAACCCAATAGTAGTAAATTTTTGTGCTGCTCGAAAGCTTTCGACATGGCTTAAAAATCGCTACTGACGGCTTAATGTATTATAATGTACCCTGTACATCGTGATATATCGACTTCTTTTTTTCTTATAATATCATTGCATACAGGGTGTTAGGGTTAAGACCAGAAACCTCGTAACCACGCTTTCGGACCGTGAAGTTAAGTCGTATGGCATACAAACTATATTTATTAATACATTAATTTGCCCACAATTTACAAATTTCATTTTAATTCAAAAATAAATGCAAATGAACTTATAACAGTATGCCACTGGAACCTCCACTACGCTAGTACTATAATTACTATAAACGCGCGCCGCGTACGCTGTTATTCATTACGAAAATGGCCATGTGTGCGTAGCGTCCGGCTACACTACTACATCCACGCGAGCGACCTAGCAATGGCGGCAATCGTTTACTATCAGTACCTACAGTTATAGTAAATTAATCACCTTTTTATTTTATGTAATTTTGTTTGGTTTCAAGATATAATACTATTTATGTAACGGCATTAGCTTATTAATAAAAGCTACCGATGTCATAACAAAAGGAAAAAATACGACTCAATAATATCACATCCTAGATACCTATCCAGGATGTGATATTATTGAGTATTGTACCTACAAGTACAACATACTAAAGGTAGGAATGGTTAGTATAGGTAAGTGATTCCTATTCAAACATTTGATGTTGTAATAGGTCCTTTGTTTTAGGACATTTTGTATTAATTTATTAAACGAAATATCTACTAAATTTACTTTTATAAAGCATCACATACCTAAGTAGTTACATAATAATAAAATTACTTACCGAGCAGGGTGCATTTAATGTGATTCAATCCACAGCACTTCAATTACACTAAACACACTTTACTAATAAAGCAAAGTCGCCAGTATGCGGACCATGTCCGTAAACTCGATGGAACTAAACGTGGACATATTGATAAAATAACTAAATACCTAACTAACTAAATTCACAGAATCACAATTCACATCCATATCCGACCTGCGAAACCAAGCGACTGGTATGTCTTAGTTTAAGTTAGCGAAAATATTAATAAGTAGGTAAATAACACAGAGTCGGTCAATTTGAAAGACTTCCGATTGCACAAATACGGGATCTATGAACCTCCGTAACCGTAACCGAAAGTATCGGATATCCGAAATAAAAATTTTATCTGTCCAATTTTCGGTTAATTTCGAATAGGGGCGACATCTAAATGAGACATGTAATGACAGGTTTTTCTGTCTGCCGGCTGAGCAGAGAAGCATACACTAGCCGCGCGCGAATCTTGCACAGTTTTATTATTTCTATTGTTTAGTCAAAATTATATCTAATATCCGTAACCGACTACTACTAGACTAACTATCTGAAACTATCGGATAATGCGGAATAATTACATATTCGTAACCGTATCTAAAACCGGTATAATATTATTCCTATATCCGTATCCAGATCCGAAATTTCATATCCATAACATCCCTGGTACACATGCCGCGCATCTTTGAATGTTTTGCCGCCAAACGTGGCCAAACCGCCAAAAGAATGCGAAGCCGCTCAAGGCGCGGCGCGACGAGGCTCCGTAATCATAGAGCAGTTCTATCGATTTGAATTATTTTAATAGATGAATCGATTATTTTCCTTTAATAAATCTGTTTAGCAAACCAAATAAACCTACTTACATTTATTATTTTATTTAGATAAAGATAACTTCAAGTGTTTGTGTAACGTTAATCGATTAGGTAACGATTGCAGTTAAGAAGAAGGTACAATTTCAAAGATATCTTTGCAAAATCGATTTATTCGAGTAACTCATGTGCTACAAAATAATAATAAATAAATGTATTTATTATTATCATTAATGTTATTTAGCAAACTGCACACAAGTGACACAAGGCATATTATTTATTTATCTTTTTTACATTATCATATTTCACAATTGAAATGTAAGTTAAATTTTATTATTTAGAATTAATGATATTATTTAACAATTCGTCTTAATTGAATAATCGACCAGTTTTTAATTTTTTATTTCTACATACAGTACACGCTAAGTAGATAGGCGGAATCGTTTTTATTCTAATTATTTATTTATTTATTTACTCATAATGCCGACCATTACAATTATTAATAATTAATTGACTGTTTATCTATGTTGGATAATAAATACATACGTAATTTTCATGTTAACACACATCGATTAATATACGATTAATCGATTGCATTCTCAACAGTGAAATATCAATTTTTCAATAACAACAAATGCTCGAAAACTGGGAAGCGCTTGAATGGCCTGACAGCCCGATAGGTACCTAACGTTGCAAACTATTAGTGTGCGTTTCTGCGTTGTGTCTGTGTGGGTTTATGACTTTGATGATTTTATTTTTGAATTTGTACCGCGACCAAACGATTTTAATATTGTAAGCAGTGTAAGATTACCTAGTTTGTATTTTTATGAGTACAGCTACGTAGGTGGTATTTTTAAAGTGAAACTTTTATTTATTTCTAATGCTTTAGATAAGTATTGACAAATTCCTTATTAATGACGTTTTTTAATTATGTATTTTCTCTTTTCAATGTAGGTATGTTAAGTTAGATAATTCGGTATTGGTAGGTAAATTATTCTTTAATAGTGTTGTTATTGCCAAGCCACATTCTAACAGTGTAGAATTCAGATTAATTTGTTGTCACAGTACATTTGAGCTAGGCAGTGTGTGTCGTTAGGTATTAAATTCTACCATAACTTTCGTTTAATCATTTTAAGGTTGTAGGTATAACATTTATCGTAATGTTCACTACGAAGATATTTATGTACCTAAGTTACATTAAATAATTCTAACATTTTCATCGCAGAATAAGATTGATTTAAAATCAAGTACCAAGATCATTCGAACCGTGACAAATTAGAGCGCTACCTTGAGGTTTACGTGTAGAACTGAATGGGAATAGTAATTTTCATTCATGTATAGCTCGGATGGGCCGCAAGAATAGTGTCATATTTCAATATTTCAGAAAAAAAAAATGTTATTTAATTTTATATGGAATAAAAAAAGGGCACTGACATTTTTTTTCTCTATGTAGTATTACTTAGAATCATGGTCCGAAAGCGTGGTTACGAGGTTTCTGGTCTTAACCCTAACACCCTGTATAACTAAATCGTTAAACAAACATTTAATACTGAACTTGGCCGCAACCCCACTGTACATCTGGTAACGATAAATGTAGTATCGTAGATGAGTGCACATCATTTATCCTAGCCGGTGTAACAAGAAATCTGATTGTGAGATATTTATTGTCTGCGATGGAATTAGAAGATCCAGACGAAAATAAATACTATTTAATATTATTGTTGCTACGAGTAGGTAGTTAATTAACTGTGGGACATCTCACAAAAATAACTTTAAATAATCGTAAGTAACATCTTAGCTCATAATTATAATTATGATAAGGGTCTCTTAAATCAACATGGAATATAATTATTCGAGAAATCTATTAGTGTGGTATTTGTTACATAACAATGTCTTTTAGCTTTCCGTCAAGGGTAACGAACAAAAACTCATTATAGCCTACCCTATTAGTTAGTAGTATACTACTAGTATTAGTTAGCGGTAGTAACCTAATAAACCCCGATGGCTGACTGTCTCAAACCCAGGCCCCGCATTTTGAGAGTCCAAAGTTCAAACTACTTAAGCACTGAATGATTCGTGAGTGTCTAAATGAATTTTACTTATATATCGCGGCTTACATATGTATCTCACATATTATAATGGTCGGATTCACCCCTACTAGTTTCAGACCGCCGCAACTAGTTTAGGACCATTCCACCACTCGCAAGCGAGCTCTCGTCGCGGACGGAGCTTGAGCTAGGACCTCGGAATGTTCCGATACTAGTCGGGCAAATCCGACAATTATAATACGTGAAGTAAGCTGCGATATACACGAAAAATGTGTTCAGACTACTTGGCTATCAATGATCTCAATTAATTAACACAATCTAAGGTTCCCACATTGGGAGTGATCGTCTCAAATTACAGCAGAGTAAAGTTGTTTTATTGGTTAGCTATCCCCTCGTTACCAGCACCTCAAATGATAATTTGATGGACGTCTTCCGGCATTTTTGGACACATGTATCTTTTCTTTGATAATGCTTGGATGGATTATCAACAGAGTCTGTCATTATCTTGCTGTTGAGCTTTCATTTAAGGGATTGAGGTTCTCCTTTTACTTACTTTTTTTACGGTACTTCCTTTTTTGCTTAGTACTTGATGGTAGGCGGTCACTGTTTCTTGTCGACATCACTAGCAGCAAGGAAATCATCGATTAGTTGCCAGCCATTAAAGAAAGAATTAACTGATTCAAGACCCCGGCCGGAACCAGACAAATCTTTTGGCGGCAGACTCAAGCAACACGGTATATGGAAATGGTTCAGGCACAGTATACTGTGGTTCAGGTAAAGACGTGTCGCTTGATAAGGCACCATGTTTTCTGGCGCCGAAGCTAGTGACTTATTATCATCAGTTGCTTCATCTAATTTGTCTGCATTTTACATCAAATTTCGTCTTATTATTCCTTGAATCAAAGATTGCAATACAACGAAAACAACAAAACTCTTTATTTAACACCAATATAAAGTATCAGCAAAATTAAAGAGCCTTAAGAAGCGATTTCTTCTTAACAATCTTTGGGAAGAGGACTGTTACATACAGAGAAAAAGTAGTTAGTACAACGAAAGATTATTTATTATTTGGTCCTTCGAGCCCAGAGCTTACCATTACGCAATAAATCACTACGATTGGACCATCAAAAGCAATCCGTAATTAATCGCGCTACCATTCACGCCGCGAAGTAAAACAATAAAAACCATTCATGGTACCATTCGTTCAAATCATTCGGTCGTTCTTTACTCGGGAGCGCTGGTTAAATCATTTTCCGATTTTTATTGGCCGTCGGCTGTTTCAATTAAATTTAAAAGCCCCTAAATAAAAATAGCTTCGCGAACAAGAGTGAAGCGAATGGGTTTATGTCAAATAGATTTAGGTTGATAAAGAGAACCGCCGACCAATTTCATTATTGCGCGAAAGAAACGTAAGTGAAGCTGATCCGTTATCTGTTTTTAACAGTATTTATTTAATTTATCTGACGAGCCGTATGGCGCAATGGTTACTATATCAGATCGCCGTTCCCAGGGTCCTGGGTTCGATTACCAGCGAGGCGGAATGGAGAAAGTTTGAGAATCAGGAAAGGACATATAGGATAGGATAGTTTTTATCCAACCACAATTGGCCACATACCTATTCGTAGGTCAAAGGACTCGGAAAAAGGGGCACAGGACGCTCCCGACCACATGGACTGACAACTTGAAGAAGACTGCGGGCATCCGCTTGATTCAAAAGCCAAGACAGGTCCGAGTGGTGCAGGTCAAGGGACGCCTCAGTCCAGCCGTGGACATGTAAAGTTTGATGGATGGACACATGAAACATAATTAAAAATGAAACAAATAGGTTTCGAAATAAACAACAATTCATGCTAATAATAATCTAACTCAAGCACAAGTAAAGAATAAAATGTTTGGAGACAATGCAACGAAAATTTTCTGTACAATAAATTCAGCTAGTTTCTGAAATAAACGTGGAAAGTTACAAAAAATACACAATTAGCAAGAAACTGTAGCTTTTGTTAGAACGAAGCCGTTGTAATAGGGCTGCCGAATTTTTCTTGTCTTTAAACCACTTACAGCGCACTTCGGAGTAGATACTTCTTCTCATAACTGAGAAGACCTGGAGTTGGAACATCCAACATGCTGCTCTAATACGGATTGTTAGAGAGGCTAGTGGCCAAGCAATCTCCCAAAGTTTTATGCCAATTAACTTACTAAACGTTCTAACACCGTCTGCTAACTGAACTAAACAATACTAGTCCCTCTCTGAGTCTTGTTCTTGATCGCTCACAGTTGTTATGGGCGGAAGCGAAAGGGTATAATAGTATATAGTATAATAGTGTATAATATGATAAATAGTGCATGTTCGATTGCTATCATAAACCCATCAAAAATAACATAATGATTTTCAGGATACATCGACCTTGATATATCGAGTATTGATAAAATACCTATTTAAAATAGATAGTTTTGAACTTGGGATTGATTTATTTTAGAAAGAGAGACACTTCATACCAGGGGGACGTGGCTAAATAACAAACTTTCACAATTAATTTACATATTGAAAGTTTGGCACAACCCTACTTGTTATAGTGTATTTGCTTGACGTGTCGCTTTGTTTTAAGTGAAAAATGATTATTACATTTTGAATGTTTTGTCCTATCTCGCAATGCAAATCACACCTTACCACCTTCAGATAAGGGCTACAATTAATCCGAAAGGAGAGCTAAGAAACCTTCGCAAATATGAAATGATTAATGTTCCGTTACTCTCAGAAGTTATGCCGTTAGCCGTTATACTGGAAATGTATTATAATTATTTTCTCCTAAACTGTTTGTTTGTCAAAGAAATTTTTCGCGGAAATAATATTTATGTTTACAATTATTTTTATTATATTGATTTAGGACGACTTATAGTTTTTTTATTCATTTAGTGTATTGATATTTTTCTTGTGTTGTAACATTGAAAATTCAGGTTAAGTTAGATTAGAAGTTTCTTTTTTTGTATCCTTTTATTCTATTCTACATGGTATTCAGTCATGATTCACTCTTTAATTACTCCACATTTCCATCTATTCATTAAAACAGGTATTAGAATTAAAAAAAATGTACCAGTGATAATTTCTTTTATCTATATCGACACTGCGTTCTTAAAAAATACAATCAATTGAAAAATCATTAATAATTTGAAAAAATGGCAATATTGTTAGAGTACGTAATGTAGGTATGTATATTATAAAGAAAAAGACTTTGGGCGTCTTTGCTTGTGATGTATCTTCTAGTATATTAAATAGTCCATATGATAGAGGTGTGGAGACACTGTCGTGCGGGTGACGGCTAGTGATGAATATTTCTTGAGCGCTTCCGTGCTTCGGAGGGCACGTAAAGCCGTCGGCCCCGGGTTGTTGGAAATAATAATTAAACGATTACACACTCATAACCCCGCACTAACATTCCTTGTGTCGTGGGTGACATGAACAACATAAATAACACATCCAAACACCCATGACCGAACATTTATCTGTCATAATTATCTCCCCGGCCGGACATCGAACCTGGGACTCAAGCTTCGCAGGGCCACTGCCAACTAGGCGTAGGTCGTCAACTTCGTAACTATGTGCCCGGAAGCAAGGGCGGTTTCTAGTTATAAAGTAAAATTTCACAAACCCCTGATTAAAACATCACGCGTCACATTTGAATCACAGTGTTATGTCAACGTCATGGTATCACGGACTGTATGCCGCCCACTGTGTCCTTCTATTATTAAAACCACTAATTCTAACATGCATTATGCATTAACTGTGAAATGATGCGGTTAGGACCCGCATTTGGTAGCAGGACTGCTGTCCTAGAGGCTTAACGCATATACGACATGCACCATAATTATAATTCTATTAATAGGCAGTCTTCGGTCAACATTGTTGATTGTCACTTCCGTCACTTGAGTTGACCATTAACCCCTTCACCAATCCGCTCTGGTGCGTGGAGTATGCTCTAGGCCTCCATAGTTAGTAGGACAGACCCGTAGCTAGGACCATAAACGGGTTGAGGCCCCATGCCAGCTACGGGACAGACGGTCCTTATGCGGAGGTTGCTCAGTTCGCGCACTTTACATCTAAGGGCTTCATTGCCATTTACCATCAGGTCGTAGTACCATCAGGTGGTAGTACCATCAGGTGGTAGTACCGTCAGGTGGTACCATCATGTGTACCATCAGGTGGTACCATCAGGTGGTAGTACCATCAGGTGGTAGTACCGTCAGGTGGTACCATCATGTGTACCATCAGGTGGTACCATCATGTGGTACCATCATGTGGTACCATCATGTGGTACCATCAGGTGGTACCATCAACTGGGACCGTAGTCAAGCACTAACTTAAACAATTAAAAAGGTTTAAATCTGAGAGTAATTATTACTATAATTTTCTTTTACAAAAAAAGAATGTCTGATACATGTACCAATTCCCTCAAGCATCTTGGTACGTGAAAAGCTTTTCTCGAAGGATTTTAACGAACTTACCGCACCCCATCGTTCCTGACGTCAGACTGGCAGCTAATCCAGTTGGCTGCAGTGCGCTGACTGCAGCTGAGCTGCACACACGCCGTTGCAGTTCTTCTCATCGCCAAACGAACTTATCGCTGTTCTAAATCGTATTACGTCTTCTTTGTGTGGTCTATGTTGCTAGAGAAAGGTAGGTAGACAAATAAGGTTTTAAGATCAAATAGTTTAATCGTAATAATAAGTTTTAAATCGACTTTTAGCTGTATTTTAAGACCTACAAGCTTCCGCAATATCATTTATTGACACCTACAAAATTATATAAGTTATTAGAATTCATTCTGTGTTTTGATTTTGAATAAATAAAATATTAATACTAATTCTTTCCTCTCGTCTTTTTGATTTTGAATAAATAAAATAATAATAATAATTCTTTCCTCCGTCTCGTAATAATGGTTAAGTATCTGGTCATCTATTAACCGATGGTGTAATTTATCATATTATATGAGGCAACTTTTCCTGGTCGGAATAATTCAACCATCACTATCATGATTTTTAATGCGCTCAATTGTTATTATTTATTTTTAAGCAGTTATTGTGGAAAATATATTTATAGAAATACCACGCTTTCCGATCATAAATTACAACAGACACTTACTGGTTGGATCTAGATTCAGTATAGGCGAACTCCAGAAGCAGATGGAGACAGCGTGTCACTTGTTACTCATACAGCGTTTGTAAGGCGGCATTTGATCGGCGTTCATGAACACTGTCTTTTTTTGAACACATAACGGTATTTGATCATCATCATGAACAAATATCTCATACCAAATAAGTACATACATATATCTCTGAATAATTATATCTGCCTCATCAGGCAGATGTAATTCAGAGATGTACTATAATATCTTTTTAACTTTTTCTTAAGAAAAAGTTTAAAGTTGTTTTGCTGCCGAACCTAACCTGACCTACTTATACCCTCATTCAACACATGCAACATTACTCATGCAACACAAAGAATCCTACTGTGTGGTTATGTTATGAGTTTATTGTGTTATGAGGTTATAAGTGAATAAATGTTTATTTAATTTACCACTCACATAAACACACGACAATCGTGTAAGCGTTGCGGTTGGCCCTCCCCATGCGCTCAGCGCCTAAACCCCGCTGAATAAACACGGTACAGATATGACGCACAGACAACCGAATAGATATTTCATTACGTAGCAGCCGGCGAAGTTGGTTTCCAAATGCGTACCGTCGAATGAGTATAGCGTGTTTGATTGCGTTGAATACACATATCGCTGGGAGATTGAATTTTGGATCTCAATAAGGTATTGAGGTATCGCAATATTACGATTTAGTACCTACTTACGCAAGATAACGCAAGATCTATTGAGATATTCCAATATTAACATTTAGTGTACGTAACTAAAAGTAGCTTAACTAAACAAAGGAGTATGAAGGAGAAACAAAATTGAGAAAGGTTTTGCTCAACATAATGTATGTAGTTTAAGCAAGGCGTCCGTGCGCGTTGAAAAGCAGGTGAATCGTGCCTTTTAAAACCGGAAATGTACGTGAAATATCTTTAGTAGACTACCGACAAGCATTACTTAACCCTAACGTAAACACTACACGCTCAAACCCCTGCACAAGGATTCCGGGACGTGGATGACATGGAAAACACTAATAACACATCACTAACATCCGCGATGTGAGAATAAACATTAATTTGTTATGCCTCGACCGGAAATCGAACCCGGATCCCACGATACGGCTACTAGGTTACCTAGGCTACGGGATCATCAAAGTCAATTTCTTTTAAAAGGTCTTAATATGGCTCAACGATGGTTATCTATAACTGCCGGGCTAAACGTAGTCCTTCGACACGAAAATCTCGTGAAATATTCACTTACTATGCTAATAACCTTCGCTGAATCCCTGCCTCTCTGCTTAAATCCTTCGAGTTTACTTTTGACTCAAGTTACTTCTTTGAAGATACAAAGTTTGCGATGAGTGAGGCTGAGATGTATAGACGATACTTAGCCTTAGCTCAGACTTTACTTACGACAAACTTGACTTTGCAAAGACTGCGATTTGGTATTTTATAGACATGTCACGCTGAGATTGTGCTCAGCATAAGCTAGACCGCTAATGTCATAATTGATTGCTGCCATCTATCTGTTTGTTAATACGACAAATTTAAATGTCTTAGAAACCGACTAATATCAAGGTTCATTTGGGACCATTATTTTTGTTCGGATGTAGCCATAGTTTTTGGCAAGAAGGTCTATTTCATGAACTTATTAGACTTTACTCAGCTCGTACTCAGCCAAGTCAAAGATCGCTTTATAAATACGAACGCTGTCTCAAGTCAGAGTAAAGTCTGAGCTAAGTCTAAGTATCGTCTATACATCTCAGCCTGAATGAGTGAGCTAGGACGTCACTCAAACAGAGTGCTAATGCAAGATTCATTCAATCACCGAGGTCGTCGTGACGGTACGTACTATTGAATTCCGACAACATATTTATACAGTAGGTACCTGCTTTACTTTATAGGTACAATATACGGAAGTCGTAACTCTTGGTGACCCATTTATTAACGAAGGCTGTTTATAGAGTCGAGAATAAATATACATTAAATTAATTATACGTCTAACAAATTAACATTCTTAATAACACCCGCTAACTGGACTAACTTTGTTTTTCTGTCCTGTGCGACACCTCCTATCCTATCCTATGTGAGTCTTGTTCTGTGTCAATCGGCGGAGGGTGATGCTGCAAGCTCGTTTGCAATCTTAAATCCGTAAAAATGTAACCGTCCTCGGTTATTCGTATTGTATAAAATGAAGTCGCAAAACAGCAAGTTTGCAAACAGCCTAAGAATCTTTATGTGAATAGTGATTGATTTAAGGTCCAATCTTGAACGTTTCGGCTGAATAAGGGATGTCAGTAACGGACAGGGGGCAGGACAGCTATACGAATGCCATTTATGTAGCAACTCGTTCGGGACCCTCGGCTTTTAAACATCATTATTTATTACGCTATTATGTTGTATGATATTTTATGGCGCAATGGTTACCACGCTGGACTGCCCAAAAGTCCGGGGTTCGAATCCCAGCGTGTGTGGGGCTATTGTCTGTTGCTCGCGCTACTAATTTTTTATAGTAACAGGTATAATTAATTTCTAAGACCCGAAATACGTAAAATAAGAACAGTTTTCCTTTGAAAAACAAATGACTATTCACATCGAAAGCGCAAAGTGAATTAACTCAGGCGAATTAAGTCAACGGCACCCAATTTTTTACGTAAATATACCCTTTTATTTATACAAAAAACCCTTTCCTTTGATCTGCCAAATACAATAACAGGAGGTAGTGTTTTTGATAAATTAAATCCGCGCCCGAGGGCCGGGCAGTCCAGAGATGTTAGAAATCGAAAGAGAAACCCCTCTTGGTATCGTACTTCAATCGCTTTACCAACACAATACGAATAAACGGATATTATAAAAATCAAGTGAGATAAAGGTTACCTTTGACCTGTACGTTAACGGTTAACCTAATAACATTGGAAAGGGGATCTTTGTCCTTTAAAACAACACAATCAGAGTAATGGCTTGACCACAAAACACGCTCGGTAAGCGCCTTTTGACGCGTAAAGGGCTTAGAGTGTTTTTGTTAAATACTTAGACGACGACATTAACGTTGACTAACCCTTTTAGGTTAGTCAACGTTAATGTCGATTCGGATAATTCAAATAAAATATCTACAATTTGAAGCGCAATTTCAATGTCATGTAAGAAAGAACATAACATTTATTTTGTAACGCTTTCGCTGTTGTTTGCAGCGCAGAGGGAATTTGTTTAGAGCGTTGTATTTCGAGACGCTCTAGAAAATGTATTATAAGATTTTGCCAGGTGCCCCTTGCAACTTACTGAGGATAATGTCTAGACCTTAGAATAATTGCACTATAGAAACGAAGTCCGCGCGGCCGTTTTGAAGCACCAATGACTCCAAACACCGGGCAGCTCATGTCAACGCAAGCCAAACGTGTCTCGCGAAAAAAAAAAGAATTATGACGATTTGTCCAGATAAATTGTGTCACAAAATATCTGAAAAGCTATTTATGTATTATTGCTAAAAACATATATTATCCGCAGCCGAATCATTCCCCGCTTTCGGGAAAGTTTCGGTTTAGTGCTTCACTTTAGACAGAGCGCTTGTATGAAGACTGTCTTTCTTGTGTTATTAATCTATTAATGTTAGCAGACCAGGGTATACTAAGAGGTCACTGAAGCAGGCTGAGTGGTGGGGTAAAGCTCGGCTCATGATCTCCCATCTTCTCGCTTTAGGCAGCTGTCAAATGATATGTCTTGACAGACAGTGATTCCTTGGCAGACGGTGACCACGATCAGGTGGCTCGTTTGCTTGTTGTCAACTATTAACACAAAAACAATGACATGACATGCAGTGGATGGATGCTAGAGATATATCCCGCATCATTCGTAAATCTATGAACAAAGTTTTTTGTTTTTTTTTATTTTCCCGCATTAGTGATGTGCATACGTGATCATAACTCACCTCCCTTGTACAGCGATCTGTTATTTCGTTGATAGTGAGTTGTTTAAAATTGTAATGTATTCCTGTACTTTGTAATTGGGTAATTACTGCACGGATGGTTTGTCTAGGGTAGCCAGGCGCAGGCTTTTCCTTTCCGAGACAATTTTACTAGTATAACGTTGTTGTATTAATGAAAATCATGAAAATAAATAGGTAATGTTAAAAAAAAACTATATAGACTAGGGCAACACTGGAAGAAAATCGACACCAGTTTAAACAAAACCAAATAGAATCCTGGAAGGTGAAGTCTAATTTCTAGACAAAATAAGTGCCGATATACCTGGGAGTAGTAAGAGGCGACAGAGATCGGTTATTTCTTGTCGGTACGGCTTTGCATAAGGATTATAACATCAATATTATTAAATCAATACATTTTGCGCCACAAATTGTGCCCCATGTGAGTCAGTTGGCAAACAACTTGTTGTGTTGCGGCTGGGAGCTTGGGCTCGTTCATTTTCCTTCTTTCTTGGCCAGCGACGAATTGGTGCCTTTGGTATTACTGATCCTGATGATACGTCTACTCATCTGTCGGCTATGTACATAAAAAATGGACAAGACGAAAAAATGAATGAAATCTTTATTTAATAACTCATTACAAATCAATTCATTGGAATCCTGACCCCTAAACTAGGTAGGCCCATATTAGGGGCCTTCCCTAAAAATGACACCCGGGACATGTCCCGGATTTTCCGGCTGTGTGGTTACCCTAGGTCAGGCTGGTGCTGGGCGGATGTGCTCGCGGAGGACAATGGCGTTACAATATGATAATTTAGTGCATTTCACCTTCCGTCGTTCAGCTTGGTGCAAGTCAAAAACGTTGAGCTTGGTGCTCTAAACATATTTAAACATCATCACATTGACAATTGAGCATCACTAACAACTTCCAACCAAACAATCAAAAATAATTATAATTTTTACACGAATAAAAAAAATATCGATCGTATTTATTTATATTTTTGTAATACAAAAGTTTTAGTTACTAAAACAAGCAAAGAAAAATGTAATTAAATTGGTATTTTTTTAAGCATAAACAACAAAACGATAAACCTTTTTGTGGTAATTGCTGGATATGAAGTTTCTATTGACTCCGCCATATGGCCGTCTATATGAATGTGTAACAAGATGGTCACGGTTTTAAGTTTATTTCAAGAGTTGTACCGCACGCACATTGTAATTTCCACCAAGTCTAAAATGTAACAGTCAAACGCCATTCACTTGTACCACAGCGTCTCAGAAGTACATTGCTACAACTGCATTGAATATATAATAAAGCCGACTAAAAATAATGCATTTGTTTCATCCCACAGACCTCTTGTTAAGTTGCAACTCTCTTACGAATGTAGAGGCCTCTTCGTCTCTATATAAATATTTATTATCAAGCGCTGATAGCTCGGCGGCTTGCGTCGATCGTAACTGACGTTAGATGGGTGACCGCTAGTGGCAAACATTTCTTAAACGCGTCGGTTAGAACGTTAACCCGTTAACCAGTTTTTATTGTTAAGTCATATCGGAGCTCTTCAGGTTTCAGGTGCCATAAAAACTTCAATACTTTGGTTGATCACTATTTTCCCCACCAATCCACATTGGCACAGTTTAATGAAGTATGCTCTAGGCCCACT